>OV277859.1:69012807-70212807 GCA_922989275.2 Gari tellinella
AAATAGCCCGTCTAACTTGAGTCGCTGGTACCATTGGGGTTTAAACATGTCGTCTGCTTGAATATATTGAATAACTCACCACTAACTGTTTTGCGCGTCCGTCGGCGTCCGTTAGTCCTTCCTTGCTTACTTGCGCGTGCGTTCTATTGTTTTTAACCCCGTTATGGTACCAGGCCAGGCTGATATCTTTATTGCAGCATAAACTGTTCTAACGCGGTTCACAGATACCATTCGAACGACATGTGGTATTGGATTCGTTCGTTAGGCCAGTTTTGTGCACAGACAGTAGTTTTCCAAATTTATATGACAGCATAAACTGTTCTTACGCCGGTCGCAGATACCATTCAAACTGCATGTGGTGTTGGACTGTTTCGTTAGGCCAGTTTTGTGCACAAACAGTATTTTCGACAGCATAGGGTTTGTTTTCCAAATTTAAATGAGAGTATTTGTGTATTTGTGTATTAAATAGCCCGTCTAACTTGAGTCGCTGGTACCATTGGGGGTTTAAACATGTCGTCTGCTTGAATATATTGAATAACTCACCACTAACTGTTTCTAGCTTTGGTTATTTTTAAGCAACAACGACACCTGACAGAGCTGACGGACGGACTTGCGGCCACCTGCGAACATTGGTAAGTTGAACTTTGAAGTATATTATTGTCCCACTATGTCAGCGTTTCTATCTTAAATTCAGTTCCACTTATAATTACAGCATTTAAAATAATTACATTTCTAGTTAAAATTACAGACCATGGCATCTTGCGCGTCCGTCGGCGTCCGTTAGTCCTTCCTTGCTTACTTGCGCGTGCGTTCTATTGTTTTTAACCCCGTTATGGTACCAGGCCAGGCTGATATCTTTATTGCAGCATAAACTGTTCTAACGCGGTTCACAGATACCATTCGAACGACATGTGGTATTGGATTCGTTCGTTAGGCCAGTTTTGTGCACAGACAGTAGTTTTCCAAATTTATATCACAGCATAAACTGTTCTAACGCCGGTCGCAGATACCATTCAAACTGCATGTGGTGTTGGACTGTTTCGTTAGGCCAGTTTTGTGCACAAACAGTATTTTCGACAGCATAGGGTTTGTTTTCCAAATTTAAATGAGAGTATTTGTGTATTTGTGTATTAAATAGCCCGTCTAACTTGAGTCGCTGGTACCATTGGGGTTTAAACATGTCGTCTGCTTGAATATATTGAATAACTCACCACTAACTGTTTTGCGCGTCCGTCGGCGTCCGTTAGTCCTTCCTTGCTTACTTGCGCGTGCGTTCTATTGTTTTTAACCCCGTTATGGTACCAGGCCAGGCTGATATCTTTATTGCAGCATAAACTGTTCTAACGCGGTTCACAGATACCATTCTAACGTCATGTGGTATTGGATTCGTTCGTTAGGCCAGTTTTGTGCACAGACAGTAGTTTTCCAAATTTATATGACAGCATAAACTGTTCTAACGCCGGTCGCAGATACCATTCAAACTGCATGTGGTGTTGGACTGTTTCGTTAGGCCAGTTTTGTGCACAAACAGTATTTTCGACAGCATAGGGTTTGTTTTCCAAATTTAAATGAGAGTATTTGTGTATTTGTGTATTAAATAGCCCGTCTAACTTGAGTCGCTGGTACCATTGGGGGTTTAAACATGTCGTCTGCTTGAATATATTGAATAACTCACCACTAACTGTTTCTAGCTTTGGTTATTTTTAAGCAACAACGACACCTGACAGAGCTGACGGACGGACTTGCGGCCACCTGCGAACATTGGTAAGTTGAACTTTGAAGTATATTATTGTCCCACTATGTCAGCGTTTCTATCTTAAATTCAGTTCCACTTATAATTACAGCATTTAAAATAATTACATTTCTAGTTAAAATTACAGACCATGGCATCTTGCACGTCCGTCGGCGTCCGTTAGTCCTTCCTTGCTTACTTGCGCGTGCGTTCTATTGTTTTTAACCCCGTTATGGTACCAGGCCAGGCTGATATCTTTATTGCAGCATAAACTGTTCTAACGCGGTTCACAGATACCATTCGAACGACATGTGGTATTGGATTCGTTCGTTAGGCCAGTTTTGTGCACAGACAGTAGTTTTCCAAATTTATATGACAGCATAAACTGTTCTAACGCCGGTCGCAGATACCATTCAAACTGCATGTGGTGTTGGACTGTTTCGTTAGGCCAGTTTTGTGCACAAACAGTATTTTCGACAGCATAGGGTTTGTTTTCCAAATTTAAATGAGAGTATTTGTGTATTTGTGTATTAAATAGCCCGTCTAACTTGAGTCGCTGGTACCATTGGGGTTTAAACATGTCGTCTGCTTGAATATATTGAATAACTCACCACTAACTGTTTTGCGCGTCCGTCGGCGTCCGTTAGTCCTTCCTTGCTTACTTGCGCGTGCGTTCTATTGTTTTTAACCCCGTTATGGTACCAGGCCAGGCTGATATCTTTATTGCAGCATAAACTGTTCTAACGCGGTTCACAGATACCATTCGAACGACATGTGGTATTGGATTCGTTCGTTAGGCCAGTTTTGTGCACAGACAGTAGTTTTCCAAATTTATATGACAGCATAAACTGTTCTAACGCCGGTCGCAGATACCATTCAAACTGCATGTGGTGTTGGACTGTTTCGTTAGGCCAGTTTTGTGCACAAACAGTATTTTCGACAGCATAGGGTTTGTTTTCCAAATTTAAATGAGAGTATTTGTGTATTTGTGTATTAAATAGCCCGTCTAACTTGAGTCGCTGGTACCATTGGGGGTTTAAACATGTCGTCTGCTTGAATATATTGAATAACTCACCACTAACTGTTTCTAGCTTTGGTTATTTTTAAGCAACAACGACACCTGACAGAGCTGACGGACGGACTTGCGGCCACCTGCGAACATTGGTAAGTTGAACTTTGAAGTATATTATTGTCCCACTATGTCAGCGTTTCTATCTTAAATTCAGTTCCACTTATAATTACAGCATTTAAAATAATTACATTTCTAGTTAAAATTACAGACCATGGCATCTTGCGCGTCCGTCGGCGTCCGTTAGTCCTTCCTTGCTTACTTGCGCGTGCGTTCTATTGTTTTTAACCCCGTTATGGTACCAGGCCAGGCTGATATCTTTATTGCAGCATAAACTGTTCTAACGCGGTTCACAGATACCATTCGAACGACATGTGGTATTGGATTCGTTCGTTAGGCCAGTTTTGTGCACAGACAGTAGTTTTCCAAATTTATATCACAGCATAAACTGTTCTAACGCCGGTCGCAGATACCATTCAAACTGCATGTGGTGTTGGACTGTTTCGTTAGGCCAGTTTTGTGCACAAACAGTATTTTCGACAGCATAGGGTTTGTTTTCCAAATTTAAATGAGAGTATTTGTGTATTTGTGTATTAAATAGCCCGTCTAACTTGAGTCGCTGGTACCATTGGGGTTTAAACATGTCGTCTGCTTGAATATATTGAATAACTCACCACTAACTGTTTTGCGCGTCCGTCGGCGTCCGTTAGTCCTTCCTTGCTTACTTGCGCGTGCGTTCTATTGTTTTTAACCCCGTTATGGTACCAGGCCAGGCTGATATCTTTATTGCAGCATAAACTGTTCTAACGCGGTTCACAGATACCATTCGAACGACATGTGGTATTGGATTCGTTCGTTAGGCCAGTTTTGTGCACAGACAGTAGTTTTCCAAATTTATATGACAGCATAAACTGTTCTAACGCCGGTCGCAGATACCATTCAAACTGCATGTGGTGTTGGACTGTTTCGTTAGGCCAGTTTTGTGCACAAACAGTATTTTCGACAGCATAGGGTTTGTTTTCCAAATTTAAATGAGAGTATTTGTGTATTTGTGTATTAAATAGCCCGTCTAACTTGAGTCGCTGGTACCATTGGGGGTTTAAACATGTCGTCTGCTTGAATATATTGAATAACTCACCACTAACTGTTTCTAGCTTTGGTTATTTTTAAGCAACAACGACACCTGACAGAGCTGACGGACGGACTTGCGGCCACCTGCGAACATTGGTAAGTTGAACTTTGAAGTATATTATTGTCCCACTATGTCAGCGTTTCTATCTTAAATTCAGTTCCACTTATAATTACAGCATTTAAAATAATTACATTTCTAATTAAAATTACAGACCATGGCATCTTGCGCGTCCGTCGGCGTCCGTTAGTCCTTCCTTGCTTACTTGCGCGTGCGTTCTATTGTTTTTAACCCCGTTATGGTACCAGGCCAGGCTGATATCTTTATTGCAGCATAAACTGTTCTAACGCGGTTCACAGATACCATTCGAACGACATGTGGTATTGGATTCGTTCGTTAGGCCAGTTTTGTGCACAGACAGTAGTTTTCCAAATTTATATGACAGCATAAACTGTTCTAACGCCGGTCGCAGATACCATTCAAACTGCATGTGGTGTTGGACTGTTTCGTTAGGCCAGTTTTGTGCACAAACAGTATTTTCGACAGCATAGGGTTTGTTTTCCAAATTTAAATGAGAGTATTTGTGTATTTGTGTATTAAATAGCCCGTCTAACTTGAGTCGCTGGTACCATTGGGGTTTAAACATGTCGTCTGCTTGAATATATTGAATAACTCACCACTAACTGTTTTGCGCGTCCGTCGGCGTCCGTTAGTCCTTCCTTGCTTACTTGCGCGTGCGTTCTATTGTTTTTAACCCCGTTATGGTACCAGGCCAGGCTGATATCTTTATTGCAGCATAAACTGTTCTAACGCGGTTCACAGATACCATTCGAACGACATGTGGTATTGGATTCGTTCGTTAGGCCAGTTTTGTGCACAGACAGTAGTTTTCCAAATTTATATGACAGCATAAACTGTTCTTACGCCGGTCGCAGATACCATTCAAACTGCATGTGGTGTTGGACTGTTTCGTTAGGCCAGTTTTGTGCACAAACAGTATTTTCGACAGCATAGGGTTTGTTTTCCAAATTTAAATGAGAGTATTTGTGTATTTGTGTATTAAATAGCCCGTCTAACTTGAGTCGCTGGTACCATTGGGGGTTTAAACATGTCGTCTGCTTGAATATATTGAATAACTCACCACTAACTGTTTCTAGCTTTGGTTATTTTTAAGCAACAACGACACCTGACAGAGCTGACGGACGGACTTGCGGCCACCTGCGAACATTGGTAAGTTGAACTTTGAAGTATATTATTGTCCCACTATGTCAGCGTTTCTATCTTAAATTCAGTTCCACTTATAATTACAGCATTTAAAATAATTACATTTCTAGTTAAAATTACAGACCATGGCATCTTGCGCGTCCGTCGGCGTCCGTTAGTCCTTCCTTGCTTACTTGCGCGTGCGTTCTATTGTTTTTAACCCCGTTATGGTACCAGGCCAGGCTGATATCTTTATTGCAGCATAAACTGTTCTAACGCGGTTCACAGATACCATTCGAACGACATGTGGTATTGGATTCGTTCGTTAGGCCA
The DNA here is from genome assembly GCA_922989275.2 of Gari tellinella. Taxonomy (NCBI): domain Eukaryota; kingdom Metazoa; phylum Mollusca; class Bivalvia; order Cardiida; family Psammobiidae; genus Gari; species Gari tellinella. Next base: position 69,018,274 of record OV277859.1, read on the forward strand.
GTTTTGTGCACAGACAGTAGTTTTCCAAATTTATATGACAGCATAAACTGTTCTAACGCCGGTCGCAGATACCATTCAAACTGCATGTGGTGTTGGACTGTTTCGTTAGGCCAGTTTTGTGCACAAACAGTATTTTCGACAGCATAGGGTTTGTTTTCCAAATTTAAATGAGAGTATTTATGTATTTGTGTATTAAATAGCCCGTCTAACTTGAGTCGCTGGTACCATTGGGGTTTAAACATGTCGTCTGCTTGAATATATTGAATAACTCACCACTAACTGTTTTGCGCGTCCGTCGGCGTCCGTTAGTCCTTCCTTGCTTACTTGCGCGTGCGTTCTATTGTTTTTAACCCCGTTATGGTACCAGGCCAGGCTGATATCTTTATTGCAGCATAAACTGTTCTAACGCGGTTCACAGATACCATTCGAACGACATGTGGTATTGGATTCGTTCGTTAGGCCAGTTTTGTGCACAGACAGTAGTTTTCCAAATTTATATTACAGCATAAACTGTTCTAACGCCGGTCGCAGATACCATTCAAACTGCATGTGGTGTTGGACTGTTTCGTTAGGCCAGTTTTGTGCACAAACAGTATTTTCGACAGCATAGGGTTTGTTTTCCAAATTTAAATGAGAGTATTTGTGTATTTGTGTATTAAATAGCCCGTCTAACTTGAGTCGCTGGTACCATTGGGGGTTTAAACATGTCGTCTGCTTGAATATATTGAATAACTCACCACTAACTGTTTCTAGCTTTGGTTATTTTTAAGCAACAACGACACCTGACAGAGCTGACGGACGGACTTGCGGCCACCTGCGAACATTGGTAAGTTGAACTTTGAAGTATATTATTGTCCCACTATGTCAGCGTTTCTATCTTAAATTCAGTTCCACTTATAATTACAGCATTTAAAATAATTACATTTCTAGTTAAAATTACAGACCATGGCATCTTGCGCGTCCGTCGGCGTCCGTTAGTCCTTCCTTGCTTACTTGCGCGTGCGTTCTTTTGTTTTTAACCCCGTTATGGTACCAGGCCAGGCTGATATCTTTATTGCAGCATAAACTGTTCTAACGCGGTTCACAGATACCATTCGAACGACATGTGGTATTGGATTCGTTCGTTAGGCCAGTTTTGTGCACAGACAGTAGTTTTCCAAATTTATATGACAGCATAAACTGTTCTAACGCCGGTCGCAGATACCATTCAAACTGCATGTGGTGTTGGACTGTTTCGTTAGGCCAGTTTTGTGCACAAACAGTATTTTCGACAGCATAGGGTTTGTTTTCCAAATTTAAATGAGAGTATTTGTGTATTTGTGTATTAAATAGCCCGTCTAACTTGAGTCGCTGGTACCATTGGGGTTTAAACATGTCGTCTGCTTGAATATATTGAATAACTCACCACTAACTGTTTTGCGCGTCCGTCGGCGTCCGTTAGTCCTTCCTTGCTTACTTGCGCGTGCGTTCTATTGTTTTTAACCCCGTTATGGTACCAGGCCAGGCTGATATCTTTATTGCAGCATAAACTGTTCTAACGCGGTTCACAGATACCATTCGAACGACATGTGGTATTGGATTCGTTCGTTAGGCCAGTTTTGTGCACAGACAGTAGTTTTCCAAATTTATATGACAGCATAAACTGTTCTAACGCCGGTCGCAGATACCATTCAAACTGCATGTGGTGTTGGACTGTTTCGTTAGGCCAGTTTTGTGCACAAACAGTATTTTCGACAGCATAGGGTTTGTTTTCCAAATTTAAATGAGAGTATTTGTGTATTTGTGTATTAAATAGCCCGTCTAACTTGAGTCGCTGGTACCATTGGAGGTTTAAACATGTCGTCTGCTTGAATATATTGAATAACTCACCACTAACTGTTTCTAGCTTTGGTTATTTTTAAGCAACAACGACACCTGACAGAGCTGACGGACGGACTTGCGGCCACCTGCGAACATTGGTAAGTTGAACTTTGAAGTATATTATTGTCCCACTATGTCAGCGTTTCTATCTTAAATTCAGTTCCACTTATAATTACAGCATTTAAAATAATTACATTTCTAGTTAAAATTACAGACCATGGCATCTTGCGCGTCCGTCGGCGTCCGTTAGTCCTTCCTTGCTTACTTGCGCGTGCGTTCTATTGTTTTTAACCCCGTTATGGTACCAGGCCAGGCTGATATCTTTATTGCAGCATAAACTGTTCTAACGCGGTTCACAGATACCATTCGAACGACATGTGGTATTGGATTCGTTCGTTAGGCCAGTTTTGTGCACAGACAGTAGTTTTCCAAATTTATATGACAGCATAAACTGTTCTAACGCCGGTCGCAGATACCATTCAAACTGCATGTGGTGTTGGACTGTTTCGTTAGGCCAGTTTTGTGCACAAACAGTATTTTCGACAGCATAGGGTTTGTTTTCCAAATTTAAATGAGAGTATTTGTGTATTTGTGTATTAAATAGCCCGTCTAACTTGAGTCGCTGGTACCATTGGGGTTTAAACATGTCGTCTGCTTGAATATATTGAATAACTCACCACTAACTGTTTTGCGCGTCCGTCGGCGTCCGTTAGTCCTTCCTTGCTTACTTGCGCGTGCGTTCTATTGTTTTTAACCCCGTTATGGTACCAGGCCAGGCTGATATCTTTATTGCAGCATAAACTGTTCTAACGCGGTTCACAGATACCATTCGAACGACATGTGGTATTGGATTCGTTCGTTAGGCCAGTTTTGTGCACAGACAGTAGTTTTCCAAATTTATATGACAGCATAAACTGTTCTAACGCCGGTCGCAGATACCATTCAAACTGCATGTGGTGTTGGACTGTTTCGTTAGGCCAGTTTTGTGCACAAACAGTATTTTCGACAGCATAGGGTTTGTTTTCCAAATTTAAATGAGAGTATTTGTGTATTTGTGTATTAAATAGCCCGTCTAACTTGAGTCGCTGGTACCATTGGGGGTTTAAACATGTCGTCTGCTTGAATATATTGAATAACTCACCACTAACTGTTTCTAGCTTTGGTTATTTTTAAGCAACAACGACACCTGACAGAGCTGACGGACGGACTTGCGGCCACCTGCGAACATTGGTAAGTTGAACTTTGAAGTACATTATTGTCCCACTATGTCAGCGTTTCTATCTTAAATTCAGTTCCACTTATAATTACAGCATTTAAAATAATTACATTTCTAGTTAAAATTACAGACCATGGCATCTTGCGCGTCCGTCGGCGTCCGTTAGTCCTTCCTTGCTTACTTGCGCGTGCGTTCTATTGTTTTTAACCCCGTTATGGTACCAGGCCAGGCTGATATCTTTATTGCAGCATAAACTGTTCTAACGCGGTTCACAGATACCATTCGAACGACATGTGGTATTGGATTCGTTCGTTAGGCCAGTTTTGTGCACAGACAGTAGTTTTCCAAATTTATATGACAGCATAAACTGTTCTAACGCCGGTCGCAGATACCATTCAAACTGCATGTGGTGTTGGACTGTTTCGTTAGGCCAGTTTTGTGCACAAACAGTATTTTCGACAGCATAGCGTTTGTTTTCCAAATTTAAATGAGAGTATTTGTGTATTTGTGTATTAAATAGCCCGTCTAACTTGAGTCGCTGGTACCATTGGGGTTTAAACATGTCGTCTGCTTGAATATATTGAATAACTCACCACTAACTGTTTTGCGCGTCCGTCGGCGTCCGTTAGTCCTTCCTTGCTTACTTGCGCGTGCGTTCTATTGTTTTTAACCCCGTTATGGTACCAGGCCAGGCTGATATCTTTATTGCAGCATAAACTGTTCTAACGCGGTTCACAGATACCATTCGAACGACATGTGGTATTGGATTCGTTCGTTAGGCCAGTTTTGTGCACAGACAGTAGTTTTCCAAATTTAAATGACAGCATAAACTGTTCTAACGCCGGTCGCAGATACCATTCAAACTGCATGTGGTGTTGGACTGTTTCGTTAGGCCAGTTTTGTGCACAAACAGTATTTTCGACAGCATAGGGTTTGTTTTCCAAATTTAAATGAGAGTATTTGTGTATTTGTGTATTAAATAGCCCGTCTAACTTGAGTCGCTGGTACCATTGGGGGTTTAAACATGTCGTCTGCTTGAATATATTGAATAACTCACCACTAACTGTTTCTAGCTTTGGTTATTTTTAAGCAACAACGACACCTGACAGAGCTGACGGACGGACTTGCGGCCACCTGCGAACATTGGTAAGTTGAACTTTGAAGTATATTATTGTCCCACTATGTCAGCGTTTCTATCTTAAATTCAGTTCCACTTATAATTACAGCATTTAAAATAATTACATTTCTAGTTAAAATTACAGACCATGGCATCTTGCGCGTCCGTCGGCGTCCGTTAGTCCTTCCTTGCTTACTTGCGCGTGCGTTCTATTGTTTTTAACCCCGTTATGGTACCAGGCCAGGCTGATATCTTTATTGCAGCATAAACTGTTCTAACGCGGTTCACAGATACCATTCGAACGACATGTGGTATTGGATTCGTTCGTTAGGCCAGTTTTGTGCACAGACAGTAGTTTTCCAAATTTATATGACAGCATAAACTGTTCTAACGCCGGTCGCAGATACCATTCAAACTGCATGTGGTGTTGGACTGTTTCGTTAGGCCAGTTTTGTGCACAAACAGTATTTTCGACAGCATAGGGTTTGTTTTCCAAATTTAAATGAGAGTATTTGTGTATTTGTGTATTAAATAGCCCGTCTAACTTGAGTCGCTGGTACCATTGGGGTTTAAACATGTCGTCTGCTTGAATATATTGAATAACTCACCACTAACTGTTTTGCGCGTCCGTCGGCGTCCGTTAGTCCTTCCTTGCTTACTTGCGCGTGCGTTCTATTGTTTTTAACCCCGTTATGGTACCAGGCCAGGCTGATATCTTTATTGCAGCATAAACTGTTCTAACGCGGTTCACAGATACCATTCGAACGACATGTGGTATTGGATTCGTTCGTTAGGCCAGTTTTGTGCACAGACAGTAGTTTTCCAAATTTATATGACAGCATAAACTGTTCTAACGCCGGTCGCAGATACCATTCAAACTGCATGTGGTGTTGGACTGTTTCGTTAGGCCAGTTTTGTGCACAAACAGTATTTTCGACAGCATAGGGTTTGTTTTCCAAATTTAAATGAGAGTATTTGTGTATTTGTGTATTAAATAGCCCGTCTAACTTGAGTCGCTGGTACCATTGGGGGTTTAAACATGTCGTCTGCTTGAATATATTGAATAACTCACCACTAACTGTTTCTAGCTTTGGTTATTTTTAAGCAACAACGACACCTGACAGAGCTGACGGACGGACTTGCGGCCACCTGCGAACATTGGTAAGTTGAACTTTGAAGTATATTATTGTCCCACTATGTCAGCGTTTCTATCTTAAATTCAGTTCCACTTATAATTACAGCATTTAAAATAATTACATTTCTAGTTAAAATTACAGACCATGGCATCTTGCGCGTCCGTCGGCGTCCGTTAGTCCTTCCTTGCTTACTTGCGCGTGCGTTCTATTGTTTTTAACCCCGTTATGGTACCAGGCCAGGCTGATATCTTTATTGCAGCATAAACTGTTCTAACGCGGTTCACAGATACCATTCGAACGACATGTGGTATTGGATTCGTTCGTTAGGCCAGTTTTGTGCACAGACAGTAGTTTTCCAAATTTATATGACAGCATAAACTGTTCTAACGCCGGTCGCAGATACCATTCAAACTGCATGTGGTGTTGGACTGTTTCGTTAGGCCAGTTTTGTGCACAAACAGTATTTTCGACAGCATAGGGTTTGTTTTCCAAATTTAAATGAGAGTATTTGTGTATTTGTGTATTAAATAGCCCGTCTAACTTGAGTCGCTGGTACCATTGGGGTTTAAACATGTCGTCTGCTTGAATATATTGAATAACTCACCACTAACTGTTTTGCGCGTCCGTCGGCGTCCGTTAGTCCTTCCTTGCTTACTTGCGCGTGCGTTCTATTGTTTTTAACCCCGTTATGGTACCAGGCCAGGCTGATATCTTTATTGCAGCATAAACTGTTCTAACGCGGTTCACAGATACCATTCGAACGACATGTGGTATTGGATTCGTTCGTTAGGCCAGTTTTGTGCACAGACAGTAGTTTTCCAAATTTATATGACAGCATAAACTGTTCTAACGCCGGTCGCAGATACCATTCAAACTGCATGTGGTGTTGGACTGTTTCGTTAGGCCAGTTTTGTGCACAAACAGTATTTTCGACAGCATAGGGTTTGTTTTCCAAATTTAAATGAGAGTATTTGTGTATTTGTGTATTAAATAGCCCGTCTAACTTGAGTCGCTGGTACCATTGGGGGTTTAAACATGTCGTCTGCTTGAATATATTGAATAACTCACCACTAACTGTTTCTAGCTTTGGTTATTTTTAAGCAACAACGACACCTGACAGAGCTGACGGACGGACTTGCGGCCACCTGCGAACATTGGTAAGTTGAACTTTGAAGTATATTATTGTCCCACTATGTCAGCGTTTCTATCTTAAATTCAGTTCCACTTATAATTACAGCATTTAAAATAATTACATTTCTAGTTAAAATTACAGACCATGGCATCTTGCGCGTCCGTCGGCGTCCGTTAGTCCTTCCTTGCTTACTTGCGCGTGCGTTCTATTGTTTTTAACCCCGTTATGGTACCAGGCCAGGCTGATATCTTTATTGCAGCATAAACTGTTCTAACGCGGTTCACAGATACCATTCGAACGACATGTGGTATTGGATTCGTTCGTTAGGCCAGTTTTGTGCACAGACAGTAGTTTTCCAAATTTATATGACAGCATAAACTGTTCTAACGCCGGTCGCAGATACCATTCAAACTGCATGTGGTGTTGGACTGTTTCGTTAGGCCAGTTTTGTGCACAAACAGTATTTTCGACAGCATAGGGTTTGTTTTCCAAATTTAAATGAGAGTATTTGTGTATTTGTGTATTAAATAGCCCGTCTAACTTGAGTCGCTGGTACCATTGGGGTTTAAACATGTCGTCTGCTTGAATATATTGAATAACTCACCACTAACTGTTTTGCGCGTCCGTCGGCGTCCGTTAGTCCTTCCTTGCTTACTTGCGCGTGCGTTCTATTGTTTTTAACCCCGTTATGGTACCAGGCCAGGCTGATATCTTTATTGCAGCATAAACTGTTCTAACGCGGTTCACAGATACCATTCGAACGACATGTGGTATTGGATTCGTTCGTTAGGCCAGTTTTGTGCACAGACAGTAGTTTTCCAAATTTATATGACAGCATAAACTGTTCTAACGCCGGTCGCAGATACCATTCAAACTGCATGTGGTGTTGGACTGTTTCGTTAGGCCAGTTTTGTGCACAAACAGTATTTTCGACAGCATAGGGTTTGTTTTCCAAATTTAAATGAGAGTATTTGTGTATTTGTGTATTAAATAGCCCGTCTAACTTGAGTCGCTGGTACCATTGGGGGTTTAAACATGTCGTCTGCTTGAATATATTGAATAACTCACCACTAACTGTTTCTAGCTTTGGTTATTTTTAAGCAACAACGACACCTGACAGAGCTGACGGACGGACTTGCGGCCACCTGCGAACATTGGTAAGTTGAACTTTGAAGTATATTATTGTCCCACTATGTCAGCGTTTCTATCTTAAATTCAGTTCCACTTATAATTACAGCATTTAAAATAATTACATTTCTAGTTAAAATTACAGACCATGGCATCTTGCGCGTCCGTCGGCGTCCGTTAGTCCTTCCTTGCTTACTTGCGCGTGCGTTCTATTGTTTTTAACCCCGTTATGGTACCAGGCCAGGCTGATATCTTTATTGCAGCATAAACTGTTCTAACGCGGTTCACAGATACCATTCGAACGACATGTGGTATTGGATTCGTTCGTTAGGCCAGTTTTGTGCACAGACAGTAGTTTTCCAAATTTATATGACAGCATAAACTGTTCTAACGCCGGTCGCAGATACCATTCAAACTGCATGTGGTGTTGGACTGTTTCGTTAGGCCAGTTTTGTGCACAAACAGTATTTTCGACAGCATAGGGTTTGTTTTCCAAATTTAAATGAGAGTATTTGTGTATTTGTGTATTAAATAGCCCGTCTAACTTGAGTCGCTGGTACCATTGGGGTTTAAACATGTCGTCTGCTTGAATATATTGAATAACTCACCACTAACTGTTTTGCGCGTCCGTCGGCGTCCGTTAGTCCTTCCTTGCTTACTTGCGCGTGCGTTCTATTGTTTTTAACCCCGTTATGGTACCAGGCCAGGCTGATATCTTTATTGCAGCATAAACTGTTCTAACGCGGTTCACAGATACCATTCGAACGACATGTGGTATTGGATTCGTTCGTTAGGCCAGTTTTGTGCACAGACAGTAGTTTTCCAAATTTATATGACAGCATAAACTGTTCTAACGCCGGTCGCAGATACCATTCAAACTGCATGTGGTGTTGGACTGTTTCGTTAGGCCAGTTTTGTGCACAAACAGTATTTTCGACAGCATAGGGTTTGTTTTCCAAATTTAAATGAGAGTATTTGTGTATTTGTGTATTAAATAGCCCGTCTAACTTGAGTCGCTGGTACCATTGGGGGTTTAAACATGTCGTCTGCTTGAATATATTGAATAACTCACCACTAACTGTTTCTAGCTTTGGTTATTTTTAAGCAACAACGACACCTGACAGAGCTGACGGACGGACTTGCGGCCACCTGCGAACATTGGTAAGTTGAACTTTGAAGTATATTATTGTCCCACTATGTCAGCGTTTCTATCTTAAATTCAGTTCCACTTATAATTACAGCATTTAAAATAATTACATTTCTAGTTAAAATTACAGACCATGGCATCTTGCGCGTCCGTCGGCGTCCGTTAGTCCTTCCTTGCTTACTTGCGCGTGCGTTCTATTGTTTTTAACCCCGTTATGGTACCAGGCCAGGCTGATATCTTTATTGCAGCATAAACTGTTCTAACGCGGTTCACAGATACCATTCGAACGACATGTGGTTTTGGATTCGTTCGTTAGGCCAGTTTTGTGCACAGACAGTAGTTTTCCAAATTTATATGACAGCATAAACTGTTCTAACGCCGGTCGCAGATACCATTCAAACTGCATGTGGTGTTGGACTGTTTCGTTAGGCCAGTTTTGTGCACAAACAGTATTTTCGACAGCATAGGGTTTGTTTTCCAAATTTAAATGAGAGTATTTGTGTATTTGTGTATTAAATAGCCCGTCTAACTTGAGTCGCTGGTACCATTGGGGTTTAAACATGTCGTCTGCTTGAATATATTGAATAACTCACCACTAACTGTTTTGCGCGTCCGTCGGCGTCCGTTAGTCCTTCCTTGCTTACTTGCGCGTGCGTTCTATTGTTTTTAACCCCGTTATGGTACCAGGCCAGGCTGATATCTTTATTGCAGCATAAACTGTTCTAACGCGGTTCACAGATACCATTCGAACGACATGTGGTATTGGATTCGTTCGTTAGGCCAGTTTTGTGCACAGACAGTAGTTTTCCAAATTTATATGACAGCATAAACTGTTCTAACGCCGGTCGCAGATACCATTCAAACTGCATGTGGTGTTGGACTGTTTCGTTAGGCCAGTTTTGTGCACAAACAGTATTTTCGACAGCATAGGGTTTGTTTTCCAAATTTAAATGAGAGTATTTGTGTATTTGTGTATTAAATAGCCCGTCTAACTTGAGTCGCTGGTACCATTGGGGGTTTAAACATGTCGTCTGCTTGAATATATTGAATAACTCACCACTAACTGTTTCTAGCTTTGGTTATTTTTAAGCAACAACGACACCTGACAGAGCTGACGGACGGACTTGCGGCCACCTGCGAACATTGGTAAGTTGAACTTTGAAGTATATTATTGTCCCACTATGTCAGCGTTTCTATCTTAAATTCAGTTCCACTTATAATTACAGCATTTAAAATAATTACATTTCTAGTTAAAATTACAGACCATGGCATCTTGCGCGTCCGTCGGCGTCCGTTAGTCCTTCCTTGCTTACTTGCGCGTGCGTTCTATTGTTTTTAACCCCGTTATGGTACCAGGCCAGGCTGATATCTTTATTGCAGCATAAACTGTTCTAACGCGGTTCACAGATACCATTCGAACGACATGTGGTATTGGATTCGTTCGTTAGGCCAGTTTTGTGCACAGACAGTAGTTTTCCAAATTTATATGACAGCATAAACTGTTCTAACGCCGGTCGCAGATACCATTCAAACTGCATGTGGTGTTGGACTGTTTCGTTAGGCCAGTTTTGTGCACAAACAGTATTTTCGACAGCATAGGGTTTGTTTTCCAAATTTAAATGAGAGTATTTGTGTATTTGTGTATTAAATAGCCCGTCTAACTTGAGTCGCTGGTACCATTGGGGTTTAAACATGTCGTCTGCTTGAATATATTGAATAACTCACCACTAACTGTTTTGCGCGTCCGTCGGCGTCCGTTAGTCCTTCCTTGCTTACTTGCGCGTGCGTTCTATTGTTTTTAACCCCGTTATGGTACCAGGCCAGGCTGATATCTTTATTGCAGCATAAACTGTTCTAACGCGGTTCACAGATACCATTCGAACGACATGTGGTATTGGATTCGTTCGTTAGGCCAGTTTTGTGCACAGACAGTAGTTTTCCAAATTTATATGACAGCATAAACTGTTCTAACGCCGGTCGCAGATACCATTCAAACTGCATGTGGTGTTGGACTGTTTCGTTAGGCCAGTTTTGTGCACAAACAGTATTTTCGACAGCATAGGGTTTGTTTTCCAAATTTAAATGAGAGTATTTGTGTATTTGTGTATTAAATAGCCCGTCTAACTTGAGTCGCTGGTACCATTGGGGGTTTAAACATGTCGTCTGCTTGAATATATTGAATAACTCACCACTAACTGTTTCTAGCTTTGGTTATTTTTAAGCAACAACGACACCTGACAGAGCTGACGGACGGACTTGCGGCCACCTGCGAACATTGGTAAGTTGAACTTTGAAGTATATTATTGTCCCACTATGTCAGCGTTTCTATCTTAAATTCAGTTCCACTTATAATTACAGCATTTAAAATAATTACATTTCTAGTTAAAATTACAGACCATGGCATCTTGCGCGTCCGTCGGCGTCCGTTAGTCCTTCCTTGCTTACTTGCGCGTGCGTTCTATTGTTTTTAACCCCGTTATGGTACCAGGCCAGGCTGATATCTTTATTGCAGCATAAACTGTTCTAACGCGGTTCACAGATACCATTCGAACGACATGTGGTATTGGATTCGTTCGTTAGGCCAGTTTTGTGCACAGACAGTAGTTTTCCAAATTTATATGACAGCATAAACTGTTCTAACGCCGGTCGCAGATACCATTCAAACTGCATGTGGTGTTGGACTGTTTCGTTAGGCCAGTTTTGTGCACAAACAGTATTTTCGACAGCATAGGGTTTGTTTTCCAAATTTAAATGAGAGTATTTGTGTATTTGTGTATTAAATAGCCCGTCTAACTTGAGTCGCTGGTACCATTGGGGGTTTAAACATGTCGTCTGCTTGAATATATTGAATAACTCACCACTAACTGTTTCTAGCTTTGGTTATTTTTAAGCAACAACGACACCTGACAGAGCTGACGGACGGACTTGCGGCCACCTGCGAACATTGGTAAGTTGAACTTTGAAGTATATTATTGTCCCACTATGTCAGCGTTTCTATCTTAAATTCAGTTCCACTTATAATTACAGCATTTAAAATAATTACATTTCTAGTTAAAATTACAGACCATGGCATCTTGCGCGTCCGTCGGCGTCCGTTAGTCCTTCCTTGCTTACTTGCGCGTGCGTTCTATTGTTTTTAACCCCGTTATGGTACCAGGCCAGGCTGATATCTTTATTGCAGCATAAACTGTTCTAACGCGGTTCACAGATACCATTCGAACGACATGTGGTATTGGATTCGTTCGTTAGGCCAGTTTTGTGCACAGACAGTAGTTTTCCAAATTTATATGACAGCATAAACTGTTCTAACGCCGGTCGCAGATACCATTCAAACTGCATGTGGTGTTGGACTGTTTCGTTAGGCCAGTTTTGTGCACAAACAGTATTTTCGACAGCATAGGGTTTGTTTTCCAAATTTAAATGAGAGTATTTGTGTATTTGTGTATTAAATAGCCCGTCTAACTTGAGTCGCTGGTACCATTGGGGGTTTAAACATGTCGTCTGCTTGAATATATTGAATAACTCACCACTAACTGTTTTGCGCGTCCGTCGGCGTCCGTTAGTCCTTCCTTGCTTACTTGCGCGTGCGTTCTATTGTTTTTAACCCCGTTATGGTACCAGGCCAGGCTGATATCTTTATTGCAGCATAAACTGTTCTAACGCGGTTCACAGATACCATTCGAACGACATGTGGTATTGGATTCGTTCGTTAGGCCAGTTTTGTGCACAGACAGTAGTTTTCCAAATTTATATGACAGCATAAACTGTTCTAACGCCGGTCGCAGATACCATTCAAACTGCATGTGGTGTTGGACTGTTTCGTTAGGCCAGTTTTGTGCACAAACAGTATTTTCGACAGCATAGGGTTTGTTTTCCAAATTTAAATGAGAGTATTTGTGTATTTGTGTATTAAATAGCCCGTCTAACTTGAGTCGCTGGTACCATTGGGGGTTTAAACATGTCGTCTGCTTGAATATATTGAATAACTCACCACTAACTGTTACTAGCTTTGGTTATTTTTAAGCAACAACGACACCTGACAGAGCTGACGGACGGACTTGCGGCCACCTGCGAACATTGGTAAGTTGAACTTTGAAGTATATTATTGTCCCACTATGTCAGCGTTTCTATCTTAAATTCAGTTCCACTTATAATTACAGCATTTAAAATAATTACATTTCTAGTTAAAATTACAGACCATGGCATCTTGCGCGTCCGTCGGCGTCCGTTAGTCCTTCCTTGCTTACTTGCGCGTGCGTTCTATTGTTTTTAACCCCGTTATGGTACCAGGCCAGGCTGATATCTTTATTGCAGCATAAACTGTTCTAACGCGGTTCACAGATACCATTCGAACGACATGTGGTATTGGATTCGTTCGTTAGGCCAGTTTTGTGCACAGACAGTAGTTTTCCAAATTTATATGACAGCATAAACTGTTCTAACGCCGGTCGCAGATACCATTCAAACTGCATGTGGTGTTGGACTGTTTCGTTAGGCCAGTTTTGTGCACAAACAGTATTTTCGACAGCATAGGGTTTGTTTTCCAAATTTAAATGAGAGTATTTGTGTATTTGTGTATTAAATAGCCCGTCTAACTTGAGTCGCTGGTACCATTGGGGTTTAAACATGTCGTCTGCTTGAATATATTGAATAACTCACCACTAACTGTTTTGCGCGTCCGTCGGCGTCCGTTAGTCCTTCCTTGCTTACTTGCGCGTGCGTTCTATTGTTTTTAACCCCGTTATGGTACCAGGCCAGGCTGATATCTTTATTGCAGCATAAACTGTTCTAACGCGGTTCACAGATACCATTCGAACGACATGTGGTATTGGATTCGTTCGTTAGGCCAGTTTTGTGCACAGACAGTAGTTTTCCAAATTTATATGACAGCATAAACTGTTCTAACGCCGGTCGCAGATACCATTCAAACTGCATGTGGTGTTGGACTGTTTCGTTAGGCCAGTTTTGTGCACAAACAGTATTTTCGACAGCATAGGGTTTGTTTTCCAAATTTAAATGAGAGTATTTGTGTATTTGTGTATTAAATAGCCCGTCTAACTTGAGTCGCTGGTACCATTGGGGGTTTAAACATGTCGTCTGCTTGAATATATCGAATAACTCACCACTAACTGTTTCTAGCTTTGGTTATTTTTAAGCAACAACGACACCTGACAGAGCTGACGGACGGACTTGCGGCCACCTGCGAACATTGGTAAGTTGAACTTTGAAGTATATTATTGTCCCACTATGTCAGCGTTTCTATCTTAAATTCAGTTCCACTTATAATTACAGCATTTAAAATAATTACATTTCTAGTTAAAATTACAGACCATGGCATCGTGCGCGTCCGTCGGCGTCCGTTAGTCCTTCCTTGCTTACTTGCGCGTGCGTTCTATTGTTTTTAACCCCGTTATTGTACCAGGCCAGGCTGATATCTTTATTGCAGCATAAACTGTTCTAACGCGGTTCACAGATACCATTCGAACGACATGTGGTATTGGATTCGTTCGTTAGGCCAGTTTTGTGCACAGACAGTAGTTTTCCAAATTTATATGACAGCATAAACTGTTCTAACGCCGGTCGCAGATACCATTCAAACTGCATGTGGTGTTGGACTGTTTCGTTAGGCCAGTTTTGTGCACAAACAGTATTTTCGACAGCATAGGGTTTGTTTTCCAAATTTAAATGAGAGTATTTGTGTATTTGTGTATTAAATAGCCCGTCTAACTTGAGTCGCTGGTACCATTGGGGTTTAAACATGTCGTCTGCTTGAATATATTGAATAACTCACCACTAACTGTTTTGCGCGTCCGTCGGCGTCCGTTAGTCCTTCCTTGCTTACTTGCGCGTGCGTTCTATTGTTTTTAACCCCGTTATGGTACCAGGCCAGGCTGATATCTTTATTGCAGCATAAACTGTTCTAACGCGGTTCACAGATACCATTCGAACGACATGTGGTATTGGATTCGTTCGTTAGGCCAGTTTTGTGCACAGACAGTAGTTTTCCAAATTTATATGACAGCATAAACTGTTCTAACGCCGGTCGCAGATACCATTCAAACTGCATGTGGTGTTGGACTGTTTCGTTAGGCCAGTTTTGTGCACAAACAGTATTTTCGACAGCATAGGGTTTGTTTTCCAAATTTAAATGAGAGTATTTGTGTATTTGTGTATTAAATAGCCCGTCTAACTTGAGTCGCTGGTACCATTGGGGGTTTTAACATGTCGTCTGCTTGAATATATTGAATAACTCACCACTAACTGTTTCTAGCTTTGGTTATTTTTAAGCAACAACGACACCTGACAGAGCTGACGGACGGACTTGCGGCCACCTGCGAACATTGGTAAGTTGAACTTTGAAGTATATTATTGTCCCACTATGTCAGCGTTTCTATCTTAAATTCAGTTCCACTTATAATTACAGCATTTAAAATAATTACATTTCTAGTTAAAATTACAGACCATGGCATCTTGCGCGTCCGTCGGCGTCCGTTAGTCCTTCCTTGCTTACTTGCGCGTGCGTTCTATTGTTTTTAACCCCGTTATGGTACCAGGCCAGGCTGATATCTTTATTGCAGCATAAACTGTTCTAACGCGGTTCACAGATACCATTCGAACGACATGTGGTATTGGATTCGTTCGTTAGGCCAGTTTTGTGCACAGACAGTAGTTTTCCAAATTTATATGACAGCATAAACTGTTCTAACGCCGGTCGCAGATACCATTCAAACTACATGTGGTGTTGGACTGTTTCGTTAGGCCAGTTTTGTGCACAAACAGTATTTTCGACAGCATAGGGTTTGTTTTCCAAATTTAAATGAGAGTATTTGTGTATTTGTGTATTAAATAGCCCGTCTAACTTGAGTCGCTGGTACCATTGGGGTTTAAACATGTCGTCTGCTTGAATATATTGAATAACTCACCACTAACTGTTTTGCGCGTCCGTCGGCGTCCGTTAGTCCTTCCTTGCTTACTTGCGCGTGCGTTCTATTGTTTTTAACCCCGTTATGGTACCAGGCCAGGCTGATATCTTTATTGCAGCATAAACTGTTCTAACGCGGTTCACAGATACCATTCGAACGACATGTGGTATTGGATTCGTTCGTTAGGCCAGTTTTGTGCACAGACAGTAGTTTTCCAAATTTATATGACAGCATAAACTGTTCTAACGCCGGTCGCAGATACCATTCAAACTGCATGTGGTGTTGGACTGTTTCGTTAGGCCAGTTTTGTGCACAAACAGTATTTTCGACAGCATAGGGTTTGTTTTCCAAATTTAAATGAGAGTATTTGTGTATTTGTGTATTAAATAGCCCGTCTAACTTGAGTCGCTGGTACCATTGGGGGTTTAAACATGTCGTCTGCTTGAATATATTGAATAACTCACCACTAACTGTTTCTAGCTTTGGTTATTTTTAAGCAACAACGACACCTGACAGAGCGGACGGACGGACTTGCGGCCACCTGCGAACATTGGTAAGTTGAACTTTGAAGTATATTATTGTCCCACTATGTCAGCGTTTCTATCTTAAATTCAGTTCCACTTATAATTACAGCATTTAAAATAATTACATTTCTAGTTAAAATTACAGACCATGGCATCTTGCGCGTCCGTCGGCGTCCGTTAGTCCTTCCTTGCTTACTTGCGCGTGCGTTCTATTGTTTTTAACCCCGTTATGGTACCAGGCCAGGCTGATATCTTTATTGCAGCATAAACTGTTCTAACGCGGTTCACAGATACCATTCGAACGACATGTGGTATTGGATTCGTTCGTTAGGCCAGTTTTGTGCACAGACAGTAGTTTTCCAAATTTATATGACAGCATAAACTGTTCTAACGCCGGTCGCAGATACCATTCAAACTGCATGTGGTGTTGGACTGTTTCGTTAGGCCAGTTTTGTGCACAAACAGTATTTTCGACAGCATAGGGTTTGTTTTCCAAATTTAAATGAGAGTATTTGTGTATTTGTGTATTAAATAGCCCGTCTAACTTGAGTCGCTGGTACCATTGGGGTTTAAACATGTCGTCTGCTTGAATATATTGAATAACTCACCACTAACTGTTTTGCGCGTCCGTCGGCGTCCGTTAGTCCTTCCTTGCTTACTTGCGCGTGCGTTCTATTGTTTTTAACCCCGTTATGGTACCAGGCCAGGCTGATATCTTTATTGCAGCATAAACTGTTCTAACGCGGTTCACAGATACCATTCGAACGACATGTGGTATTGGATTCGTTCGTTAGGCCAGTTTTGTGCACAGACAGTAGTTTTCCAAATTTATATGACAGCATAAACTGTTCTAACGCCGGTCGCAGATACCATTCAAACTGCATGTGGTGTTGGACTGTTTCGTTAGGCCAGTTTTGTGCACAAACAGTATTTTCGACAGCATAGGGTTTGTTTTCCAAATTTAAATGAGAGTATTTGTGTATTTGTGTATTAAATAGCCCGTCTAACTTGAGTCGCTGGTACCATTGGGGGTTTAAACATGTCGTCTGCTTGAATATATTGAATAACTCACCACTAACTGTTTCTAGCTTTGGTTATTTTTAAGCAACAACGACACCTGACAGAGCTGACGGACGGACTTGCGGCCACCTGCGAACATTGGTAAGTTGAACTTTGAAGTATATTATTGTCCCACTATGTCAGCGTTTCTATCTTAAATTCAGTTCCACTTATAATTACAGCATTTAAAATAATTACATTTCTAGTTAAAATTACAGACCATGGCATCTTGCGCGTCCGTCGGCGTCCGTTAGTCCTTCCTTGCTTACTTGCGCGTGCGTTCTATTGTTTTTAACCCCGTTATGGTACCAGGCCAGGCTGATATCTTTATTGCAGCATAAACTGTTCTAACGCGGTTCACAGATACCATTCGAACGACATGTGGTATTGGATTCGTTCGTTAGGCCAGTTTTGTGCACAGACAGTAGTTTTCCAAATTTATATGACAGCATAAACTGTTCTAACGCCGGTCGCAGATACCATTCAAACTGCATGTGGTGTTGGACTGTTTCGTTAGGCCAGTTTTGTGCACAAACAGTATTTTCGACAGCATAGGGTTTGTTTTCCAAATTTAAATGAGAGTATTTGTGTATTTGTGTATTAAATAGCCCGTCTAACTTGAGTCGCTGGAACCATTGGGGTTTAAACATGTCGTCTGCTTGAATATATTGAATAACTCACCACTAACTGTTTTGCGCGTCCGTCGGCGTCCGTTAGTCCTTCCTTGCTTACTTGCGCGTGCGTTCTATTGTTTTTAACCCCGTTATGGTACCAGGCCAGGCTGATATCTTTATTGCAGCATAAACTGTTCTAACGCGGTTCACAGATACCATTCGAACGACATGTGGTATTGGATTCGTTCGTTAGGCCAGTTTTGTGCACAGACAGTAGTTTTCCAAATTTATATGACAGCATAAACTGTTCTAACGCCGGTCGCAGATACCATTCAAACTGCATGTGGTGTTGGACTGTTTCGTTAGGCCAGTTTTGTGCACAAACAGTATTTTCGACAGCATAGGGTTTGTTTTCCAAATTTAAATGAGAGTATTTGTGTATTTGTGTATTAAATAGCCCGTCTAACTTGAGTCGCTGGTACCATTGGGGGTTTAAACATGTCGTCTGCTTGAATATATTGAATAACTCACCACTAACTGTTTCTAGCTTTGGTTATTTTTAAGCAACAACGACACCTGACAGAGCTGACGGACGGACTTGCGGCCACCTGCGAACATTGGTAAGTTGAACTTTGAAGTATATTATTGTCCCACTATGTCAGCGTTTCTATCTTAAATTCAGTTCCACTTATAATTACAGCATTTAAAATAATTACATTTCTAGTTAAAATTACAGACCATGGCATCTTGCGCGTCCGTCGGCGTCCGTTAGTCCTTCCTTGCTTACTTGCGCGTGCGTTCTATTGTTTTTAACCCCGTTATGGTACCAGGCCAGGCTGATATCTTTATTGCAGCATAAACTGTTCTAACGCGGTTCACAGATACCATTCGAACGACATGTGGTATTGGATTCGTTCGTTAGGCCAGTTTTGTGCACAGACAGTAGTTTTCCAAATTTATATGACAGCATAAACTGTTCTAACGCCGGTCGCAGATACCATTCAAACTGCATGTGGTGTTGGACTGTTTCGTTAGGCCAGTTTTGTGCACAAACAGTATTTTCGACAGCATAGGGTTTGTTTTCCAAATTTAAATGAGAGTATTTGTGTATTTGTGTATTAAATAGCCCGTCTAACTTGAGTCGCTGGTACCATTGGGGGTTTAAACATGTCGTCTGCTTGAATATATTGAATAACTCACCACTAACTGTTTTGCGCGTCCGTCGGCGTCCGTTAGTCCTTCCTTACTTACTTGCGCGTGCGTTCTATTGTTTTTAACCCCGTTATGGTACCAGGCCAGGCTGATATCTTTATTGCAGCATAAACTGTTCTAACGCGGTTCACAGATACCATTCGAACGACATGTGGTATTGGATTCGTTCGTTAGGCCAGTTTTGTGCACAGACAGTAGTTTTCCAAATTTATATGACAGCATAAACTGTTCTAACGCCGGTCGCAGATACCATTCAAACTGCATGTGGTGTTGGACTGTTTCGTTAGGCCAGTTTTGTGCACAAACAGTATTTTCGACAGCATAGGGTTTGTTTTCCAAATTTAAATGAGAGTATTTGTGTATTTGTGTATTAAATAGCCCGTCTAACTTGAGTCGCTGGTACCATTGGGGGTTTAAACATGTCGTCTGCTTGAATATATTGAATAACTCACCACTAACTGTTTCTAGCTTTGGTTATTTTTAAGCAACAACGACACCTGACAGAGCTGACGGACGGACTTGCGGCCACCTGCGAACATTGGTAAGTTGAACTTTGAAGTATATTATTGTCCCACTATGTCAGCGTTTCTATCTTAAATTCAGTTCCACTTATAATTACAGCATTTAAAATAATTACATTTCTAGTTAAAATTACAGACCATGGCATCTTGCGCGTCCGTCGGCGTCCGTTAGTCCTTCCTTGCTTACTTGCGCGTGCGTTCTATTGTTTTTAACCCCGTTATGGTACCAGGCCAGGCTGATATCTTTATTGCAGCATAAACTGTTCTAACGCGGTTCACAGATACCATTCGAACGACATGTGGTATTGGATTCGTTCGTTAGGCCAGTTTTGTGCACAGACAGTAGTTTTCCAAATTTATATGACAGCATAAACTGTTCTAACGCCGGTCGCAGATACCATTCAAACTGCATGTGGTGTTGGACTGTTTCGTTAGGCCAGTTTTGTGCACAAACAGTATTTTCGACAGCATAGGGTTTGTTTTCCAAATTTAAATGAGAGTATTTGTGTATTTGTGTATTAAATAGCCCGTCTAACTTGAGTCGCTGGTACCATTGGGGTTTAAACATGTCGTCTGCTTGAATATATTGAATAACTCACCACTTACTGTTTTGCGCGTCCGTCGGCGTCCGTTAGTCCTTCCTTGCTTACTTGCGCGTGCGTTCTATTGTTTTTAACCCCGTTATGGTACCAGGCCAGGCTGATATCTTTATTGCAGCATAAACTGTTCTAACGCGGTTCACAGATACCATTCGAACGACATGTGGTATTGGATTCGTTCGTTAGGCCAGTTTTGTGCACAGACAGTAGTTTTCCAAATTTATATGACAGCATAAACTGTTCTAACGCCGGTCGCAGATACCATTCAAACTGCATGTGGTGTTGGACTGTTTCGTTAGGCCAGTTTTGTGCACAAACAGTATTTTCGACAGCATAGGGTTTGTTTTCCAAATTTAAATGAGAGTATTTGTGTATTTGTGTATTAAATAGCCCGTCTAACTTGAGTCGCTGGTACCATTGGGGGTTTAAACATGTCGTCTGCTTGAATATATTGAATAACTCACCACTAACTGTTTCTAGCTTTGGTTATTTTTAAGCAACAACGACACCTGACAGAGCTGACGGACGGACTTGCGGCCACCTGCGAACATTGGTAAGTTGAACTTTGAAGTATATTATTGTCCCACTATGTCAGCGTTTCTATCTTAAATTCAGTTCCACTTATAATTACAGCATTTAAAATAATTACATTTCTAGTTAAAATTACAGACCATGGCATCTTGCGCGTCCGTCGGCGTCCGTTAGTCCTTCCTTGCTTACTTGCGCGTGCGTTCTATTGTTTTTAACCCCGTTATGGTACCAGGCCAGGCTGATATCTTTATTGCAGCATAAACTGTTCTAACGCGGTTCACAGATACCATTCGAACGACATGTGGTATTGGATTCGTTCGTTAGGCCAGTTTTGTGCACAGACAGTAGTTTTCCAAATTTATATGACAGCATAAACTGTTCTAACGCCGGTCGCAGATACCATTCAAACTGCATGTGGTGTTGGACTGTTTCGTTAGGCCAGTTTTGTGCACAAACAGTATTTTCGACAGCATAGGGTTTGTTTTCCAAATTTAAATGAGAGTATTTGTGTATTTGTGTATTAAATAGCCCGTCTAACTTGAGTCGCTGGTACCATTGGGGTTTAAACATGTCGTCTGCTTGAATATATTGAATAACTCACCACTAACTGTTTTGCGCGTCCGTCGGCGTCCGTTAGTCCTTCCTTGCTTACTTGCGCGTGCGTTCTATTGTTTTTAACCCCGTTATGGTACCAGGCCAGGCTGATATCTTTATTGCAGCATAAACTGTTCTAACGCGGTTCACAGATACCATTCGAACGACATGTGGTATTGGATTCGTTCGTTAGGCCAGTTTTGTGCACAGACAGTAGTTTTCCAAATTTATATGACAGCATAAACTGTTCTAACGCCGGTCGCAGATACCATTCAAACTGCATGTGGTGTTGGACTGTTTCGTTAGGCCAGTTTTGTGCACAAACAGTATTTTCGACAGCATAGGGTTTGTTTTCCAAATTTAAATGAGAGTATTTGTGTATTTGTGTATTAAATAGCCCGTCTAACTTGAGTCGCTGGTACCATTGGGGGTTTAAACATGTCGTCTGCTTGAATATATTGAATAACTCACCACTAACTGTTTCTAGCTTTGGTTATTTTTAAGCAACAACGACACCTGACAGAGCTGACGGACGGACTTGCGGCCACCTGCGAACATTGGTAAGTTGAACTTTGAAGTATATTATTGTCCCACTATGTCAGCGTTTCTATCTTAAATTCAGTTCCACTTATAATTACAGCATTTAAAATAATTACATTTCTAGTTAAAATTACAGACCATGGCATCTTGCGCGTCCGTCGGCGTCCGTTAGTCCTTCCTTGCTTACTTGCGCGTGCGTTCTATTGTTTTTAACCCCGTTATGGTACCAGGCCAGGCTGATATCTTTATTGCAGCATAAACTGTTCTAACGCGGTTCACAGATACCATTCGAACGACATGTGGTATTGGATTCGTTCGTTAGGCCAGTTTTGTGCACAGACAGTAGTTTTCCAAATTTATATGACAGCATAAACTGTTCTAACGCCGGTCGCAGATACCATTCAAACTGCATGTGGTGTTGGACTGTTTCGTTAGGCCAGTTTTGTGCACAAACAGTATTTTCGACAGCATAGGGTTTGTTTTCCAAATTTAAATGAGAGTATTTGTGTATTTGTGTATTAAATAGCCCGTCTAACTTGAGTCGCTGGTACCATTGGGGTTTAAACATGTCGTCTGCTTGAATATATTGAATAACTCACCACTAACTGTTTTGCGCGTCCGTCGGCGTCCGTTAGTCCTTCCTTGCTTACTTGCGCGTGCGTTCTATTGTTTTTAACCCCGTTATGGTACCAGGCCAGGCTGATATCTTTATTGCAGCATAAACTGTTCTAACGCGGTTCACAGATACCATTCGAACGACATGTGGTATTGGATTCGTTCGTTAGGCCAGTTTTGTGCACAGACAGTAGTTTTCCAAATTTATATGACAGCATAAACTGTTCTAACGCCGGTCGCAGATACCATTCAAACTGCATGTGGTGTTGGACTGTTTCGTTAGGCCAGTTTTGTGCACAAACAGTATTTTCGACAGCATAGGGTTTGTTTTCCAAATTTAAATGAGAGTATTTGTGTATTTGTGTATTAAATAGCCCGTCTAACTTGAGTCGCTGGTACCATTGGGGGTTTAAACATGTCGTCTGCTTGAATATATTGAATAACTCACCACTAACTGTTTCTAGCTTTGGTTATTTTTAAGCAACAACGACACCTGACAGAGCTGACGGACGGACTTGCGGCCACCTGCGAACATTGGTAAGTTGAACTTTGAAGTATATTATTGTCCCACTATGTCAGCGTTTCTATCTTAAATTCAGTTCCACTTATAATTACAGCATTTAAAATAATTACATTTCTAGTTAAAATTACAGACCATGGCATCTTGCGCGTCCGTCGGCGTCCGTTAGTCCTTCCTTGCTTACTTGCGCGTGCGTTCTATTGTTTTTAACCCCGTTATGGTACCAGGCCAGGCTGATATCTTTATTGCAGCATAAACTGTTCTAACGCGGTTCACAGATACCATTCGAACGACATGTGGTATTGGATTCGTTCGTTAGGCCAGTTTTGTGCACAGACAGTAGTTTTCCAAATTTATATGACAGCATAATCTGTTCTAACGCCGGTCGCAGATACCATTCAAACTGCATGTGGTGTTGGACTGTTTCGTTAGGCCAGTTTTGTGCACAAACAGTATTTTCGACAGCATAGGGTTTGTTTTCCAAATTTAAATGAGAGTATTTGTGTATTTGTGTATTAAATAGCCCGTCTAACTTGAGTCGCTGGTACCATTGGGGTTTAAACATGTCGTCTGCTTGAATATATTGAATAACTCACCACTAACTGTTTTGCGCGTCCGTCGGCGTCCGTTAGTCCTTCCTTGCTTACTTGCGCGTGCGTTCTATTGTTTTTAACCCCGTTATGGTACCAGGCCAGGCTGATATCTTTATTGCAGCATAAACTGTTCTAACGCGGTTCACAGATACCATTCGAACGACATGTGGTATTGGATTCGTTCGTTAGGCCAGTTTTGTGCACAGACAGTAGTTTTCCAAATTTATATGACAGCATAAACTGTTCTAACGCCGGTCGCAGATACCATTCAAACTGCATGTGGTGTTGGACTGTTTCGTTAGGCCAGTTTTGTGCACAAACAGTATTTTCGACAGCATAGGGTTTGTTTTCCAAATTTAAATGAGAGTATTTGTGTATTTGTGTATTAAATAGCCCGTCTAACTTGAGTCGCTGGTACCATTGGGGGTTTAAACATGTCGTCTGCTTGAATATATTGAATAACTCACCACTAACTGTTTCTAGCTTTGGTTATTTTTAAGCAACAACGACACCTGACAGAGCTGACGGACGGACTTGCGGCCACCTGCGAACATTGGTAAGTTGAACTTTGAAGTATATTATTGTCCCACTATGTCAGCGTTTCTATCTTAAATTCAGTTCCACTTATAATTACAGCATTTAAAATAATTACATTTCTAGTTAAAATTACAGACCATGGCATCTTGCGCGTCCGTCGGCGTCCGTTAGTCCTTCCTTGCTTACTTGCGCGTGCGTTCTATTGTTTTTAACCCCGTTATGGTACCAGGCCAGGCTTATTTCTTTATTGCAGCATAAACTGTTCTAACGCGGTTCACAGATACCATTCGAACGACATGTGGTATTGGATTCGTTCGTTAGGCCAGTTTTGTGCACAGACAGTAGTTTTCCAAATTTATATGACAGCATAAACTGTTCTAACGCCGGTCGCAGATACCATTCAAACTGCATGTGGTGTTGGACTGTTTCGTTAGGCCAGTTTTGTGCACAAACAGTATTTTCGACAGCATAGGGTTTGTTTTCCAAATTTAAATGAGAGTATTTGTGTATTTGTGTATTAAATAGCCCGTCTAACTTGAGTCGCTGGTACCATTGGGGTTTAAACATGTCGTCTGCTTGAATATATTGAATAACTCACCACTAACTGTTTTGCGCGTCCGTCGGCGTCCGTTAGTCCTTCCTTGCTTACTTGCGCGTGCGTTCTATTGTTTTTAACCCCGTTATGGTACCAGGCCAGGCTGATATCTTTATTGCAGCATAAACTGTTCTAACGCGGTTCACAGATACCATTCGAACGACATGTGGTATTGGATTCGTTCGTTAGGCCAGTTTTGTGCACAGACAGTAGTTTTCCAAATTTATATGACAGCATAAACTGTTCTAACGCCGGTCGCAGATACCATTCAAACTGCATGTGGTGTTGGACTGTTTCGTTAGGCCAGTTTTGTGCACAAACAGTATTTTCGACAGCATAGGGTTTGTTTTCCAAATTTAAATGAGAGTATTTGTGTATTTGTGTATTAAATAGCCCGTCTAACTTGAGTCGCTGGTACCATTGGGGGTTTAAACATGTCGTCTGCTTGAATATATTGAATAACTCACCACTAACTGTTTCTAGCTTTGGTTATTTTTAAGCAACAACGACACCTGACAGAGCTGACGGACGGACTTGCGGCCACCTGCGAACATTGGTAAGTTGAACTTTGAAGTATATTATTGTCCCACTATGTCAGCGTTTCTATCTTAAATTCAGTTCCACTTATAATTACAGCATTTAAAATAATTACATTTCTAGTTAAAATTACAGACCATGGCATCTTGCGCGTCCGTCGGCGTCCGTTAGTCCTTCCTTGCTTACTTGCGCGTGCGTTCTATTGTTTTTAACCCCGTTATGGTACCAGGCCAGGCTGATATCTTTATTGCAGCATAAACTGTTCTAACGCGGTTCACAGATACCATTCGAACGACATGTGGTATTGGATTCGTTCGTTAGGCCAGTTTTGTGCACAGACAGTAGTTTTCCAAATTTATATGACAGCATAAACTGTTCTAACGCCGGTCGCAGATACCATTCAAACTGCATGTGGTGTTGGACTGTTTCGTTAGGCCAGTTTTGTGCACAAACAGTATTTTCGACAGCATAGGGTTTGTTTTCCAAATTTAAATGAGAGTATTTGTGTATTTGTGTATTAAATAGCCCGTCTAACTTGAGTCGCTGGTACCATTGGGGTTTAAACATGTCGTCTGCTTGAATATATTGAATAACTCACCACTAACTGTTTTGCGCGTCCGTCGGCGTCCGTTAGTCCTTCCTTGCTTACTTGCGCGTGCGTTCTATTGTTTTTAACCCCGTTATGGTACCAGGCCAGGCTGATATCTTTATTGCAGCATAAACTGTTCTAACGCGGTTCACAGATACCATTCGAACGACATGTGGTATTGGATTCGTTCGTTAGGCCAGTTTTGTGCACAGACAGTAGTTTTCCAAATTTATATGACAGCATAAACTGTTCTAACGCCGGTCGCAGATACCATTCAAACTGCATGTGGTGTTGGACTGTTTCGTTAGGCCAGTTTTGTGCACAAACAGTATTTTCGACAGCATAGGGTTTGTTTTCCAAATTTAAATGAGAGTATTTGTGTATTTGTGTATTAAATAGCCCGTCTAACTTGAGTCGCTGGTACCATTGGGGTTTAAACATGTCGTCTGCTTGAATATATTGAATAACTCACCACTAACTGTTTTGCGCGTCCGTCGGCGTCCGTTAGTCCTTCCTTGCTTACTTGCGCGTGCGTTCTATTGTTTTTAACCCCGTTATGGTACCAGGCCAGGCTGATATCTTTATTGCAGCATAAACTGTTCTAACGCGGTTCACAGATACCATTCGAACGACATGTGGTATTGGATTCGTTCGTTAGGCCAGTTTTGTGCACAGACAGTAGTTTTCCAAATTTATATGACAGCATAAACTGTTCTAACGCCGGTCGCAGATACCATTCAAACTGCATGTGGTGTTGGACTGTTTCGTTAGGCCAGTTTTGTGCACAAACAGTATTTTCGACAGCATAGGGTTTGTTTTCCAAATTTAAATGAGAGTATTTGTGTATTTGTGTATTAAATAGCCCGTCTAACTTGAGTCGCTGGTACCATTGGGGTTTAAACATGTCGTCTGCTTGAATATATTGAATAACTCACCACTAACTGTTTTGCGCGTCCGTCGGAGTCCGTTAGTCCTTCCTTGCTTACTTGCGCGTGCGTTCTATTGTTTTTAACCCCGTTATGGTACCAGGCCAGGCTGATATCTTTATTGCAGCATAAACTGTTCTAACGCGGTTCACAGATACCATTCGAACGACATGTGGTATTGGATTCGTTCGTTAGGCCAGTTTTGTGCACAGACAGTAGTTTTCCAAATTTATATGACAGCATAAACTGTTCTAACGCCGGTCGCAGATACCATTCAAACTGCATGTGGTGTTGGACTGTTTCGTTAGGCCAGTTTTGTGCACAAACAGTATTTTCGACAGCATAGGGTTTGTTTTCCAAATTTAAATGAGAGTATTTGTGTATTTGTGTATTAAATAGCCCGTCTAACTTGAGTCGCTGGTACCATTGGGGTTTAAACATGTCGTCTGCTTGAATATATTGAATAACTCACCACTAACTGTTTTGCGCGTCCGTCGGCGTCCGTTAGTCCTTCCTTGCTTACTTGCGCGTGCGTTCTATTGTTTTTAACCCCGTTATGGTACCAGGCCAGGCTGATATCTTTATTGCAGCATAAACTGTTCTAATGCGGTTCACAGATACCATTCGAACGACATGTGGTATTGGATTTGTTCGTTAGGCCAGTTTTGTGCACAGACAGTAGTTTTCCAAATTTATATGACAGCATAAACTGTTCTAACGCCGGTCGCAGATACCATTCAAACTGCATGTGGTGTTGGACTGTTTCGTTAGGCCAGTTTTGTGCACAAACAGTATTTTCGACAGCATAGGGTTTGTTTTCCAAATTTAAATGAGAGTATTTGTGTATTTGTGTATTAAATAGCCCGTCTAACTTGAGTCGCTGGTACCATTGGGGGTTTAAACATGTCGTCTGCTTGAATATATTGAATAACTCACCACTAACTGTTTCTAGCTTTGGTTATTTTTAAGCAACAACGACACCTGACAGAGCTGACGGACGGACTTGCGGCCACCTGCGAACATTGGTAAGTTGAACTTTGAAGTATATTATTGTCCCACTATGTCAGCGTTTCTATCTTAAATTCAGTTCCACTTATAATTACAGCATTTAAAATAATTACATTTCTAGTTAAAATTACAGACCATGGCATCTTGCGCGTCCGTCGGCGTCCGTTAGTCCTTCCTTGCTTACTTGCGCGTGCGTTCTATTGTTTTTAACCCCGTTATGGTACCAGGCCAGGCTGATATCTTTATTGCAGCATAAACTGTTCTAACGCGGTTCACAGATACCATTCGAACGACATGTGGTATTGGATTCGTTCGTTAGGCCAGTTTTGTGCACAGACAGTAGTTTTCCAAATTTATATGACAGCATAAACTGTTCTAACGCCGGTCGCAGATACCATTCAAACTGCATGTGGTGTTGGACTGTTTCGTTAGGCCAGTTTTGTGCACAAACAGTATTTTCGACAGCATAGGGTTTGTTTTCCAAATTTAAATGAGAGTATTTGTGTATTTGTGTATTAAATAGCCCGTCTAACTTGAGTCGCTGGTACCATTGGGGTTTAAACATGTCGTCTGCTTGAATATATTGAATAACTCACCACTAACTGTTTTGCGCGTCCGTCGGCGTCCGTTAGTCCTTCCTTGCTTACTTGCGCGTGCGTTCTATTGTTTTTAACCCCGTTATGGTACCAGGCCAGGCTGATATCTTTATTGCAGCATAAACTGTTCTAACGCGGTTCACAGATACCATTCGAACGACATGTGGTATTGGATTCGTTCGTTAGGCCAGTTTTGTGCACAGACAGTAGTTTTCCAAATTTATATGACAGCATAAACTGTTCTAACGCCGGTCGCAGATACCATTCAAACTGCATGTGGTGTTGGACTGTTTCGTTAGGCCAGTTTTGTGCACAAACAGTATTTTCGACAGCATAGGGTTTGTTTTCCAAATTTAAATGAGAGTATTTGTGTATTTGTGTATTAAATAGCCCGTCTAACTTGAGTCGCTGGTACCATTGGGGTTTAAACATGTCGTCTGCTTGAATATATTGAATAACTCACCAC
Organism: Gari tellinella; assembly: GCA_922989275.2. Classification (NCBI taxonomy): domain Eukaryota; kingdom Metazoa; phylum Mollusca; class Bivalvia; order Cardiida; family Psammobiidae; genus Gari; species Gari tellinella. The sequence continues at coordinate 69,047,109 of OV277859.1, forward strand.
TAACTGTTTTGCGCGTCCGTCGGAGTCCGTTAGTCCTTCCTTGCTTACTTGCGCGTGCGTTCTATTGTTTTTAACCCCGTTATGGTACCAGGCCAGGCTGATATCTTTATTGCAGCATAAACTGTTCTAACGCGGTTCACAGATACCATTCGAACGACATGTGGTATTGGATTCGTTCGTTAGGCCAGTTTTGTGCACAGACAGTAGTTTTCCAAATTTATATGACAGCATAAACTGTTCTAACGCCGGTCGCAGATACCATTCAAACTGCATGTGGTGTTGGACTGTTTCGTTAGGCCAGTTTTGTGCACAAACAGTATTTTCGACAGCATAGGGTTTGTTTTCCAAATTTAAATGAGAGTATTTGTGTATTTGTGTATTAAATAGCCCGTCTAACTTGAGTCGCTGGTACCATTGGGGTTTAAACATGTCGTCTGCTTGAATATATTGAATAACTCACCACTAACTGTTTTGCGCGTCCGTCGGCGTCCGTTAGTCCTTCCTTGCTTACTTGCGCGTGCGTTCTATTGTTTTTAACCCCGTTATGGTACCAGGCCAGGCTGATATCTTTATTGCAGCATAAACTGTTCTAACGCGGTTCACAGATACCATTCGAACGACATGTGGTATTGGATTCGTTCGTTAGGCCAGTTTTGTGCACAGACAGTAGTTTTCCAAATTTATATGACAGCATAAACTGTTCTAACGCCGGTCGCAGATACCATTCAAACTGCATGTGGTGTTGGACTGTTTCGTTAGGCCAGTTTTGTGCACAAACAGTATTTTCGACAGCATAGGGTTTGTTTTCCAAATTTAAATGAGAGTATTTGTGTATTTGTGTATTAAATAGCCCGTCTAACTTGAGTCGCTGGTACCATTGGGGGTTTAAACATGTCGTCTGCTTGAATATATTGAATAACTCACCACTAACTGTTTCTAGCTTTGGTTATTTTTAAGCAACAACGACACCTGACAGAGCTGACGGACGGACTTGCGGCCACCTGCGAACATTGGTAAGTTGAACTTTGAAGTATATTATTGTCCCACTATGTCAGCGTTTCTATCTTAAATTCAGTTCCACTTATAATTACAGCATTTAAAATAATTACATTTCTAGTTAAAATTACAGACCATGGCATCTTGCGCGTCCGTCGGCGTCCGTTAGTCCTTCCTTGCTTACTTGCGCGTGCGTTCTATTGTTTTTAACCCCGTTATGGTACCAGGCCAGGCTGATATCTTTATTGCAGCATAAACTGTTCTAACGCGGTTCACAGATACCATTCGAACGACATGTGGTATTGGATTCGTTCGTTAGGCCAGTTTTGTGCACAGACAGTAGTTTTCCAAATTTATATGACAGCATAAACTGTTCTAACGCCGGTCGCAGATACCATTCAAACTGCATGTGGTGTTGGACTGTTTCGTTAGGCCAGTTTTGTGCACAAACAGTATTTTCGACAGCATAGGGTTTGTTTTCCAAATTTAAATGAGAGTATTTGTGTATTTGTGTATTAAATAGCCCGTCTAACTTGAGTCGCTGGTACCATTGGGGTTTAAACATGTCGTCTGCTTGAATATATTGAATAACTCACCACTAACTGTTTTGCGCGTCCGTCGGCGTCCGTTAGTCCTTCCTTGCTTACTTGCGCGTGCGTTCTATTGTTTTTAACCCCGTTATGGTACCAGGCCAGGCTGATATCTTTATTGCAGCATAAACTGTTCTAACGCGGTTCACAGATACCATTCGAACGACATGTGGTATTGGATTCGTTCGTTAGGCCAGTTTTGTGCACAGACAGTAGTTTTCCAAATTTATATGACAGCATAAACTGTTCTAACGCCGGTCGCAGATACCATTCAAACTGCATGTGGTGTTGGACTGTTTCGTTAGGCCAGTTTTGTGCACAAACAGTATTTTCGACAGCATAGGGTTTGTTTTCCAAATTTAAATGAGAGTATTTGTGTATTTGTGTATTAAATAGCCCGTCTAACTTGAGTCGCTGGTACCATTGGGGGTTTAAACATGTCGTCTGCTTGAATATATTGAATAACTCACCACTAACTGTTTCTAGCTTTGGTTATTTTTAAGCAACAACGACACCTGACAGAGCTGACGGACGGACTTGCGGCCACCTGCGAACATTGGTAAGTTGAACTTTGAAGTATATTATTGTCCCACTATGTCAGCGTTTCTATCTTAAATTCAGTTCCACTTATAATTACAGCATTTAAAATAATTACATTTCTAGTTAAAATTACAGACCATGGCATCTTGCGCGTCCGTCGGCGTCCGTTAGTCCTTCCTTGCTTACTTGCGCGTGCGTTCTATTGTTTTTAACCCCGTTATGGTACCAGGCCAGGCTGATATCTTTATTGCAGCATAAACTGTTCTAACGCGGTTCACAGATACCATTCGAACGACATGTGGTATTGGATTCGTTCGTTAGGCCAGTTTTGTGCACAGACAGTAGTTTTCCAAATTTATATGACAGCATAAACTGTTCTAACGCCGGTCGCAGATACCATTCAAACTGCATGTGGTGTTGGACTGTTTCGTTAGGCCAGTTTTGTGCACAAACAGTATTTTCGACAGCACAGGGTTTGTTTTCCAAATTTAAATGAGAGTATTTGTGTATTTGTGTATTAAATAGCCCGTCTAACTTGAGTCGCTGGTACCATTGGGGTTTAAACATGTCGTCTGCTTGAATATATTGAATAACTCACCACTAACTGTTTTGCGCGTCCGTCGGCGTCCGTTAGTCCTTCCTTGCTTACTTGCGCGTGCGTTCTATTGTTTTTAACCCCGTTATGGTACCAGGCCAGGCTGATATCTTTATTGCAGCATAAACTGTTCTAACGCGGTTCACAGATACCATTCGAACGACATGTGGTATTGGATTCGTTCGTTAGGCCAGTTTTGTGCACAGACAGTAGTTTTCCAAATTTATATGACAGCATAAACTGTTCTAACGCCGGTCGCAGATACCATTCAAACTGCATGTGGTGTTGGACTGTTTCGTTAGGCCAGTTTTGTGCACAAACAGTATTTTCGACAGCATAGGGTTTGTTTTCCAAATTTAAATGAGAGTATTTGTGTATTTGTGTATTAAATAGCCCGTCTAACTTGAGTCGCTGGTACCATTGGGGGTTTAAACATGTCGTCTGCTTGAATATATTGAATAACTCACCACTAACTGTTTCTAGCTTTGGTTATTTTTAAGCAACAACGACACCTGACAGAGCTGACGGACGGACTTGCGGCCACCTGCGAACATTGGTAAGTTGAACTTTGAAGTATATTATTGTCCCACTATGTCAGCGTTTCTATCTTAAATTCAGTTCCACTTATAATTACAGCATTTAAAATAATTACATTTCTAGTTAAAATTACAGACCATGGCATCTTGCGCGTCCGTCGGCGTCCGTTAGTCCTTCCTTGCTTACTTGCGCGTGCGTTCTATTGTTTTTAACCCCGTTATGGTACCAGGCCATGCTGATATCTTTATTGCAGCATAAACTGTTCTAACGCGGTTCACAGATACCATTCGAACGACATGTGGTATTGGATTCGTTCGTTAGGCCAGTTTTGTGCACAGACAGTAGTTTTTGCCAAATTTATATGACAGCATAAACTGTTCTAACGCCGGTCGCAGATACCATTCAAACTGCATGTGGTGTTGGACTGTTTCGTTAGGCCAGTTTTGTGCACAAACAGTATTTTCGACAGCATAGGGTTTGTTTTCCAAATTTAAATGAGAGTATTTGTGTATTTGTGTATTAAATAGCCCGTCTAACTTGAGTCGCTGGTACCATTGGGGTTTAAACATGTCGTCTGCTTGAATATATTGAATAACTCACCACTAACTGTTTTGCGCGTCCGTCGGCGTCCGTTAGTCCTTCCTTGCTTACTTGCGCGTGCGTTCTATTGTTTTTAACCCCGTTATGGTACCAGGCCAGGCTGATATCTTTATTGCAGCATAAACTGTTCTAACGCGGTTCACAGATACCATTCGAACGACATGTGGTATTGGATTCGTTCGTTAGGCCAGTTTTGTGCACAGACAGTAGTTTTCCAAATTTATATGACAGCATAAACTGTTCTAACGCCGGTCGCAGATACCATTCAAACTGCATGTGGTGTTGGACTGTTTCGTTAGGCCAGTTTTGTGCACAAACAGTATTTTCGACAGCATAGGGTTTGTTTTCCAAATTTAAATGAGAGTATTTGTGTATTTGTGTATTAAATAGCCCGTCTAACTTGAGTCGCTGGTACCATTGGGGTTTAAACATGTCGTCTGCTTGAATATATTGAATAACTCACCACTAACTGTTTTGCGCGTCCGTCGGCGTCCGTTAGTCCTTCCTTGCTTACTTGCGCGTGCGTTCTATTGTTTTTAACCCCGTTATGGTACCAGGCCAGGCTGATATCTTTATTGCAGCATAAACTGTTCTAACGCGGTTCACAGATACCATTCGAACGACATGTGGTATTGGATTCGTTCGTTAGGCCAGTTTTGTGCACAGACAGTAGTTTTCCAAATTTATATGACAGCATAAACTGTTCTAACGCCGGTCGCAGATACCATTCAAACTGCATGTGGTGTTGGACTGTTTCGTTAGGCCAGTTTTGTGCACAAACAGTATTTTCGACAGCATAGGGTTTGTTTTCCAAATTTAAATGAGAGTATTTGTGTATTTGTGTATTAAATAGCCCGTCTAACTTGAGTCGCTGGTACCATTGGGGGTTTAAACATGTCGTCTGCTTGAATATATTGAATAACTCACCACTAACTGTTTCTAGCTTTGGTTATTTTTAAGCAACAACGACACCTGACAGAGCTGACGGACGGACTTGCGGCCACCTGCGAACATTGGTAAGTTGAACTTTGAAGTATATTATTGTCCCACTATGTCAGCGTTTCTATCTTAAATTCAGTTCCACTTATAATTACAGCATTTAAAATAATTACATTTCTAGTTAAAATTACAGACCATGGCATCTTGCGCGTCCGTCGGCGTCCGTTAGTCCTTCCTTGCTTACTTGCGCGTGCGTTCTATTGTTTTTAACCCCGTTATGGTACCAGGCCAGGCTGATATCTTTATTGCAGCATAAACTGTTCTAACGCGGTTCACAGATACCATTCGAACGACATGTGGTATTGGATTCGTTCGTTAGGCCAGTTTTGTGCACAGACAGTAGTTTTCCAAATTTATATGACAGCATAAACTGTTCTAACGCCGGTCGCAGATACCATTCAAACTGCATGTGGTGTTGGACTGTTTCGTTAGGCCAGTTTTGTGCACAAACAGTATTTTCGACAGCATAGGGTTTGTTTTCCAAATTTAAATGAGAGTATTTGTGTATTTGTGTATTAAATAGCCCGTCTAACTTGAGTCGCTGGTACCATTGGGGGTTTAAACATGTCGTCTGCTTGAATATATTGAATAACTCACCACTAACTGTTTCTAGCTTTGGTTATTTTTAAGCAACAACGACACCTGACAGAGCTGACGGACGGACTTGCGGCCACCTGCGAACATTGGTAAGTTGAACTTTGAAGTATATTATTGTCCCACTATGTCAGCGTTTCTATCTTAAATTCAGTTCCACTTATAATTACAGCATTTAAAATAATTACATTTCTAGTTAAAATTACAGACCATGGCATCTTGCGCGTCCGTCGGCGTCCGTTAGTCCTTCCTTGCTTACTTGCGCGTGCGTTCTATTGTTTTTAACCCCGTTATGGTACCAGGCCAGGCTGATATCTTTATTGCAGCATAAACTGTTCTAACGCGGTTCACAGATACCATTCGAACGACATGTGGTATTGGATTCGTTCGTTAGGCCAGTTTTGTGCACAGACAGTAGTTTTTGCCAAATTTATATGACAGCATAAACTGTTCTAACGCCGGTCGCAGATACCATTCAAACTGCATGTGGTGTTGGACTGTTTCGTTAGGCCAGTTTTGTGCACAAACAGTATTTTCGACAGCATAGGGTTTGTTTTCCAAATTTAAATGAGAGTATTTGTGTATTTGTGTATTAAATAGCCCGTCTAACTTGAGTCGCTGGTACCATTGGGGTTTAAACATGTCGTCTGCTTGAATATATTGAATAACTCACCACTAACTGTTTTGCGCGTCCGTCGGCGTCCGTTAGTCCTTCCTTGCTTACTTGCGCGTGCGTTCTATTGTTTTTAACCCCGTTATGGTACCAGGCCAGGCTGATATCTTTATTGCAGCATAAACTGTTCTAACGCGGTTCACAGATACCATTCGAACGACATGTGGTATTGGATTCGTTCGTTAGGCCAGTTTTGTGCACAGACAGTAGTTTTCCAAATTTATATGACAGCATAAACTGTTCTAACGCCGGTCGCAGATACCATTCAAACTGCATGTGGTGTTGGACTGTTTCGTTAGGCCAGTTTTGTGCACAAACAGTATTTTCGACAGCATAGGGTTTGTTTTCCAAATTTAAATGAGAGTATTTGTGTATTTGTGTATTAAATAGCCCGTCTAACTTGAGTCGCTGGTACCATTGGGGTTTAAACATGTCGTCTGCTTGAATATATTGAATAACTCACCACTAACTGTTTTGCGCGTCCGTCGGCGTCCGTTAGTCCTTCCTTGCTTACTTGCGCGTGCGTTCTATTGTTTTTAACCCCGTTATGGTACCAGGCCAGGCTGATATCTTTATTGCAGCATAAACTGTTCTAACGCGGTTCACAGATACCATTCGAACGACATGTGGTATTGGATTCGTTCGTTAGGCCAGTTTTGTGCACAGACAGTAGTTTTCCAAATTTATATGACAGCATAAACTGTTCTAACGCCGGTCGCAGATACCATTCAAACTGCATGTGGTGTTGGACTGTTTCGTTAGGCCAGTTTTGTGCACAAACAGTATTTTCGACAGCATAGGGTTTGTTTTCCAAATTTAAATGAGAGTATTTGTGTATTTGTGTATTAAATAGCCCGTCTAACTTGAGTCGCTGGTACCATTGGGGGTTTAAACATGTCGTCTGCTTGAATATATTGAATAACTCACCACTAACTGTTTCTAGCTTTGGTTATTTTTAAGCAACAACGACACCTGACAGAGCTGACGGACGGACTTGCGGCCACCTGCGAACATTGGTAAGTTGAACTTTGAAGTATATTATTGTCCCACTATGTCAGCGTTTCTATCTTAAATTCAGTTCCACTTATAATTACAGCATTTAAAATAATTACATTTCTAGTTAAAATTACAGACCATGGCATCTTGCGCGTCCGTCGGCGTCCGTTAGTCCTTCCTTGCTTACTTGCGCGTGCGTTCTATTGTTTTTAACCCCGTTATGGTACCAGGCCAGGCTGATATCTTTATTGCAGCATAAACTGTTCTAACGCGGTTCACAGATACCATTCGAACGACATGTGGTATTGGATTCGTTCGTTAGGCCAGTTTTGTGCACAGACAGTAGTTTTCCAAATTTATATGACAGCATAAACTGTTCTAACGCCGGTCGCAGATACCTTTCAAACTGCATGTGGTGTTGGACTGTTTCGTTAGGCCAGTTTTGTGCACAAACAGTATTTTCGACAGCATAGGGTTTGTTTTCCAAATTTAAATGAGAGTATTTGTGTATTTGTGTATTAAATAGCCCGTCTAACTTGAGTCGCTGGTACCATTGGGGTTTAAACATGTCGTCTGCTTGAATATATTGAATAACTCACCACTAACTGTTTTGCGCGTCCGTCGGCGTCCGTTAGTCCTTCCTTGCTTACTTGCGCGTGCGTTCTATTGTTTTTAACCCCGTTATGGTACCAGGCCAGGCTGATATCTTTATTGCAGCATAAACTGTTCTAACGCGGTTCACAGATACCATTCGAACGACATGTGGTATTGGATTCGTTCGTTAGGCCAGTTTTGTGCACAGACAGTAGTTTTCCAAATTTATATGACAGCATAAACTGTTCTAACGCCGGTCGCAGATACCATTCAAACTGCATGTGGTGTTGGACTGTTTCGTTAGGCCAGTTTTGTGCACAAACAGTATTTTCGACAGCATAGGGTTTGTTTTCCAAATTTAAATGAGAGTATTTGTGTATTTGTGTATTAAATAGCCCGTCTAACTTGAGTCGCTGGTACCATTGGGGGTTTAAACATGTCGTCTGCTTGAATATATTGAATAACTCACCACTAACTGTTTCTAGCTTTGGTTATTTTTAAGCAACAACGACACCTGACAGAGCTGACGGACGGACTTGCGGCCACCTGCGAACATTGGTAAGTTGAACTTTGAAGTATATTATTGTCCCACTATGTCAGCGTTTCTATCTTAAATTCAGTTCCACTTATAATTACAGCATTTAAAATAATTACATTTCTAGTTAAAATTACAGACCATGGCATCTTGCGCGTCCGTCGGCGTCCGTTAGTCCTTCCTTGCTTACTTGCGCGTGCGTTCTATTGTTTTTAACCCCGTTATGGTACCAGGCCAGGCTGATATCTTTATTGCAGCATAAACTGTTCTAACGCGGTTCACAGATACCATTCGAACGACATGTGGTATTGGATTCGTTCGTTAGGCCAGTTTTGTGCACAGACAGTAGTTTTCCAAATTTATATGACAGCATAAACTGTTCTAACGCCGGTCGCAGATACCATTCAAACTGCATGTGGTGTTGGACTGTTTCGTTAGGCCAGTTTTGTGCACAAACAGTATTTTCGACAGCATAGGGTTTGTTTTCCAAATTTAAATGAGAGTATTTGTGTATTTGTGTATTAAATAGCCCGTCTAACTTGAGTCGCTGGTACCATTGGGGTTTAAACATGTCGTCTGCTTGAATATATTGAATAACTCACCACTAACTGTTTTGCGCGTCCGTCGGCGTCCGTTAGTCCTTCCTTGCTTACTTGCGCGTGCGTTCTATTGTTTTTAACCCCGTTATGGTACCAGGCCAGGCTGATATCTTTATTGCAGCATAAACTGTTCTAACGCGGTTCACAGATACCATTCGAACGACATGTGGTATTGGATTCGTTCGTTAGGCCAGTTTTGTGCACAGACAGTAGTTTTCCAAATTTATATGACAGCATAAACTGTTCTAACGCCGGTCGCAGATACCATTCAAACTGCATGTGGTGTTGGACTGTTTCGTTAGGCCAGTTTTGTGCACAAACAGTATTTTCGACAGCATAGGGTTTGTTTTCCAAATTTAAATGAGAGTATTTGTGTATTTGTGTATTAAATAGCCCGTCTAACTTGAGTCGCTGGTACCATTGGGGGTTTAAACATGTCGTCTGCTTGAATATATTGAATAACTCACCACTAACTGTTTCTAGCTTTGGTTATTTTTAAGCAACAACGACACCTGACAGAGCTGACGGACGGACTTGCGGCCACCTGCGAACATTGGTAAGTTGAACTTTGAAGTATATTATTGTCCCACTATGTCAGCGTTTCTATCTTAAATTCAGTTCCACTTATAATTACAGCATTTAAAATAATTACATTTCTAGTTAAAATTACAGACCATGGCATCTTGCGCGTCCGTCGGCGTCCGTTAGTCCTTCCTTGCTTACTTGCGCGTGCGTTCTATTGTTTTTAACCCCGTTATGGTACCAGGCCAGGCTGATATCTTTATTGCAGCATAAACTGTTCTAACGCGGTTCACAGATACCATTCGAACGACATGTGGTATTGGATTCGTTCGTTAGGCCAGTTTTGTGCACAGACAGTAGTTTTCCAAATTTATATGACAGCATAAACTGTTCTAACGCCGGTCGCAGATACCATTCAAACTGCATGTGGTGTTGGACTGTTTCGTTAGGCCAGTTTTGTGCACAAACAGTATTTTCGACAGCATAGGGTTTGTTTTCCAAATTTAAATGAGAGTATTTGTGTATTTGTGTATTAAATAGCCCGTCTAACTTGAGTCGCTGGTACCATTGGGGTTTAAACATGTCGTCTGCTTGAATATATTGAATAACTCACCACTAACTGTTTTGCGCGTCCGTCGGCGTCCGTTAGTCCTTCCTTGCTTACTTGCGCGTGCGTTCTATTGTTTTTAACCCCGTTATGGTACCAGGCCAGGCTGATATCTTTATTGCAGCATAAACTGTTCTAACGCGGTTCACAGATACCATTCGAACGACATGTGGTATTGGATTCGTTCGTTAGGCCAGTTTTTTGCACAGACAGTAGTTTTCCAAATTTATATGACAGCATAAACTGTTCTAACGCCGGTCGCAGATACCATTCAAACTGCATGTGGTGTTGGACTGTTTCGTTAGGCCAGTTTTGTGCACAAACAGTATTTTCGACAGCATAGGGTTTGTTTTCCAAATTTAAATGAGAGTATTTGTGTATTTGTGTATTAAATAGCCCGTCTAACTTGAGTCGCTGGTACCATTGGGGGTTTAAACATGTCGTCTGCTTGAATATATTGAATAACTCACCACTAACTGTTTCTAGCTTTGGTTATTTTTAAGCAACAACGACACCTGACAGAGCTGACGGACGGACTTGCGGCCACCTGCGAACATTGGTAAGTTGAACTTTGAAGTATATTATTGTCCCACTATGTCAGCGTTTCTATCTTAAATTCAGTTCCACTTATAATTACAGCATTTAAAATAATTACATTTCTAGTTAAAATTACAGACCATGGCATCTTGCGCGTCCGTCGGCGTCCGTTAGTCCTTCCTTGCTTACTTGCGCGTGCGTTCTATTGTTTTTAACCCCGTTATGGTACCAGGCCAGGCTGATATCTTTATTGCAGCATAAACTGTTCTAACGCGGTTCACAGATACCATTCGAACGACATGTGGTATTGGATTCGTTCGTTAGGCCAGTTTTGTGCACAGACAGTAGTTTTCCAAATTTATATGACAGCATAAACTGTTCTAACGCCGGTCGCAGATACCATTCAAACTGCATGTGGTGTTGGACTGTTTCGTTAGGCCAGTTTTGTGCACAAACAGTATTTTCGACAGCATAGGGTTTGTTTTCCAAATTTAAATGAGAGTATTTGTGTATTTGTGTATTAAATAGCCCGTCTAACTTGAGTCGCTGGTACCATTGGGGTTTAAACATGTCGTCTGCTTGAATATATTGAATAACTCACCACTAACTGTTTTGCGCGTCCGTCGGCGTCCGTTAGTCCTTCCTTGCTTACTTGCGCGTGCGTTCTATTGTTTTTAACCCCGTTATGGTACCAGGCCAGGCTGATATCTTTATTGCAGCATAAACTGTTCTAACGCGGTTCACAGATACCATTCGAACGACATGTGGTATTGGATTCGTTCGTTAGGCCAGTTTTTTGCACAGACAGTAGTTTTCCAAATTTATATGACAGCATAAACTGTTCTAACGCCGGTCGCAGATACCATTCAAACTGCATGTGGTGTTGGACTGTTTCGTTAGGCCAGTTTTGTGCACAAACAGTATTTTCGACAGCATAGGGTTTGTTTTCCAAATTTAAATGAGAGTATTTGTGTATTTGTGTATTAAATAGCCCGTCTAACTTGAGTCGCTGGTACCATTGGGGGTTTAAACATGTCGTCTGCTTGAATATATTGAATAACTCACCACTAACTGTTTCTAGCTTTGGTTATTTTTAAGCAACAACGACACCTGACAGAGCTGACGGACGGACTTGCGGCCACCTGCGAACATTGGTAAGTTGAACTTTGAAGTATATTATTGTCCCACTATGTCAGCGTTTCTATCTTAAATTCAGTTCCACTTATAATTACAGCATTTAAAATAATTACATTTCTAGTTAAAATTACAGACCATGGCATCTTGCGCGTCCGTCGGCGTCCGTTAGTCCTTCCTTGCTTACTTGCGCGTGCGTTCTATTGTTTTTAACCCCGTTATGGTACCAGGCCAGGCTGATATCTTTATTGCAGCATAAACTGTTCTAACGCGGTTCACAGATACCATTCGAACGACATGTGGTATTGGATTCGTTCGTTAGGCCAGTTTTGTGCACAGACAGTAGTTTTCCAAATTTATATGACAGCATAAACTGTTCTAACGCCGGTCGCAGATACCATTCAAACTGCATGTGGTGTTGGACTGTTTCGTTAGGCCAGTTTTGTGCACAAACAGTATTTTCGACAGCATAGGGTTTGTTTTCCAAATTTAAATGAGAGTATTTGTGTATTTGTGTATTAAATAGCCCGTCTAACTTGAGTCGCTGGTACCATTGGGGGTTTAAACATGTCGTCTGCTTGAATATATTGAATAACTCACCACTAACTGTTTCTAGCTTTGGTTATTTTTAAGCAACAACGACACCTGACAGAGCTGACGGACGGACTTGCGGCCACCTGCGAACATTGGTAAGTTGAACTTTGAAGTATATTATTGTCCCACTATGTCAGCGTTTCTATCTTAAATTCAGTTCCACTTATAATTACAGCATTTAAAATAATTACATTTCTAGTTAAAATTACAGACCATGGCATCTTGCGCGTCCGTCGGCGTCCGTTAGTCCTTCCTTGCTTACTTGCGCGTGCGTTCTATTGTTTTTAACCCCGTTATGGTACCAGGCCAGGCTGATATCTTTATTGCAGCATAAACTGTTCTAACGCGGTTCACAGATACCATTCGAACGACATGTGGTATTGGATTCGTTCGTTAGGCCAGTTTTGTGCACAGACAGTAGTTTTTGCCAAATTTATATGACAGCATAAACTGTTCTAACGCCGGTCGCAGATACCATTCAAACTGCATGTGGTGTTGGACTGTTTCGTTAGGCCAGTTTTGTGCACAAACAGTATTTTCGACAGCATAGGGTTTGTTTTCCAAATTTAAATGAGAGTATTTGTGTATTTGTGTATTAAATAGCCCGTCTAACTTGAGTCGCTGGTACCATTGGGGTTTAAACATGTCGTCTGCTTGAATATATTGAATAACTCACCACTAACTGTTTTGCGCGTCCGTCGGCGTCCGTTAGTCCTTCCTTGCTTACTTGCGCGTGCGTTCTATTGTTTTTAACCCCGTTATGGTACCAGGCCAGGCTGATATCTTTATTGCAGCATAAACTGTTCTAACGCGGTTCACAGATACCATTCGAACGACATGTGGTATTGGATTCGTTCGTTAGGCCAGTTTTGTGCACAGACAGTAGTTTTCCAAATTTATATGACAGCATAAACTGTTCTAACGCCGGTCGCAGATACCATTCAAACTGCATGTGGTGTTGGACTGTTTCGTTAGGCCAGTTTTGTGCACAAACAGTATTTTCGACAGCATAGGGTTTGTTTTCCAAATTTAAATGAGAGTATTTGTGTATTTGTGTATTAAATAGCCCGTCTAACTTGAGTCGCTGGTACCATTGGGGTTTAAACATGTCGTCTGCTTGAATATATTGAATAACTCACCACTAACTGTTTTGCGCGTCCGTCGGCGTCCGTTAGTCCTTCCTTGCTTACTTGCGCGTGCGTTCTATTGTTTTTAACCCCGTTATGGTACCAGGCCAGGCTGATATCTTTATTGCAGCATAAACTGTTCTAACGCGGTTCACAGATACCATTCGAACGACATGTGGTATTGGATTCGTTCGTTAGGCCAGTTTTGTGCACAGACAGTAGTTTTCCAAATTTATATGACAGCATAAACTGTTCTAACGCCGGTCGCAGATACCATTCAAACTGCATGTGGTGTTGGACTGTTTCGTTAGGCCAGTTTTGTGCACAAACAGTATTTTCGACAGCATAGGGTTTGTTTTCCAAATTTAAATGAGAGTATTTGTGTATTTGTGTATTAAATAGCCCGTCTAACTTGAGTCGCTGGTACCATTGGGGGTTTAAACATGTCGTCTGCTTGAATATATTGAATAACTCACCACTAACTGTTTCTAGCTTTGGTTATTTTTAAGCAACAACGACACCTGACAGAGCTGACGGACGGACTTGCGGCCACCTGCGAACATTGGTAAGTTGAACTTTGAAGTATATTATTGTCCCACTATGTCAGCGTTTCTATCTTAAATTCAGTTCCACTTATAATTACAGCATTTAAAATAATTACATTTCTAGTTAAAATTACAGACCATGGCATCTTGCGCGTCCGTCGGCGTCCGTTAGTCCTTCCTTGCTTACTTGCGCGTGCGTTCTATTGTTTTTAACCCCGTTATGGTACCAGGCCAGGCTGATATCTTTATTGCAGCATAAACTGTTCTAACGCGGTTCACAGATACCATTCGAACGACATGTGGTATTGGATTCGTTCGTTAGGCCAGTTTTGTGCACAGACAGTAGTTTTCCAAATTTATATGACAGCATAAACTGTTCTAACGCCGGTCGCAGATACCTTTCAAACTGCATGTGGTGTTGGACTGTTTCGTTAGGCCAGTTTTGTGCACAAACAGTATTTTCGACAGCATAGGGTTTGTTTTCCAAATTTAAATGAGAGTATTTGTGTATTTGTGTATTAAATAGCCCGTCTAACTTGAGTCGCTGGTACCATTGGGGTTTAAACATGTCGTCTGCTTGAATATATTGAATAACTCACCACTAACTGTTTTGCGCGTCCGTCGGCGTCCGTTAGTCCTTCCTTGCTTACTTGCGCGTGCGTTCTATTGTTTTTAACCCCGTTATGGTACCAGGCCAGGCTGATATCTTTATTGCAGCATAAACTGTTCTAACGCGGTTCACAGATACCATTCGAACGACATGTGGTATTGGATTCGTTCGTTAGGCCAGTTTTGTGCACAGACAGTAGTTTTCCAAATTTATATGACAGCATAAACTGTTCTAACGCCGGTCGCAGATACCATTCAAACTGCATGTGGTGTTGGACTGTTTCGTTAGGCCAGTTTTGTGCACAAACAGTATTTTCGACAGCATAGGGTTTGTTTTCCAAATTTAAATGAGAGTATTTGTGTATTTGTGTATTAAATAGCCCGTCTAACTTGAGTCGCTGGTACCATTGGGGGTTTAAACATGTCGTCTGCTTGAATATATTGAATAACTCACCACTAACTGTTTCTAGCTTTGGTTATTTTTAAGCAACAACGACACCTGACAGAGCTGACGGACGGACTTGCGGCCACCTGCGAACATTGGTAAGTTGAACTTTGAAGTATATTATTGTCCCACTATGTCAGCGTTTCTATCTTAAATTCAGTTCCACTTATAATTACAGCATTTAAAATAATTACATTTCTAGTTAAAATTACAGACCATGGCATCTTGCGCGTCCGTCGGCGTCCGTTAGTCCTTCCTTGCTTACTTGCGCGTGCGTTCTATTGTTTTTAACCCCGTTATGGTACCAGGCCAGGCTGATATCTTTATTGCAGCATAAACTGTTCTAACGCGGTTCACAGATACCATTCGAACGACATGTGGTATTGGATTCGTTCGTTAGGCCAGTTTTGTGCACAGACAGTAGTTTTCCAAATTTATATGACAGCATAAACTGTTCTAACGCCGGTCGCAGATACCATTCAAACTGCATGTGGTGTTGGACTGTTTCGTTAGGCCAGTTTTGTGCACAAACAGTATTTTCGACAGCATAGGGTTTGTTTTCCAAATTTAAATGAGAGTATTTGTGTATTTGTGTATTAAATAGCCCGTCTAACTTGAGTCGCTGGTACCATTGGGGTTTAAACATGTCGTCTGCTTGAATATATTGAATAACTCACCACTAACTGTTTTGCGCGTCCGTCGGCGTCCGTTAGTCCTTCCTTGCTTACTTGCGCGTGCGTTCTATTGTTTTTAACCCCTTTATGGTACCAGGCCAGGCTGATATCTTTATTGCAGCATAAACTGTTCTAACGCGGTTCACAGATACCATTCGAACGACATGTGGTATTGGATTCGTTCGTTAGGCCAGTTTTGTGCACAGACAGTAGTTTTCCAAATTTATATGACAGCATAAACTGTTCTAACGCCGGTCGCAGATACCATTCAAACTGCATGTGGTGTTGGACTGTTTCGTTAGGCCAGTTTTGTGCACAAACAGTATTTTCGACAGCATAGGGTTTGTTTTCCAAATTTAAATGAGAGTATTTGTGTATTTGTGTATTAAATAGCCCGTCTAACTTGAGTCGCTGGTACCATTGGGGGTTTAAACATGTCGTCTGCTTGAATATATTGAATAACTCACCACTAACTGTTTCTAGCTTTGGTTATTTTTAAGCAACAACGACACCTGACAGAGCTGACGGACGGACTTGCGGCCACCTGCGAACATTGGTAAGTTGAACTTTGAAGTATATTATTGTCCCACTATGTCAGCGTTTCTATCTTAAATTCAGTTCCACTTATAATTACAGCATTTAAAATAATTACATTTCTAGTTAAAATTACAGACCATGGCATCTTGCGCGTCCGTCGGCGTCCGTTAGTCCTTCCTTGCTTACTTGCGCGTGCGTTCTATTGTTTTTAACCCCGTTATGGTACCAGGCCAGGCTGATATCTTTATTGCAGCATAAACTGTTCTAACGCGGTTCACAGATACCATTCGAACGACATGTGGTATTGGATTCGTTCGTTAGGCCAGTTTTGTGCACAGACAGTAGTTTTCCAAATTTATATGACAGCATAAACTGTTCTAACGCCGGTCGCAGATACCATTCAAACTGCATGTGGTGTTGGACTGTTTCGTTAGGCCAGTTTTGTGCACAAACAGTATTTTCGACAGCATAGGGTTTGTTTTCCAAATTTAAATGAGAGTATTTGTGTATTTGTGTATTAAATAGCCCGTCTAACTTGAGTCGCTGGTACCATTGGGGTTTAAACATGTCGTCTGCTTGAATATATTGAATAACTCACCACTAACTGTTTTGCGCGTCCGTCGGCGTCCGTTAGTCCTTCCTTGCTTACTTGCGCGTGCGTTCTATTGTTTTTAACCCCGTTATGGTACCAGGCCAGGCTGATATCTTTATTGCAGCATAAACTGTTCTAACGCGGTTCACAGATACCATTCGAACGACATGTGGTATTGGATTCGTTCGTTAGGCCAGTTTTTTGCACAGACAGTAGTTTTCCAAATTTATATGACAGCATAAACTGTTCTAACGCCGGTCGCAGATACCATTCAAACTGCATGTGGTGTTGGACTGTTTCGTTAGGCCAGTTTTGTGCACAAACAGTATTTTCGACAGCATAGGGTTTGTTTTCCAAATTTAAATGAGAGTATTTGTGTATTTGTGTATTAAATAGCCCGTCTAACTTGAGTCGCTGGTACCATTGGGGGTTTAAACATGTCGTCTGCTTGAATATATTGAATAACTCACCACTAACTGTTTCTAGCTTTGGTTATTTTTAAGCAACAACGACACCTGACAGAGCTGACGGACGGACTTGCGGCCACCTGCGAACATTGGTAAGTTGAACTTTGAAGTATATTATTGTCCCACTATGTCAGCGTTTCTATCTTAAATTCAGTTCCACTTATAATTACAGCATTTAAAATAATTACATTTCTAGTTAAAATTACAGACCATGGCATCTTGCGCGTCCGTCGGCGTCCGTTAGTCCTTCCTTGCTTACTTGCGCGTGCGTTCTATTGTTTTTAACCCCGTTATGGTACCAGGCCAGGCTGATATCTTTATTGCAGCATAAACTGTTCTAACGCGGTTCACAGATACCATTCGAACGACATGTGGTATTGGATTCGTTCGTTAGGCCAGTTTTGTGCACAGACAGTAGTTTTCCAAATTTATATGACAGCATAAACTGTTCTAACGCCGGTCGCAGATACCATTCAAACTGCATGTGGTGTTGGACTGTTTCGTTAGGCCAGTTTTGTGCACAAACAGTATTTTCGACAGCATAGGGTTTGTTTTCCAAATTTAAATGAGAGTATTTGTGTATTTGTGTATTAAATAGCCCGTCTAACTTGAGTCGCTGGTACCATTGGGGTTTAAACATGTCGTCTGCTTGAATATATTGAATAACTCACCACTAACTGTTTTGCGCGTCCGTCGGCGTCCGTTAGTCCTTCCTTGCTTACTTGCGCGTGCGTTCTATTGTTTTTAACCCCGTTATGGTACCAGGCCAGGCTGATATCTTTATTGCAGCATAAACTGTTCTAACGCGGTTCACAGATACCATTCGAACGACATGTGGTATTGGATTCGTTCGTTAGGCCAGTTTTTTGCACAGACAGTAGTTTTCCAAATTTATATGACAGCATAAACTGTTCTAACGCCGGTCGCAGATACCATTCAAACTGCATGTGGTGTTGGACTGTTTCGTTAGGCCAGTTTTGTGCACAAACAGTATTTTCGACAGCATAGGGTTTGTTTTCCAAATTTAAATGAGAGTATTTGTGTATTTGTGTATTAAATAGCCCGTCTAACTTGAGTCGCTGGTACCATTGGGGGTTTAAACATGTCGTCTGCTTGAATATATTGAATAACTCACCACTAACTGTTTCTAGCTTTGGTTATTTTTAAGCAACAACGACACCTGACAGAGCTGACGGACGGACTTGCGGCCACCTGCGAACATTGGTAAGTTGAACTTTGAAGTATATTATTGTCCCACTATGTCAGCGTTTCTATCTTAAATTCAGTTCCACTTATAATTACAGCATTTAAAATAATTACATTTCTAGTTAAAATTACAGACCATGGCATCTTGCGCGTCCGTCGGCGTCCGTTAGTCCTTCCTTGCTTACTTGCGCGTGCGTTCTATTGTTTTTAACCCCGTTATGGTACCAGGCCAGGCTGATATCTTTATTGCAGCATAAACTGTTCTAACGCGGTTCACAGATACCATTCGAACGACATGTGGTATTGGATTCGTTCGTTAGGCCAGTTTTGTGCACAGACAGTAGTTTTCCAAATTTATATGACAGCATAAACTGTTCTAACGCCGGTCGCAGATACCATTCAAACTGCATGTGGTGTTGGACTGTTTCGTTAGGCCAGTTTTGTGCACAAACAGTATTTTCGACAGCATAGGGTTTGTTTTCCAAATTTAAATGAGAGTATTTGTGTATTTGTGTATTAAATAGCCCGTCTAACTTGAGTCGCTGGTACCATTGGGGTTTAAACATGTCGTCTGCTTGAATATATTGAATAACTCACCACTAACTGTTTTGCGCGTCCGTCGGCGTCCGTTAGTCCTTCCTTGCTTACTTGCGCGTGCGTTCTATTGTTTTTAACCCCGTTATGGTACCAGGCCAGGCTGATATCTTTATTGCAGCATAAACTGTTCTAACGCGGTTCACAGATACCATTCGAACGACATGTGGTATTGGATTCGTTCGTTAGGCCAGTTTTTTGCACAGACAGTAGTTTTCCAAATTTATATGACAGCATAAACTGTTCTAACGCCGGTCGCAGATACCATTCAAACTGCATGTGGTGTTGGACTGTTTCGTTAGGCCAGTTTTGTGCACAAACAGTATTTTCGACAGCATAGGGTTTGTTTTCCAAATTTAAATGAGAGTATTTGTGTATTTGTGTATTAAATAGCCCGTCTAACTTGAGTCGCTGGTACCATTGGGGTTTAAACATGTCGTCTGCTTGAATATATTGAATAACTCACCACTAACTGTTTCTAGCTTTGGTTATTTTTAAGCAACAACGACACCTGACAGAGCTGACGGACGGACTTGCGGCCACCTGCGAACATTGGTAAGTTGAACTTTGAAGTATATTATTGTCCCACTATGTCAGCGTTTCTATCTTAAATTCAGTTCCACTTATAATTACAGCATTTAAAATAATTACATTTCTAGTTAAAATTACAGACCATGGCATCTTGCGCGTCCGTCGGCGTCCGTTAGTCCTTCCTTGCTTACTTGCGCGTGCGTTCTATTGTTTTTAACCCCGTTATGGTACCAGGCCAGGCTGATATCTTTATTGCAGCATAAACTGTTCTAACGCGGTTCACAGATACCATTCGAACGACATGTGGTATTGGATTCGTTCGTTAGGCCAGTTTTGTGCACAGACAGTAGTTTTCCAAATTTATATGACAGCATAAACTGTTCTAACGCCGGTCGCAGATACCATTCAAACTGCATGTGGTGTTGGACTGTTTCGTTAGGCCAGTTTTGTGCACAAACAGTATTTTCGACAGCATAGGGTTTGTTTTCCAAATTTAAATGAGAGTATTTGTGTATTTGTGTATTAAATAGCCCGTCTAACTTGAGTCGCTGGTACCATTGGGGTTTAAACATGTCGTCTGCTTGAATATATTGAATAACTCACCACTAACTGTTTTGCGCGTCCGTCGGCGTCCGTTAGTCCTTCCTTGCTTACTTGCGCGTGCGTTCTATTGTTTTTAACCCCGTTATGGTACCAGGCCAGGCTGATATCTTTATTGCAGCATAAACTGTTCTAACGCGGTTCACAGATACCATTCGAACGACATGTGGTATTGGATTCGTTCGTTAGGCCAGTTTTTT
Source organism: Gari tellinella (assembly GCA_922989275.2). Classification (NCBI taxonomy): domain Eukaryota; kingdom Metazoa; phylum Mollusca; class Bivalvia; order Cardiida; family Psammobiidae; genus Gari; species Gari tellinella. The sequence continues at coordinate 69,067,478 of OV277859.1, forward strand.
GCACAGACAGTAGTTTTCCAAATTTATATGACAGCATAAACTGTTCTAACGCCGGTCGCAGATACCATTCAAACTGCATGTGGTGTTGGACTGTTTCGTTAGGCCAGTTTTGTGCACAAACAGTATTTTCGACAGCATAGGGTTTGTTTTCCAAATTTAAATGAGAGTATTTGTGTATTTGTGTATTAAATAGCCCGTCTAACTTGAGTCGCTGGTACCATTGGGGGTTTAAACATGTCGTCTGCTTGAATATATTGAATAACTCACCACTAACTGTTTCTAGCTTTGGTTATTTTTAAGCAACAACGACACCTGACAGAGCTGACGGACGGACTTGCGGCCACCTGCGAACATTGGTAAGTTGAACTTTGAAGTATATTATTGTCCCACTATGTCAGCGTTTCTATCTTAAATTCAGTTCCACTTATAATTACAGCATTTAAAATAATTACATTTCTAGTTAAAATTACAGACCATGGCATCTTGCGCGTCCGTCGGCGTCCGTTAGTCCTTCCTTGCTTACTTGCGCGTGCGTTCTATTGTTTTTAACCCCGTTATGGTACCAGGCCAGGCTGATATCTTTATTGCAGCATAAACTGTTCTAACGCGGTTCACAGATACCATTCGAACGACATGTGGTATTGGATTCGTTCGTTAGGCCAGTTTTGTGCACAGACAGTAGTTTTCCAAATTTATATGACAGCATAAACTGTTCTAACGCCGGTCGCAGATACCATTCAAACTGCATGTGGTGTTGGACTGTTTCGTTAGGCCAGTTTTGTGCACAAACAGTATTTTCGACAGCATAGGGTTTGTTTTCCAAATTTAAATGAGAGTATTTGTGTATTTGTGTATTAAATAGCCCGTCTAACTTGAGTCGCTGGTACCATTGGGGTTTAAACATGTCGTCTGCTTGAATATATTGAATAACTCACCACTAACTGTTTTGCGCGTCCGTCGGCGTCCGTTAGTCCTTCCTTGCTTACTTGCGCGTGCGTTCTATTGTTTTTAACCCCGTTATGGTACCAGGCCAGGCTGATATCTTTATTGCAGCATAAACTGTTCTAACGCGGTTCACAGATACCATTCGAACGACATGTGGTATTGGATTCGTTCGTTAGGCCAGTTTTGTGCACAGACAGTAGTTTTCCAAATTTATATGACAGCATAAACTGTTCTAACGCCGGTCGCAGATACCATTCAAACTGCATGTGGTGTTGGACTGTTTCGTTAGGCCAGTTTTGTGCACAAACAGTATTTTCGACAGCATAGGGTTTGTTTTCCAAATTTAAATGAGAGTATTTGTGTATTTGTGTATTAAATAGCCCGTCTAACTTGAGTCGCTGGTACCATTGGGGGTTTAAACATGTCGTCTGCTTGAATATATTGAATAACTCACCACTAACTGTTTCTAGCTTTGGTTATTTTTAAGCAACAACGACACCTGACAGAGCTGACGGACGGACTTGCGGCCACCTGCGAACATTGGTAAGTTGAACTTTGAAGTATATTATTGTCCCACTATGTCAGCGTTTCTATCTTAAATTCAGTTCCACTTATAATTAGAGCATTTAAAATAATTACATTTCTAGTTAAAATTACAGACCATGGCATCTTGCGCGTCCGTCGGCGTCCGTTAGTCCTTCCTTGCTTACTTGCGCGTGCGTTCTATTGTTTTTAACCCCGTTATGGTACCAGGCCAGGCTGATATCTTTATTGCAGCATAAACTGTTCTAACGCGGTTCACAGATACCATTCGAACGACATGTGGTATTGGATTCGTTCGTTAGGCCAGTTTTGTGCACAGACAGTAGTTTTCCAAATTTATATGACAGCATAAACTGTTCTAACGCCGGTCGCAGATACCATTCAAACTGCATGTGGTGTTGGACTGTTTCGTTAGGCCAGTTTTGTGCACAAACAGTATTTTCGACAGCATAGGGTTTGTTTTCCAAATTTAAATGAGAGTATTTGTGTATTTGTGTATTAAATAGCCCGTCTAACTTGAGTCGCTGGTACCATTGGGGTTTAAACATGTCGTCTGCTTGAATATATTGAATAACTCACCACTAACTGTTTTGCGCGTCCGTCGGCGTCCGTTAGTCCTTCCTTGCTTACTTGCGCGTGCGTTCTATTGTTTTTAACCCCGATATGGTACCAGGCCAGGCTGATATCTTTATTGCAGCATAAACTGTTCTAACGCGGTTCACAGATACCATTCGAACGACATGTGGTATTGGATTCGTTCGTTAGGCCAGTTTTGTGCACAGACAGTAGTTTTCCAAATTTATATGACAGCATAAACTGTTCTAACGCCGGTCGCAGATACCATTCAAACTGCATGTGGTGTTGGACTGTTTCGTTAGGCCAGTTTTGTGCACAAACAGTATTTTCGACAGCATAGGGTTTGTTTTCCAAATTTAAATGAGAGTATTTGTGTATTTGTGTATTAAATAGCCCGTCTAACTTGAGTCGCTGGTACCATTGGGGGTTTAAACATGTCGTCTGCTTGAATATATTGAATAACTCACCACTAACTGTTTCTAGCTTTGGTTATTTTTAAGCAACAACGACACCTGACAGAGCTGACGGACGGACTTGCGGCCACCTGCGAACATTGGTAAGTTGAACTTTGAAGTATATTATTGTCCCACTATGTCAGCGTTTCTATCTTAAATTCAGTTCCACTTATAATTAGAGCATTTAAAATAATTACATTTCTAGTTAAAATTACAGACCATGGCATCTTGCGCGTCCGTCGGCGTCCGTTAGTCCTTCCTTGCTTACTTGCGCGTGCGTTCTATTGTTTTTAACCCCGTTATGGTACCAGGCCAGGCTGATATCTTTATTGCAGCATAAACTGTTCTAACGCGGTTCACAGAATACCATTCGAACGACATGTGGTATTGGATTCGTTCGTTAGGCCAGTTTTGTGCACAGACAGTAGTTTTCCAAATTTATATGACAGCATAAACTGTTCTAACGCCGGTCGCAGATACCATTCAAACTGCATGTGGTGTTGGACTGTTTCGTTAGGCCAGTTTTGTGCACAAACAGTATTTTCGACAGCATAGGGTTTGTTTTCCAAATTTAAATGAGAGTATTTGTGTATTTGTGTATTAAATAGCCCGTCTAACTTGAGTCGCTGGTACCATTGGGGTTTAAACATGTCGTCTGCTTGAATATATTGAATAACTCACCACTAACTGTTTTGCGCGTCCGTCGGCGTCCGTTAGTCCTTCCTTGCTTACTTGCGCGTGCGTTCTATTGTTTTTAACCCCGTTATGGTACCAGGCCAGGCTGATATCTTTATTGCAGCATAAACTGTTCTAACGCGGTTCACAGATACCATTCGAACGACATGTGGTATTGGATTCGTTCGTTAGGCCAGTTTTGTGCACAGACAGTAGTTTTCCAAATTTATATGACAGCATAAACTGTGCTAACGCCGGTCGCAGATACCATTCAAACTGCATGTGGTGTTGGACTGTTTCGTTAGGCCAGTTTTGTGCACAAACAGTATTTTCGACAGCATAGGGTTTGTTTTCCAAATTTAAATGAGAGTATTTGTGTATTTGTGTATTAAATAGCCCGTCTAACTTGAGTCGCTGGTACCATTGGGGGTTTAAACATGTCGTCTGCTTGAATATATTGAATAACTCACCACTAACTGTTTCTAGCTTTGGTTATTTTTAAGCAACAACGACACCTGACAGAGCTGACGGACGGACTTGCGGCCACCTGCGAACATTGGTAAGTTGAACTTTGAAGTATATTATTGTCCCACTATGTCAGCGTTTCTATCTTAAATTCAGTTCCACTTATAATTACAGCATTTAAAATAATTACATTTCTAGTTAAAATTACAGACCATGGCATCTTGCGCGTCCGTCGGCGTCCGTTAGTCCTTCCTTGCTTACTTGCGCGTGCGTTCTATTGTTTTTAACCCCGTTATGGTACCAGGCCAGGCTGATATCTTTATTGCAGCATAAACTGTTCTAACGCGGTTCACAGATACCATTCGAACGACATGTGGTATTGGATTCGTTCGTTAGGCCAGTTTTGTGCACAGACAGTAGTTTTCCAAATTTATATGACAGCATAAACTGTTCTAACGCCGGTCGCAGATACCATTCAAACTGCATGTGGTGTTGGACTGTTTCGTTAGGCCAGTTTTGTGCACAAACAGTATTTTCGACAGCATAGGGTTTGTTTTCCAAATTTAAATGAGAGTATTTGTGTATTTGTGTATTAAATAGCCCGTCTAACTTGAGTCGCTGGTACCATTGGGGTTTAAACATGTCGTCTGCTTGAATATATTGAATAACTCACCACTAACTGTTTTGCGCGTCCGTCGGCGTCCGTTAGTCCTTCCTTGCTTACTTGCGCGTGCGTTCTATTGTTTTTAACCCCGTTATGGTACCAGGCCAGGCTGATATCTTTATTGCAGCATAAACTGTTCTAACGCGGTTCACAGATACCATTCGAACGACATGTGGTATTGGATTCGTTCGTTAGGCCAGTTTTGTGCACAGACAGTAGTTTTCCAAATTTATATGACAGCATAAACTGTTCTAACGCCGGTCGCAGATACCATTCAAACTGCATGTGGTGTTGGACTGTTTCGTTAGGCCAGTTTTGTGCACAAACAGTATTTTCGACAGCATAGGGTTTGTTTTCCAAATTTAAATGAGAGTATTTGTGTATTTGTGTATTAAATAGCCCGTCTAACTTGAGTCGCTGGTACCATTGGGGGTTTAAACATGTCGTCTGCTTGAATATATTGAATAACTCACCACTAACTGTTTCTAGCTTTGGTTATTTTTAAGCAACAACGACACCTGACAGAGCTGACGGACGGACTTGCGGCCACCTGCGAACATTGGTAAGTTGAACTTTGAAGTATATTATTGTCCCACTATGTCAGCGTTTCTATCTTAAATTCAGTTCCACTTATAATTACAGCATTTAAAATAATTACATTTCTAGTTAAAATTACAGACCATGGCATCTTGCGCGTCCGTCGGCGTCCGTTAGTCCTTCCTTGCTTACTTGCGCGTGCGTTCTATTGTTTTTAACCCCGTTATGGTACCAGGCCAGGCTGATATCTTTATTGCAGCATAAACTGTTCTAACGCGGTTCACAGATACCATTCGAACGACATGTGGTATTGGATTCGTTCGTTAGGCCAGTTTTGTGCACAGACAGTAGTTTTCCAAATTTATATGACAGCATAAACTGTTCTAACGCCGGTCGCAGATACCATTCAAACTGCATGTGGTGTTGGACTGTTTCGTTAGGCCAGTTTTGTGCACAAACAGTATTTTCGACAGCATAGGGTTTGTTTTCCAAATTTAAATGAGAGTATTTGTGTATTTGTGTATTAAATAGCCCGTCTAACTTGAGTCGCTGGTACCATTGGGGGTTTAAACATGTCGTCTGCTTGAATATATTGAATAACTCACCACTAACTGTTTTGCGCGTCCGTCGGCGTCCGTTAGTCCTTCCTTGCTTACTTGCGCGTGCGTTCTATTGTTTTTAACCCCGTTATGGTACCAGGCCAGGCTGATATCTTTATTGCAGCATAAACTGTTCTAACGCGGTTCACAGATACCATTCGAACGACATGTGGTATTGGATTCGTTCGTTAGGCCAGTTTTGTGCACAGACAGTAGTTTTCCAAATTTATATGACAGCATAAACTGTTCTAACGCCGGTCGCAGATACCATTCAAACTGCATGTGGTGTTGGACTGTTTCGTTAGGCCAGTTTTGTGCACAAACAGTATTTTCGACAGCATAGGGTTTGTTTTCCAAATTTAAATGAGAGTATTTGTGTATTTGTGTATTAAATAGCCCGTCTAACTTGAGTCGCTGGTACCATTGGGGTTTAAACATGTCGTCTGCTTGAATATATTGAATAACTCACCACTAACTGTTTTGCGCGTCCGTCGGCGTCCGTTAGTCCTTCCTTGCTTACTTGCGCGTGCGTTCTATTGTTTTTAACCCCGTTATGGTACCAGGCCAGGCTGATATCGTTATTGCAGCATAAACTGTTCTAACGCGGTTCACAGATACCATTCGAACGACATGTGGTATTGGATTCGTTCGTTAGGCCAGTTTTGTGCACAGACAGTAGTTTTCCAAATTTATATGACAGCATAAACTGTTCTAACGCCGGTCGCAGATACCATTCAAACTGCATGTGGTGTTGGACTGTTTCGTTAGGCCAGTTTTGTGCACAAACAGTATTTTCGACAGCATAGGGTTTGTTTTCCAAATTTAAATGAGAGTATTTGTGTATTTGTGTATTAAATAGCCCGTCTAACTTGAGTCGCTGGTACCATTGGGGGTTTAAACATGTCGTCTGCTTGAATATATTGAATAACTCACCACTAACTGTTTCTAGCTTTGGTTATTTTTAAGCAACAACGACACCTGACAGAGCTGACGGACGGACTTGCGGCCACCTGCGAACATTGGTAAGTTGAACTTTGAAGTATATTATTGTCCCACTATGTCAGCGTTTCTATCTTAAATTCAGTTCCACTTATAATTACAGCATTTAAAATAATTACATTTCTAGTTAAAATTACAGACCATGGCATCTTGCGCGTCCGTCGGCGTCCGTTAGTCCTTCCTTGCTTACTTGCGCGTGCGTTCTATTGTTTTTAACCCCGTTATGGTACCAGGCCAGGCTGATATCTTTATTGCAGCATAAACTGTTCTAACGCGGTTCACAGATACCATTCGAACGACATGTGGTATTGGATTCGTTCGTTAGGCCAGTTTTGTGCACAGACAGTAGTTTTCCAAATTTATATGACAGCATAAACTGTTCTAACGCCGGTCGGAGATACCATTCAAACTGCATGTGGTGTTGGACTGTTTCGTTAGGCCAGTTTTGTGCACAAACAGTATTTTCGACAGCATAGGGTTTGTTTTCCAAATTTAAATGAGAGTATTTGTGTATTTGTGTATTAAATAGCCCGTCTAACTTGAGTCGCTGGTACCATTGGGGTTTAAACATGTCGTCTGCTTGAATATATTGAATAACTCACCACTAACTGTTTTGCGCGTCCGTCGGCGTCCGTTAGTCCTTCCTTGCTTACTTGCGCGTGCGTTCTATTGTTTTTAACCCCGTTATGGTACCAGGCCAGGCTGATATCTTTATTGCAGCATAAACTGTTCTAACGCGGTTCACAGATACCATTCGAACGACATGTGGTATTGGATTCGTTCGTTAGGCCAGTTTTGTGCACAGACAGTAGTTTTCCAAATTTATATGACAGCATAAACTGTTCTAACGCCGGTCGCAGATACCATTCAAACTGCATGTGGTGTTGGACTGTTTCGTTAGGCCAGTTTTGTGCACAAACAGTATTTTCGACAGCATAGGGTTTGTTTTCCAAATTTAAATGAGAGTATTTGTGTATTTGTGTATTAAATAGCCCGTCTAACTTGAGTCGCTGGTACCATTGGGGGTTTAAACATGTCGTCTGCTTGAATATATTGAATAACTCACCACTAACTGTTTCTAGCTTTGGTTATTTTTAAGCAACAACGACACCTGACAGAGCTGACGGACGGACTTGCGGCCACCTGCGAACATTGGTAAGTTGAACTTTGAAGTATATTATTGTCCCACTATGTCAGCGTTTCTATCTTAAATTCAGTTCCACTTATAATGACAGCATTTAAAATAATTACATTTCTAGTTAAAATTACAGACCATGGCATCTTGCGCGTCCGTCGGCGTCCGTTAGTCCTTCCTTGCTTACTTGCGCGTGCGTTCTATTGTTTTTAACCCCGTTATGGTACCAGGCCAGGCTGATATCTTTATTGCAGCATAAACTGTTCTAACGCGGTTCACAGATACCATTCGAACGACATGTGGTATTGGATTCGTTCGTTAGGCCAGTTTTGTGCACAGACAGTAGTTTTCCAAATTTATATGACAGCATAAACTGTTCTAACGCCGGTCGCAGATACCATTCAAACTGCATGTGGTGTTGGACTGTTTCGTTAGGCCAGTTTTGTGCACAAACAGTATTTTCGACAGCATAGGGTTTGTTTTCCAAATTTAAATGAGAGTATTTGTGTATTTGTGTATTAAATAGCCCGTCTAACTTGAGTCGCTGGTACCATTGGGGTTTAAACATGTCGTCTGCTTGAATATATTGAATAACTCACCACTAACTGTTTTGCGCGTCCGTCGGCGTCCGTTAGTCCTTCCTTGCTTACTTGCGCGTGCGTTCTATTGTTTTTAACCCCGTTATGGTACCAGGCCAGGCTGATATCTTTATTGCAGCATAAACTGTTCTAACGCGGTTCACAGATACCATTCGAACGACATGTGGTATTGGATTCGTTCGTTAGGCCAGTTTTGTGCACAGACAGTAGTTTTCCAAATTTATATGACAGCATAAACTGTTCTAACGCCGGTCGCAGATACCATTCAAACTGCATGTGGTGTTGGACTGTTTCGTTAGGCCAGTTTTGTGCACAAACAGTATTTTCGACAGCATAGGGTTTGTTTTCCAAATTTAAATGAGAGTATTTGTGTATTTGTGTATTAAATAGCCCGTCTAACTTGAGTCGCTGGTACCATTGGGGGTTTAAACATGTCGTCTGCTTGAATATATTGAATAACTCACCACTAACTGTTTCTAGCTTTGGTTATTTTTAAGCAACAACGACACCTGACAGAGCTGACGGACGGACTTGCGGCCACCTGCGAACATTGGTAAGTTGAACTTTGAAGTATATTATTGTCCCACTATGTCAGCGTTTCTATCTTAAATTCAGTTCCACTTATAATTACAGCATTTAAAATAATTACATTTCTAGTTAAAATTACAGACCATGGCATCTTGCGCGTCCGTCGGCGTCCGTTAGTCCTTCCTTGCTTACTTGCGCGTGCGTTCTATTGTTTTTAACCCCGTTATGGTACCAGGCCAGGCTGATATCTTTATTGCAGCATAAACTGTTCTAACGCGGTTCACAGATACCATTCGAACGACATGTGGTATTGGATTCGTTCGTTAGGCCAGTTTTGTGCACAGACAGTAGTTTTCCAAATTTATATGACAGCATAAACTGTTCTAACGCCGGTCGCAGATACCATTCAAACTGCATGTGGTGTTGGACTGTTTCGTTAGGCCAGTTTTGTGCACAAACAGTATTTTCGACAGCATAGGGTTTGTTTTCCAAATTTAAATGAGAGTATTTGTGTATTTGTGTATTAAATAGCCCGTCTAACTTGAGTCGCTGGTACCATTGGGGTTTAAACATGTCGTCTGCTTGAATATATTGAATAACTCACCACTAACTGTTTTGCGCGTCCGTCGGCGTCCGTTAGTCCTTCCTTGCTTACTTGCGCGTGCGTTCTATTGTTTTTAACCCCGTTATGGTACCAGGCCAGGCTGATATCTTTATTGCAGCATAAACTGTTCTAACGCGGTTCACAGATACCATTCGAACGACATGTGGTATTGGATTCGTTCGTTAGGCCAGTTTTGTGCACAGACAGTAGTTTTCCAAATTTATATGACAGCATAAACTGTTCTAACGCCGGTCGCAGATACCATTCAAACTGCATGTGGTGTTGGACTGTTTCGTTAGGCCAGTTTTGTGCACAAACAGTATTTTCGACAGCATAGGGTTTGTTTTCCAAATTTAAATGAGAGTATTTGTGTATTTGTGTATTAAATAGCCCGTCTAACTTGAGTCGCTGGTACCATTGGGGGTTTAAACATGTCGTCTGCTTGAATATATTGAATAACTCACCACTAACTGTTTCTAGCTTTGGTTATTTTTAAGCAACAACGACACCTGACAGAGCTGACGGACGGACTTGCGGCCACCTGCGAACATTGGTAAGTTGAACTTTGAAGTATATTATTGTCCCACTATGTCAGCGTTTCTATCTTAAATTCAGTTCCACTTATAATTACAGCATTTAAAATAATTACATTTCTAGTTAAAATTACAGACCATGGCATCTTGCGCGTCCGTCGGCGTCCGTTAGTCCTTCCTTGCTTACTTGCGCGTGCGTTCTATTGTTTTTAACCCCGTTATGGTACCAGGCCAGGCTGATATCTTTATTGCAGCATAAACTGTTCTAACGCGGTTCACAGATACCATTCGAACGACATGTGGTATTGGATTCGTTCGTTAGGCCAGTTTTGTGCACAGACAGTAGTTTTCCAAATTTATATGACAGCATAAACTGTTCTAACGCCGGTCGCAGATACCATTCAAACTGCATGTGGTGTTGGACTGTTTCGTTAGGCCAGTTTTGTGCACAAACAGTATTTTCGACAGCATAGGGTTTGTTTTCCAAATTTAAATGAGAGTATTTGTGTATTTGTGTATTAAATAGCCCGTCTAACTTGAGTCGCTGGTACCATTGGGGTTTAAACATGTCGTCTGCTTGAATATATTGAATAACTCACCACTAACTGTTTTGCGCGTCCGTCGGCGTCCGTTAGTCCTTCCTTGCTTACTTGCGCGTGCGTTCTATTGTTTTTAACCCCGTTATGGTACCAGGCCAGGCTGATATCTTTATTGCAGCATAAACTGTTCTAACGCGGTTCACAGATACCATTCGAACGACATGTGGTATTGGATTCGTTCGTTAGGCCAGTTTTGTGCACAGACAGTAGTTTTCCAAATTTATATGACAGCATAAACTGTTCTAACGCCGGTCGCAGATACCATTCAAACTGCATGTGGTGTTGGACTGTTTCGTTAGGCCAGTTTTGTGCACAAACAGTATTTTCGACAGCATAGGGTTTGTTTTCCAAATTTAAATGAGAGTATTTGTGTATTTGTGTATTAAATAGCCCGTCTAACTTGAGTCGCTGGTACCATTGGGGGTTTAAACATGTCGTCTGCTTGAATATATTGAATAACTCACCACTAACTGTTTCTAGCTTTGGTTATTTTTAAGCAACAACGACACCTGACAGAGCTGACGGACGGACTTGCGGCCACCTGCGAACATTGGTAAGTTGAACTTTGAAGTATATTATTGTCCCACTATGTCAGCGTTTCTATCTTAAATTCAGTTCCACTTATAATTACAGCATTTAAAATAATTACATTTCTAGTTAAAATTACAGACCATGGCATCTTGCGCGTCCGTCGGCGTCCGTTAGTCCTTCCTTGCTTACTTGCGCGTGCGTTCTATTGTTTTTAACCCCGTTATGGTACCAGGCCAGGCTGATATCTTTATTGCAGCATAAACTGTTCTAACGCGGTTCACAGATACCATTCGAACGACATGTGGTATTGGATTCGTTCGTTAGGCCAGTTTTGTGCACAGACAGTAGTTTTCCAAATTTATATGACAGCATAAACTGTTCTAACGCCGGTCGCAGATACCATTCAAACTGCATGTGGTGTTGGACTGTTTCGTTAGGCCAGTTTTGTGCACAAACAGTATTTTCGACAGCATAGGGTTTGTTTTCCAAATTTAAATGAGAGTATTTGTGTATTTGTGTATTAAATAGCCCGTCTAACTTGAGTCGCTGGTACCATTGGGGTTTAAACATGTCGTCTGCTTGAATATATTGAATAACTCACCACTAACTGTTTTGCGCGTCCGTCGGCGTCCGTTAGTCCTTCCTTGCTTACTTGCGCGTGCGTTCTATTGTTTTTAACCCCGTTATGGTACCAGGCCAGGCTGATATCTTTATTGCAGCATAAACTGTTCTAACGCGGTTCACAGATACCATTCGAACGACATGTGGTATTGGATTCGTTCGTTAGGCCAGTTTTGTGCACAGACAGTAGTTTTCCAAATTTATATGACAGCATAAACTGTTCTAACGCCGGTCGCAGATACCATTCAAACTGCATGTGGTGTTGGACTGTTTCGTTAGGCCAGTTTTGTGCACAAACAGTATTTTCGACAGCATAGGGTTTGTTTTCCAAATTTAAATGAGAGTATTTGTGTATTTGTGTATTAAATAGCCCGTCTAACTTGAGTCGCTGGTACCATTGGGGGTTTAAACATGTCGTCTGCTTGAATATATTGAATAACTCACCACTAACTGTTTCTAGCTTTGGTTATTTTTAAGCAACAACGACACCTGACAGAGCTGACGGACGGACTTGCGGCCACCTGCGAACATTGGTAAGTTGAACTTTGAAGTATATTATTGTCCCACTATGTCAGCGTTTCTATCTTAAATTCAGTTCCACTTATAATTACAGCATTTAAAATAATTACATTTCTAGTTAAAATTACAGACCATGGCATCTTGCGCGTCCGTCGGCGTCCGTTAGTCCTTCCTTGCTTACTTGCGCGTGCGTTCTATTGTTTTTAACCCCGTTATGGTACCAGGCCAGGCTGATATCTTTATTGCAGCATAAACTGTTCTAACGCGGTTCACAGATACCATTCGAACGACATGTGGTATTGGATTCGTTCGTTAGGCCAGTTTTGTGCACAGACAGTAGTTTTCCAAATTTATATGACAGCATAAACTGTTCTAACGCCGGTCGCAGATACCATTCAAACTGCATGTGGTGTTGGACTGTTTCGTTAGGCCAGTTTTGTGCACAAACAGTATTTTCGACAGCATAGGGTTTGTTTTCCAAATTTAAATGAGAGTATTTGTGTATTTGTGTATTAAATAGCCCGTCTAACTTGAGTCGCTGGTACCATTGGGGTTTAAACATGTCGTCTGCTTGAATATATTGAATAACTCACCACTAACTGTTTTGCGCGTCCGTCGGCGTCCGTTAGTCCTTCCTTGCTTACTTGCGCGTGCGTTCTATTGTTTTTAACCCCGTTATGGTACCAGGCCAGGCTGATATCTTTATTGCAGCATAAACTGTTCTAACGCGGTTCACAGATACCATTCGAACGACATGTGGTATTGGATTCGTTCGTTAGGCCAGTTTTGTGCACAGACAGTAGTTTTCCAAATTTATATGACAGCATAAACTGTTCTAACGCCGGTCGCAGATACCATTCAAACTGCATGTGGTGTTGGACTGTTTCGTTAGGCCAGTTTTGTGCACAAACAGTATTTTCGACAGCATAGGGTTTGTTTTCCAAATTTAAATGAGAGTATTTGTGTATTTGTGTATTAAATAGCCCGTCTAACTTGAGTCGCTGGTACCATTGGGGGTTTAAACATGTCGTCTGCTTGAATATATTGAATAACTCACCACTAACTGTTTCTAGCTTTGGTTATTTTTAAGCAACAACGACACCTGACAGAGCTGACGGACGGACTTGCGGCCACCTGCGAACATTGGTAAGTTGAACTTTGAAGTATATTATTGTCCCACTATGTCAGCGTTTCTATCTTAAATTCAGTTCCACTTATAATTACAGCATTTAAAATAATTACATTTCTAGTTAAAATTACAGACCATGGCATCTTGCGCGTCCGTCGGCGTCCGTTAGTCCTTCCTTGCTTACTTGCGCGTGCGTTCTATTGTTTTTAACCCCGTTATGGTACCAGGCCAGGCTGATATCTTTATTGCAGCATAAACTGTTCTAACGCGGTTCACAGATACCATTCGAACGACATGTGGTATTGGATTCGTTCGTTAGGCCAGTTTTGTGCACAGACAGTAGTTTTCCAAATTTATATGACAGCATAAACTGTTCTAACGCCGGTCGCAGATACCATTCAAACTGCTTGTGGTGTTGGACTGTTTCGTTAGGCCAGTTTTGTGCACAAACAGTATTTTCGACAGCATAGGGTTTGTTTTCCAAATTTAAATGAGAGTATTTGTGTATTTGTGTATTAAATAGCCCGTCTAACTTGAGTCGCTGGTACCATTGGGGTTTAAACATGTCGTCTGCTTGAATATATTGAATAACTCACCACTAACTGTTTTGCGCGTCCGTCGGCGTCCGTTAGTCCTTCCTTGCTTACTTGCGCGTGCGTTCTATTGTTTTTAACCCCGTTATGGTACCAGGCCAGGCTGATATCTTTATTGCAGCATAAACTGTTCTAACGCGGTTCACAGATACCATTCGAACGACATGTGGTATTGGATTCGTTCGTTAGGCCAGTTTTGTGCACAGACAGTAGTTTTCCAAATTTATATGACAGCATAAACTGTTCTAACGCCGGTCGCAGATACCATTCAAACTGCATGTGGTGTTGGACTGTTTCGTTAGGCCAGTTTTGTGCACAAACAGTATTTTCGACAGCATAGGGTTTGTTTTCCAAATTTAAATGAGAGTATTTGTGTATTTGTGTATTAAATAGCCCGTCTAACTTGAGTCGCTGGTACCATTGGGGGTTTAAACATGTCGTCTGCTTGAATATATTGAATAACTCACCACTAACTGTTTCTAGCTTTGGTTATTTTTAAGCAACAACGACACCTGACAGAGCTGACGGACGGACTTGCGGCCACCTGCGAACATTGGTAAGTTGAACTTTGAAGTATATTATTGTCCCACTATGTCAGCGTTTCTATCTTAAATTCAGTTCCACTTATAATTACAGCATTTAAAATAATTACATTTCTAGTTAAAATTACAGACCATGGCATTTTGCGCGTCCGTCGGCGTCCGTTAGTCCTTCCTTGCTTACTTGCGCGTGCGTTCTATTGTTTTTAACCCCGTTATGGTACCAGGCCAGGCTGATATCTTTATTGCAGCATAAACTGTTCTAACGCGGTTCACAGATACCATTCGAACGACATGTGGTATTGGATTCGTTCGTTAGGCCAGTTTTGTGCACAGACAGTAGTTTTCCAAATTTATATGACAGCATAAACTGTTCTAACGCCGGTCGCAGATACCATTCAAACTGCATGTGGTGTTGGACTGTTTCGTTAGGCCAGTTTTGTGCACAAACAGTATTTTCGACAGCATAGGGTTTGTTTTCCAAATTTAAATGAGAGTATTTGTGTATTTGTGTATTTGTGTATTAAATAGCCCGTCTAACTTGAGTCGCTGGTACCATTGGGGTTTAAACATGTCGTCTGCTTGAATATATTGAATAACTCACCACTAACTGTTTTGCGCGTCCGTCGGCGTCCGTTAGTCCTTCCTTGCTTACTTGCGCGTGCGTTCTATTGTTTTTAACCCCGTTATGGTACCAGGCCAGGCTGATATCTTTATTGCAGCATAAACTGTTCTAACGCGGTTCACAGATACCATTCGAACGACATGTGGTATTGGATTCGTTCGTTAGGCCAGTTTTGTGCACAGACAGTAGTTTTCCAAATTTATATGACAGCATAAACTGTTCTAACGCCGGTCGCAGATACCATTCAAACTGCATGTGGTGTTGGACTGTTTCGTTAGGCCAGTTTTGTGCACAAACAGTATTTTCGACAGCATAGGGTTTGTTTTCCAAATTTAAATGAGAGTATTTGTGTATTTGTGTATTAAATAGCCCGTCTAACTTGAGTCGCTGGTACCATTGGGGGTTTAAACATGTCGTCTGCTTGAATATATTGAATAACTCACCACTAACTGTTTCTAGCTTTGGTTATTTATAAGCAACAACGACACCTGACAGAGCTGACGGACGGACTTGCGGCCACCTGCGAACATTGGTAAGTTGAACTTTGAAGTATATTATTGTCCCACTATGTCAGCGTTTCTATCTTAAATTCAGTTCCACTTATAATTACAGCATTTAAAATAATTACATTTCTAGTTAAAATTACAGACCATGGCATCTTGCGCGTCCGTCGGCGTCCGTTAGTCCTTCCTTGCTTACTTGCGCGTGCGTTCTATTGTTTTTAACCCCGTTATGGTACCAGGCCAGGCTGATATCTTTATTGCAGCATAAACTGTTCTAACGCGGTTCACAGATACCATTCGAACGACATGTGGTATTGGATTCGTTCGTTAGGCCAGTTTTGTGCACAGACAGTAGTTTTCCAAATTTATATGACAGCATAAACTGTTCTAACGCCGGTCGCAGATACCATTCAAACTGCATGTGGTGTTGGACTGTTTCGTTAGGCCAGTTTTGTGCACAAACAGTATTTTCGACAGCATAGGGTTTGTTTTCCAAATTTAAATGAGAGTATTTGTGTATTTGTGTATTAAATAGCCCGTCTAACTTGAGTCGCTGGTACCATTGGGGTTTAAACATGTCGTCTGCTTGAATATATTGAATAACTCACCACTAACTGTTTTGCGCGTCCGTCGGCGTCCGTTAGTCCTTCCTTGCTTACTTGCGCGTGCGTTCTATTGTTTTTAACCCCGTTATGGTACCAGGCCAGGCTGATATCTTTATTGCAGCATAAACTGTTCTAACGCGGTTCACAGATACCATTCGAACGACATGTGGTATTGGATTCGTTCGTTAGGCCAGTTTTGTGCACAGACAGTAGTTTTCCAAATTTATATGACAGCATAAACTGTTCTAACGCCGGTCGCAGATACCATTCAAACTGCATGTGGTGTTGGACTGTTTCGTTAGGCCAGTTTTGTGCACAAACAGTATTTTCGACAGCATAGGGTTTGTTTTCCAAATTTAAATGAGAGTATTTGTGTATTTGTGTATTAAATAGCCCGTCTAACTTGAGTCGCTGGTACCATTGGGGTTTAAACATGTCGTCTGCTTGAATATATTGAATAACTCACCACTAACTGTTTTGCGCGTCCGTCGGCGTCCGTTAGTCCTTCCTTGCTTACTTGCGCGTGCGTTCTATTGTTTTTAACCCCGTTATGGTACCAGGCCAGGCTGATATCTTTATTGCAGCATAAACTGTTCTAACGCGGTTCACAGATACCATTCGAACGACATGTGGTATTGGATTCGTTCGTTAGGCCAGTTTTGTGCACAGACAGTAGTTTTCCAAATTTATATGACAGCATAAACTGTTCTAACGCCGGTCGCAGATACCATTCAAACTGCATGTGGTGTTGGACTGTTTCGTTAGGCCAGTTTTGTGCACAAACAGTATTTTCGACAGCATAGGGTTTGTTTTCCAAATTTAAATGAGAGTATTTGTGTATTTGTGTATTAAATAGCCCGTCTAACTTGAGTCGCTGGTACCATTGGGGGTTTAAACATGTCGTCTGCTTGAATATATTGAATAACTCACCACTAACTGTTTCTAGCTTTGGTTATTTTTAAGCAACAACGACACCTGACAGAGCTGACGGACGGACTTGCGGCCACCTGCGAACATTGGTAAGTTGAACTTTGAAGTATATTATTGTCCCACTATGTCAGCGTTTCTATCTTAAATTCAGTTCCACTTATAATTACAGCATTTAAAATAATTACATTTCTAGTTAAAATTACAGACCATGGCATCTTGCGCGTCCGTCGGCGTCCGTTAGTCCTTCCTTGCTTACTTGCGCGTGCGTTCTATTGTTTTTAACCCCGTTATGGTACCAGGCCAGGCTGATATCTTTATTGCAGCATAAACTGTTCTAACGCGGTTCACAGATACCATTCGAACGACATGTGGTATTGGATTCGTTCGTTAGGCCAGTTTTGTGCACAGACAGTAGTTTTCCAAATTTATATGACAGCATAAACTGTTCTAACGCCGGTCGCAGATACCATTCAAACTGCATGTGGTGTTGGACTGTTTCGTTAGGCCAGTTTTGTGCACAAACAGTATTTTCGACAGCATAGGGTTTGTTTTCCAAATTTAAATGAGAGTATTTGTGTATTTGTGTATTAAATAGCCCGTCTAACTTGAGTCGCTGGTACCATTGGGGTTTAAACATGTCGTCTGCTTGAATATATTGAATAACTCACCACTAACTGTTTTGCGCGTCCGTCGGCGTCCGTTAGTCCTTCCTTGCTTACTTGCGCGTGCGTTCTATTGTTTTTAACCCCGTTATGGTACCAGGCCAGGCTGATATCTTTATTGCAGCATAAACTGTTCTAACGCGGTTCACAGATACCATTCGAACGACATGTGGTATTGGATTCGTTCGTTAGGCCAGTTTTGTGCACAGACAGTAGTTTTCCAAATTTATATGACAGCATAAACTGTTCTAACGCCGGTCGCAGATACCATTCAAACTGCATGTGGTGTTGGACTGTTTCGTTAGGCCAGTTTTGTGCACAAACAGTATTTTCGACAGCATAGGGTTTGTTTTCCAAATTTAAATGAGAGTATTTGTGTATTTGTGTATTAAATAGCCCGTCTAACTTGAGTCGCTGGTACCATTGGGGGTTTAAACATGTCGTCTGCTTGAATATATTGAATAACTCACCACTAACTGTTTCTAGCTTTGGTTATTTTTAAGCAACAACGACACCTGACAGAGCTGACGGACGGACTTGCGGCCACCTGCGAACATTGGTAAGTTGAACTTTGAAGTATATTATTGTCCCACTATGTCAGCGTTTCTATCTTAAATTCAGTTCCACTTATAATTACAGCATTTAAAATAATTACATTTCTAGTTAAAATTACAGACCATGGCATCTTGCGCGTCCGTCGGCGTCCGTTAGTCCTTCCTTGCTTACTTGCGCGTGCGTTCTATTGTTTTTAACCCCGTTATGGTACCAGGCCAGGCTGATATCTTTATTGCAGCATAAACTGTTCTAACGCGGTTCACAGATACCATTCGAACGACATGTGGTATTGGATTCGTTCGTTAGGCCAGTTTTGTGCACAGACAGTAGTTTTCCAAATTTATATGACAGCATAAACTGTTCTAACGCCGGTCGCAGATACCATTCAAACTGCATGTGGTGTTGGACTGTTTCGTTAGGCCAGTTTTGTGCACAAACAGTATTTTCGACAGCATAGGGTTTGTTTTCCAAATTTAAATGAGAGTATTTGTGTATTTGTGTATTAAATAGCCCGTCTAACTTGAGTCGCTGGTACCATTGGGGTTTAAACATGTCGTCTGCTTGAATATATTGAATAACTCACCACTAACTGTTTTGCGCGTCCGTCGGCGTCCGTTAGTCCTTCCTTGCTTACTTGCGCGTGCGTTCTATTGTTTTTAACCCCGTTATGGTACCAGGCCAGGCTGATATCTTTATTGCAGCATAAACTGTTCTAACGCGGTTCACAGATACCATTCGAACGACATGTGGTATTGGATTCGTTCGTTAGGCCAGTTTTGTGCACAGACAGTAGTTTTCCAAATTTATATGACAGCATAAACTGTTCTAACGCCGGTCGCAGATACCATTCAAACTGCATGTGGTGTTGGACTGTTTCGTTAGGCCAGTTTTGTGCACAAACAGTATTTTCGACAGCATAGGGTTTGTTTTCCAAATTTAAATGAGAGTATTTGTGTATTTGTGTATTAAATAGCCCGTCTAACTTGAGTCGCTGGTACCATTGGGGGTTTAAACATGTCGTCTGCTTGAATATATTGAATAACTCACCACTAACTGTTTCTAGCTTTGGTTATTTTTAAGCAACAACGACACCTGACAGAGCTGACGGACGGACTTGCGGCCACCTGCGAACATTGGTAAGTTGAACTTTGAAGTATATTATTGTCCCACTATGTCAGCGTTTCTATCTTAAATTCAGTTCCACTTATAATTACAGCATTTAAAATAATTACATTTCTAGTTAAAATTACAGACCATGGCATCTTGCGCGTCCGTCGGCGTCCGTTAGTCCTTCCTTGCTTACTTGCGCGTGCGTTCTATTGTTTTTAACCCCGTTATGGTACCAGGCCAGGCTGATATCTTTATTGCAGCATAAACTGTTCTAACGCGGTTCACAGATACCATTCGAACGACATGTGGTATTGGATTCGTTCGTTAGGCCAGTTTTGTGCACAGACAGTAGTTTTCCAAATTTATATGACAGCATAAACTGTTCTAACGCCGGTCGCAGATACCATTCAAACTGCATGTGGTGTTGGACTGTTTCGTTAGGCCAGTTTTGTGCACAAACAGTATTTTCGACAGCATAGGGTTTGTTTTCCAAATTTAAATGAGAGTATTTGTGTATTTGTGTATTAAATAGCCCGTCTAACTTGAGTCGCTGGTACCATTGGGGTTTAAACATGTCGTCTGCTTGAATATATTGAATAACTCACCACTAACTGTTTTGCGCGTCCGTCGGCGTCCGTTAGTCCTTCCTTGCTTACTTGCGCGTGCGTTCTATTGTTTTTAACCCCGTTATGGTACCAGGCCAGGCTGATATCTTTATTGCAGCATAAACTGTTCTAACGCGGTTCACAGATACCATTCGAACGACATGTGGTATTGGATTCGTTCGTTAGGCCAGTTTTGTGCACAGACAGTAGTTTTCCAAATTTATATGACAGCATAAACTGTTCTAACGCCGGTCGCAGATACCATTCAAACTGCATGTGGTGTTGGACTGTTTCGTTAGGCCAGTTTTGTGCACAAACAGTATTTTCGACAGCATAGGGTTTGTTTTCCAAATTTAAATGAGAGTATTTGTGTATTTGTGTATTAAATAGCCCGTCTAACTTGAGTCGCTGGTACCATTGGGGGTTTAAACATGTCGTCTGCTTGAATATATTGAATAACTCACCACTAACTGTTTCTAGCTTTGGTTATTTATAAGCAACAACGACACCTGACAGAGCTGACGGACGGACTTGCGGCCACCTGCGAACATTGGTAAGTTGAACTTTGAAGTATATTATTGTCCCACTATGTCAGCGTTTCTATCTTAAATTCAGTTCCACTTATAATTACAGCATTTAAAATAATTACATTTCTAGTTAAAATTACAGACCATGGCATCTTGCGCGTCCGTCGGCGTCCGTTAGTCCTTCCTTGCTTACTTGCGCGTGCGTTCTATTGTTTTTAACCCCGTTATGGTACCAGGCCAGGCTGATATCTTTATTGCAGCATAAACTGTTCTAACGCGGTTCACAGATACCATTCGAACGACATGTGGTATTGGATTCGTTCGTTAGGCCAGTTTTGTGCACAGACAGTAGTTTTCCAAATTTATATGACAGCATAAACTGTTCTAACGCCGGTCGCAGATACCATTCAAACTGCATGTGGTGTTGGACTGTTTCGTTAGGCCAGTTTTGTGCACAAACAGTATTTTCGACAGCATAGGGTTTGTTTTCCAAATTTAAATGAGAGTATTTGTGTATTTGTGTATTAAATAGCCCGTCTAACTTGAGTCGCTGGTACCATTGGGGTTTAAACATGTCGTCTGCTTGAATATATTGAATAACTCACCACTAACTGTTTTGCGCGTCCGTCGGCGTCCGTTAGTCCTTCCTTGCTTACTTGCGCGTGCGTTCTATTGTTTTTAACCCCGTTATGGTACCAGGCCAGGCTGATATCTTTATTGCAGCATAAACTGTTCTAACGCGGTTCACAGATACCATTCGAACGACATGTGGTATTGGATTCGTTCGTTAGGCCAGTTTTGTGCACAGACAGTAGTTTTCCAAATTTATATGACAGCATAAACTGTTCTAACGCCGGTCGCAGATACCATTCAAACTGCATGTGGTGTTGGACTGTTTCGTTAGGCCAGTTTTGTGCACAAACAGTATTTTCGACAGCATAGGGTTTGTTTTCCAAATTTAAATGAGAGTATTTGTGTATTTGTGTATTAAATAGCCCGTCTAACTTGAGTCGCTGGTACCATTGGGGGTTTAAACATGTCGTCTGCTTGAATATATTGAATAACTCACCACTAACTGTTTCTAGCTTTGGTTATTTTTAAGCAACAACGACACCTGACAGAGCTGACGGACGGACTTGCGGCCACCTGCGAACATTGGTAAGTTGAACTTTGAAGTATATTATTGTCCCACTATGTCAGCGTTTCTATCTTAAATTCAGTTCCACTTATAATTACAGCATTTAAAATAATTACATTTCTAGTTAAAATTACAGACCATGGCATCTTGCGCGTCCGTCGGCGTCCGTTAGTCCTTCCTTGCTTACTTGCGCGTGCGTTCTATTGTTTTTAACCCCGTTATGGTACCAGGCCAGGCTGATATCTTTATTGCAGCATAAACTGTTCTAACGCGGTTCACAGATACCATTCGAACGACATGTGGTATTGGATTCGTTCGTTAGGCCAGTTTTGTGCACAGACAGTAGTTTTCCAAATTTATATGACAGCATAAACTGTTCTAACGCCGGTCGCAGATACCATTCAAACTGCATGTGGTGTTGGACTGTTTCGTTAGGCCAGTTTTGTGCACAAACAGTATTTTCGACAGCATAGGGTTTGTTTTCCAAATTTAAATGAGAGTATTTGTGTATTTGTGTATTAAATAGCCCGTCTAACTTGAGTCGCTGGTACCATTGGGGTTTAAACATGTCGTCTGCTTGAATATATTGAATAACTCACCACTAACTGTTTTGCGCGTCCGTCGGCGTCCGTTAGTCCTTCCTTGCTTACTTGCGCGTGCGTTCTATTGTTTTTAACCCCGTTATGGTACCAGGCCAGGCTGATATCTTTATTGCAGCATAAACTGTTCTAACGCGGTTCACAGATACCATTCGAACGACATGTGGTATTGGATTCGTTCGTTAGGCCAGTTTTGTGCACAGACAGTAGTTTTCCAAATTTATATGACAGCATAAACTGTTCTAACGCCGGTCGCAGATACCATTCAAACTGCATGTGGTGTTGGACTGTTTCGTTAGGCCAGTTTTGTGCACAAACAGTATTTTCGACAGCATAGGGTTTGTTTTCCAAATTTAAATGAGAGTATTTGTGTATTTGTGTATTAAATAGCCCGTCTAACTTGAGTCGCTGGTACCATTGGGGGTTTAAACATGTCGTCTGCTTGAATATATTGAATAACTCACCACTAACTGTTTCTAGCTTTGGTTATTTATAAGCAACAACGACACCTGACAGAGCTGACGGACGGACTTGCGGCCACCTGCGAACATTGGTAAGTTGAACTTTGAAGTATATTATTGTCCCACTATGTCAGCGTTTCTATCTTAAATTCAGTTCCACTTATAATTACAGCATTTAAAATAATTACATTTCTAGTTAAAATTACAGACCATGGCATCTTGCGCGTCCGTCGGCGTCCGTTAGTCCTTCCTTGCTTACTTGCGCGTGCGTTCTATTGTTTTTAACCCCGTTATGGTACCAGGCCAGGCTGATATCTTTATTGCAGCATAAACTGTTCTAACGCGGTTCACAGATACCATTCGAACGACATGTGGTATTGGATTCGTTCGTTAGGCCAGTTTTGTGCACAGACAGTAGTTTTCCAAATTTATATGACAGCATAAACTGTTCTAACGCCGGTCGCAGATACCATTCAAACTGCATGTGGTGTTGGACTGTTTCGTTAGGCCAGTTTTGTGCACAAACAGTATTTTCGACAGCATAGGGTTTGTTTTCCAAATTTAAATGAGAGTATTTGTGTATTTGTGTATTAAATAGCCCGTCTAACTTGAGTCGCTGGTACCATTGGGGTTTAAACATGTCGTCTGCTTGAATATATTGAATAACTCACCACTAACTGTTTTGCGCGTCCGTCGGCGTCCGTTAGTCCTTCCTTGCTTACTTGCGCGTGCGTTCTATTGTTTTTAACCCCGTTATGGTACCAGGCCAGGCTGATATCTTTATTGCAGCATAAACTGTTCTAACGCGGTTCACAGATACCATTCGAACGACATGTGGTATTGGATTCGTTCGTTAGGCCAGTTTTGTGCACAGACAGTAGTTTTCCAAATTTATATGACAGCATAAACTGTTCTAACGCCGGTCGCAGATACCATTCAAACTGCATGTGGTGTTGGACTGTTTCGTTAGGCCAGTTTTGTGCACAAACAGTATTTTCGACAGCATAGGGTTTGTTTTCCAAATTTAAATGAGAGTATTTGTGTATTTGTGTATTAAATAGCCCGTCTAACTTGAGTCGCTGGTACCATTGGGGGTTTAAACATGTCGTCTGCTTGAATATATTGAATAACTCACCACTAACTGTTTCTAGCTTTGGTTATTTTTAAGCAACAACGACACCTGACAGAGCTGACGGACGGACTTGCGGCCACCTGCGAACATTGGTAAGTTGAACTTTGAAGTATATTATTGTCCCACTATGTCAGCGTTTCTATCTTAAATTCAGTTCCACTTATAATTACAGCATTTAAAATAATTACATTTCTAGTTAAAATTACAGACCATGGCATCTTGCGCGTCCGTCGGCGTCCGTTAGTCCTTCCTTGCTTACTTGCGCGTGCGTTCTATTGTTTTTAACCCCGTTATGGTACCAGGCCAGGCTGATATCTTTATTGCAGCATAAACTGTTCTAACGCGGTTCACAGATACCATTCGAACGACATGTGGTATTGGATTCGTTCGTTAGGCCAGTTTTGTGCACAGACAGTAGTTTTCCAAATTTATATGACAGCATAAACTGTTCTAACGCCGGTCGCAGATACCATTCAAACTGCATGTGGTGTTGGACTGTTTCGTTAGGCCAGTTTTGTGCACAAACAGTATTTTCGACAGCATAGGGTTTGTTTTCCAAATTTAAATGAGAGTATTTGTGTATTTGTGTATTAAATAGCCCGTCTAACTTGAGTCGCTGGTACCATTGGGGTTTAAACATGTCGTCTGCTTGAATATATTGAATAACTCACCACTAACTGTTTTGCGCGTCCGTCGGCGTCCGTTAGTCCTTCCTTGCTTACTTGCGCGTGCGTTCTATTGTTTTTAACCCCGTTATGGTACCAGGCCAGGCTGATATCTTTATTGCAGCATAAACTGTTCTAACGCGGTTCACAGATACCATTCGAACGACATGTGGTATTGGATTCGTTCGTTAGGCCAGTTTTGTGCACAGACAGTAGTTTTCCAAATTTATATGACAGCATAAACTGTTCTAACGCCGGTCGCAGATACCATTCAAACTGCATGTGGTGTTGGACTGTTTCGTTAGGCCAGTTTTGTGCACAAACAGTATTTTCGACAGCATAGGGTTTGTTTTCCAAATTTAAATGAGAGTATTTGTGTATTTGTGTATTAAATAGCCCGTCTAACTTGAGTCGCTGGTACCATTGGGGGTTTAAACATGTCGTCTGCTTGAATATATTGAATAACTCACCACTAACTGTTTCTAGCTTTGGTTATTTTTAAGCAACAACGACACCTGACAGAGCTGACGGACGGACTTGCGGCCACCTGCGAACATTGGTAAGTTGAACTTTGAAGTATATTATTGTCCCACTATGTCAGCGTTTCTATCTTAAATTCAGTTCCACTTATAATTACAGCATTTAAAATAATTACATTTCTAGTTAAAATTACAGACCATGGCATCTTGCGCGTCCGTCGGCGTCCGTTAGTCCTTCCTTGCTTACTTGCGCGTGCGTTCTATTGTTTTTAACCCCGTTATGGTACCAGGCCAGGCTGATATCTTTATTGCAGCATAAACTGTTCTAACGCGGTTCACAGATACCATTCGAACGACATGTGGTATTGGATTCGTTCGTTAGGCCAGTTTTGTGCACAGACAGTAGTTTTCCAAATTTATATGACAGCATAAACTGTTCTAACGCCGGTCGCAGATACCATTCAAACTGCATGTGGTGTTGGACTGTTTCGTTAGGCCAGTTTTGTGCACAAACAGTATTTTCGACAGCATAGGGTTTGTTTTCCAAATTTAAATGAGAGTATTTGTGTATTTGTGTATTAAATAGCCCGTCTAACTTGAGTCGCTGGTACCATTGGGGTTTAAACATGTCGTCTGCTTGAATATATTGAATAACTCACCACTAACTGTTTTGCGCGTCCGTCGGCGTCCGTTAGTCCTTCCTTGCTTACTTGCGCGTGCGTTCTATTGTTTTTAACCCCGTTATGGTACCAGGCCAGGCTGATATCTTTATTGCAGCATAAACTGTTCTAACGCGGTTCACAGATACCATTCGAACGACATGTGGTATTGGATTCGTTCGTTAGGCCAGTTTTGTGCACAGACAGTAGTTTTCCAAATTTATATGACAGCATAAACTGTTCTAACGCCGGTCGCAGATACCATTCAAACTGCATGTGGTGTTGGACTGTTTCGTTAGGCCAGTTTTGTGCACAAACAGTATTTTCGACAGCATAGGGTTTGTTTTCCAAATTTAAATGAGAGTATTTGTGTATTTGTGTATTAAATAGCCCGTCTAACTTGAGTCGCTGGTACCATTGGGGGTTTAAACATGTCGTCTGCTTGAATATATTGAATAACTCACCACTAACTGTTTCTAGCTTTGGTTATTTTTAAGCAACAACGACACCTGACAGAGCTGACGGACGGACTTGCGGCCACCTGCGAACATTGGTAAGTTGAACTTTGAAGTATATTATTGTCCCACTATGTCAGCGTTTCTATCTTAAATTCAGTTCCACTTATAATTACAGCATTTAAAATAATTACATTTCTAGTTAAAATTACAGACCATGGCATCTTGCGCGTCCGTCGGCGTCCGTTAGTCCTTCCTTGCTTACTTGCGCGTGCGTTCTATTGTTTTTAACCCCGTTATGGTACCAGGCCAGGCTGATATCTTTATTGCAGCATAAACTGTTCTAACGCGGTTCACAGATACCATTCGAACGACATGTGGTATTGGATTCGTTCGTTAGGCCAGTTTTGTGCACAGACAGTAGTTTTCCAAATTTATATGACAGCATAAACTGTTCTAACGCCGGTCGCAGATACCATTCAAACTGCATGTGGTGTTGGACTGTTTCGTTAGGCCAGTTTTGTGCACAAACAGTATTTTCGACAGCATAGGGTTTGTTTTCCAAATTTAAATGAGAGTATTTGTGTATTTGTGTATTAAATAGCCCGTCTAACTTGAGTCGCTGGTACCATTGGGGTTTAAACATGTCGTCTGCTTGAATATATTGAATAACTCACCACTAACTGTTTTGCGCGTCCGTCGGCGTCCGTTAGTCCTTCCTTGCTTACTTGCGCGTGCGTTCTATTGTTTTTAACCCCGTTATGGTACCAGGCCAGGCTGATATCTTTATTGCAGCATAAACTGTTCTAACGCGGTTCACAGATACCATTCGAACGACATGTGGTATTGGATTCGTTCGTTAGGCCAGTTTTGTGCACAGACAGTAGTTTTCCAAATTTATATGACAGCATAAACTGTTCTAACGCCGGTCGCAGATACCATTCAAACTGCATGTGGTGTTGGACTGTTTCGTTAGGCCAGTTTTGTGCACAAACAGTATTTTCGACAGCATAGGGTTTGTTTTCCAAATTTAAATGAGAGTATTTGTGTATTTGTGTATTAAATAGCCCGTCTAACTTGAGTCGCTGGTACCATTGGGGGTTTAAACATGTCGTCTGCTTGAATATATTGAATAACTCACCACTAACTGTTTCTAGCTTTGGTTATTTTTAAGCAACAACGACACCTGACAGAGCTGACGGACGGACTTGCGGCCACCTGCGAACATTGGTAAGTTGAACTTTGAAGTATATTATTGTCCCACTATGTCAGCGTTTCTATCTTAAATTCAGTTCCACTTATAATTACAGCATTTAAAATAATTACATTTCTAGTTAAAATTACAGACCATGGCATCTTGCGCGTCCGTCGGCGTCCGTTAGTCCTTCCTTGCTTACTTGCGCGTGCGTTCTATTGTTTTTAACCCCGTTATGGTACCAGGCCAGGCTGATATCTTTATTGCAGCATAAACTGTTCTAACGCGGTTCACAGATACCATTCGAACGACATGTGGTATTGGATTCGTTCGTTAGGCCAGTTTTGTGCACAGACAGTAGTTTTTGCCAAATTTATATGACAGCATAAACTGTTCTAACGCCGGTCGCAGATACCATTCAAACTGCATGTGGTGTTGGACTGTTTCGTTAGGCCAGTTTTGTGCACAAACAGTATTTTCGACAGCATAGGGTTTGTTTTCCAAATTTAAATGAGAGTATTTGTGTATTTGTGTATTAAATAGCCCGTCTAACTTGAGTCGCTGGTACCATTGGGGTTTAAACATGTCGTCTGCTTGAATATATTGAATAACTCACCACTAACTGTTTTGCGCGTCCGTCGGCGTCCGTTAGTCCTTCCTTGCTTACTTGCGCGTGCGTTCTATTGTTTTTAACCCCGTTATGGTACCAGGCCAGGCTGATATCTTTATTGCAGCATAAACTGTTCTAACGCGGTTCACAGATACCATTCGAACGACATGTGGTATTGGATTCGTTCGTTAGGCCAGTTTTGTGCACAGACAGTAGTTTTCCAAATTTATATGACAGCATAAACTGTTCTAACGCCGGTCGCAGATACCATTCAAACTGCATGTGGTGTTGGACTGTTTCGTTAGGCCAGTTTTGTGCACAAACAGTATTTTCGACAGCATAGGGTTTGTTTTCCAAATTTAAATGAGAGTATTTGTGTATTTGTGTATTAAATAGCCCGTCTAACTTGAGTCGCTGGTACCATTGGGGGTTTAAACATGTCGTCTGCTTGAATATATTGAATAACTCACCACTAACTGTTTTGCGCGTCCGTCGGCGTCCGTTAGTCCTTCCTTGCTTACTTGCGCGTGCGTTCTATTGTTTTTAACCCCGTTATGGTACCAGGCCAGGCTGATATCTTTATTGCAGCATAAACTGTTCTAACGCGGTTCACAGATACCATTCGAACGACATGTGGTATTGGATTCGTTCGTTAGGCCAGTTTTGTGCACAGACAGTAGTTTTCCAAATTTATATGACAGCATAAACTGTTCTAACGCCGGTCGCAGATACCATTCAAACTGCATGTGGTGTTGGACTGTTTCGTTAGGCCAGTTTTGTGCACAAACAGTATTTTCGACAGCATAGGGTTTGTTTTCCAAATTTAAATGAGAGTATTTGTGTATTTGTGTATTAAATAGCCCGTCTAACTTGAGTCGCTGGTACCATTGGGGGTTTAAACATGTCGTCTGCTTGAATATATTGAATAACTCACCACTAACTGTTTCTAGCTTTGGTTATTTTTAAGCAACAACGACACCTGACAGAGCTGACGGACGGACTTGCGGCCACCTGCGAACATTGGTAAGTTGAACTTTGAAGTATATTATTGTCCCACTATGTCAGCGTTTCTATCTTAAATTCAGTTCCACTTATAATTACAGCATTTAAAATAATTACATTTCTAGTTAAAATTACAGACCATGGCATCTTGCGCGTCCGTCGGCGTCCGTTAGTCCTTCCTTGCTTACTTGCGCGTGCGTTCTATTGTTTTTAACCCCGTTATGGTACCAGGCCAGGCTGATATCTTTATTGCAGCATAAACTGTTCTAACGCGGTTCACAGATACCATTCGAACGACATGTGGTATTGGATTCGTTCGTTAGGCCAGTTTTGTGCACAGACAGTAGTTTTTGCCAAATTTATATGACAGCATAAACTGTTCTAACGCCGGTCGCAGATACCATTCAAACTGCATGTGGTGTTGGACTGTTTCGTTAGGCCAGTTTTGTGCACAAACAGTATTTTCGACAGCATAGGGTTTGTTTTCCAAATTTAAATGAGAGTATTTGTGTATTTGTGTATTAAATAGCCCGTCTAACTTGAGTCGCTGGTACCATTGGGGTTTAAACATGTCGTCTGCTTGAATATATTGAATAACTCACCACTAACTGTTTTGCGCGTCCGTCGGCGTCCGTTAGTCCTTCCTTGCTTACTTGCGCGTGCGTTCTATTGTTTTTAACCCCGTTATGGTACCAGGCCAGGCTGATATCTTTATTGCAGCATAAACTGTTCTAACGCGGTTCACAGATACCATTCGAACGACATGTGGTATTGGATTCGTTCGTTAGGCCAGTTTTGTGCACAGACAGTAGTTTTCCAAATTTATATGACAGCATAAACTGTTCTAACGCCGGTCGCAGATACCATTCAAACTGCATGTGGTGTTGGACTGTTTCGTTAGGCCAGTTTTGTGCACAAACAGTATTTTCGACAGCATAGGGTTTGTTTTCCAAATTTAAATGAGAGTATTTGTGTATTTGTGTATTAAATAGCCCGTCTAACTTGAGTCGCTGGTACCATTGGGGGTTTAAACATGTCGTCTGCTTGAATATATTGAATAACTCACCACTAACTGTTTTGCGCGTCCGTCGGCGTCCGTTAGTCCTTCCTTGCTTACTTGCGCGTGCGTTCTATTGTTTTTAACCCCGTTATGGTACCAGGCCAGGCTGATATCTTTATTGCAGCATAAACTGTTCTAACGCGGTTCACAGATACCATTCGAACGACATGTGGTATTGGATTCGTTCGTTAGGCCAGTTTTGTGCACAGACAGTAGTTTTCCAAATTTATATGACAGCATAAACTGTTCTAACGCCGGTCGCAGATACCATTCAAACTGCATGTGGTGTTGGACTGTTTCGTTAGGCCAGTTTTGTGCACAAACAGTATTTTCGACAGCATAGGGTTTGTTTTCCAAATTTAAATGAGAGTATTTGTGTATTTGTGTATTAAATAGCCCGTCTAACTTGAGTCGCTGGTACCATTGGGGGTTTAAACATGTCGTCTGCTTGAATATATTGAATAACTCACCACTAACTGTTTCTAGCTTTGGTTATTTTTAAGCAACAACGACACCTGACAGAGCGGACGGACGGACTTGCGGCCACCTGCGAACATTGGTAAGTTGAACTTTGAAGTATATTATTGTCCCACTATGTCAGCGTTTCTATCTTAAATTCAGTTCCACTTATAATTACAGCATTTAAAATAATTACATTTCTAGTTAAAATTACAGACCATGGCATCTTGCGCGTCCGTCGGCGTCCGTTAGTCCTTCCTTGCTTACTTGCGCGTGCGTTCTATTGTTTTTAACCCCGTTATGGTACCAGGCCAGGCTGATATCTTTATTGCAGCATAAACTGTTCTAACGCGGTTCACAGATACCATTCGAACGACATGTGGTATTGGATTCGTTCGTTAGGCCAGTTTTGTGCACAGACAGTAGTTTTCCAAATTTATATGACAGCATAAACTGTTCTAACGCCGGTCGCAGATACCATTCAAACTGCATGTGGTGTTGGACTGTTTCGTTAGGCCAGTTTTGTGCACAAACAGTATTTTCGACAGCATAGGGTTTGTTTTCCAAATTTAAATGAGAGTATTTGTGTATTTGTGTATTAAATAGCCCGTCTAACTTGAGTCGCTGGTACCATTGGGGGTTTAAACATGTCGTCTGCTTGAATATATTGAATAACTCACCACTAACTGTTTCTAGCTTTGGTTATTTTTAAGCAACAACGACACCTGACAGAGCGGACGGACGGACTTGCGGCCACCTGCGAACATTGGTAAGTTGAACTTTGAAGTATATTATTGTCCCACTATGTCAGCGTTTCTATCTTAAATTCAGTTCCACTTATAATTACAGCATTTAAAATAATTACATTTCTAGTTAAAATTACAGACCATGGCATCTTGCGCGTCCGTCGGCGTCCGTTAGTCCTTCCTTGCTTACTTGCGCGTGCGTTCTATTGTTTTTAACCCCGTTATGGTACCAGGCCAGGCTGATATCTTTATTGCAGCATAAACTGTTCTAACGCGGTTCACAGATACCATTCGAACGACATGTGGTATTGGATTCGTTCGTTAGGCCAGTTTTGTGCACAGACAGTAGTTTTCCAAATTTATATGACAGCATAAACTGTTCTAACGCCGGTCGCAGATACCATTCAAACTGCATGTGGTGTTGGACTGTTTCGTTAGGCCAGTTTTGTGCACAAACAGTATTTTCGACAGCATAGGGTTTGTTTTCCAAATTTAAATGAGAGTATTTGTGTATTTGTGTATTAAATAGCCCGTCTAACTTGAGTCGCTGGTACCATTGGGGTTTAAACATGTCGTCTGCATGAATATATTGAATAACTCACCACTAACTGTTTTGCGCGTCCGTCGGCGTCCGTTAGTCCTTCCTTGCTTACTTGCGCGTGCGTTCTATTGTTTTTAACCCCGTTATGGTACCAGGCCAGGCTGATATCTTTATTGCAGCATAAACTGTTCTAACGCGGTTCACAGATACCATTCGAACGACATGTGGTATTGGATTCGTTCGTTAGGCCAGTTTTGTGCACAGACAGTAGTTTTCCAAATTTATATGACAGCATAAACTGTTCTAACGCCGGTCGCAGATACCATTCAAACTGCATGTGGTGTTGGACTGTTTCGTTAGGCCAGTTTTGTGCACAAACAGTATTTTCGACAGCATAGGGTTTGTTTTCCAAATTTAAATGAGAGTATTTGTGTATTTGTGTATTAAATAGCCCGTCTAACTTGAGTCGCTGGTACCATTGGGGGTTTAAACATGTCGTCTGCTTGAATATATTGAATAACTCACCACTAACTGTTTCTAGCTTTGGTTATTTTTAAGCAACAACGACACCTGACAGAGCGGACGGACGGACTTGCGGCCACCTGCGAACATTGGTAAGTTGAACTTTGAAGTATATTATTGTCCCACTATGTCAGCGTTTCTATCTTAAATTCAGTTCCACTTATAATTACAGCATTTAAAATAATTACATTTCTAGTTAAAATTACAGACCATGGCATCTTGCGCGTCCGTCGGCGTCCGTTAGTCCTTCC
This sequence comes from Gari tellinella, assembly GCA_922989275.2. Taxonomy (NCBI): domain Eukaryota; kingdom Metazoa; phylum Mollusca; class Bivalvia; order Cardiida; family Psammobiidae; genus Gari; species Gari tellinella. The sequence continues at coordinate 69,099,962 of OV277859.1, forward strand.
TTGCTTACTTGCGCGTGCGTTCTATTGTTTTTAACCCCGTTATGGTACCAGGCCAGGCTGATATCTTTATTGCAGCATAAACTGTTCTAACGCGGTTCACAGATACCATTCGAACGACATGTGGTATTGGATTCGTTCGTTAGGCCAGTTTTGTGCACAGACAGTAGTTTTCCAAATTTATATGACAGCATAAACTGTTCTAACGCCTGTCGCAGATACCATTCAAACTGCATGTGGTGTTGGACTGTTTCGTTAGGCCAGTTTTGTGCACAAACAGTATTTTCGACAGCATAGGGTTTGTTTTCCAAATTTAAATGAGAGTATTTGTGTATTTGTGTATTAAATAGCCCGTCTAACTTGAGTCGCTGGTACCATTGGGGTTTAAACATGTCGTCTGCTTGAATATATTGAATAACTCACCACTAACTGTTTTGCGCGTCCGTCGGCGTCCGTTAGTCCTTCCTTGCTTACTTGCGCGTGCGTTCTATTGTTTTTAACCCCGTTATGGTACCAGGCCAGGCTGATATCTTTATTGCAGCATAAACTGTTCTAACGCGGTTCACAGATACCATTCGAACGACATGTGGTATTGGATTCGTTCGTTAGGCCAGTTTTGTGCACAGACAGTAGTTTTCCAAATTTATATGACAGCATAAACTGTTCTAACGCCGGTCGCAGATACCATTCAAACTGCATGTGGTGTTGGACTGTTTCGTTAGGCCAGTTTTGTGCACAAACAGTATTTTCGACAGCATAGGGTTTGTTTTCCAAATTTAAATGAGAGTATTTGTGTATTTGTGTATTAAATAGCCCGTCTAACTTGAGTCGCTGGTACCATTGGGGTTTAAACATGTCGTCTGCTTGAATATATTGAATAACTCACCACTAACTGTTTTGCGCGTCCGTCGGCGTCCGTTAGTCCTTCCTTGCTTACTTGCGCGTGCGTTCTATTGTTTTTAACCCCGTTATGGTACCAGGCCAGGCTGATATCTTTATTGCAGCATAAACTGTTCTAACGCGGTTCACAGATACCATTCGAACGACATGTGGTATTGGATTCGTTCGTTAGGCCAGTTTTGTGCACAGACAGTAGTTTTCCAAATTTATATGACAGCATAAACTGTTCTAACGCCGGTCGCAGATACCATTCAAACTGCATGTGGTGTTGGACTGTTTCGTTAGGCCAGTTTTGTGCACAAACAGTATTTTCGACAGCATAGGGTTTGTTTTCCAAATTTAAATGAGAGTATTTGTGTATTTGTGTATTAAATAGCCCGTCTAACTTGAGTCGCTGGTACCATTGGGGGTTTAAACATGTCGTCTGCTTGAATATATTGAATAACTCACCACTAACTGTTTCTAGCTTTGGTTATTTTTAAGCAACAACGACACCTGACAGAGCGGACGGACGGACTTGCGGCCACCTGCGAACATTGGTAAGTTGAACTTTGAAGTATATTATTGTCCCACTATGTCAGCGTTTCTATCTTAAATTCAGTTCCACTTATAATTACAGCATTTAAAATAATTACATTTCTAGTTAAAATTACAGACCATGGCATCTTGCGCGTCCGTCGGCGTCCGTTAGTCCTTCCTTGCTTACTTGCGCGTGCGTTCTATTGTTTTTAACCCCGTTATGGTACCAGGCCAGGCTGATATCTTTATTGCAGCATAAACTGTTCTAACGCGGTTCACAGATACCATTCGAACGACATGTGGTATTGGATTCGTTCGTTAGGCCAGTTTTGTGCACAGACAGTAGTTTTCCAAATTTATATGACAGCATAAACTGTTCTAACGCCGGTCGCAGATACCATTCAAACTGCATGTGGTGTTGGACTGTTTCGTTAGGCCAGTTTTGTGCACAAACAGTATTTTCGACAGCATAGGGTTTGTTTTCCAAATTTAAATGAGAGTATTTGTGTATTTGTGTATTAAATAGCCCGTCTAACTTGAGTCGCTGGTACCATTGGGGTTTAAACATGTCGTCTGCTTGAATATATTGAATAACTCACCACTAACTGTTTTGCGCGTCCGTCGGCGTCCGTTAGTCCTTCCTTGCTTACTTGCGCGTGCGTTCTATTGTTTTTAACCCCGTTATGGTACCAGGCCAGGCTGATATCTTTATTGCAGCATAAACTGTTCTAACGCGGTTCACAGATACCATTCGAACGACATGTGGTATTGGATTCGTTCGTTAGGCCAGTTTTGTGCACAGACAGTAGTTTTCCAAATTTATATGACAGCATAAACTGTTCTAACGCCGGTCGCAGATACCATTCAAACTGCATGTGGTGTTGGACTGTTTCGTTAGGCCAGTTTTGTGCACAAACAGTATTTTCGACAGCATAGGGTTTGTTTTCCAAATTTAAATGAGAGTATTTGTGTATTTGTGTATTAAATAGCCCGTCTAACTTGAGTCGCTGGTACCATTGGGGTTTAAACATGTCGTCTGCTTGAATATATTGAATAACTCACCACTAACTGTTTTGCGCGTCCGTCGGCGTCCGTTAGTCCTTCCTTGCTTACTTGCGCGTGCGTTCTATTGTTTTTAACCCCGTTATGGTACCAGGCCAGGCTGATATCTTTATTGCAGCATAAACTGTTCTAACGCGGTTCACAGATACCATTCGAACGACATGTGGTATTGGATTCGTTCGTTAGGCCAGTTTTGTGCACAGACAGTAGTTTTCCAAATTTATATCACAGCATAAACTGTTCTAACGCCGGTCGCAGATACCATTCAAACTGCATGTGGTGTTGGACTGTTTCGTTAGGCCAGTTTTGTGCACAAACAGTATTTTCGACAGCATAGGGTTTGTTTTCCAAATTTAAATGAGAGTATTTGTGTATTTGTGTATTAAATAGCCCGTCTAACTTGAGTCGCTGGTACCATTGGGGGTTTAAACATGTCGTCTGCTTGAATATATTGAATAACTCACCACTAACTGTTTCTAGCTTTGGTTATTTTTAAGCAACAACGACACCTGACAGAGCGGACGGACGGACTTGCGGCCACCTGCGAACATTGGTAAGTTGAACTTTGAAGTATATTATTGTCCCACTATGTCAGCGTTTCTATCTTAAATTCAGTTCCACTTATAATTACAGCATTTAAAATAATTACATTTCTAGTTAAAATTACAGACCATGGCATCTTGCGCGTCCGTCGGCGTCCGTTAGTCCTTCCTTGCTTACTTGCGCGTGCGTTCTATTGTTTTTAACCCCGTTATGGTACCAGGCCAGGCTGATATCTTTATTGCAGCATAAACTGTTCTAACGCGGTTCACAGATACCATTCGAACGACATGTGGTATTGGATTCGTTCGTTAGGCCAGTTTTGTGCACAGACAGTAGTTTTCCAAATTTATATGACAGCATAAACTGTTCTAACGCCGGTCGCAGATACCATTCAAACTGCATGTGGTGTTGGACTGTTTCGTTAGGCCAGTTTTGTGCACAAACAGTATTTTCGACAGCATAGGGTTTGTTTTCCAAATTTAAATGAGAGTATTTGTGTATTTGTGTATTAAATAGCCCGTCTAACTTGAGTCGCTGGTACCATTGGGGTTTAAACATGTCGTCTGCTTGAATATATTGAATAACTCACCACTAACTGTTTTGCGCGTCCGTCGGCGTCCGTTAGTCCTTCCTTGCTTACTTGCGCGTGCGTTCTATTGTTTTTAACCCCGTTATGGTACCAGGCCAGGCTGATATCTTTATTGCAGCATAAACTGTTCTAACGCGGTTCACAGATACCATTCGAACGACATGTGGTATTGGATTCGTTCGTTAGGCCAGTTTTGTGCACAGACAGTAGTTTTCCAAATTTATATCACAGCATAAACTGTTCTAACGCCGGTCGCAGATACCATTCAAACTGCATGTGGTGTTGGACTGTTTCGTTAGGCCAGTTTTGTGCACAAACAGTATTTTCGACAGCATAGGGTTTGTTTTCCAAATTTAAATGAGAGTATTTGTGTATTTGTGTATTAAATAGCCCGTCTAACTTGAGTCGCTGGTACCATTGGGGGTTTAAACATGTCGTCTGCTTGAATATATTGAATAACTCACCACTAACTGTTTCTAGCTTTGGTTATTTTTAAGCAACAACGACACCTGACAGAGCGGACGGACGGACTTGCGGCCACCTGCGAACATTGGTAAGTTGAACTTTGAAGTATATTATTGTCCCACTATGTCAGCGTTTCTATCTTAAATTCAGTTCCACTTATAATTACAGCATTGAAAATAATTACATTTCTAGTTAAAATTACAGACCATGGCATCTTGCGCGTCCGTCGGCGTCCGTTAGTCCTTCCTTGCTTACTTGCGCGTGCGTTCTATTGTTTTTAACCCCGTTATGGTACCAGGCCAGGCTGATATCTTTATTGCAGCATAAACTGTTCTAACGCGGTTCACAGATACCATTCGAACGACATGTGGTATTGGATTCGTTCGTTAGGCCAGTTTTGTGCACAGACAGTAGTTTTCCAAATTTATATGACAGCATAAACTGTTCTAACGCCGGTCGCAGATACCATTCAAACTGCATGTGGTGTTGGACTGTTTCGTTAGGCCAGTTTTGTGCACAAACAGTATTTTCGACAGCATAGGGTTTGTTTTCCAAATTTAAATGAGAGTATTTGTGTATTTGTGTATTAAATAGCCCGTCTAACTTGAGTCGCTGGTACCATTGGGGGTTTAAACATGTCGTCTGCTTGAATATATTGAATAACTCACCACTAACTGTTTCTAGCTTTGGTTATTTTTAAGCAACAACGACACCTGACAGAGCGGACGGACGGACTTGCGGCCACCTGCGAACATTGGTAAGTTGAACTTTGAAGTATATTATTGTCCCACTATGTCAGCGTTTCTATCTTAAATTCAGTTCCACTTATAATTACAGCATTTAAAATAATTACATTTCTAGTTAAAATTACAGACCATGGCATCTTGCGCGTCCGTCGGCGTCCGTTAGTCCTTCCTTGCTTACTTGCGCGTGCGTTCTATTGTTTTTAACCCCGTTATGGTACCAGGCCAGGCTGATATCTTTATTGCAGCATAAACTGTTCTAACGCGGTTCACAGATACCATTCGAACGACATGTGGTATTGGATTCGTTCGTTAGGCCAGTTTTGTGCACAGACAGTAGTTTTCCAAATTTATATGACAGCATAAACTGTTCTAACGCCGGTCGCAGATACCATTCAAACTGCATGTGGTGTTGGACTGTTTCGTTAGGCCAGTTTTGTGCACAAACAGTATTTTCGACAGCATAGGGTTTGTTTTCCAAATTTAAATGAGAGTATTTGTGTATTTGTGTATTAAATAGCCCGTCTAACTTGAGTCGCTGGTACCATTGGGGTTTAAACATGTCGTCTGCTTGAATATATTGAATAACTCACCACTAACTGTTTTGCGCGTCCGTCGGCGTCCGTTAGTCCTTCCTTGCTTACTTGCGCGTGCGTTCTATTGTTTTTAACCCCGTTATGGTACCAGGCCAGGCTGATATCTTTATTGCAGCATAAACTGTTCTAACGCGGTTCACAGATACCATTCGAACGACATGTGGTATTGGATTCGTTCGTTAGGCCAGTTTTGTGCACAGACAGTAGTTTTCCAAATTTATATCACAGCATAAACTGTTCTAACGCCGGTCGCAGATACCATTCAAACTGCATGTGGTGTTGGACTGTTTCGTTAGGCCAGTTTTGTGCACAAACAGTATTTTCGACAGCATAGGGTTTGTTTTCCAAATTTAAATGAGAGTATTTGTGTATTTGTGTATTAAATAGCCCGTCTAACTTGAGTCGCTGGTACCATTGGGGGTTTAAACATGTCGTCTGCTTGAATATATTGAATAACTCACCACTAACTGTTTCTAGCTTTGGTTATTTTTAAGCAACAACGACACCTGACAGAGCGGACGGACGGACTTGCGGCCACCTGCGAACATTGGTAAGTTGAACTTTGAAGTATATTATTGTCCCACTATGTCAGCGTTTCTATCTTAAATTCAGTTCCACTTATAATTACAGCATTGAAAATAATTACATTTCTAGTTAAAATTACAGACCATGGCATCTTGCGCGTCCGTCGGCGTCCGTTAGTCCTTCCTTGCTTACTTGCGCGTGCGTTCTATTGTTTTTAACCCCGTTATGGTACCAGGCCAGGCTGATATCTTTATTGCAGCATAAACTGTTCTAACGCGGTTCACAGATACCATTCGAACGACATGTGGTATTGGATTCGTTCGTTAGGCCAGTTTTGTGCACAGACAGTAGTTTTCCAAATTTATATCACAGCATAAACTGTTCTAACGCCGGTCGCAGATACCATTCAAACTGCATGTGGTGTTGGACTGTTTCGTTAGGCCAGTTTTGTGCACAAACAGTATTTTCGACAGCATAGGGTTTGTTTTCCAAATTTAAATGAGAGTATTTGTGTATTTGTGTATTAAATAGCCCGTCTAACTTGAGTCGCTGGTACCATTGGGGGTTTAAACATGTCGTCTGCTTGAATATATTGAATAACTCACCACTAACTGTTTCTAGCTTTGGTTATTTTTAAGCAACAACGACACCTGACAGAGCGGACGGACGGACTTGCGGCCACCTGCGAACATTGGTAAGTTGAACTTTGAAGTATATTATTGTCCCACTATGTCAGCGTTTCTATCTTAAATTCAGTTCCACTTATAATTACAGCATTTAAAATAATTACATTTCTAGTTAAAATTACAGACCATGGCATCTTGCGCGTCCGTCGGCGTCCGTTAGTCCTTCCTTGCTTACTTGCGCGTGCGTTCTATTGTTTTTAACCCCGTTATGGTACCAGGCCAGGCTGATATCTTTATTGCAGCATAAACTGTTCTAACGCGGTTCACAGATACCATTCGAACGACATGTGGTATTGGATTCGTTCGTTAGGCCAGTTTTGTGCACAGACAGTAGTTTTCCAAATTTATATGACAGCATAAACTGTTCTAACGCCGGTCGCAGATACCATTCAAACTGCATGTGGTGTTGGACTGTTTCGTTAGGCCAGTTTTGTGCACAAACAGTATTTTCGACAGCATAGGGTTTGTTTTCCAAATTTAAATGAGAGTATTTGTGTATTTGTGTATTAAATAGCCCGTCTAACTTGAGTCGCTGGTACCATTGGGGTTTAAACATGTCGTCTGCTTGAATATATTGAATAACTCACCACTAACTGTTTTGCGCGTCCGTCGGCGTCCGTTAGTCCTTCCTTGCTTACTTGCGCGTGCGTTCTATTGTTTTTAACCCCGTTATGGTACCAGGCCAGGCTGATATCTTTATTGCAGCATAAACTGTTCTAACGCGGTTCACAGATACCATTCGAACGACATGTGGTATTGGATTCGTTCGTTAGGCCAGTTTTGTGCACAGACAGTAGTTTTCCAAATTTATATGACAGCATAAACTGTTCTAACGCCGGTCGCAGATACCATTCAAACTGCATGTGGTGTTGGACTGTTTCGTTAGGCCAGTTTTGTGCACAAACAGTATTTTCGACAGCATAGGGTTTGTTTTCCAAATTTAAATGAGAGTATTTGTGTATTTGTGTATTAAATAGCCCGTCTAACTTGAGTCGCTGGTACCATTGGGGTTTAAACATGTCGTCTGCTTGAATATATTGAATAACTCACCACTAACTGTTTTGCGCGTCCGTCGGCGTCCGTTAGTCCTTCCTTGCTTACTTGCGCGTGCGTTCTATTGTTTTTAACCCCGTTATGGTACCAGGCCAGGCTGATATCTTTATTGCAGCATAAACTGTTCTAACGCGGTTCACAGATACCATTCGAACGACATGTGGTATTGGATTCGTTCGTTAGGCCAGTTTTGTGCACAGACAGTAGTTTTCCAAATTTATATGACAGCATAAACTGTTCTAACGCCGGTCGCAGATACCATTCAAACTGCATGTGGTGTTGGACTGTTTCGTTAGGCCAGTTTTGTGCACAAACAGTATTTTCGACAGCATAGGGTTTGTTTTCCAAATTTAAATGAGAGTATTTGTGTATTTGTGTATTAAATAGCCCGTCTAACTTGAGTCGCTGGTACCATTGGGGGTTTAAACATGTCGTCTGCTTGAATATATTGAATAACTCACCACTAACTGTTTCTAGCTTTGGTTATTTTTAAGCAACAACGACACCTGACAGAGCGGACGGACGGACTTGCGGCCACCTGCGAACATTGGTAAGTTGAACTTTGAAGTATATTATTGTCCCACTATGTCAGCGTTTCTATCTTAAATTCAGTTCCACTTATAATTACAGCATTTAAAATAATTACATTTCTAGTTAAAATTACAGACCATGGCATCTTGCGCGTCCGTCGGCGTCCGTTAGTCCTTCCTTGCTTACTTGCGCGTGCGTTCTATTGTTTTTAACCCCGTTATGGTACCAGGCCAGGCTGATATCTTTATTGCAGCATAAACTGTTCTAACGCGGTTCACAGATACCATTCGAACGACATGTGGTATTGGATTCGTTCGTTAGGCCAGTTTTGTGCACAGACAGTAGTTTTCCAAATTTATATGACAGCATAAACTGTTCTAACGCCGGTCGCAGATACCATTCAAACTGCATGTGGTGTTGGACTGTTTCGTTAGGCCAGTTTTGTGCACAAACAGTATTTTCGACAGCATAGGGTTTGTTTTCCAAATTTAAATGAGAGTATTTGTGTATTTGTGTATTAAATAGCCCGTCTAACTTGAGTCGCTGGTACCATTGGGGTTTAAACATGTCGTCTGCTTGAATATATTGAATAACTCACCACTAACTGTTTTGCGCGTCCGTCGGCGTCCGTTAGTCCTTCCTTGCTTACTTGCGCGTGCGTTCTATTGTTTTTAACCCCGTTATGGTACCAGGCCAGGCTGATATCTTTATTGCAGCATAAACTGTTCTAACGCGGTTCACAGATACCATTCGAACGACATGTGGTATTGGATTCGTTCGTTAGGCCAGTTTTGTGCACAGACAGTAGTTTTCCAAATTTATATCACAGCATAAACTGTTCTAACGCCGGTCGCAGATACCATTCAAACTGCATGTGGTGTTGGACTGTTTCGTTAGGCCAGTTTTGTGCACAAACAGTATTTTCGACAGCATAGGGTTTGTTTTCCAAATTTAAATGAGAGTATTTGTGTCTTTGTGTATTAAATAGCCCGTCTAACTTGAGTCGCTGGTACCATTGGGGGTTTAAACATGTCGTCTGCTTGAATATATTGAATAACTCACCACTAACTGTTTCTAGCTTTGGTTATTTTTAAGCAACAACGACACCTGACAGAGCGGACGGACGGACTTGCGGCCACCTGCGAACATTGGTAAGTTGAACTTTGAAGTATATTATTGTCCCACTATGTCAGCGTTTCTATCTTAAATTCAGTTCCACTTATAATTACAGCATTTAAAATAATTACATTTCTAGTTAAAATTACAGACCATGGCATCTTGCGCGTCCGTCGGCGTCCGTTAGTCCTTCCTTGCTTACTTGCGCGTGCGTTCTATTGTTTTTAACCCCGTTATGGTACCAGGCCAGGCTGATATCTTTATTGCAGCATAAACTGTTCTAACGCGGTTCACAGATACCATTCGAACGACATGTGGTATTGGATTCGTTCGTTAGGCCAGTTTTGTGCACAGACAGTAGTTTTCCAAATTTATATGACAGCATAAACTGTTCTAACGCCGGTCGCAGATACCATTCAAACTGCATGTGGTGTTGGACTGTTTCGTTAGGCCAGTTTTGTGCACAAACAGTATTTTCGACAGCATAGGGTTTGTTTTCCAAATTTAAATGAGAGTATTTGTGTATTTGTGTATTAAATAGCCCGTCTAACTTGAGTCGCTGGTACCATTGGGGTTTAAACATGTCGTCTGCTTGAATATATTGAATAACTCACCACTAACTGTTTTGCGCGTCCGTCGGCGTCCGTTAGTCCTTCCTTGCTTACTTGCGCGTGCGTTCTATTGTTTTTAACCCCGTTATGGTACCAGGCCAGGCTGATATCTTTATTGCAGCATAAACTGTTCTAACGCGGTTCACAGATACCATTCGAACGACATGTGGTATTGGATTCGTTCGTTAGGCCAGTTTTGTGCACAGACAGTAGTTTTCCAAATTTATATGACAGCATAAACTGTTCTAACGCCGGTCGCAGATACCATTCAAACTGCATGTGGTGTTGGACTGTTTCGTTAGGCCAGTTTTGTGCACAAACAGTATTTTCGACAGCATAGGGTTTGTTTTCCAAATTTAAATGAGAGTATTTGTGTATTTGTGTATTAAATAGCCCGTCTAACTTGAGTCGCTGGTACCATTGGGGGTTTAAACATGTCGTCTGCTTGAATATATTGAATAACTCACCACTAACTGTTTCTAGCTTTGGTTATTTTTAAGCAACAACGACACCTGACAGAGCGGACGGACGGACTTGCGGCCACCTGCGAACATTGGTAAGTTGAACTTTGAAGTATATTATTGTCCCACTATGTCAGCGTTTCTATCTTAAATTCAGTTCCACTTATAATTACAGCATTTAAAATAATTACATTTCTAGTTAAAATTACAGACCATGGCATCTTGCGCGTCCGTCGGCGTCCGTTAGTCCTTCCTTGCTTACTTGCGCGTGCGTTCTATTGTTTTTAACCCCGTTATGGTACCAGGCCAGGCTGATATCTTTATTGCAGCATAAACTGTTCTAACGCGGTTCACAGATACCATTCGAACGACATGTGGTATTGGATTCGTTCGTTAGGCCAGTTTTGTGCACAGACAGTAGTTTTCCAAATTTATATGACAGCATAAACTGTTCTAACGCCGGTCGCAGATACCATTCAAACTGCATGTGGTGTTGGACTGTTTCGTTAGGCCAGTTTTGTGCACAAACAGTATTTTCGACAGCATAGGGTTTGTTTTCCAAATTTAAATGAGAGTATTTGTGTATTTGTGTATTAAATAGCCCGTCTAACTTGAGTCGCTGGTACCATTGGGGTTTAAACATGTCGTCTGCTTGAATATATTGAATAACTCACCACTAACTGTTTTGCGCGTCCGTCGGCGTCCGTTAGTCCTTCCTTGCTTACTTGCGCGTGCGTTCTATTGTTTTTAACCCCGTTATGGTACCAGGACAGGCTGATATCTTTATTGCAGCATAAACTGTTCTAACGCGGTTCACAGATACCATTCGAACGACATGTGGTATTGGATTCGTTCGTTAGGCCAGTTTTGTGCACAGACAGTAGTTTTCCAAATTTATATGACAGCATAAACTGTTCTAACGCCGGTCGCAGATACCATTCAAACTGCATGTGGTGTTGGACTGTTTCGTTAGGCCAGTTTTGTGCACAAACAGTATTTTCGACAGCATAGGGTTTGTTTTCCAAATTTAAATGAGAGTATTTGTGTATTTGTGTATTAAATAGCCCGTCTAACTTGAGTCGCTGGTACCATTGGGGTTTAAACATGTCGTCTGCTTGAATATATTGAATAACTCACCACTAACTGTTTTGCGCGTCCGTCGGCGTCCGTTAGTCCTTCCTTGCTTACTTGCGCGTGCGTTCTATTGTTTTTAACCCCGTTATGGTACCAGGCCAGGCTGATATCTTTATTGCAGCATAAACTGTTCTAACGCGGTTCACAGATACCATTCGAACGACATGTGGTATTGGATTCGTTCGTTAGGCCAGTTTTGTGCACAGACAGTAGTTTTCCAAATTTATATGACAGCATAAACTGTTCTAACGCCGGTCGCAGATACCATTCAAACTGCATGTGGTGTTGGACTGTTTCGTTAGGCCAGTTTTGTGCACAAACAGTATTTTCGACAGCATAGGGTTTGTTTTCCAAATTTAAATGAGAGTATTTGTGTATTTGTGTATTAAATAGCCCGTCTAACTTGAGTCGCTGGTACCATTGGGGTTTAAACATGTCGTCTGCTTGAATATATTGAATAACTCACCACTAACTGTTTTGCGCGTCCGTCGGCGTCCGTTAGTCCTTCCTTGCTTACTTGCGCGTGCGTTCTATTGTTTTTAACCCCGTTATGGTACCAGGCCAGGCTGATATCTTTATTGCAGCATAAACTGTTCTAACGCGGTTCACAGATACCATTCGAACGACATGTGGTATTGGATTCGTTCGTTAGGCCAGTTTTGTGCACAGACAGTAGTTTTCCAAATTTATATGACAGCATAAACTGTTCTAACGCCGGTCGCAGATACCATTCAAACTGCATGTGGTGTTGGACTGTTTCGTTAGGCCAGTTTTGTGCACAAACAGTATTTTCGACAGCATAGGGTTTGTTTTCCAAATTTAAATGAGAGTATTTGTGTATTTGTGTATTAAATAGCCCGTCTAACTTGAGTCGCTGGTACCATTGGGGGTTTAAACATGTCGTCTGCTTGAATATATTGAATAACTCACCACTAACTGTTTCTAGCTTTGGTTATTTTTAAGCAACAACGACACCTGACAGAGCGGACGGACGGACTTGCGGCCACCTGCGAACATTGGTAAGTTGAACTTTGAAGTATATTATTGTCCCACTATGTCAGCGTTTCTATCTTAAATTCAGTTCCACTTATAATTACAGCATTTAAAATAATTACATTTCTAGTTAAAATTATAGACCATGGCATCTTGCGCGTCCGTCGGCGTCCGTTAGTCCTTCCTTGCTTACTTGCGCGTGCGTTCTATTGTTTTTAACCCCGTTATGGTACCAGGCCAGGCTGATATCTTTATTGCAGCATAAACTGTTCTAACGCGGTTCACAGATACCATTCGAACGACATGTGGTATTGGATTCGTTCGTTAGGCCAGTTTTGTGCACAGACAGTAGTTTTCCAAATTTATATGACAGCATAAACTGTTCTAACGCCGGTCGCAGATACCATTCAAACTGCATGTGGTGTTGGACTGTTTCGTTAGGCCAGTTTTGTGCACAAACAGTATTTTCGACAGCATAGGGTTTGTTTTCCAAATTTAAATGAGAGTATTTGTGTATTTGTGTATTAAATAGCCCGTCTAACTTGAGTCGCTGGTACCATTGGGGTTTAAACATGTCGTCTGCTTGAATATATTGAATAACTCACCACTAACTGTTTTGCGCGTCCGTCGGCGTCCGTTAGTCCTTCCTTGCTTACTTGCGCGTGCGTTCTATTGTTTTTAACCCCGTTATGGTACCAGGCCAGGCTGATATCTTTATTGCAGCATAAACTGTTCTAACGCGGTTCACAGATACCATTCGAACGACATGTGGTATTGGATTCGTTCGTTAGGCCAGTTTTGTGCACAGACAGTAGTTTTCCAAATTTATATGACAGCATAAACTGTTCTAACGCCGGTCGCAGATACCATTCAAACTGCATGTGGTGTTGGACTGTTTCGTTAGGCCAGTTTTGTGCACAAACAGTATTTTCGACAGCATAGGGTTTGTTTTCCAAATTTAAATGAGAGTATTTGTGTATTTGTGTATTAAATAGCCCGTCTAACTTGAGTCGCTGGTACCATTGGGGGTTTAAACATGTCGTCTGCTTGAATATATTGAATAACTCACCACTAACTGTTTCTAGCTTTGGTTATTTTTAAGCAACAACGACACCTGACAGAGCGGACGGACGGACTTGCGGCCACCTGCGAACATTGGTAAGTTGAACTTTGAAGTATATTATTGTCCCACTATGTCAGCGTTTCTATCTTTAATTCAGTTCCACTTATAATTACAGCATTTAAAATAATTACATTTCTAGTTAAAATTACAGACCATGGCATCTTGCGCGTCCGTCGGCGTCCGTTAGTCCTTCCTTGCTTACTTGCGCGTGCGTTCTATTGTTTTTAACCCCGTTATGGTACCAGGCCAGGCTGATATCTTTATTGCAGCATAAACTGTTCTAACGCGGTTCACAGATACCATTCGAACGACATGTGGTATTGGATTCGTTCGTTAGGCCAGTTTTGTGCACAGACAGTAGTTTTCCAAATTTATATGACAGCATAAACTGTTCTAACGCCGGTCGCAGATACCATTCAAACTGCATGTGGTGTTGGACTGTTTCGTTAGGCCAGTTTTGTGCACAAACAGTATTTTCGACAGCATAGGGTTTGTTTTCCAAATTTAAATGAGAGTATTTGTGTATTTGTGTATTAAATAGCCCGTCTAACTTGAGTCGCTGGTACCATTGGGGTTTAAACATGTCGTCTGCTTGAATATATTGAATAACTCACCACTAACTGTTTTGCGCGTCCGTCGGCGTCCGTTAGTCCTTCCTTGCTTACTTGCGCGTGCGTTCTATTGTTTTTAACCCCGTTATGGTACCAGGCCAGGCTGATATCTTTATTGCAGCATAAACTGTTCTAACGCGGTTCACAGATACCATTCGAACGACATGTGGTATTGGATTCGTTCGTTAGGCCAGTTTTGTGCACAGACAGTAGTTTTCCAAATTTATATGACAGCATAAACTGTTCTAACGCCGGTCGCAGATACCATTCAAACTACATGTGGTGTTGGACTGTTTCGTTAGGCCAGTTTTGTGCACAAACAGTATTTTCGACAGCATAGGGTTTGTTTTCCAAATTTAAAGAGTATTTGTGTATTTGTGTATTAAATAGCCCGTCTAACTTGAGTCGCTGGTACCATTGGGGTTTAAACATGTCGTCTGCTTGAATATATTGAATAACTCACCACTAACTGTTTTGCGCGTCCGTCGGCGTCCGTTAGTCCTTCATTGCTTACTTGCGCGTGCGTTCTATTGTTTTTAACCCCGTTATGGTACCAGGCCAGGCTGATATCTTTATTGCAGCATAAACTGTTCTAACGCGGTTCACATATACCATTCGAACGACATGTGGTATTGGATTCGTTCGTTAGGCCAGTTTTGTGCACATACAGTAGTTTTCCAAATTTATATGACAGCATAAACTGTTCTAACGCCGGTCGCAGATACCATTCAAACTGCATGTGGTGTTGGACTGTTTCGTTAGGCCAGTTTTGTGCACAAACAGTATTTTCGACAGCATAGGGTTTGTTTTCCAAATTTAAATGAGAGTATTTGTGTATTTGTGTATTAAATAGCCCGTCTAACTTGAGTCGCTGGTACCATTGGGGGTTTAAACATGTCGTCTGCTTGAATATATTGAATAACTCACCACTAACTGTTTCTAGCTTTGGTTATTTTTAAGCAACAACGACACCTGACAGAGCGGACGGACGGACTTGCGGCCACCTGCGAACATTGGTAAGTTGAACTTTGAAGTATATTATTGTCCCACTATGTCAGCGTTTCTATCTTAAATTCAGTTCCACTTATAATTACAGCATTTAAAATAATTACATTTCTAGTTAAAATTACAGACCATGGCATCTTGCGCGTCCGTCGGCGTCCGTTAGTCCTTCCTTGCTTACTTGCGCGTGCGTTCTATTGTTTTTAACCCCGTTATGGTACCAGGCCAGGCTGATATCTTTATTGCAGCATAAACTGTTCTAACGCGGTTCACAGATACCATTCGAACGACATGTGGTATTGGATTCGTTCGTTAGGCCAGTTTTGTGCACAGACAGTAGTTTTCCAAATTTATATGACAGCATAAACTGTTCTAACGCCGGTCGCAGATACCATTCAAACTGCATGTGGTGTTGGACTGTTTCGTTAGGCCAGTTTTGTGCACAAACAGTATTTTCGACAGCATAGGGTTTGATTTCCAAATTTAAATGAGAGTATTTGTGTATTTGTGTATTAAATAGCCCGTCTAACTTGAGTCGCTGGTACCATTGGGGTTTAAACATGTCGTCTGCTTGAATATATTGAATAACTCACCACTAACTGTTTTGCGCGTCCGTCGGCGTCCGTTAGTCCTTCCTTGCTTACTTGCGCGTGCGTTCTATTGTTTTTAACCCCGTTATGGTACCAGGCCAGGCTGATATCTTTATTGCAGCATAAACTGTTCTAACGCGGTTCACAGATACCATTCGAACGACATGTGGTATTGGATTCGTTCGTTAGGCCAGTTTTGTGCACAGACAGTAGTTTTCCAAATTTATATGACAGCATAAACTGTTCTAACGCCGGTCGCAGATACCATTCAAACTGCATGTGGTGTTGGACTGTTTCGTTATGCCAGTTTTGTGCACAAACAGTATTTTCGACAGCATAGGGTTTGTTTTCCAAATTTAAATGAGAGTATTTGTGTATTTGTGTATTAAATAGCCCGTCTAACTTGAGTCGCTGGTACCATTGGGGGTTTAAACATGTCGTCTGCTTGAATATATTGAATAACTCACCACTAACTGTTTCTAGCTTTGGTTATTTTTAAGCAACAACGACACCTGACAGAGCGGACGGACGGACTTGCGGCCACCTGCGAACATTGGTAAGTTGAACTTTGAAGTATATTATTGTCCCACTATGTCAGCGTTTCTATCTTTAATTCAGTTCCACTTATAATTACAGCATTTAAAATAATTACATTTCTAGTTAAAATTACAGACCATGGCATCTTGCGCGTCCGTCGGCGTCCGTTAGTCCTTCCTTGCTTACTTGCGCGTGCGTTCTATTGTTTTTAACCCCGTTATGGTACCAGGCCAGGCTGATATCTTTATTGCAGCATAAACTGTTCTAACGCGGTTCACAGATACCATTCGAACGACATGTGGTATTGGATTCGTTCGTTAGGCCAGTTTTGTGCACAGACAGTAGTTTTCCAAATTTATATGACAGCATAAACTGTTCTAACGCCGGTCGCAGATACCATTCAAACTGCATGTGGTGTTGGACTGTTTCGTTAGGCCAGTTTTGTGCACAAACAGTATTTTCGACAGCATAGGGTTTGTTTTCCAAATTTAAATGAGAGTATTTGTGTATTTGTGTATTAAATAGCCCGTCTAACTTGAGTCGCTGGTACCATTGGGGTTTAAACATGTCGTCTGCTTGAATATATTGAATAACTCACCACTAACTGTTTTGCGCGTCCGTCGGCGTCCGTTAGTCCTTCCTTGCTTACTTGCGCGTGCGTTCTATTGTTTTTAACCCCGTTATGGTACCAGGCCAGGCTGATATCTTTATTGCAGCATAAACTGTTCTAACGCGGTTCACAGATACCATTCGAACGACATGTGGTATTGGATTCGTTCGTTAGGCCAGTTTTGTGCACAGACAGTAGTTTTCCAAATTTATATGACAGCATAAACTGTTCTAACGCCGGTCGCAGATACCATTCGAACGACATGTGGTGTTGGACTGTTTCGTTAGGCCAGTTTTGTGCACAAACAGTATTTTCGACAGCATAGGGTTTGTTTTCCAAATTTAAATGAGAGTATTTGTGTATTTGTGTATTAAATAGCCCGTCTAACTTGAGTCGCTGGTACCATTGGGGTTTAAACATGTCGTCTGCTTGAATATATTGAATAACTCACCACTAACTGTTTTGCGCGTCCGTCGGCGTCCGTTAGTCCTTCCTTGTTTACTTGCGCGTGCGTTCTATTGTTTTTAACCCCGTTATGGTACCAGGCCAGGCTGATATCTTTATTGCAGCATAAACTGTTCTAACGCGGTTCACAGATACCATTCGAACGACATGTGGTATTGGATTCGTTCGTTAGGCCAGTTTTGTGCACAGACAGTAGTTTTCCAAATTTATATGACAGCATAAACTGTTCTAACGCCGGTCGCAGATACCATTCAAACTGCATGTGGTGTTGGACTGTTTTGTTAGGCCAGTTTTGTGCACAAACAGTATTTTCGACAGCATAGGGTTTGTTTTCCAAATTTAAATGAGAGTATTTGTGTATTTGTGTATTAAATAGCCCGTCTAACTTGAGTCGCTGGTACCATTGGGGGTTTAAACATGTCGTCTGCTTGAATATATTGAATAACTCACCACTAACTGTTTCTAGCTTTGGTTATTTTTAAGCAACAACGACACCTGACAGAGCGGACGGACGGACTTGCGGCCACCTGCGAACATTGGTAAGTTGAACTTTGAAGTATATTATTGTCCCACTATGTCAGCGTTTCTATCTTAAATTCAGTTCCACTTATAATTACAGCATTTAAAATAATTACATTTCTAGTTAAAATTACAGACCATGGCATCTTGCGCGTCCGTCGGCGTCCGTTAGTCCTTCCTTGCTTACTTGCGCGTGCGTTCTATTGTTTTTAACCCCGTTATGGTACCAGGCCAGGCTGATATCTTTATAGCAGCATAAACTGTTCTAACGCGGTTCACAGATACCATTCGAACGACATGTGGTATTGGATTCGTTCGTTAGGCCAGTTTTGTGCACAGACAGTAGTTTTCCAAATTTATATGACAGCATAAACTGTTCTAACGCCGGTCGCAGATACCATTCAAACTGCATGTGGTGTTGGACTGTTTCGTTAGGCCAGTTTTGTGCACAAACAGTATTTTCGACAGCATAGGGTTTGTTTTCCAAATTTAAATGAGAGTATTTGTGTATTTGTGTATTAAATAGCCCGTCTAACTTGAGTCGCTGGTACCATTGGGGTTTAAACATGTCTTCTGCTTGAATATATTGAATAACTCACCACTAACTGTTTTGCGCGTCCGTCGGCGTCCGTTAGTCCTTCCTTGCTTACTTGCGCGTGCGTTCTATTGTTTTTAACCCCGTTATGGTACCAGGCCAGGCTGATATCTTTATTGCAGCATAAACTGTTCTAACGCGGTTCACAGATACCATTCGAACGACATGTGGTATTGGATTCGTTCGTTAGGCCAGTTTTGTGCACAGACAGTAGTTTTCCAAATTTATATGACAGCATAAACTGTTCTAACGCCGGTCGCAGATACCATTCAAACTGCATGTGGTGTTGGACTGTTTCGTTAGGCCAGTTTTGTGCACAAACAGTATTTTCGACAGCATAGGGTTTGTTTTCCAAATTTAAATGAGAGTATTTGTGTATTTGTGTATTAAATAGCCCGTCTAACTTGAGTCGCTGGTACCATTGGGGGTTTAAACATGTCGTCTGCTTGAATATATTGAATAACTCACCACTAACTGTTTCTAGCTTTGGTTATTTTTAAGCAACAACGACACCTGACAGAGCGGACGGACGGACTTGCGGCCACCTGCGAACATTGGTAAGTTGAACTTTGAAGTATATTATTGTCCCACTATGTCAGCGTTTCTATCTTAAATTCAGTTCCACTTATAATTACAGCATTTAAAATAATTACATTTCTAGTTAAAATTACAGACCATGGCATCTTGCGCGTCCGTCGGCGTCCGTTAGTCCTTCCTTGCTTACTTGCGCGTCCGTTCTATTGTTTTTAACCCCGTTATGGTACCAGGCCAGGCTGATATCTTTATTGCAGCATAAACTGTTCTAACGCGGTTCACAGATACCATTCGAACGACATGTGGTATTGGATTCGTTCGTTAGGCCAGTTTTGTGCACAGACAGTAGTTTTCCAAATTTATATGACAGCATAAACTGTTCTAACGCCGGTCGCAGATACCATTCAAACTGCATGTGGTGTTGGACTGTTTCGTTAGGCCAGTTTTGTGCACAAACAGTATTTTCGACAGCATAGGGTTTGTTTTCCAAATTTAAATGAGAGTATTTGTGTATTTGTGTATTAAATAGCCCGTCTAACTTGAGTCGCTGGTACCATTGGGGTTTAAACATGTCGTCTGCTTGAATATATTGAATAACTCACCACTAACTGTTTTGCGCGTCCGTCGGCGTCCGTTAGTCCTTCCTTGCTTACTTGCGCGTGCGTTCTATTGTTTTTAACCCCGTTATGGTACCAGGCCAGGCTGATATCTTTATTGCAGCATAAACTGTTCTAACGCGGTTCACAGATACCATTCGAACGACATGTGGTATTGGATTCGTTAGTTAGGCCAGTTTTGTGCACAGACAGTAGTTTTCCAAATTTATATGACAGCATAAACTGTTCTAACGCCGGTCGCAGATACCATTCAAACTGCATGTGGTGTTGGACTGTTTCGTTAGGCCAGTTTTGTGCACAAACAGTATTTTCGACAGCATAGGGTTTGTTTTCCAAATTTAAATGAGAGTATTTGTGTATTTGTGTATTAAATAGCCCGTCTAACTTGAGTCGCTGGTACCATTGGGGGTTTAAACATGTCGTCTGCTTGAATATATTGAATAACTCACCACTAACTGTTTCTAGCTTTGGTTATTTTTAAGCAACAACGACACCTGACAGAGCGGACGGACGGACTTGCGGCCACCTGCGAACATTGGTAAGTTGAACTTTGAAGTATATTATTGTCCCACTATGTCAGCGTTTCTATCTTTAATTCAGTTCCACTTATAATTACAGCATTTAAAATAATTACATTTCTAGTTAAAATTACAGACCATGGCATCTTGCGCGTCCGTCGGCGTCCGTTAGTCCTTCCTTGCTTACTTGCGCGTGCGTTCTATTGTTTTTAACCCCGTTATGGTACCAGGCCAGGCTGATATCTTTATTGCAGCATAAACTGTTCTAACGCGGTTCACAGATACCATTCGAACGACATGTGGTATTGGATTCGTTCGTTAGGCCAGTTTTGTGCACAGACAGTAGTTTTCCAAATTTATATGACAGCATAAACTGTTCTAACGCCGGTCGCAGATACCATTCAAACTGCATGTGGTGTTGGACTGTTTCGTTAGGCCAGTTTTGTGCACAAACAGTATTTTCGACAGCATAGGGTTTGTTTTCCAAATTTAAATGAGAGTATTTGTGTATTTGTGTATTAAATAGCCCGTCTAACTTGAGTCGCTGGTACCATTGGGGTTTAAACATGTCGTCTGCTTGAATATATTGAATAACTCACCACTAACTGTTTTGCGCGTCCGTCGGCGTCCGTTAGTCCTTCCTTGCTTACTTGCGCGTGCGTTCTATTGTTTTTAACCCCGTTATGGTACCAGGCCAGGCTGATATCTTTATTGCAGCATAAACTGTTCTAACGCGGTTCACAGATACCATTCGAACGACATGTGGTATTGGATTCGTTCGTTAGGCCAGTTTTGTGCACAGACAGTAGTTTTCCAAATTTATATGACAGCATAAACTGTTCTAACGCCGGTCGCAGATACCATTCAAACTGCATGTGGTGTTGGACTGTTTCGTTAGGCCAGTTTTGTGCACAAACAGTATTTTCGACAGCATAGGGTTTGTTTTCCAAATTTAAATGAGAGTATTTGTGTATTTGTGTATTAAATAGCCCGTCTAACTTGAGTCGCTGGTACCATTGGGGTTTAAACATGTCGTCTGCTTGAATATATTGAATAACTCACCACTAACTGTTTTGCGCGTCCGTCGGCGTCCGTTAGTCCTTCCTTGCTTACTTGCGCGTGCGTTCTATTGTTTTTAACCCCGTTATGGTACCAGGCCAGGCTGATATCTTTATTGCAGCATAAACTGTTCTAACGCGGTTCACAGATACCATTCGAACGACATGTGGTATTGGATTCGTTCGTTAGGCCAGTTTTGTGCACAGACAGTAGTTTTCCAAATTTATATGACAGCATAAACTGTTCTAACGCCGGTCGCAGATACCATTCAAACTGCATGTGGTGTTGGACTGTTTCGTTAGGCCAGTTTTGTGCACAAACAGTATTTTCGACAGCATAGGGTTTGTTTTCCAAATTTAAATGAGAGTATTTGTGTATTTGTGTATTAAATAGCCCGTCTAACTTGAGTCGCTGGTACCATTGGGGTTTAAACATGTCGTCTGCTTGAATATATTGAATAACTCACCACTAACTGTTTTGCGCGTCCGTCGGCGTCCGTTAGTCCTTCCTTGCTTACTTGCGCGTGCGTTCTATTGTTTTTAACCCCGTTATGGTACCAGGCCAGGCTGATATCTTTATTGCAGCATAAACTGTTCTAACGCGGTTCACAGATACCATTCGAACGACATGTGGTATTGGATTCGTTCGTTAGGCCAGTTTTGTGCACAGACAGTAGTTTTCCAAATTTATATGACAGCATAAACTGTTCTAACGCCGGTCGCAGATACCATTCAAACTGCATGTGGTGTTGGACTGTTTCGTTAGGCCAGTTTTGTGCACAAACAGTATTTTCGACAGCATAGGGTTTGTTTTCCAAATTTAAATGAGAGTATTTGTGTATTTGTGTATTAAATAGCCCGTCTAACTTGAGTCGCTGGTACCATTGGGGGTTTAAACATGTCGTCTGCTTGAATATATTGAATAACTCACCACTAACTGTTTTGCGCGTCCGTCGGCGTCCGTTAGTCCTTCCTTGCTTACTTGCGCGTGCGTTCTATTGTTTTTAACCCCGTTATGGTACCAGGCCAGGCTGATATCTTTATTGCAGCATAAACTGTTCTAACGCGGTTCACAGATACCATTCGAACGACATGTGGTATTGGATTCGTTCGTTAGGCCAGTTTTGTGCACAGACAGTAGTTTTCCAAATTTATATGACAGCATAAACTGTTCTAACGCCGGTCGCAGATACCATTCAAACTGCATGTGGTGTTGGACTGTTTCGTTAGGCCAGTTTTGTGCACAAACAGTATTTTCGACAGCATAGGGTTTGTTTTCCAAATTTAAATGAGAGTATTTGTGTATTTGTGTATTAAATAGCCCGTCTAACTTGAGTCGCTGGTACCATTGGGGGTTTAAACATGTCGTCTGCTTGAATATATTGAATAACTCACCACTAACTGTTTCTAGCTTTGGTTATTTTTAAGCAACAACGACACCTGACAGAGCTGACGGACGGACTTGCGGCCACCTGCGAACATTGGTAAGTTGAACTTTGAAGTATATTATTGTCCCACTATGTCAGCGTTTCTATCTTAAATTCAGTTCCACTTATAATTACAGCATTTAAAATAATTACATTTCTAGTTAAAATTACAGACCATGGCATCTTGCGCGTCCGTCGGCGTCCGTTAGTCCTTCCTTGCTTACTTGCGCGTGCGTTCTATTGTTTTTAACCCCGTTATGGTACCAGGCCAGGCTGATATCTTTATTGCAGCATAAACTGTTCTAACGCGGTTCACAGATACCATTCGAACGACATGTGGTATTGGATTCGTTCGTTAGGCCAGTTTTGTGCACAGACAGTAGTTTTCCAAATTTATATGACAGCATAAACTGTTCTAACGCCGGTCGCAGATACCATTCAAACTGCATGTGGTGTTGGACTGTTTCGTTAGGCCAGTTTTGTGCACAAACAGTATTTTCGACAGCATAGGGTTTGTTTTCCAAATTTAAATGAGAGTATTTGTGTATTTGTGTATTAAATAGCCCGTCTAACTTGAGTCGCTGGTACCATTGGGGTTTAAACATGTCGTCTGCTTGAATATATTGAATAACTCACCACTAACTGTTTTGCGCGTCCGTCGGCGTCCGTTAGTCCTTCCTTGCTTACTTGCGCGTGCGTTCTATTGTTTTTAACCCCGTTATGGTACCAGGCCAGGCTGATATCTTTATTGCAGCATAAACTGTTCTAACGCCGGTCGCAGATACCATTCAAACTGCATGTGGTGTTGGACTGTTTCGTTAGGCCAGTTTTGTGCACAAACAGTATTTTCGACAGCATAGGGTTTGTTTTCCAAATTTAAATGAGAGTATTTGTGTATTTGTGTATTAAATAGCCCGTCTAACTTGAGTCGCTGGTACCATTGGGGGTTTAAACATGTCGTCTGCTTGAATATATTGAATAACTCACCACTAACTGTTTCTAGCTTTGGTTATTTTTAAGCAACAACGACACCTGACAGAGCTGACGGACGGACTTGCGGCCACCTGCGAACATTGGTAAGTTGAACTTTGAAGTATATTATTGTCCCACTATGTCAGCGTTTCTATCTTAAATTCAGTTCCACTTATAATTACAGCATTTAAAATAATTACATTTCTAGTTAAAATTACAGACCATGGCATCTTGCGCGTCCGTCGGCGTCCGTTAGTCCTTCCTTGCTTACTTGCGCGTGCGTTCTATTGTTTTTAACCCCGTTATGGTACCAGGCCAGGCTGATATCTTTATTGCAGCATAAACTGTTCTAACGCGGTTCACAGATACCATTCGAACGACATGTGGTATTGGATTCGTTCGTTAGGCCAGTTTTGTGCACAGACAGTAGTTTTCCAAATTTATATGACAGCATAAACTGTTCTAACGCCGGTCGCAGATACCATTCAAACTGCATGTGGTGTTGGACTGTTTCGTTAGGCCAGTTTTGTGCACAAACAGTATTTTCGACAGCATAGGGTTTGTTTTCCAAATTTAAATGAGAGTATTTGTGTATTTGTGTATTAAATAGCCCGTCTAACTTGAGTCGCTGGTACCATTGGGGGTTTAAACATGTCGTCTGCTTGAATATATTGAATAACTCACCACTAACTGTTTTGCGCGTCCGTCGGCGTCCGTTAGTCCTTCCTTGCTTACTTGCGCGTGCGTTCTATTGTTTTTAACCCCGTTATGGTACCAGGCCAGGCTGATATCTTTATTGCAGCATAAACTGTTCTAACGCGGTTCACAGATACCATTCGAACGACATGTGGTATTGGATTCGTTCGTTAGGCCAGTTTTGTGCACAGACAGTAGTTTTCCAAATTTATATGACAGCATAAACTGTTCTAACGCCGGTCGCAGATACCATTCAAACTGCATGTGGTGTTGGACTGTTTCGTTAGGCCAGTTTTGTGCACAAACAGTATTTTCGACAGCATAGGGTTTGTTTTCCAAATTTAAATGAGAGTATTTGTGTATTTGTGTATTAAATAGCCCGTCTAACTTGAGTCGCTGGTACCATTGGGGGTTTAAACATGTCGTCTGCTTGAATATATTGAATAACTCACCACTAACTGTTTTGCGCGTCCGTCGGCGTCCGTTAGTCCTTCCTTGCTTACTTGCGCGTGCGTTCTATTGTTTTTAACCCCGTTATGGTACCAGGCCAGGCTGATATCTTTATTGCAGCATAAACTGTTCTAACGCGGTTCACAGATACCATTCGAACGACATGTGGTATTGGATTCGTTCGTTAGGCCAGTTTTGTGCACAGACAGTAGTTTTCCAAATTTATATGACAGCATAAACTGTTCTAACGCCGGTCGCAGATACCATTCAAACTGCATGTGGTGTTGGACTGTTTCGTTAGGCCAGTTTTGTGCACAAACAGTATTTCGGACAGCATAGGGTTTGTTTTCCAAATTTAAATGAGAGTATTTGTGTATTTGTGTATTAAATAGCCCGTCTAACTTGAGTCGCTGGTACCATTGGGGGTTTAAACATGTCGTCTGCTTGAATATATTGAATAACTCACCACTAACTGTTTCTAGCTTTGGTTATTTTTAAGCAACAACGACACCTGACAGAGCGGACGGACGGACTTGCGGCCACCTGCGAACATTGGTAAGTTGAACTTTGAAGTATATTATTGTCCCACTATGTCAGCGTTTCTATCTTAAATTCAGTTCCACTTATAATTACAGCATTTAAAATAATTACATTTCTAGTTAAAATTACAGACCATGGCATCTTGCGCGTCCGTCGGCGTCCGTTAGTCCTTCCTTGCTTACTTGCGCGTCCGTTCTATTGTTTTTAACCCCGTTATGGTACCAGGCCAGGCTGATATCTTTATTGCAGCATAAACTGTTCTAACGCGGTTCACAGATACCATTCGAACGACATGTGGTATTGGATTCGTTCGTTAGGCCAGTTTTGTGCACAGACAGTAGTTCGACAACACAGGGGTTGTTTTCCAAATTTATATGACAGCATAAACTGTTCTAACGCCGGTCGCAGATACCATTCAAACTGCATGTGGTGTTGGACTGTTTCGTTAGGCCAGTTTTGTGCACAAACAGTATTTCGGACAGCATAGGGTTTGTTTTCCAAATTTAAATGAGAGTATTTGTGTATTTGTGTATTAAATAGCCCGTCTAACTTGAGTCGCTGGTACCATTGGGGTTTAAACATGTCGTCTGCTTGAATATATTGAATAACTCACCACTAACTGTTTTGCGCGTCCGTCGGCGTCCGTTAGTCCTTCCTTGCTTACTTGCGCGTCCGTTCTATTGTTTTTAACCCCGTTATGGTACCAGGCCAGGCTGATATCTTTATTGCAGCATAAACTGTTCTAACGCGGTTCACAGATACCATTCGAACGACATGTGGTATTGGATTCGTTCGTTAGGCCAGTTTTGTGCACAGACAGTAGTTCGACAACACAGGGGTTGTTTTCCAAATTTATATGACAGCATAAACTGTTCTAACGCCGGTCGCAGATACCATTCAAACTGCATGTGGTGTTGGACTGTTTCGTTAGGCCAGTTTTGTGCACAAACAGTATTTCGGACAGCATAGGGTTTGTTTTCCAAATTTAAATGAGAGTATTTGTGTATTTGTGTATTAAATAGCCCGTCTAACTTGAGTCGCTGGTACCATTGGGGGTTTAAACATGTCGTCTGCTTGAATATATTGAATAACTCACCACTAACTGTTTCTAGCTTTGGTTATTTTAAAGCAACAACGACACCTGACAGAGCGGACGGACGGACTTGCGGCCACCTGCGAACATTGGTAAGTTGAACTTTGAAGTATATTATTGTCCCACTATGTCAGCGTTTCTATCTTAAATTCAGTTCCACTTATAATTACAGCATTTAAAATAATTACATTTCTAGTTAAAATTACAGACCATGGCATCTTGCGCGTCCGTCGGCGTCCGTTAGTCCTTCCTTGCTTACTTGCGCGTCCGTTCTATTGTTTTTAACCCCGTTATGGTACCAGGCCAGGCTGATATCTTTATTGCAGCATAAACTGTTCTAACGCGGTTCACAGATACCATTCGAACGACATGTGGTATTGGATTCGTTCGTTAGGCCAGTTTTGTGCACAGACAGTAGTTCGACAACACAGGGGTTGTTTTCCAAATTTATATGACAGCATAAACTGTTCTAACGCCGGTCGCAGATACCATTCAAACTGCATGTGGTGTTGGACTGTTTCGTTAGGCCAGTTTTGTGCACAAACAGTATTTCGGACAGCATAGGGTTTGTTTTCCAAATTTAAATGAGAGTATTTGTGTATTTGTGTATTAAATAGCCCGTCTAACTTGAGTCGCTGGTACCATTGGGGGTTTAAACATGTCGTCTGCTTGAATATATTGAATAACTCACCACTAACTGTTTCTAGCTTTGGTTATTTTTAAGCAACAACGACACCTGACAGAGCTGACGGACGGACTTGCGGCCACCTGCGAACATTGGTAAGTTGAACTTTGAAGTATATTATTGTCCCACTATGTCAGCGTTTCTATCTTAAATTCAGTTCCACTTATAATTACAGCATTTAAAATAATTACATTTCTAGTTAAAATTACAGACCATGGCATCTTGCGCGTCCGTCGGCGTCCGTTAGTCCTTCCTTGCTTACTTGCGCGTCCGTTCTATTGTTTTTAACCCCGTTATGGTACCAGGCCAGGCTGATATCTTTATTGCAGCATAAACTGTTCTAACGCGGTTCACAGATACCATTCGAACGACATGTGGTATTGGATTCGTTCGTTAGGCCAGTTTTGTGCACAGACAGTAGTTCGACAACACAGGGGTTGTTTTCCAAATTTATATGACAGCATAAACTGTTCTAACGCCGGTCGCAGATACCATTCAAACTGCATGTGGTGTTGGACTGTTTCGTTAGGCCAGTTTTGTGCACAAACAGTATTTCGGACAGCATAGGGTTTGTTTTCCAAATTTAAATGAGAGTATTTGTGTATTTGTGTATTAAATAGCCCGTCTAACTTGAGTCGCTGGTACCATTGGGGTTTAAACATGTCGTCTGCTTGAATATATTGAATAACTCACCACTAACTGTTTTGCGCGTCCGTCGGCGTCCGTTAGTCCTTCCTTGCTTACTTGCGCGTGCGTTCTATTGTTTTTAACCCCGTTATGGTACCAGGCCAGGCTGATATCTTTATTGCAGCATAAACTGTTCTAACGCGGTTCACAGATACCATTCGAACGACATGTGGTATTGGATTCGTTCGTTAGGCCAGTTTTGTGCACAGACAGTAGTTCGACAACACAGGGGTTGTTTTCCAAATTTATATGACAGCATAAACTGTTCTAACGCCGGTCGCAGATACCATTCAAACTGCATGTGGTGTTGGACTGTTTCGTTAGGCCAGTTTTGTGCACAAACAGTATTTCGGACAGCATAGGGTTTGTTTTCCAAATTTAAATGAGAGTATTTGTGTATTTGTGTATTAAATAGCCCGTCTAACTTGAGTCGCTGGTACCATTGGGGGTTTAAACATGTCGTCTGCTTGAATATATTGAATAACTCACCACTAACTGTTTCTAGCTTTGGTTATTTTTAAGCAACAACGACACCTGACAGAGCGGACGGACGGACTTGCGGCCACCTGCGAACATTGGTAAGTTGAACTTTGAAGTATATTATTGTCCCACTATGTCAGCGTTTCTATCTTAAATTCAGTTCCACTTATAATTACAGCATTTAAAATAATTACATTTCTAGTTAAAATTACAGACCATGGCATCTTGCGCGTCCGTCGGCGTCCGTTAGTCCTTCCTTGCTTACTTGCGCGTCCGTTCTATTGTTTTTAACCCCGTTATGGTACCAGGCCAGGCTGATATCTTTATTGCAGCATAAACTGTTCTAACGCGGTTCACAGATACCATTCGAACGACATGTGGTATTGGATTCGTTCGTTAGGCCAGTTTTGTGCACAGACAGTAGTTCGACAACACAGGGGTTGTTTTCCAAATTTATATGACAGCATAAACTGTTCTAACGCCGGTCGCAGATACCATTCAAACTGCATGTGGTGTTGGACTGTTTCGTTAGGCCAGTTTTGTGCACAAACAGTATTTCGGACAGCATAGGGTTTGTTTTCCAAATTTAAATGAGAGTATTTGTGTATTTGTGTATTAAATAGCCCGTCTAACTTGAGTCGCTGGTACCATTGGGGTTTAAACATGTCGTCTGCTTGAATATATTGAATAACTCACCACTAACTGTTTTGCGCGTCCGTCGGCGTCCGTTAGTCCTTCCTTGCTTACTTGCGCGTCCGTTCTATTGTTTTTAACCCCGTTATGGTACCAGGCCAGGCTGATATCTTTATTGCAGCATAAACTGTTCTAACGCGGTTCACAGATACCATTCGAACGACATGTGGTATTGGATTCGTTCGTTAGGCCAGTTTTGTGCACAGACAGTAGTTCGACAACACAGGGGTTGTTTTCCAAATTTATATGACAGCATAAACTGTTCTAACGCCGGTCGCAGATACCATTCAAACTGCATGTGGTGTTGGACTGTTTCGTTAGGCCAGTTTTGTGCACAAACAGTATTTCGGACAGCATAGGGTTTGTTTTCCAAATTTAAATGAGAGTATTTGTGTATTTGTGTATTAAATAGCCCGTCTAACTTGAGTCGCTGGTACCATTGGGGGTTTAAACATGTCGTCTGCATGAATATATTTAATAACTCACCACTAACTGTTTCTAGCTTTGGTTATTTTTAAGCAACAACGACACCTGACAGAGCGGACGGACGGACTTGCGGCCACCTGCGAACATTGGTAAGTTGAACTTTGAAGTATATTATTGTCCCACTATGTCAGCGTTTCTATCTTAAATTCAGTTCCACTTATAATTACAGCATTTAAAATAATTACATTTCTAGTTAAAATTACAGACCATGGCATCTTGCGCGTCCGTCGGCGTCCGTTAGTCCTTCCTTGCTTACTTGCGCGTCCGTTCTATTGTTTTTAACCCCGTTATGGTACCAGGCCAGGCTGATATCTTTATTGCAGCATAAACTGTTCTAACGCGGTTCACAGATACCATTCGAACGACATGTGGTATTGGATTCGTTCGTTAGGCCAGTTTTGTGCACAGACAGTAGTTCGACAACACAGGGGTTGTTTTCCAAATTTATATGACAGCATAAACTGTTCTAACGCCGGTCGCAGATACCATTCAAACTGCATGTGGTGTTGGACTGTTTCGTTAGGCCAGTTTTGTGCACAAACAGTATTTCGGACAGCATAGGGTTTGTTTTCCAAATTTAAATGAGAGTATTTGTGTATTTGTGTATTAAATAGCCCGTCTAACTTGAGTCGCTGGTACCATTGGGGGTTTAAACATGTCGTCTGCTTGAATATATTGAATAACTCACCACTAACTGTTTCTAGCTTTGGTTATTTTTAAGCAACAACGACACCTGACAGAGCGGACGGACGGACTTGCGGCCACCTGCGAACATTGGTAAGTTGAACTTTGAAGTATATTATTGTCCCACTATGTCAGCGTTTCTATCTTAAATTCAGTTCCACTTATAATTACAGCATTTAAAATAATTACATTTCTAGTTAAAATTACAGACCATGGCATCTTGCGCGTCCGTCGGCGTCCGTTAGTCCTTCCTTGCTTACTTGCGCGTCCGTTCTATTGTTTTTAACCCCGTTATGGTACCAGGCCAGGCTGATATCTTTATTGCAGCATAAACTGTTCTAACGCGGTTCACAGATACCATTCGAACGACATGTGGTATTGGATTCGTTCGTTAGGCCAGTTTTGTGCACAGACAGTAGTTCGACAACACAGGGGTTGTTTTCCAAATTTATATGACAGCATAAACTGTTCTAACGCCGGTCGCAGATACCATTCAAACTGCATGTGGTGTTGGACTGTTTCGTTAGGCCAGTTTTGTGCACAAACAGTATTTCGGACAGCATAGGGTTTGTTTTCCAAATTTAAATGAGAGTATTTGTGTATTTGTGTATTAAATAGCCCGTCTAACTTGAGTCGCTGGTACCATTGGGGTTTAAACATGTCGTCTGCTTGAATATATTGAATAACTCACCACTAACTGTTTTGCGCGTCCGTCGGCGTCCGTTAGTCATTCCTTGCTTACTTGCGCGTCCGTTCTATTGTTTTTAACCCCGTTATGGTACCAGGCCAGGCTGATATCTTTATTGCAGCATAAACTGTTCTAACGCGGTTCACAGATACCATTCGAACGACATGTGGTATTGGATTCGTTCGTTAGGCCAGTTTTGTGCACAGACAGTAGTTCGACAACACAGGGGTTGTTTTCCAAATTTATATGACAGCATAAACTGTTCTAACGCCGGTCGCAGATACCATTCAAACTGCATGTGGTGTTGGACTGTTTCGTTAGGCCAGTTTTGTGCACAAACAGTATTTCGGACAGCATAGGGTTTGTTTTCCAAATTTAAATGAGAGTATTTGTGTATTTGTGTATTAAATAGCCCGTCTAACTTGAGTCGCTGGTACCATTGGGGTTTAAACATGTCGTCTGCTTGAATATATTGAATAACTCACCACTAACTGTTTTGCGCGTCCGTCGGCGTCCGTTAGTCCTTCCTTGCTTACTTGCGCGTCCGTTCTATTGTTTTTAACCCCGTTATGGTACCAGGCCAGGCTGATATCTTTATTGCAGCATAAACTGTTCTAACGCGGTTCACAGATACCATTCAAACGACATGTGGTATTGGATTCGTTCGTTAGGCCAGTTTTGTGCACAGACAGTAGTTCGACAACACAGGGGTTGTTTTCCAAATTTATATGACAGCATAAACTGTTCTAACGCCGGTCGCAGATACCATTCAAACTGCATGTGGTGTTGGACTGTTTCGTTAGGCCAGTTTTGTGCACAAACAGTATTTCGGACAGCATAGGGTTTGTTTTCCAAATTTAAATGAGAGTATTTGTGTATTTGTGTATTAAATAGCCCGTCTAACTTGAGTCGCTGGTACCATTGGGGGTTTAAACATGTCGTCTGCTTGAATATATTGAATAACTCACCACTAACTGTTTCTAGCTTTGGTTATTTTTAAGCAACAACGACACCTGACAGAGCGGACGGACGGACTTGCGGCCACCTGCGAACATTGGTAAGTTGAACTTTGAAGTATATTATTGTCCCACTATGTCAGCGTTTCTATCTTAAATTCAGTTCCACTTATAATTACAGCATTTAAAATAATTACATTTCTAGTTAAAATTACAGACCATGGCATCTTGCGCGTCCGTCGGCGTCCGTTAGTCCTTCCTTGCTTACTTGCGCGTCCGTTCTATTGTTTTTAACCCCGTTATGGTACCAGGCCAGGCTGATATCTTTATTGCAGCATAAACTGTTCTAACGCGGTTCACAGATACCATTCGAACGACATGTGGTATTGGATTCGTTCGTTAGGCCAGTTTTGTGCACAGACAGTAGTTCGACAACACAGGGGTTGTTTTCCAAATTTATATGACAGCATAAACTGTTCTAACGCCGGTCGCAGATACCATTCAAACTGCATGTGGTGTTGGACTGTTTCGTTAGGCCAGTTTTGTGCACAAACAGTATTTCGGACAGCATAGGGTTTGTTTTCCAAATTTAAATGAGAGTATTTGTGTATTTGTGTATTAAATAGCCCGTCTAACTTGAGTCGCTGGTACCATTGGGGGTTTAAACATGTCGTCTGCTTGAATATATTGAATAACTCACCACTAACTGTTTCTAGCTTTGGTTATTTTTAAGCAACAACGACACCTGACAGAGCGGACGGACGGACTTGCGGCCACCTGCGAACATTGGTAAGTTGAACTTTGAAGTATATTATTGTCCCACTATGTCAGCGTTTCTATCTTAAATTCAGTTCCACTTATAATTACAGCATTTAAAATAATTACATTTCTAGTTAAAATTACAGACCATGGCATCTTGCGCGTCCGTCGGCGTCCGTTAGTCCTTCCTTGCTTACTTGCGCGTCCGTTCTATTGTTTTTAACCCCGTTATGGTACCAGGCCAGGCTGATATCTTTATTGCAGCATAAACTGTTCTAACGCGGTTCACAGATACCATTCGAACGACATGTGGTATTGGATTCGTTCGTTAGGCCAGTTTTGTGCACAGACAGTAGTTCGAAAACACAGGGGTTGTTTTCCAAATTTATATGACAGCATAAACTGTTCTAACGCCGGTCGCAGATACCATTCAAACTGCATGTGGTGTTGGACTGTTTCGTTAGGCCAGTTTTGTGCACAAACAGTATTTCGGACAGCATAGGGTTTGTTTTCCAAATTTAAATGAGAGTATTTGTGTATTTGTGTATTAAATAGCCCGTCTAACTTGAGTCGCTGGTACCATTGGGGTTTAAACATGTCGTCTGCTTGAATATATTGAATAACTCACCACTAACTGTTTTGCGCGTCCGTCGGCGTCCGTTAGTCCTTCCTTGCTTACTTGCGCGTCCGTTCTATTGTTTTTAACCCCGTTATGGTACCAGGCCAGGCTGATATCTTTATTGCAGCATAAACTGTTCTAACGCGGTTCACAGATACCATTCGAACGACATGTGGTATTGGATTCGTTCGTTAGGCCAGTTTTGTGCACAGACAGTAGTTCGACAACACAGGGGTTGTTTTCCAAATTTATATGACAGCATAAACTGTTCTAACGCCGGTCGCAGATACCATTCAAACTGCATGTGGTGTTGGACTGTTTCGTTAGGCCAGTTTTGTGCACAAACAGTATTTCGGACAGCATAGGGTTTGTTTTCCAAATTTAAATGAGAGTATTTGTGTATTTGTGTATTAAATAGCCCGTCTAACTTGAGTCGCTGGTACCATTGGGGTTTAAACATGTCGTCTGCTTGAATATATTGAATAACTCACCACTAACTGTTTTGCGCGTCCGTCGGCGTCCGTTAGTCCTTCCTTGCTTACTTGCGCGTCCGTTCTATTGTTTTTAACCCCGTTATGGTACCAGGCCAGGCTGATATCTTTATTGCAGCATAAACTGTTCTAACGCGGTTCACAGATACCATTCGAACGACATGTGGTATTGGATTCGTTCGTTAGGCCAGTTTTGTGCACAGACAGTAGTTCGACAACACAGGGGTTGTTTTCCAAATTTATATGACAGCATAAACTGTTCTAACGCCGGTCGCAGATACCATTCAAACTGCATGTGGTGTTGGACTGTTTCGTTAGGCCAGTTTTGTGCACAAACAGTATGTCGGACAGCATAGGGTTTGTTTTCCAAATTTAAATGAGAGTATTTGTGTATTTGTGTATTAAATAGCCCGTCTAACTTGAGTCGCTGGTACCATTGGGGGTTTAAACATGTCGTCTGCTTGAATATATTGAATAACTCACCACTAACTGTTTCTAGCTTTGGTTATTTTTAAGCAACAACGACACCTGACAGAGCGGACGGACGGACTTGCGGCCACCTGCGAACATTGGTAAGTTGAACTTTGAAGTATATTATTGTCCCACTATGTCAGCGTTTCTATCTTAAATTCAGTTCCACTTATAATTACAGCATTTAAAATAATTACATTTCTAGTTAAAATTACAGACCATGGCATCTTGCGCGTCCGTCGGCGTCCGTTAGTCCTTCCTTGCTTACTTGCGCGTCCGTTCTATTGTTTTTAACCCCGTTATGGTACCAGGCCAGGCTGATATCTTTATTGCAGCATAAACTGTTCTAACGCGGTTCACAGATACCATTCGAACGACATGTGGTATTGGATTCGTTCGTTAGGCCAGTTTTGTGCACAGACAGTAGTTCGACAACACAGGGGTTGTTTTCCAAATTTATATGACAGCATAAACTGTTCTAACGCCGGTCGCAGATACCATTCAAACTGCATGTGGTGTTGGACTGTTTCGTTAGGCCAGTTTTGTGCACAAACAGTATTTCGGACAGCATAGGGTTTGTTTTCCAAATTTAAATGAGAGTATTTGTGTATTTGTGTATCAAATAGCCCGTCTAACTTGAGTCGCTGGTACCATTGGGGGTTTAAACATGTCGTCTGCTTGAATATATTGAATAACTCACCACTAACTGTTTCTAGCTTTGGTTATTTTTAAGCAACAACGACACCTGACAGAGCGGACGGACGGACTTGCGGCCACCTGCGAACATTGGTAAGTTGAACTTTGAAGTATATTATTGTCCCACTATGTCAGCGTTTCTATCTTAAATTCAGTTCCACTTATAATTACAGCATTTAAAATAATTACATTTCTAGTTAAAATTACAGACCATGGCATCTTGCGCGTCCGTCGGCGTCCGTTAGTCCTTCCTTGCTTACTTGCGCGTCCGTTCTATTGTTTTTAACCCCGTTATGGTACCAGGCCAGGCTGATATCTTTATTGCAGCATAAACTGTTCTAACGCGGTTCACAGATACCATTCGAACGACATGTGGTATTGGATTCGTTCGTTAGGCCAGTTTTGTGCACAGACAGTAGTTCGACAACACAGGGGTTGTTTTCCAAATTTATATGACAGCATAAACTGTTTAACGCCGGTCGCAGATACCATTCAAACTGCATGTGGTGTTGGACTGTTTCGTTAGGCCAGTTTTGTGCACAAACAGTATTTCGGACAGCATAGGGTTTGTTTTCCAAATTTAAATGAGAGTATTTGTGTATTTGTGTATTAAATAGCCCGTCTAACTTGAGTCGCTGGTACCATTGGGGGTTTAAACATGTCGTCTGCTTGAATATATTGAATAACTCACCACTAACTGTTTCTAGCTTTGGTTATTTTTAAGCAACAACGACACCTGACAGAGCGGACGGACGGACTTGCGGCCACCTGCGAACATCGGTAAGTTGAACTTTGAAGTATATTATTGTCCCACTATGTCAGCGTTTCTATCTTAAATTCAGTTCCACTTATAATTACAGCATTTAAAATAATTACATTTCTAGTTAAAATTACAGACCATGGCATCTTGCGCGTCCGTCGGCGTCCGTTAGTCCTTCCTTGCTTACTTGCGCGTCCGTTCTATTGTTTTTAACCCCGTTATGGTACCAGGCCAGGCTGATATCTTTATTGCAGCATAAACTGTTCTAACGCGGTTCACAGATACCATTCGAACGACATGTGGTATTGGATTCGTTCGTTAGGCCAGTGTTGTGCACAGACAGTAGTTCGACAACACAGGGGTTGTTTTCCAAATTTATATGACAGCATAAACTGTTCTAACGCCGGTCGCAGATACCATTCAAACTGCATGTGGTGTTGGACTGTTTCGTTAGGCCAGTTTTGTGCACAAACAGTATTTCGGACAGCATAGGGTTTGTTTTCCAAATTTAAATGAGAGTATTTGTGTATTTGTGTATTAAATAGCCCGTCTAACTTGAGTCGCTGGTACCATTGGGGGTTTAAACATGTCGTCTGCTTGAATATATTGAATAACTCACCACTAACTGTTTCTAGCTTT
This sequence comes from Gari tellinella, assembly GCA_922989275.2. Classification (NCBI taxonomy): domain Eukaryota; kingdom Metazoa; phylum Mollusca; class Bivalvia; order Cardiida; family Psammobiidae; genus Gari; species Gari tellinella. Next base: position 69,136,237 of record OV277859.1, read on the forward strand.
GGTTATTTTTAAGCAACAACGACACCTGACAGAGCGGACGGACGGACTTGCGGCCACCTGCGAACATTGGTAAGTTGAACTTTGAAGTATATTATTGTCCCACTATGTCAGCGTTTCTATCTTAAATTCAGTTCCACTTATAATTACAGCATTTAAAATAATTACATTTCTAGTTAAAATTACAGACCATGGCATCTTGCGCGTCCGTCGGCGTCCGTTAGTCCTTCCTTGCTTACTTGCGCGTCCGTTCTATTGTTTTTAACCCCGTTATGGTACCAGGCCAGGCTGATATCTTTATTGCAGCATAAACTGTTCTAACGCGGTTCACAGATACCATTCGAACGACATGTGGTATTGGATTCGTTCGTTAGGCCAGTTTTGTGCACAGACAGTAGTTCGACAACACAGGGGTTGTTTTCCAAATTTATATGACAGCATAAACTGTTCTAACGCCGGTCGCAGATACCATTCAAACTGCATGTGGTGTTGGACTGTTTCGTTAGGCCAGTTTTGTGCACAAACAGTATTTCGGACAGCATAGGGTTTGTTTTCCAAATTTAAATGAGAGTATTTGTGTATTTGTGTATTAAATAGCCCGTCTAACTTGAGTCGCTGGTACCATTGGGGTTTAAACATGTCGTCTGCTTGAATATATTGAATAACTCACCACTAACTGTTTTGCGCGTCCGTCGGCGTCCGTTAGTCCTTCCTTGCTTACTTGCGCGTCCGTTCTATTGTTTTTAACCCCGTTATGGTACCAGGCCAGGCTGATATCTTTATTGCAGCATAAACTGTTCTAACGCGGTTCACAGATACCATTCGAACGACATGTGGTATTGGATTCGTTCGTTAGGCCAGTTTTGTGCACAGACAGTAGTTCGACAACACAGGGGTTGTTTTCCAAATTTATATGACAGCATAAACTGTTTAACGCCGGTCGCAGATACCATTCAAACTGCATGTGGTGTTGGACTGTTTCGTTAGGCCAGTTTTGTGCACAAACAGTATTTCGGACAGCATAGGGTTTGTTTTCCAAATTTAAATGAGAGTATTTGTGTATTTGTGTATTAAATAGCCCGTCTAACTTGAGTCGCTGGTACCATTGGGGTTTAAACATGTCGTCTGCTTGAATATATTGAATAACTCACCACTAACTGTTTTGCGCGTCCGTCGGCGTCCGTTAGTCCTTCCTTGCTTACTTGCGCGTCCGTTCTATTGTTTTTAACCCCGTTATGGTACCAGGCCAGGCTGATATCTTTATTGCAGCATAAACTGTTCTAACGCGGTTCACAGATACCATTCGAACGACATGTGGTATTGGATTCGTTCGTTAGGCCAGTTTTGTGCACAGACAGTAGTTCGACAACACAGGGGTTGTTTTCCAAATTTATATGACAGCATAAACTGTTCTAACGCCGGTCGCAGATACCATTCAAACTGCATGTGGTGTTGGACTGTTTCGTTAGGCCAGTTTTGTGCACAAACAGTATTTCGGACAGCATAGGGTTTGTTTTCCAAATTTAAATGAGAGTATTTGTGTATTTGTGTATTAAATAGCCCGTCTAACTTGAGTCGCTGGTACCATTGGGGGTTTAAACATGTCGTCTGCTTGAATATATTGAATAACTCACCACTAACTGTTTCTAGCTTTGGTTATTTTTAAGCAACAACGACACCTGACAGAGCGGACGGACGGACTTGCGGCCACCTGCGAACATTGGTAAGTTGAACTTTGAAGTATATTATTGTCCCACTATGTCAGCGTTTCTATCTTAAATTCAGTTCCACTTATAATTACAGCATTTAAAATAATTACATTTCTAGTTAAAATTACAGACCATGGCATCTTGCGCGTCCGTCGGCGTCCGTTAGTCCTTCCTTGCTTACTTGCGCGTCCGTTCTATTGTTTTTAACCCCGTTATGGTACCAGGCCAGGCTGATATCTTTATTGCAGCATAAACTGTTCTAACGCGGTTCACAGATACCATTCGAACGACATGTGGTATTGGATTCGTTCGTTAGGCCAGTTTTGTGCACAGACAGTAGTTCGACAACACAGGGGTTGTTTTCCAAATTTATATGACAGCATAAACTGTTCTAACGCCGGTCGCAGATACCATTCAAACTGCATGTGGTGTTGGACTGTTTCGTTAGGCCAGTTTTGTGCACAAACAGTATTTCGGACAGCATAGGGTTTGTTTTCCAAATTTAAATGAGAGTATTTGTGTATTTGTGTATTAAATAGCCCGTCTAACTTGAGTCGCTGGTACCATTGGGGGTTTAAACATGTCGTCTGCTTGAATATATTGAATAACTCACCACTAACTGTTTCTAGCTTTGGTTATTTTTAAGCAACAACGACACCTGACAGAGCGGACGGACGGACTTGCGGCCACCTGCGAACATTGGTAAGTTGAACTTTGAAGTATATTATTGTCCCACTATGTCAGCGTTTCTATCTTAAATTCAGTTCCACTTATAATTACAGCATTTAAAATAATTACATTTCTAGTTAAAATTACAGACCATGGCATCTTGCGCGTCCGTCGGCGTCCGTTAGTCCTTCCTTGCTTACTTGCGCGTCCGTTCTATTGTTTTTAACCCCGTTATGGTACCAGGCCAGGCTGATATCTTTATTGCAGCATAAACTGTTCTAACGCGGTTCACAGATACCATTCGAACGACATGTGGTATTGGATTCGTTCGTTAGGCCAGTTTTGTGCACAGACAGTAGTTCGACAACACAGGGGTTGTTTTCCAAATTTATATGACAGCATAAACTGTTCTAACGCCGGTCGCAGATACCATTCAAACTGCATGTGGTGTTGGACTGTTTCGTTAGGCCAGTTTTGTGCACAAACAGTATTTCGGACAGCATAGGGTTTGTTTTCCAAATTTAAATGAGAGTATTTGTGTATTTGTGTATTAAATAGCCCGTCTAACTTGAGTCGCTGGTACCATTGGGGTTTAAACATGTCGTCTGCTTGAATATATTGAATAACTCACCACTAACTGTTTTGCGCGTCCGTCGGCGTCCGTTAGTCCTTCCTTGCTTACTTGCGCGTGCGTTCTATTGTTTTTAACCCCGTTATGGTACCAGGCCAGGCTGATATCTTTATTGCAGCATAAACTGTTCTAACGCGGTTCACAGATACCATTCGAACGACATGTGGTATTGGATTCGTTCGTTAGGCCAGTTTTGTGCACAGACAGTAGTTCGACAACACAGGGGTTGTTTTCCAAATTTATATGACAGCATAAACTGTTCTAACGCCGGTCGCAGATACCATTCAAACTGCATGTGGTGTTGGACTGTTTCGTTAGGCCAGTTTTGTGCACAAACAGTATTTCGGACAGCATAGGGTTTGTTTTCCAAATTTAAATGAGAGTATTTGTGTATTTGTGTATTAAATAGCCCGTCTAACTTGAGTCGCTGGTACCATTGGGGTTTAAACATGTCGTCTGCTTGAATATATTGAATAACTCACCACTAACTGTTTTGCGCGTCCGTCGGCGTCCGTTAGTCCTTCCTTGCTTACTTGCGCGTGCGTTCTATTGTTTTTAACCCCGTTATGGTACCAGGCCAGGCTGATATCTTTATTGCAGCATAAACTGTTCTAACGCGGTTCACAGATACCATTCGAACGACATGTGGTATTGGATTCGTTCGTTAGGCCAGTTTTGTGCACAAACAGTATTTTCGACAGCATAGGGTTTGTTTTCCAAATTTATATGACAGCATAAACTGTTCTAACGCCGGTCGCAGATACCATTCAAACTGCATGTGGTGTTGGACTGTTTCGTTAGGCCAGTTTTGTGCACAAACAGTATTTCGGACAGCATAGGGTTTGTTTTCCAAATTTAAATGAGAGTATTTGTGTATTTGTGTATTAAATAGCCCGTCTAACTTGAGTCGCTGGTACCATTGGGGGTTTAAACATGTCGTCTGCTTGAATATATTGAATAACTCACCACTAACTGTTTCTAGCTTTGGTTATTTTTAAGCAACAACGACACCTGACAGAGCGGACGGACGGACTTGCGGCCACCTGCGAACATTGGTAAGTTGAACTTTGAAGTATATTATTGTCCCACTATGTCAGCGTTTCTATCTTAAATTCAGTTCCACTTATAATTACAGCATTTAAAATAATTACATTTCTAGTTAAAATTACAGACCATGGCATCTTGCGCGTCCGTCGGCGTCCGTTAGTCCTTCCTTGCTTACTTGCGCGTCCGTTCTATTGTTTTTAACCCCGTTATGGTACCAGGCCAGGCTGATATCTTTATTGCAGCATAAACTGTTCTAACGCGGTTCACAGATACCATTCGAACGACATGTGGTATTGGATTCGTTCGTTAGGCCAGTTTTGTGCACAGACAATAGTTCGACAACACAGGGGTTGTTTTCCAAATTTATATGACAGCATAAACTGTTCTAACGCCGGTCGCAGATACCATTCAAACTGCATGTGGTGTTGGACTGTTTCGTTAGGCCAGTTTTGTGCACAAACAGTATTTCGGACAGCATAGGGTTTGTTTTCCAAATTTAAATGAGAGTATTTGTGTATTTGTGTATTAAATAGCCCGTCTAACTTGAGTCGCTGGTACCATTGGGGGTTTAAACATGTCGTCTGCTTGAATATATTGAATAACTCACCACTAACTGTTTCTAGCTTTGGTTATTTTTAAGCAACAACGACACCTGACAGAGCGGACGGACGGACTTGCGGCCACCTGCGAACATTGGTAAGTTGAACTTTGAAGTATATTATTGTCCCACTATGTCAGCGTTTCTATCTTAAATTCAGTTCCACTTATAATTACAGCATTTAAAATAATTACATTTCTAGTTAAAATTACAGACCATGGCATCTTGCGCGTCCGTCGGCGTCCGTTAGTCCTTCCTTGCTTACTTGCGCGTCCGTTCTATTGTTTTTAACCCCGTTATGGTACCAGGCCAGGCTGATATCTTTATTGCAGCATAAACTGTTCTAACGCGGTTCACAGATACCATTCGAACGACATGTGGTATTGGATTCGTTCGTTAGGCCAGTTTTGTGCACAGACAGTAGTTCGACAACACAGGGGTTGTTTTCCAAATTTATATGACAGCATAAACTGTTCTAACGCCGGTCGCAGATACCATTCAAACTGCATGTGGTGTTGGACTGTTTCGTTAGGCCAGTTTTGTGCACAAACAGTATTTCGGACAGCATAGGGTTTGTTTTCCAAATTTAAATGAGAGTATTTGTGTATTTGTGTATTAAATAGCCCGTCTAACTTGAGTCGCTGGTACCATTGGGGGTTTAAACATGTCGTCTGCTTGAATATATTGAATAACTCACCACTAACTGTTTCTAGCTTTGGTTATTTTTAAGCAACAACGACACCTGACAGAGCGGACGGACGGACTTGCGGCCACCTGCGAACATTGGTAAGTTGAACTTTGAAGTATATTATTGTCCCACTATGTCAGCGTTTCTATCTTAAATTCAGTTCCACTTATAATTACAGCATTTAAAATAATTACATTTCTAGTTAAAATTACAGACCATGGCATCTTGCGCGTCCGTCGGCGTCCGTTAGTCCTTCCTTGCTTACTTGCGCGTCCGTTCTATTGTTTTTAACCCCGTTATGGTACCAGGCCAGGCTGATATCTTTATTGCAGCATAAACTGTTCTAACGCGGTTCACAGATACCATTCGAACGACATGTGGTATTGGATTCGTTCGTTAGGCCAGTTTTGTGCACAGACAATAGTTCGACAACACAGGGGTTGTTTTCCAAATTTATATGACAGCATAAACTGTTCTAACGCCGGTCGCAGATACCATTCAAACTGCATGTGGTGTTGGACTGTTTCGTTAGGCCAGTTTTGTGCACAAACAGTATTTCGGACAGCATAGGGTTTGTTTTCCAAATTTAAATGAGAGTATTTGTGTATTTGTGTATTAAATAGCCCGTCTAACTTGAGTCGCTGGTACCATTGGGGGTTTAAACATGTCGTCTGCTTGAATATATTGAATAACTCACCACTAACTGTTTCTAGCTTTGGTTATTTTTAAGCAACAACGACACCTGACAGAGCGGACGGACGGACTTGCGGCCACCTGCGAACATTGGTAAGTTGAACTTTGAAGTATGTTATTGTCCCACTATGTCAGCGTTTCTATCTTAAATTCAGTTCCACTTATAATTACAGCATTTAAAATAATTACATTTCTAGTTAAAATTACAGACCATGGCATCTTGCGCGTCCGTCGGCGTCCGTTAGTCCTTCCTTGCTTACTTGCGCGTCCGTTCTATTGTTTTTAACCCCGTTATGATACCAGGCCAGGCTGATATCTTTATTGCAGCATAAACTGTTCTAACGCGGTTCACAGATACCATTCGAACGACAAGTGGTATTGGATTCGTTCGTTAGGCCAGTTTTGTGCACAGACAGTAGTTCGACAACACAGGGGTTGTTTTCCAAATTTATATGACAGCATAAACTGTTCTAACGCCGGTCGCAGATACCATTCAAACTGCATGTGGTGTTGGACTGTTTCGTTAGGCCAGTTTTGTGCACAAACAGTATTTCGGACAGCATAGGGTTTGTTTTCCAAATTTAAATGAGAGTATTTGTGTATTTGTGTATTAAATAGCCCGTCTAACTTGAGTCGCTGGTACCATTGGGGGTTTAAACATGTCGTCTGCTTGAATATATTGAATAACTCACCACTAACTGTTTCTAGCTTTGGTTATTTTTAAGCAACAACGACACCTGACAGAGCGGACGGACGGACTTGCGGCCACCTGCGAACATTGGTAAGTTGAACTTTGAAGTATATTATTGTCCCACTATGTCAGCGTTTCTATCTTAAATTCAGTTCCACTTATAATTACAGCATTTAAAATAATTACATTTCTAGTTAAAATTACAGACCATGGCATCTTGCGCGTCCGTCGGCGTCCGTTAGTCCTTCCTTGCTTACTTGCGCGTCCGTTCTATTGTTTTTAACCCCGTTATGGTACCAGGCCAGGCTGATATCTTTATTGCAGCATAAACTGTTCTAACGCGGTTCACAGATACCATTCGAACGACATGTGGTATTGGATTCGTTCGTTAGGCCAGTTTTGTGCACAGACAGTAGTTCGACAACACAGGGGTTGTTTTCCAAATTTATATGACAGCATAAACTGTTCTAACGCCGGTCGCAGATACCATTCAAACTGCATGTGGTGTTGGACTGTTTCGTTAGGCCAGTTTTGTGCACAAACAGTATTTCGGACAGCATAGGGTTTGTTTTCCAAATTTAAATGAGAGTATTTGTGTATTTGTGTATTAAATAGCCCGTCTAACTTGAGTCGCTGGTACCATTGGGGGTTTAAACATGTCGTCTGCTTGAATATATTGAATAACTCACCACTAACTGTTTCTAGCTTTGGTTATTTTTAAGCAACAACGACACCTGACAGAGCGGACGGACGGACTTGCGGCCACCTGCGAACATTGGTAAGTTGAACTTTGAAGTATATTATTGTCCCACTATGTCAGCGTTTCTATCTTAAATTCAGTTCCACTTATAATTACAGCATTTAAAATAATTACATTTCTAGTTAAAATTACAGACCATGGCATCTTGCGCGTCCGTCGGCGTCCGTTAGTCCTTCCTTGCTTACTTGCGCGTCCGTTCTATTGTTTTTAACCCCGTTATGGTACCAGGCCAGGCTGATATCTTTATTGCAGCATAAACTGTTCTAACGCGGTTCACAGATACCATTCGAACGACATGTGGTATTGGATTCGTTCGTTAGGCCAGTTTTGTGCACAGACAGTAGTTCGACAACACAGGGGTTGTTTTCCAAATTTATATGACAGCATAAACTGTTCTAACGCCGGTCGCAGATACCATTCAAACTGCATGTGGTGTTGGACTGTTTCGTTAGGCCAGTTTTGTGCACAAACAGTATTTCGGACAGCATAGGGTTTGTTTTCCAAATTTAAATGAGAGTATTTGTGTATTTGTGTATTAAATAGCCCGTCTAACTTGAGTCGCTGGTACCATTGGGGGTTTAAACATGTCGTCTGCTTGAATATATTGAATAACTCACCACTAATTGTTTCTAGCTTTGGTTATTTTTAAGCAACAACGACACCTGACAGAGCGGACGGACGGACTTGCGGCCACCTGCGAACATTGGTAAGTTGAACTTTGAAGTATATTATTGTCCCACTATGTCAGCGTTTCTATCTTAAATTCAGTTCCACTTATAATTACAGCATTTAAAATAATTACATTTCTAGTTAAAATTACAGACCATGGCATCTTGCGCGTCCGTCGGCGTCCGTTAGTCCTTCCTTGCTTACTTGCGCGTGCGTTCTATTGTTTTTAACCCCGTTATGGTACCAGGCCAGGCTGATATCTTTATTGCAGCATAAACTGTTCTAACGCGGTTCACAGATACCATTCGAACGACATGTGGTATTGGATTCGTTCGTTAGGCCAGTTTTGTGCACAGACAGTAGTTTTCCAAATTTATATGACAGCATAAACTGTTCTAACGCCGGTCGCAGATACCATTCAAACTGCATGTGGTGTTGGACTGTTTCGTTAGGCCAGTTTTGTGCACAAACAGTATTTTCGTCAGCATAGGGTTTGTTTTCCAAATTTAAATGAGAGTATTTGTGTATTAAATAGCCCGTCTAACTTGAGTCGCTGGTACCATTGGGGTTTAAACATGTCGTCTGCTTGAATATATTGAATAACTCACCACTAACTGTTTTGCGCGTCCGTCGGCGTCCGTTAGTCCTTCCTTGCTTACTTGCGCGTGCGTTCTATGGTTTTTAACCCCGTTATGGTACCAGGCCAGGCTGATATCTTTATTGCAGCATAAACTGTTCTAACGCGGTTCACAGATACCATTCGAACGACATGTGGTATTGGATTCGTTCGTTAGGCCAGTTTTGTGCACAGACAGTAGTTCGACAACACAGGGGTTGTTTTCCAAATTTATATGACAGCATAAACTGTTCTAACGCCGGTCGCAGATACCATTCAAACTGCATGTGGTGTTGGACTGTTTCGTTAGGCCAGTTTTGTGCACAAACAGTATTTCGGACAGCATAGGGTTTGTTTTCCAAATTTAAATGAGAGTATTTGTGTATTTGTGTATTAAATAGCCCGTCTAACTTGAGTCGCTGGTACCATTGGGGGTTTAAACATGTCGTCTGCTTGAATATATTGAATAACTCACCACTAACTGTTTCTAGCTTTGGTTATTTTTAAGCAACAACGACACCTGACAGAGCGGACGGACGGACTTGCGGCCACCTGCGAACATTGGTAAGTTGAACTTTGAAGTATATTATTGTCCCACTATGTCAGCGTTTCTATCTTAAATTCAGTTCCACTTATAATTACAGCATTTAAAATAATTACATTTCTAGTTAAAATTACAGACCATGGCATCTTGCGCGTCCGTCGGCGTCCGTTAGTCCTTCCTTGCTTACTTGCGCGTCCGTTCTATTGTTTTTAACCCCGTTATGGTACCAGGCCAGGCTGATATCTTTATTGCAGCATAAACTGTTCTAACGCGGTTCACAGATACCATTCGAACGACATGTGGTATTGGATTCGTTCGTTAGGCCAGTTTTGTGCACAGACAGTAGTTCGACAACACAGGGGTTGTTTTCCAAATTTATATGACAGCATAAACTGTTCTAACGCCGGTCGCAGATACCATTCAAACTGCATGTGGTGTTGGACTGTTTCGTTAGGCCAGTTTTGTGCACAAACAGTATTTCGGACAGCATAGGGTTTGTTTTCCAAATTTAAATGAGAGTATTTGTGTATTTGTGTATTAAATAGCCCGTCTAACTTGAGTCGCTGGTACCATTGGGGGTTTAAACATGTCGTCTGCTTGAATATATTGAATAACTCACCACTAACTGTTTCTAGCTTTGGTTATTTTTAAGCAACAACGACACCTGACAGAGCGGACGGACGGACTTGCGGCCACCTGCGAACATTGGTAAGTTGAACTTTGAAGTATATTATTGTCCCACTATGTCAGCGTTTCTATCTTAAATTCAGTTCCACTTATAATTACAGCATTTAAAATAATTACATTTCTAGTTAAAATTACAGACCATGGCATCTTGCGCGTCCGTCGGCGTCCGTTAGTCCTTCCTTGCTTACTTGCGCGTGCGTTCTATTGTTTTTAACCCCGTTATGGTACCAGGCCAGGCTGATATCTTTATTGCAGCATAAACTGTTCTAACGCGGTTCACAGATACCATTCGAACGACATGTGGTATTGGATTCGTTCGTTAGGCCAGTTTTGTGCACAGACAATAGTTCGACAACACAGGGGTTGTTTTCCAAATTTATATGACAGCATAAACTGTTCTAACGCCGGTCGCAGATACCATTCAAACTGCATGTGGTGTTGGACTGTTTCGTTAGGCCAGTTTTGTGCACAAACAGTATTTCGGACAGCATAGGGTTTGTTTTCCAAATTTAAATGAGAGTATTTGTGTATTTGTGTATTAAATAGCCCGTCTAACTTGAGTCGCTGGTACCATTGGGGGTTTAAACATGTCGTCTGCTTGAATATATTGAATAACTCACCACTAACTGTTTCTAGCTTTGGTTATTTTTAAGCAACAACGACACCTGACAGAGCGGACGGACGGACTTGCGGCCACCTGCGAACATTGGTAAGTTGAACTTTGAAGTATATTATTGTCCCACTATGTCAGCGTTTCTATCTTAAATTCAGTTCCACTTATAATTACAGCATTTAAAATAATTACATTTCTAGTTAAAATTACAGACCATGGCATCTTGCGCGTCCGTCGGCGTCCGTTAGTCCTTCCTTGCTTACTTGCGCGTGCGTTCTATTGTTTTTAACCCCGTTATGGTACCAGGCCAGGCTGATATCTTTATTGCAGCATAAACTGTTCTAACGCGGTTCACAGATACCATTCGAACGACATGTGGTATTGGATTCGTTCGTTAGGCCAGTTTTGTGCACAGACAGTAGTTTTCCAAATTTATATGACAGCATAAACTGTTCTAACGCCGGTCGCAGATACCATTCAAACTGCATGTGGTGTTGGACTGTTTCGTTAGGCCAGTTTTGTGCACAAACAGTATTTTCGACAGCATAGGGTTTGTTTTCCAAATTTAAATGAGAGTATTTGTGTATTTGTGTATTAAATAGCCCGTCTAACTTGAGTCGCTGGTACCATTGGGGTTTAAACATGTCGTCTGCTTGAATATATTGAATAACTCACCACTAACTGTTTTGCGCGTCCGTCGGCGTCCGTTAGTCCTTCCTTGCTTACTTGCGCGTGCGTTCTATTGTTTTTAACCCCGTTATGGTACCAGGCCAGGCTGATATCTTTATTGCAGCAAAAACTGTTCTAACGCGGTTCACAGATACCATTCGAACGACATGTGGTATTGGATTCGTTCGTTAGGCCAGTTTTGTGCACAGACAGTAGTTTTCCAAATTTATATGACAGCATAAACTGTTCTAACGCCGGTCGCAGATACCATTCAAACTGCATGTGGTGTTGGACTGTTTCGTTAGGCCAGTTTTGTGCACAAACAGTATTTTCGACAGCATAGGGTTTGTTTTCCAAATTTAAATGAGAGTATTTGTGTATTTGTGTATTAAATAGCCCGTCTAACTTGAGTCGCTGGTACCATTGGGGGTTTAAACATGTCGTCTGCTTGAATATATTGAATAACTCACCACTAACTGTTTCTAGCTTTGGTTATTTTTAAGCAACAACGACACCTGACAGAGCGGACGGACGGACTTGCGGCCACCTGCGAACATTGGTAAGTTGAACTTTGAAGTATATTATTGTCCCACTATGTCAGCGTTTCTATCTTAAATTCAGTTCCACTTATAATTACAGCATTTAAAATAATTACATTTCTAGTTAAAATTACAGACCATGGCATCTTGCGCGTCCGTCGGCGTCCGTTAGTCCTTCCTTGCTTACTTGCGCGTGCGTTCTATTGTTTTTAACCCCGTTATGGTACCAGGCCAGGCTGATATCTTTATTGCAGCATAAACTGTTCTAACGCGGTTCACAGATACCATTCGAACGACATGTGGTATTGGATTCGTTCGTTAGGCCAGTTTTGTGCACAGACAGTAGTTTTCCAAATTTATATGACAGCATAAACTGTTCTAACGCCGGTCGCAGATACCATTCAAACTGCATGTGGTGTTGGACTGTTTCGTTAGGCCAGTTTTGTGCACAAACAGTATTTTCGACAGCATAGGGTTTGTTTTCCAAATTTAAATGAGAGTATTTGTGTATTTGTGTATTAAATAGCCCGTCTAACTTGAGTCGCTGGTACCATTGGGGTTTAAACATGTCGTCTGCTTGAATATATTGAATAACTCACCACTAACTGTTTTGCGCGTCCGTCGGCGTCCGTTAGTCCTTCCTTGCTTACTTGCGCGTGCGTTCTATTGTTTTTAACCCCGTTATGGTACCAGGCCAGGCTGATATCTTTATTGCAGCATAAACTGTTCTAACGCGGTTCACAGATACCATTCGAACGACATGTGGTATTGGATTCGTTCGTTAGGCCAGTTTTGTGCACAGACAGTAGTTTTCCAAATTTATATGACAGCATAAACTGTTCTAACGCCGGTCGCAGATACCATTCAAACTGCATGTGGTGTTGGACTGTTTCGTTAGGCCAGTTTTGTGCACAAACAGTATTTTCGACAGCATAGGGTTTGTTTTCCAAATTTAAATGAGAGTATTTGTGTATTTGTGTATTAAATAGCCCGTCTAACTTGAGTCGCTGGTACCATTGGGGGTTTAAACATGTCGTCTGCTTGAATATATTGAATAACTCACCACTAACTGTTTCTAGCTTTGGTTATTTTTAAGCAACAACGACACCTGACAGAGCGGACGGACGGACTTGCGGCCACCTGCGAACATTGGTAAGTTGAACTTTGAAGTATATTATTGTCCCACTATGTCAGCGTTTCTATCTTAAATTCAGTTCCACTTATAATTACAGCATTTAAAATAATTACATTTCTAGTTAAAATTACAGACCATGGCATCTTGCGCGTCCGTCGGCGTCCGTTAGTCCTTCCTTGCTTACTTGCGCGTGCGTTCTATTGTTTTTAACCCCGTTATGGTACCAGGCCAGGCTGATATCTTTATTGCAGCATAAACTGTTCTAACGCGGTTCACAGATACCATTCGAACGACATGTGGTATTGGATTCGTTCGTTAGGCCAGTTTTGTGCACAGACAGTAGTTTTCCAAATTTATATGACAGCATAAACTGTTCTAACGCCGGTCGCAGATACCATTCAAACTGCATGTGGTGTTGGACTGTTTCGTTAGGCCAGTTTTGTGCACAAACAGTATTTTCGACAGCATAGGGTTTGTTTTCCAAATTTAAATGAGAGTATTTGTGTATTTGTGTATTAAATAGCCCGTCTAACTTGAGTCGCTGGTACCATTGGGGTTTAAACATGTCGTCTGCTTGAATATATTGAATAACTCACCACTAACTGTTTTGCGCGTCCGTCGGCGTCCGTTAGTCCTTCCTTGCTTACTTGCGCGTGCGTTCTATTGTTTTTAACCCCGTTATGGTACCAGGCCAGGCTGATATCTTTATTGCAGCATAAACTGTTCTAACGCGGTTCACAGATACCATTCGAACGACATGTGGTATTGGATTCGTTCGTTAAGCCAGTTTTGTGCACAGACAGTAGTTTTCCAAATTTATATGACAGCATAAACTGTTCTAACGCCGGTCGCAGATACCATTCAAACTGCATGTGGTGTTGGACTGTTTCGTTAGGCCAGTTTTGTGCACAAACAGTATTTTCGACAGCATAGGGTTTGTTTTCCAAATTTAAATGAGAGTATTTGTGTATTTGTGTATTAAATAGCCCGTCTAACTTGAGTCGCTGGTACCATTGGGGGTTTAAACATGTCGTCTGCTTGAATATATTGAATAACTCACCACTAACTGTTTCTAGCTTTGGTTATTTTTAAGCAACAACGACACCTGACAGAGCGGACGGACGGACTTGCGGCCACCTGCGAACATTGGTAAGTTGAACTTTGAAGTATATTATTGTCCCACTATGTCAGCGTTTCTATCTTAAATTCAGTTCCACTTATAATTACAGCATTTAAAATAATTACATTTCTAGTTAAAATTACAGACCATGGCATCTTGCGCGTCCGTCGGCGTCCGTTAGTCCTTCCTTGCTTACTTGCGCGTGCGTTCTATTGTTTTTAACCCCGTTATGGTACCAGGCCAGGCTGATATCTTTATTGCAGCATAAACTGTTCTAACGCGGTTCACAGATACCATTCGAACGACATGTGGTATTGGATTCGTTCGTTAGGCCAGTTTTGTGCACAGACAGTAGTTTTCCAAATTTATATGACAGCATAAACTGTTCTAACGCCGGTCGCAGATACCATTCAAACTGCATGTGGTGTTGGACTGTTTCGTTAGGCCAGTTTTGTGCACAAACAGTATTTTCGACAGCATAGGGTTTGTTTTCCAAATTTAAATGAGAGTATTTGTGTATTTGTGTATTAAATAGCCCGTCTAACTTGAGTCGCTGGTACCATTGGGGTTTAAACATGTCGTCTGCTTGAATATATTGAATAACTCACCACTAACTGTTTTGCGCGTCCGTCGGCGTCCGTTAGTCCTTCCTTGCTTACTTGCGCGTGCGTTCTATTGTTTTTAACCCCGTTATGGTACCAGGCCAGGCTGATATCTTTATTGCAGCATAAACTGTTCTAACGCGGTTCACAGATACCATTCGAACGACATGTGGTATTGGATTCGTTCGTTAGGCCAGTTTTGTGCACAGACAGTAGTTTTCCAAATTTATATGACAGCATAAACTGTTCTAACGCCGGTCGCAGATACCATTCAAACTGCATGTGGTGTTGGACTGTTTCGTTAGGCCAGTTTTGTGCACAAACAGTATTTTCGACAGCATAGGGTTTGTTTTCCAAATTTAAATGAGAGTATTTGTGTATTTGTGTATTAAATAGCCCGTCTAACTTGAGTCGCTGGTACCATTGGGGTTTAAACATGTCGTCTGCTTGAATATATTGAATAACTCACCACTAACTGTTTTGCGCGTCCGTCGGCGTCCGTTAGTCCTTCCTTGCTTACTTGCGCGTGCGTTCTATTGTTTTTAACCCCGTTATGGTACCAGGCCAGGCTGATATCTTTATTGCAGCATAAACTGTTCTAACGCGGTTCACAGATACCATTCGAACGACATGTGGTATTGGATTCGTTCGTTAGGCCAGTTTTGTGCACAGACAGTAGTTTTCCAAATTTATATGACAGCATAAACTGTTCTAACGCCGGTCGCAGATACCATTCAAACTGCATGTGGTGTTGGACTGTTTCGTTAGGCCAGTTTTGTGCACAAACAGTATTTTCGACAGCATAGGGTTTGTTTTCCAAATTTAAATGAGAGTATTTGTGTATTTGTGTATTAAATAGCCCGTCTAACTTGAGTCGCTGGTACCATTGGGGGTTTAAACATGTCGTCTGCTTGAATATATTGAATAACTCACCACTAACTGTTTCTAGCTTTGGTTATTTTTAAGCAACAACGACACCTGACAGAGCGGACGGACGGACTTGCGGCCACCTGCGAACATTGGTAAGTTGAACTTTGAAGTATATTATTGTCCCACTATGTCAGCGTTTCTATCTTAAATTCAGTTCCACTTATAATTACAGCATTTAAAATAATTACATTTCTAGTTAAAATTACAGACCATGGCATCTTGCGCGTCCGTCGGCGTCCGTTAGTCCTTCCTTGCTTACTTGCGCGTGCGTTCTATTGTTTTTAACCCCGTTATGGTACCAGGCCAGGCTGATATCTTTATTGCAGCATAAACTGTTCTAACGCGGTTCACAGATACCATTCGAACGACATGTGGTATTGGATTCGTTCGTTAGGCCAGTTTTGTGCACAGACAGTAGTTTTCCAAATTTATATGACAGCATAAACTGTTCTAACGCCGGTCGCAGATACCATTCAAACTGCATGTGGTGTTGGACTGTTTCGTTAGGCCAGTTTTGTGCACAAACAGTATTTTCGACAGCATAGGGTTTGTTTTCCAAATTTAAATGAGAGTATTTGTGTATTTGTGTATTAAATAGCCCGTCTAACTTGAGTCGCTGGTACCATTGGGGTTTAAACATGTCGTCTGCTTGAATATATTGAATAACTCACCACTAACTGTTTTGCGCGTCCGTCGGCGTCCGTTAGTCCTTCCTTGCTTACTTGCGCGTGCGTTCTATTGTTTTTAACCCCGTTATGGTACCAGGCCAGGCTGATATCTTTATTGCAGCATAAACTGTTCTAACGCGGTTCACAGATACCATTCGAACGACATGTGGTATTGGATTCGTTCGTTAGGCCAGTTTTGTGCACAGACAGTAGTTTTCCAAATTTATATGACAGCATAAACTGTTCTAACGCCGGTCGCAGATACCATTCAAACTGCATGTGGTGTTGGACTGTTTCGTTAGGCCAGTTTTGTGCACAAACAGTATTTTCGACAGCATAGGGTTTGTTTTCCAAATTTAAATGAGAGTATTTGTGTATTTGTGTATTAAATAGCCCGTCTAACTTGAGTCGCTGGTACCATTGGGGGTTTAAACATGTCGTCTGCTTGAATATATTGAATAACTCACCACTAACTGTTTCTAGCTTTGGTTATTTTTAAGCAACAACGACACCTGACAGAGCGGACGGACGGACTTGCGGCCACCTGCGAACATTGGTAAGTTGAACTTTGAAGTATATTATTGTCCCACTATGTCAGCGTTTCTATCTTAAATTCAGTTCCACTTATAATTACAGCATTTAAAATAATTACATTTCTAGTTAAAATTACAGACCATGGCATCTTGCGCGTCCGTCGGCGTCCGTTAGTCCTTCCTTGCTTACTTGCGCGTGCGTTCTATTGTTTTTAACCCCGTTATGGTACCAGGCCAGGCTGATATCTTTATTGCAGCATAAACTGTTCTAACGCGGTTCACAGATACCATTCGAACGACATGTGGTATTGGATTCGTTCGTTAGGCCAGTTTTGTGCACAGACAGTAGTTTTCCAAATTTATATGACAGCATAAACTGTTCTAACGCCGGTCGCAGATACCATTCAAACTGCATGTGGTGTTGGACTGTTTCGTTAGGCCACTTTTGTGCACAAACAGTATTTTCGACAGCATAGGGTTTGTTTTCCAAATTTAAATGAGAGTATTTGTGTATTTGTGTATTAAATAGCCCGTCTAACTTGAGTCGCTGGTACCATTGGGGTTTAAACATGTCGTCTGCTTGAATATATTGAATAACTCACCACTAACTGTTTTGCGCGTCCGTCGGCGTCCGTTAGTCCTTCCTTGCTTACTTGCGCGTGCGTTCTATTGTTTTTAACCCCGTTATGGTACCAGGCCAGGCTGATATCTTTATTGCAGCATAAACTGTTCTAACGCGGTTCACAGATACCATTCGAACGACATGTGGTATTGGATTCGTTCGTTAGGCCAGTTTTGTGCACAGACAGTAGTTTTCCAAATTTATATGACAGCATAAACTGTTCTAACGCCGGTCGCAGATACCATTCAAACTGCATGTGGTGTTGGACTGTTTCGTTAGGCCAGTTTTGTGCACAAACAGTATTTTCGACAGCATAGGGTTTGTTTTCCAAATTTAAATGAGAGTATTTGTGTATTTGTGTATTAAATAGCCCGTCTAACTTGAGTCGCTGGTACCATTGGGGTTTAAACATGTCGTCTGCTTGAATATATTGAATAACTCACCACTAACTGTTTTGCGCGTCCGTCGGCGTCCGTTAGTCCTTCCTTGCTTACTTGCGCGTGCGTTCTATTGTTTTTAACCCCGTTATGGTACCAGGCCAGGCTGATATCTTTATTGCAGCATAAACTGTTCTAACGCGGTTCACAGATACCATTCGAACGACATGTGGTATTGGATTCGTTCGTTAGGCCAGTTTTGTGCACAGACAGTAGTTTTCCAAATTTATATGACAGCATAAACTGTTCTAACGCCGGTCGCAGATACCATTCAAACTGCATGTGGTGTTGGACTGTTTCGTTAGGCCAGTTTTGTGCACAAACAGTATTTTCGACAGCATAGGGTTTGTTTTCCAAATTTAAATGAGAGTATTTGTGTATTTGTGTATTAAATAGCCCGTCTAACTTGAGTCGCTGGTACCATTGGGGGTTTAAACATGTCGTCTGCTTGAATATATTGAATAACTCACCACTAACTGTTTCTAGCTTTGGTTATTTTTAAGCAACAACGACACCTGACAGAGCGGACGGACGGACTTGAGGCCACCTGCGAACATTGGTAAGTTGAACTTTGAAGTATATTATTGTCCCACTATGTCAGCGTTTCTATCTTAAATTCAGTTCCACTTATAATTACAGCATTTAAAATAATTACATTTCTAGTTAAAATTACAGACCATGGCATCTTGCGCGTCCGTCGGCGTCCGTTAGTCCTTCCTTGCTTACTTGCGCGTGCGTTCTATTGTTTTTAACCCCGTTATGGTACCAGGCCAGGCTGATATCTTTATTGCAGCATAAACTGTTCTAACGCGGTTCACAGATACCATTCGAACGACATGTGGTATTGGATTCGTTCGTTAGGCCAGTTTTGTGCACAGACAGTAGTTTTCCAAATTTATATGACAGCATAAAATGTTCTAACGCCGGTCGCAGATACCATTCAAACTGCATGTGGTGTTGGACTGTTTCGTTAGGCCAGTTTTGTGCACAAACAGTATTTTCGACAGCATAGGGTTTGTTTTCCAAATTTAAATGAGAGTATTTGTGTATTTGTGTATTAAATAGCCCGTCTAACTTGAGTCGCTGGTACCATTGGGGTTTAAACATGTCGTCTGCTTGAATATATTGAATAACTCACCACTAACTGTTTTGCGCGTCCGTCGGCGTCCGTTAGTCCTTCCTTGCTTACTTGCGCGTGCGTTCTATTGTTTTTAACCCCGTTATGGTACCAGGCCAGGCTGATATCTTTATTGCAGCATAAACTGTTCTAACGCGGTTCACAGATACCATTCGAACGACATGTGGTATTGGATTCGTTCGTTAGGCCAGTTTTGTGCACAGACAGTAGTTTTCCAAATTTATATGACAGCATAAACTGTTCTAACGCCGGTCGCAGATACCATTCAAACTGCATGTGGTGTTGGACTGTTTCGTTAGGCCAGTTTTGTGCACAAACAGTATTTTCGACAGCATAGGGTTTGTTTTCCAAATTTAAATGAGAGTATTTGTGTATTTGTGTATTAAATAGCCCGTCTAACTTGAGTCGCTGGTACCATTGGGGGTTTAAACATGTCGTCTGCTTGAATATATTGAATAACTCACCACTAACTGTTTCTAGCTTTGGTTATTTTTAAGCAACAACGACACCTGACAGAGCGGACGTACGGACTTGCGGCCACCTGCGAACATTGGTAAGTTGAACTTTGAAGTATATTATTGTCCCACTATGTCAGCGTTTCTATCTTAAATTCAGTTCCACTTATAATTACAGCATTTAAAATAATTACATTTCTAGTTAAAATTACAGACCATGGCATCTTGCGCGTCCGTCGGCGTCCGTTAGTCCTTCCTTGCTTACTTGCGCGTGCGTTCTATTGTTTTTAACCCCGTTATGGTACCAGGCCAGGCTGATATCTTTATTGCAGCATAAACTGTTCTAACGCGGTTCACAGATACCATTCGAACGACATGTGGTATTGGATTCGTTCGTTAGGCCAGTTTTGTGCACAGACAGTAGTTTTCCAAATTTATATGACAGCATAAACTGTTCTAACGCCGGTCGCAGATACCATTCAAACTGCATGTGGTGTTGGACTGTTTCGTTAGGCCAGTTTTGTGCACAAACAGTATTTTCGACAGCATAGGGTTTGTTTTCCAAATTTAAATGAGAGTATTTGTGTATTTGTGTATTAAATAGCCCGTCTAACTTGAGTCGCTGGTACCATTGGGGTTTAAACATGTCGTCTGCTTGAATATATTGAATAACTCACCACTAACTGTTTTGCGCGTCCGTCGGCGTCCGTTAGTCCTTCCTTGCTTACTTGCGCGTGCGTTCTATTGTTTTTAACCCCGTTATGGTACCAGGCCAGGCTGATATCTTTATTGCAGCATAAACTGTTCTAACGCGGTTCACAGATACCATTCGAACGACATGTGGTATTGGATTCGTTCGTTAGGCCAGTTTTGTGCACAGACAGTAGTTTTCCAAATTTATATGACAGCATAAACTGTTCTAACGCCGGTCGCAGATACCATTCAAACTGCATGTGGTGTTGGACTGTTTCGTTAGGCCAGTTTTGTGCACAAACAGTATTTTCGACAGCATAGGGTTTGTTTTCCAAATTTAAATGAGAGTATTTGTGTATTTGTGTATTAAATAGCCCGTCTAACTTGAGTCGCTGGTACCATTGGGGTTTAAACATGTCGTCTGCTTGAATATATTGAATAACTCACCACTAACTGTTTTGCGCGTCCGTCGGCGTCCGTTAGTCCTTCCTTGCTTACTTGCGCGTGCGTTCTATTATTTTTAACCCCGTTATGGTACCAGGCCAGGCTGATATCTTTATTGCAGCATAAACTGTTCTAACGCGGTTCACAGATACCATTCGAACGACATGTGGTATTGGATTCGTTCGTTAGGCCAGTTTTGTGCACAGACAGTAGTTTTCCAAATTTATATGACAGCATAAACTGTTCTAACGCCGGTCGCAGATACCATTCAAACTGCATGTGGTGTTGGACTGTTTCGTTAGGCCAGTTTTGTGCACAAACAGTATTTTCGACAGCATAGGGTTTGTTTTCCAAATTTAAATGAGAGTATTTGTGTATTTGTGTATTAAATAGCCCGTCTAACTTGAGTCGCTGGTACCATTGGGGGTTTAAACATGTCGTCTGCTTGAATATATTGAATAACTCACCACTAACTGTTTCTAGCTTTGGTTATTTTTAAGCAACAACGACACCTGACAGAGCGGACGGACGGACTTGCGGCCACCTGCGAACATTGGTAAGTTGAACTTTGAAGTATATTATTGTCCCACTATGTCAGCGTTTCTATCTTAAATTCAGTTCCACTTATAATTACAGCATTTAAAATAATTACATTTCTAGTTAAAATTACAGACCATGGCATCTTGCGCGTCCGTCGGCGTCCGTTAGTCCTTCCTTGCTTACTTGCGCGTGCGTTCTATTGTTTTTAACCCCGTTATGGTACCAGGCCAGGCTGATATCTTTATTGCAGCATAAACTGTTCTAACGCGGTTCACAGATACCATTCGAACGACATGTGGTATTGGATTCGTTCGTTAGGCCAGTTTTGTGCACAGACAGTAGTTTTCCAAATTTATATGACAGCATAAACTGTTCTAACGCCGGTCGCAGATACCATTCAAACTGCATGTGGTGTTGGACTGTTTCGTTAGGCCAGTTTTGTGCACAAACAGTATTTTCGACAGCATAGGGTTTGTTTTCCAAATTTAAATGAGAGTATTTGTGTATTTGTGTATTAAATAGCCCGTCTAACTTGAGTCGCTGGTACCATTGGGGTTTAAACATGTCGTCTGCTTGAATATATTGAATAACTCACCACTAACTGTTTTGCGCGTCCGTCGGCGTCCGTTAGTCCTTCCTTGCTTACTTGCGCGTGCGTTCTATTGTTTTTAACCCCGTTATGGTACCAGGCCAGGCTGATATCTTTATTGCAGCATAAACTGTTCTAACGCGGTTCACAGATACCATTCGAACGACATGTGGTATTGGATTCGTTCGTTAGGCCAGTTTTGTGCACAGACAGTAGTTTTCCAAATTTATATGACAGCATAAACTGTTCTAACGCCGGTCGCAGATACCATTCAAACTGCATGTGGTGTTGGACTGTTTCGTTAGGCCAGTTTTGTGCACAAACAGTATTTTCGACAGCATAGGGTTTGTTTTCCAAATTTAAATGAGAGTATTTGTGTATTTGTGTATTAAATAGCCCGTCTAACTTGAGTCGCTGGTACCATTGGGGGTTTAAACATGTCGTCTGCTTGAATATATTGAATAACTCACCACTAACTGTTTCTAGCTTTGGTTATTTTTAAGCAACAACGACACCTGACAGAGCGGACGGACGGACTTGCGGCCACCTGCGAACATTGGTAAGTTGAACTTTGAAGTATATTATTGTCCCACTATGTCAGCGTTTCTATCTTAAATTCAGTTCCACTTATAATTACAGCATTTAAAATAATTACATTTCTAGTTAAAATTACAGACCATGGCATCTTGCGCGTCCGTCGGCGTCCGTTAGTCCTTCCTTGCTTACTTGCGCGTGCGTTCTATTGTTTTTAACCCCGTTATGGTACCAGGCCAGGCTGATATCTTTATTGCAGCATAAACTGTTCTAACGCGGTTCACAGATACCATTCGAACGACATGTGGTATTGGATTCGTTCGTTAGGCCAGTTTTGTGCACAGACAGTAGTTTTCCAAATTTATATGACAGCATAAACTGTTCTAACGCCGGTCGCAGATACCATTCAAACTGCATGTGGTGTTGGACTGTTTCGTTAGGCCAGTTTTGTGCACAAACAGTATTTTCGACAGCATAGGGTTTGTTTTCCAAATTTAAATGAGAGTATTTGTGTATTTGTGTATTAAATAGCCCGTCTAACTTGAGTCGCTGGTACCATTGGGGTTTAAACATGTCGTCTGCTTGAATATATTGAATAACTCACCACTAACTGTTTTGCGCGTCCGTCGGCGTCCGTTAGTCCTTCCTTGCTTACTTGCGCGTGCGTTCTATTGTTTTTAACCCCGTTATGGTACCAGGCCAGGCTGATATCTTTATTGCAGCATAAACTGTTCTAACGCGGTTCACAGATACCATTCGAACGACATGTGGTATTGGATTCGTTCGTTAGGCCAGTTTTGTGCACAGACAGTAGTTTTCCAAATTTATATGACAGCATAAACTGTTCTAACGCCGGTCGCAGATACCATTCAAACTGCATGTGGTGTTGGACTGTTTCGTTAGGCCAGTTTTGTGCACAAACAGTATTTTCGACAGCATAGGGTTTGTTTTCCAAATTTAAATGAGAGTATTTGTGTATTTGTGTATTAAATAGCCCGTCTAACTTGAGTCGCTGGTACCATTGGGGGTTTAAACATGTCGTCTGCTTGAATATATTGAATAACTCACCACTAACTGTTTCTAGCTTTGGTTATTTTTAAGCAACAACGACACCTGACAGAGCGGACGGACGGACTTGCGGCCACCTGCGAACATTGGTAAGTTGAACTTTGAAGTATATTATTGTCCCACTATGTCAGCGTTTCTATCTTAAATTCAGTTCCACTTATAATTACAGCATTTAAAATAATTACATTTCTAGTTAAAATTACAGACCATGGCATCTTGCGCGTCCGTCGGCGTCCGTTAGTCCTTCCTTGCTTACTTGCGCGTGCGTTCTATTGTTTTTAACCCCGTTATGGTACCAGGCCAGGCTGATATCTTTATTGCAGCATAAACTGTTCTAACGCGGTTCACAGATACCATTCGAACGACATGTGGTATTGGATTCGTTCGTTAGGCCAGTTTTGTGCACAGACAGTAGTTTTCCAAATTTATATGACAGCATAAACTGTTCTAACGCCGGTCGCAGATACCATTCAAACTGCATGTGGTGTTGGACTGTTTCGTTAGGCCAGTTTTGTGCACAAACAGTATTTTCGACAGCATAGGGTTTGTTTTCCAAATTTAAATGAGAGTATTTGTGTATTTGTGTATTAAATAGCCCGTCTAACTTGAGTCGCTGGTACCATTGGGGTTTATACATGTCGTCTGCTTGAATATATTGAATAACTCACCACTAACTGTTTTGCGCGTCCGTCGGCGTCCGTTAGTCCTTCCTTGCTTACTTGCGCGTGCGTTCTATTGTTTTTAACCCCGTTATGGTACCAGGCCAGGCTGATATCTTTATTGCAGCATAAACTGTTCTAACGCGGTTCACAGATACCATTCGAACGACATGTGGTATTGGATTCGTTCGTTAGGCCAGTTTTGTGCACAGACAGTAGTTTTCCAAATTTATATGACAGCATAAACTGTTCTAACGCCGGTCGCAGATACCATTCAAACTGCATGTGGTGTTGGACTGTTTCGTTAGGCCAGTTTTGTGCACAAACAGTATTTTCGACAGCATAGGGTTTGTTTTCCAAATTTAAATGAGAGTATTTGTGTATTTGTGTATTAAATAGCCCGTCTAACTTGAGTCGCTGGTACCATTGGGGTTTAAACATGTCGTCTGCTTGAATATATTGAATAACTCACCACTAACTGTTTTGCGCGTCCGTCGGCGTCCGTTAGTCCTTCCTTGCTTACTTGCGCGTGCGTTCTATTGTTTTTAACCCCGTTATGGTACCAGGCCAGGCTGATATCTTTATTGCAGCATAAACTGTTCTAACGCGGTTCACAGATACCATTCGAACGACATGTGGTATTGGATTCGTTCGTTAGGCCAGTTTTGTGCACAGACAGTAGTTTTCCAAATTTATATGACAGCATAAACTGTTCTAACGCCGGTCGCAGATACCATTCAAACTGCATGTGGTGTTAGACTGTTTCGTTAGGCCAGTTTTGTGCACAAACAGTATTTTCGACAGCATAGGGTTTGTTTTCCAAATTTAAATGAGAGTATTTGTGTATTTGTGTATTAAATAGCCCGTCTAACTTGAGTCGCTGGTACCATTGGGGTTTAAACATGTCGTCTGCTTGAATATATTGAATAACTCACCACTAACTGTTTTGCGCGTCCGTCGGCGTCCGTTAGTCCTTCCTTGCTTACTTGCGCGTGCGTTCTATTGTTTTTAACCCCGTTATGGTACCAGGCCAGGCTGATATCTTTATTGCAGCATAAACTGTTCTAACGCGGTTCACAGATACCATTCGAACGACATGTGGTATTGGATTCGTTCGTTAGGCCAGTTTTGTGCACAGACAGTAGTTTTCCAAATTTATATGACAGCATAAACTGTTCTAACGCCGGTCGCAGATACCATTCAAACTGCATGTGGTGTTGGACTGTTTCGTTAGGCCAGTTTTGTGCACAAACAGTATTTTCGACAGCATAGGGTTTGTTTTCCAAATTTAAATGAGAGTATTTGTGTATTTGTGTATTAAATAGCCCGTCTAACTTGAGTCGCTGGTACCATTGGGGTTTAAACATGTCGTCTGCTTGAATATATTGAATAACTCACCACTAACTGTTTCTAGCTTTGGTTATTTTTAAGCAACAACGACACCTGACAGAGCGGACGGACGGACTTGCGGCCACCTGCGAACATTGGTAAGTTGAACTTTGAAGTATATTATTGTCCCACTATGTCAGCGTTTCTATCTTAAATTCAGTTCCACTTATAATTACAGCATTTAAAATAATTACATTTCTAGTTAAAATTACAGACCATGGCATCTTGCGCGTCCGTCGGCGTCCGTTAGTCCTTCCTTGCTTACTTGCGCGTGCGTTCTATTGTTTTTAACCCCGTTATGGTACCAGGCCAGGCTGATATCTTTATTGCAGCATAAACTGTTCTAACGCGGTTCACAGATACCATTCGAACGACATGTGGTATTGGATTCGTTCGTTAGGCCAGTTTTGTGCACAGACAGTAGTTTTCCAAATTTATATGACAGCATAAACTGTTCTAACGCCGGTCGCAGATACCATTCAAACTGCATGTGGTGTTGGACTGTTTCGTTAGGCCAGTTTTGTGCACAAACAGTATTTTCGACAGCATAGGGTTTGTTTTCCAAATTTAAATGAGAGTATTTGTGTATTTGTGTATTAAATAGACCGTCTAACTTGAGTCGCTGGTACCATTGGGGTTTAAACATGTCGTCTGCTTGAATATATTGAATAACTCACCACTAACTGTTTTGCGCGTCCGTCGGCGTCCGTTAGTCCTTCCTTGCTTACTTGCGCGTGCGTTCTATTGTTTTTAACCCCGTTATGGTACCAGGCCAGGCTGATATCTTTATTGCAGCATAAACTGTTCTAACGCGGTTCACAGATACCATTCGAACGACATGTGGTATTGGATTCGTTCGTTAGGCCAGTTTTGTGCACAGACAGTAGTTTTCCAAATTTATATGACAGCATAAACTGTTCTAACGCCGGTCGCAGATACCATTCAAACTGCATGTGGTGTTGGACTGTTTCGTTAGGCCAGTTTTGTGCACAAACAGTATTTCGGACAGCATAGGGTTTGTTTTCCAAATTTAAATGAGAGTATTTGTGTATTTGTGTATTAAATAGCCCGTCTAACTTGAGTCGCTGGTACCATTGGGGGTTTAAACATGTCGTCTGCTTGAATATATTGAATAACTCACCACTAACTGTTTCTAGCTTTGGTTATTTTTAAGCAACAACGACACCTGACAGAGCGGACGGACGGACTTGCGGCCACCTGCGAACATTGGTAAGTTGAACTTTGAAGTATATTATTGTCCCACTATGTCAGCGTTTCTATCTTAAATTCAGTTCCACTTATAATTACAGCATTTAAAATAATTACATTTCTAGTTAAAATTACAGACCATGGCATCTTGCGCGTCCGTCGGCGTCCGTTAGTCCTTCCTTGCTTACTTGCGCGTGCGTTCTATTGTTTTTAACCCCGTTATGGTACCAGGCCAGGCTGATATCTTTATTGCAGCATAAACTGTTCTAACGCGGTTCACAGATACCATTCGAACGACATGTGGTATTGGATTCGTTCGTTAGGCCAGTTTTGTGCACAGACAGTAGTTCGACAACACAGGGGTTGTTTTCCAAATTTATATGACAGCATAAACTGTTCTAACGCCGGTCGCAGATACCATTCAAACTGCATGTGGTGTTGGACTGTTTCGTTAGGCCAGTTTTGTGCACAAACAGTATTTCGGACAGCATAGGGTTTGTTTTCCAAATTTAAATGAGAGTATTTGTGTATTTGTGTATTAAATAGCCCGTCTAACTTGAGTCGCTGGTACCATTGGGGTTTAAACATGTCGTCTGCTTGAATATATTGAATAACTCACCACTAACTGTTTTGCGCGTCCGTCGGCGTCCGTTAGTCCTTCCTTGCTTACTTGCGCGTCCGTTCTATTGTTTTTTAACCCCGTTATGGTACCAGGCCAGGCTGATATCTTTATTGC
Organism: Gari tellinella; assembly: GCA_922989275.2. NCBI lineage: Eukaryota > Metazoa > Mollusca > Bivalvia > Cardiida > Psammobiidae > Gari > Gari tellinella. The sequence continues at coordinate 69,163,558 of OV277859.1, forward strand.
AGCATAAACTGTTCTAACGCGGTTCACAGATACCATTCGAACGACATGTGGTATTGGATTCGTTCGTTAGGCCAGTTTTGTGCACAGACAGTAGTTCGACAACACAGGGGTTGTTTTCCAAATTTATATGACAGCATAAACTGTTCTAACGCCGGTCGCAGATACCATTCAAACTGCATGTGGTGTTGGACTGTTTCGTTAGGCCAGTTTTGTGCACAAACAGTATTTCGGACAGCATAGGGTTTGTTTTCCAAATTTAAATGAGAGTATTTGTGTATTTGTGTATTAAATAGCCCGTCTTACTTGAGTCGCTGGTACCATTGGGGGTTTAAACATGTCGTCTGCTTGAATATATTGAATAACTCACCACTAACTGTTTCTAGCTTTGGTTATTTTTAAGCAACAACGACACCTGATAGAGCGGACGGACGGACTTGCGGCCACCTGCGAACATTGGTAAGTTGAACTTTGAAGTATATTATTGTCCCACTATGTCAGCGTTTCTATCTTAAATTCAGTTCCACTTATAATTACAGCATTTAAAATAATTACATTTCTAGTTAAAATTACAGACCATGGCATCTTGCGCGTCCGTCGGCGTCCGTTAGTCCTTCCTTGCTTACTTGCGCGTCCGTTCTATTGTTTTTAACCCCGTTATGGTACCAGGCCAGGCTGATATCTTTATTGCAGCATAAACTGTTCTAACGCGGTTCACAGATACCATTCGAACGACATGTGGTATTGGATTCGTTCGTTAGGCCAGTTTTGTGCACAGACAGTAGTTCGACAACACAGGGGTTGTTTTCCAAATTTATATGACAGCATAAACTGTTCTAACGCCGGTCGCAGATACCATTCAAACTGCATGTGGTGTTGGACTGTTTCGTTAGGCCAGTTTTGTGCACAAACAGTATTTCGGACAGCATAGGGTTTGTTTTCCAAATTTAAATGAGAGTATTTGTGTATTTGTGTATTAAATAGCCCGTCTAACTTGAGTCGCTGGTACCATTGGGGGTTTAAACATGTCGTCTGCTTGAATATATTGAATAACTCACCACTAACTGTTTCTAGCTTTGGTTATTTTTAAGCAACAACGACACCTGACAGAGCGGACGGACGGACTTGCGGCCACCTGCGAACATTGGTAAGTTGAACTTTGAAGTATATTATTGTCCCACTATGTCAGCGTTTCTATCTTAAATTCAGTTCCACTTATACGAGGGTTGTTCGGAAAGTTCGTAGAATTTTGTTATATCTCTGGTTAGCTTCATTTGATCAATTGGAAATTTGGTATGTAAGTACCTCATCTTACTGTTAAAACATTTACAAAGAGAGAAATGAAACAAGTTATGTTTGCCGAATATACATGTTACCGTAGCAACGCAGTAACCGGGACCCGGAGCAGCTCGAAAGTTGTGACTTTTTAAAATTTATTCTAATTAAGTAAACGTGATTTCTCTCCATCCCTTTGGCTCTAGAAAAGCACGAAAATGTCTGATTGTAACATGACGTCATGACGTTAGTTACTCATAATTTCAAAACATTGTAAGCGTTTGAACAGAATTTACAGTATTTAGTCTAAATAGAGCGGAAATGCGAACTAACAAGAAATGACGTCGACCAGTGACGGTGACTTGCGAAGCGTTATTAAAAAAAAGTGTTACTCTAGGTAAATCGCCGACAACACTCTTAAAATGATTAAATCAACGGGAAAAAATGACAAAAAGTTCAGTCTCGCATTCCTGTATAAATGGCACTGACTATTTAGAAGTCGAAGATAACCGATCCAGGACGCTCCTAGGAGCGACCGACCATCGATCTTAGCTGCTTCCATTAAGGACAAGTCCAAAGATATGGGAAATGCGGACAGAAAAACACAGTAAGGTATATCCCTGGTAAAACTGGTGTTTCGTGCACTACCGTTCAAGAAATATTAACAGATGAACTTGGTATGTCTAATGTTGGAGCACACTGGGTGCCGAGATTATTCACGGACAAGGAAAAGGAGAACCGAGTTAGATGCTCTCAGATGTTTCTCAGCCGCAACGATGCCGAAAGTGGCGAATTTTGTTTTTGACAGAATTATCACTACGGAAGCGACTACACATGGATCTTGAGCGCGTAATGCTACATCAGGATAATGAACCGGACCGTAGAGCAGCTTCAACGCAGTTAGAAATCAGCTTACTGTGGTTTGAGATGTAAGAACACCCGCCTAACGGTCAAAATTGGCTCCCGTGGGTTTTAGAGTTCTCACAGAGTTAAAGGAGAGCTTACGTGGAATTACATTTGTTTCAGTAGCTGAATTAACCAAACAGACCCAGCAAGTTGTATCTACATTCAGTGAAGACTTGTATGCAGAATCGTACGCAAAATGAGTTAGAAGGCATAACAAGTGGGTGGATATTGCGTGTGATTATGTTGAGAAAGTTAGACGTTCGCTCGGCGTACATAACGTTTGACGTCACGTCGACGCTGACGTGCTCCGGGTATGCGTTATGTATGTATTTTTAAGATGCATAGAAAATATGTATTGAGGCGTAAATTGCCGATTTTCACAGAATATGTAGCACAGATCTGGAAATTAATGTGGATCTAATTTTTTGCATCCAACTACGACTATACGTAATTTTATAACAAAATTCTACGAACTTTCCGAACAACCCTCGTAATTACAGCATTTAAAATAATTACATTTCTAGTTAAAATTACAGACCATGGCATCTTGCGCGTCCGTCGGCGTCCGTTAGTCCTTCCTTGCTTACTTGCGCGTCCGTTCTATTGTTTTTAACCCCGTTATGGTACCAGGCCAGGCTGATATCTTTATTGCAGCATAAACTGTTCTAACGCGGTTCACAGATACCATTCGAACGACATGTGGTATTGGATTCGTTCGTTAGGCCAGTTTTGTGCACAGACAGTAGTTCGACAACACAGGGGTTGTTTTCCAAATTTATATGACAGCATAAACTGTTCTAACGCCGGTCGCAGATACCATTCAAACTGCATGTGGTGTTGGACTGTTTCGTTAGGCCAGTTTTGTGCACAAACAGTATTTCGGACAGCATAGGGTTTGTTTTCCAAATTTAAATGAGAGTATTTGTGTATTTGTGTATTAAATAGCCCGTCTAACTTGAGTCGCTGGTACCATTGGGGGTTTAAACATGTCGTCTGCTTGAATATATTGAATAACTCACCACTAACTGTTTCTAGCTTTGGTTATTTTTAAGCAACAACGACACCTGACAGAGCGGACGGACGGACTTGCGGCCACCTGCGAACATTGGTAAGTTGAACTTTGAAGTATATTATTGTCCCACTATGTCAGCGTTTCTATCTTAAATTCAGTTCCACTTATAATTACAGCATTTAAAATAATTACATTTCTAGTTAAAATTACAGACCATGGCATCTTGCGCGTCCGTCGGCGTCCGTTAGTCCTTCCTTGCTTACTTGCGCGTCCGTTCTATTGTTTTTAACCCCGTTATGGTACCAGGCCAGGCTGATATCTTTATTGCAGCATAAACTGTTCTAACGCGGTTCACAGATACCATTCGAACGACATGTGGTATTGGATTCGTTCGTTAGGCCAGTTTTGTGCACAGACAGTAGTTCGACAACACAGGGGTTGTTTTCCAAATTTATATGACAGCATAAACTGTTCTAACGCCGGTCGCAGATACCATTCAAACTGCATGTGGTGTTGGACTGTTTCGTTAGGCCAGTTTTGTGCACAAACAGTATTTTCGACAGCATAGGGTTTGTTTTCCAAATTTAAATGAGAGTATTTGTGTATTTGTGTATTAAATAGCCCGTCTAACTTGAGTCGCTGGTACCATTGGGGTTTAAACATGTCGTCTGCTTGAATATATTGAATAACTCACCACTAACTGTTTTGCGCGTCCGTCGGCGTCCGTTAGTCCTTCCTTGCTTACTTGCGCGTCCGTTCTATTGTTTTTAACCCCGTTATGGTACCAGGCCAGGCTGATATCTTTATTGCAGCATAAACTGTTCTAACGCGGTTCACAGATACCATTCGAACGACATGTGGTATTGGATTCGTTCGTTAGGCCAGTTTTGTGCACAGACAGTAGTTCGACAACACAGGGGTTGTTTTCCAAATTTATATGACAGCATAAACTGTTCTAACGCCGGTCGCAGATACCATTCAAACTGCATGTGGTGTTGGACTGTTTCGTTAGGCCAGTTTTGTGCACAAACAGTATTTCGGACAGCATAGGGTTTGTTTTCCAAATTTAAATGAGAGTATTTGTGTATTTGTGTATTAAATAGCCCGTCTAACTTGAGTCGCTGGTACCATTGGGGTTTAAACATGTCGTCTGCTTGAATATATTGAATAACTCACCACTAACTGTTTTGCGCGTCCGTCGGCGTCCGTTAGTCCTTCCTTGCTTACTTGCGCGTCCGTTCTATTGTTTTTAACCCCGTTATGGTACCAGGCCAGGCTGATATCTTTATTGCAGCATAAACTGTTCTAACGCGGTTCACAGATACCATTCGAACGACATGTGGTATTGGATTCGTTCGTTAGGCCAGTTTTGTGCACAGACAGTAGTTCGACAACACAGGGGTTGTTTTCCAAATTTATATGACAGCATAAACTGTTCTAACGCCGGTCGCAGATACCATTCAAACTGCATGTGGTGTTGGACTGTTTCGTTAGGCCAGTTTTGTGCACAAACAGTATTTCGGACAGCATAGGGTTTGTTTTCCAAATTTAAATGAGAGTATTTGTGTATTTGTGTATTAAATAGCCCGTCTTACTTGAGTCGCTGGTACCATTGGGGGTTTAAACATGTCGTCTGCTTGAATATATTGAATAACTCACCACTAACTGTTTCTAGCTTTGGTTATTTTTAAGCAACAACGACACCTGACAGAGCGGACGGACGGACTTGCGGCCACCTGCGAACATTGGTAAGTTGAACTTTGAAGTATATTATTGTCCCACTATGTCAGCGTTTCTATCTTAAATTCAGTTCCACTTATAATTACAGCATTTAAAATAATTACATTTCTAGTTAAAATTACAGACCATGGCATCTTGCGCGTCCGTCGGCGTCCGTTAGTCCTTCCTTGCTTACTTGCGCGTCCGTTCTATTGTTTTTAACCCCGTTATGGTACCAGGCCAGGCTGGTATCTTTATTGCAGCATAAACTGTTCTAACGCGGTTCACAGATACCATTCGAACGACATGTGGTATTGGATTCGTTCGTTAGGCCAGTTTTGTGCACAGACAGTAGTTCGACAACACAGGGGTTGTTTTCCAAATTTATATGACAGCATAAACTGTTCTAACGCCGGTCGCAGATACCATTCAAAATGCATGTGGTGTTGGACTGTTTCGTTAGGCCAGTTTTGTGCACAAACAGTATTTCGGACAGCATAGGGTTTGTTTTCCAAATTTAAATATGAGTATTTGTGTATTTGTGTATTAAATAGCCCGTCTAACTTGAGTCGCTGGTACCATTGGGGGTTTAAACATGTCGTCTGCTTGAATAAATTGAATAACTCACCACTAACTGTTTCTAGCTTTGGTTATTTTTAAGCAACAACGACACCTGACAGAGCGGACGGACGGACTTGCGGCCACCTGCGAACATTGGTAAGTTGAACTTTGAAGTATATTATTGTCCCACTATGTCAGCGTTTCTATCTTAAATTCAGTTCCACTTATAATTACAGCATTTAAAATAATTACATTTCTAGTTAAAATTACAGACCATGGCATCTTGCGCGTCCGTCGGCGTCCGTTAGTCCTTCCTTGCTTACTTGCGCGTCCGTTCTATTGTTTTTAACCCCGTTATGGTACCAGGCCAGGCTGATATCTTTATTGCAGCATAAACTGTTCTAACGCGGTTCACAGATACCATTCGAACGACATGTGGTATTGGATTCGTTCGTTAGGCCAGTTTTGTGCACAGACAGTAGTTCGACAACACAGGGGTTGTTTTCCAAATTTATATGACAGCATAAACTGTTCTAACGCCGGTCGCAGATACCATTCAAACTGCATGTGGTGTTGGACTGTTTCGTTAGGCCAGTTTTGTGCACAAACAGTATTTCGGACAGCATAGGGTTTGTTTTCCAAATTTAAATGAGAGTATTTGTGTATTTTTGTATTAAATAGCCCGTCTAACTTGAGTCGCTGGTACCATTGGGGGTTTAAACATGTCGTCTGCTTGAATATATTGAATAACTCACCACTAACTGTTTCTAGCTTTGGTTATTTTTAAGCAACAACGACACCTGACAGAGCGGACGGACGGACTTGCGGCCACCTGCGAACATTGGTAAGTTGAACTTTGAAGTATATTATTGTCCCACTATGTCAGCGTTTCTATCTTAAATTCAGTTCCACTTATAATTACAGCATTTAAAATAATTACATTTCTAGTTAAAATTACAGACCATGGCATCTTGCGCGTCCGTCGGCGTCCGTTAGTCCTTCCTTGCTTACTTGCGCGTCCGTTCTATTGTTTTTAACCCCGTTATGGTACCAGGCCAGGCTGATATCTTTATTGCAGCATAAACTGTTCTAACGCGGTTCACAGATACCATTCGAACGACATGTGGTATTGGATTCGTTCGTTAGGCCAGTTTTGTGCACAGACAGTAGTTCGACAACACAGGGGTTGTTTTCCAAATTTATATGACAGCATAAACTGTTCTAACGCCGGTCGCAGATACCATTCAAACTGCATGTGGTGTTGGACTGTTTCGTTAGGCCAGTTTTGTGCACAAACAGTATTTCGGACAGCATAGGGTTTGTTTTCCAAATTTAAATGAGAGTATTTGTGTATTTGTGTATTAAATAGCCCGTCTAACTTGAGTCGCTGGTACCAATGGGGGTTTAAACATGTCGTCTGCTTGAATATATTGAATAACTCACCACTAACTGTTTCTAGCTTTGGTTATTTTTAAGCAACAACGACACCTGACAGAGCGGACGGACGGACTTGCGGCCACCTGCGAACATTGGTAAGTTGAACTTTGAAGTATATTATTGTCCCACTATGTCAGCGTTTCTATCTTAAATTCAGATCCACTTATAATTACAGCATTTAAAATAATTACATTTCTAGTTAAAATTACAGACCATGGCATCTTGCGCGTCCGTCGGCGTCCGTTAGTCCTTCCTTGCTTACTTGCGCGTCCGTTCTATTGTTTTTAACCCCGTTATGGTACCAGGCCAGGCTGATATCTTTATTGCAGCATAAACTGTTCTAACGCGGTTCACAGATACCATTCGAACGACATGTGGTATTGGATTCGTTCGTTAGGCCAGTTTTGTGCACAGACAGTAGTTCGACAACACAGGGGTTGTTTTCCAAATTTATATGACAGCATAAACTGTTCTAACGCCGGTCGCAGATACTATTCAAACTGCATGTGGTGTTGGACTGTTTCGTTAGGCCAGTTTTGTGCACAAACAGTATTTCGGACAGCATAGGGTTTGTTTTCCAAATTTAAATGAGAGTATTTGTGTATTTGTGTATTAAATAGCCCGTCTAACTTGAGTCGCTGGTACCATTGGGGTTTAAACATGTCGTCTGCTTGAATATATTGAATAACTCACCACTAACTGTTTTGCGCGTCCGTCGGCGTCCGTTAGTCCTTCCTTGCTTACTTGCGCGTCCGTTCTATTGTTTTTAACCCCGTTATGGTACCAGGCCAGGCTGATATCTTTATTGCAGCATAAACTGTTCTAACGCGGTTCACAGATACCATTCGAACGACATGTGGTATTGGATTCGTTCGTTAGGCCAGTTTTGTGCACAGACAGTAGTTCGACAACACAGGGGTTGTTTTCCAAATTTATATGACAGCATAAACTGTTCTAACGCCGGTCGCAGATACCATTCAAACTGCATGTGGTGTTGGACTGTTTCGTTAGGCCAGTTTTGTGCACAAACAGTATTTCGGACAGCATAGGGTTTGTTTTCCAAATTTAAATGAGAGTATTTGTGTATTTTTGTATTAAATAGCCCGTCTAACTTGAGTCGCTGGTACCATTGGGGGTTTAAACATGTCGTCTGCTTGAATATATTGAATAACTCACCACTAACTGTTTCTAGCTTTGGTTATTTTTAAGCAACAACGACACCTGACAGAGCGGACGGACGGACTTGCGGCCACCTGCGAACATTGGTAAGTTGAACTTTGAAGTATATTATTGTCCCACTATGTCAGCGTTTCTATCTTAAATTCAGTTCCACTTATAATTACAGCATTTAAAATAATTACATTTCTAGTTAAAATTACAGACCATGGCATCTTGCGCGTCCGTCGGCGTCCGTTAGTCCTTCCTTGCTTACTTGCGCGTCCGTTCTATTGTTTTTAACCCCGTTATGGTACCAGGCCAGGCTGATATCTTTATTGCAGCATAAACTGTTCTAACGCGGTTCACAGATACCATTCGAACGACATGTGGTATTGGATTCGTTCGTTAGGCCAGTTTTGTGCACAGACAGTAGTTCGACAACACAGGGGTTGTTTTCCAAATTTATATGACAGCATAAACTGTTCTAACGCCGGTCGCAGATACCATTCAAACTGCATGTGGTGTTGGACTGTTTCGTTAGGCCAGTTTTGTGCACAAACAGTATTTCGGACAGCATAGGGTTTGTTTTCCAAATTTAAATGAGAGTATTTGTGTATTTGTGTATTAAATAGCCCGTCTAACTTGAGTCGCTGGTACCAATGGGGGTTTAAACATGTCGTCTGCTTGAATATATTGAATAACTCACCACTAACTGTTTCTAGCTTTGGTTATTTTTAAGCAACAACGACACCTGACAGAGCGGACGGACGGACTTGCGGCCACCTGCGAACATTGGTAAGTTGAACTTTGAAGTATATTATTGTCCCACTATGTCAGCGTTTCTATCTTAAATTCAGATCCACTTATAATTACAGCATTTAAAATAATTACATTTCTAGTTAAAATTACAGACCATGGCATCTTGCGCGTCCGTCGGCGTCCGTTAGTCCTTCCTTGCTTACTTGCGCGTCCGTTCTATTGTTTTTAACCCCGTTATGGTACCAGGCCAGGCTGATATCTTTATTGCAGCATAAACTGTTCTAACGCGGTTCACAGATACCATTCGAACGACATGTGGTATTGGATTCGTTCGTTAGGCCAGTTTTGTGCACAGACAGTAGTTCGACAACACAGGGGTTGTTTTCCAAATTTATATGACAGCATAAACTGTTCTAACGCCGGTCGCAGATACTATTCAAACTGCATGTGGTGTTGGACTGTTTCGTTAGGCCAGTTTTGTGCACAAACAGTATTTCGGACAGCATAGGGTTTGTTTTCCAAATTTAAATGAGAGTATTTGTGTATTTGTGTATTAAATAGCCCGTCTAACTTGAGTCGCTGGTACCATTGGGGTTTAAACATGTCGTCTGCTTGAATATATTGAATAACTCACCACTAACTGTTTTGCGCGTCCGTCGGCGTCCGTTAGTCCTTCCTTGCTTACTTGCGCGTCCGTTCTATTGTTTTTAACCCCGTTATGGTACCAGGCCAGGCTGATATCTTTATTGCAGCATAAACTGTTCTAACGCGGTTCACAGATACCATTCGAACGACATGTGGTATTGGATTCGTTCGTTAGGCCAGTTTTGTGCACAGACAGTAGTTCGACAACACAGGGGTTGTTTTCCAAATTTATATGACAGCATAAACTGTTCTAACGCCGGTCGCAGATACCATTCAAACTGCATGTGGTGTTGGACTGTTTCGTTAGGCCAGTTTTGTGCACAAACAGTATTTCGGACAGCATAGGGTTTGTTTTCCAAATTTAAATGAGAGTATTTGTGTATTTGTGTATTAAATAGCCCGTCTAACTTGAGTCGCTGGTACCATTGGGGGTTTAAACATGTCGTCTGCTTGAATATATTGAATAACTCACCACTAACTGTTTTGCGCGTCCGTCGGCGTCCGTTAGTCCTTCCTTGCTTACTTGCGCGTCCGTTCTATTGTTTTTAACCCCGTTATGGTACCAGGCCAGGCTGATATCTTTATTGCAGCATAAACTGTTCTAACGCGGTTCACAGATACCATTCGAACGACATGTGGTATTGGATTCGTTCGTTAGGCCAGTTTTGTGCACAGACAGTAGTTCGACAACACAGGGGTTGTTTTCCAAATTTATATGACAGCATAAACTGTTCTAACGCCGGTCGCAGATACCATTCAAACTGCATGTGGTGTTGGACTGTTTCGTTAGGCCAGTTTTGTGCACAAACAGTATTTCGGACAGCATAGGGTTTGTTTTCCAAATTTAAATGAGAGTATTTGTGTATTTGTGTATTAAATAGCCCGTCTAACTTGAGTCGCTGGTACCATTGGGGGTTTAAACATGTCGTCTGCTTGAATATATTGAATAACTCACCACTAACTGTTTCTAGCTTTGGTTATTTTTAAGCAACAACGACACCTGACAGAGCGGACGGACGGACTTGCGGCCACCTGCGAACATTGGTAAGTTGAACTTTGAAGTATATTATTGTCCCACTATGTCAGCGTTTCTATCTTAAATTCAGTTCCACTTATAATTACAGCATTTAAAATAATTACATTTCTAGTTAAAATTACAGACCATGGCATCTTGCGCGTCCGTCGGCGTCCGTTAGTCCTTCCTTGCTTACTTGCGCGTCCGTTCTATTGTTTTTAACCCCGTTATGGTACCAGGCCAGGCTGATATCTTTATTGCAGCATAAACTGTTCTAACGCGGTTCACAGATACCATTCGAACGACATGTGGTATTGGATTCGTTCGTTAGGCCAGTTTTGTGCACAGACAGTAGTTCGACAACACAGGGGTTGTTTTCCAAATTTATATGACAGCATAAACTGTTCTAACGCCGGTCGCAGATACCATTCAAACTGCATGTGGTGTTGGACTGTTTCGTTAGGCCAGTTTTGTGCACACACAGTATTTCGGACAGCATAGGGTTTGTTTTCCAAATTTAAATGAGAGTATTTGTGTATTTGTGTATTAAATAGCCCGTCTAACTTGAGTCGCTGGTACCATTGGGGTTTAAACATGTCGTCTGCTTGAATATATTGAATAACTCACCACTAACTGTTTTGCGCGTCCGTCGGCGTCCGTTAGTCCTTCCTTGCTTACTTGCGCGTCCGTTCTATTGTTTTTAACCCCGTTATGGTACCAGGCCAGGCTGATATCTTTATTGCAGCATAAACTGTTCTAACGCGGTTCACAGATACCATTCGAACGACATGTGGTATTGGATTCGTTCGTTAGGCCAGTTTTGTGCACAGACAGTAGTTCGACAACACAGGGGTTGTTTTCCAAATTTATATGACAGCATAAACTGTTCTAACGCCGGTCGCAGATACCATTCAAACTGCATGTGGTGTTGGACTGTTTCGTTAGGCCAGTTTTGTGCACAAACAGTATTTCGGACAGCATAGGGTTTGTTTTCCAAATTTAAATGAGAGTATTTGTGTATTTGTGTATTAAATAGCCCGTCTAACTTGAGTCGCTGGTACCAATGGGGGTTTAAACATGTCGTCTGCTTGAATATATTGAATAACTCACCACTAACTGTTTCTAGCTTTGGTTATTTTTAAGCAACAACGACACCTGACAGAGCGGACGGACGGACTTGCGGCCACCTGCGAACATTGGTAAGTTGAACTTTGAAGTATATTATTGTCCCACTATGTCAGCGTTTCTATCTTAAATTCAGATCCACTTATAATTACAGCATTTAAAATAATTACATTTCTAGTTAAAATTACAGACCATGGCATCTTGCGCGTCCGTCGGCGTCCGTTAGTCCTTCCTTGCTTACTTGCGCGTCCGTTCTATTGTTTTTAACCCCGTTATGGTACCAGGCCAGGCTGATATCTTTATTGCAGCATAAACTGTTCTAACGCGGTTCACAGATACCATTCGAACGACATGTGGTATTGGATTCGTTCGTTAGGCCAGTTTTGTGCACAGACAGTAGTTCGACAACACAGGGGTTGTTTTCCAAATTTATATGACAGCATAAACTGTTCTAACGCCGGTCGCAGATACTATTCAAACTGCATGTGGTGTTGGACTGTTTCGTTAGGCCAGTTTTGTGCACAAACAGTATTTCGGACAGCATAGGGTTTGTTTTCCAAATTTAAATGAGAGTATTTGTGTATTTGTGTATTAAATAGCCCGTCTAACTTGAGTCGCTGGTACCATTGGGGTTTAAACATGTCGTCTGCTTGAATATATTGAATAACTCACCACTAACTGTTTTGCGCGTCCGTCGGCGTCCGTTAGTCCTTCCTTGCTTACTTGCGCGTCCGTTCTATTGTTTTTAACCCCGTTATGGTACCAGGCCAGGCTGATATCTTTATTGCAGCATAAACTGTTCTAACGCGGTTCACAGATACCATTCGAACGACATGTGGTATTGGATTCGTTCGTTAGGCCAGTTTTGTGCACAGACAGTAGTTCGACAACACAGGGGTTGTTTTCCAAATTTATATGACAGCATAAACTGTTCTAACGCCGGTCGCAGATACCATTCAAACTGCATGTGGTGTTGGACTGTTTCGTTAGGCCAGTTTTGTGCACAAACAGTATTTTAGACAGCATAGGGTTTGTTTTCCAAATTTAAATGAGAGTATTTGTGTATTTTTGTATTAAATAGCCCGTCTAACTTGAGTCGCTGGTACCATTGGGGGTTTAAACATGTCGTCTGCTTGAATATATTGAATAACTCACCACTAACTGTTTCTAGCTTTGGTTATTTTTAAGCAACAACGACACCTGACAGAGCGGACGGACGGACTTGCGGCCACCTGCGAACATTGGTAAGTTGAACTTTGAAGTATATTATTGTCCCACTATGTCAGCGTTTCTATCTTAAATTCAGTTCCACTTATAATTACAGCATTTAAAATAATTACATTTCTAGTTAAAATTACAGACCATGGCATCTTGCGCGTCCGTCGGCGTCCGTTAGTCCTTCCTTGCTTACTTGCGCGTCCGTTCTATTGTTTTTAACCCCGTTATGGTACCAGGCCAGGCTGATATCTTTATTGCAGCATAAACTGTTCTAACGCGGTTCACAGATACCATTCGAACGACATGTGGTATTGGATTCGTTCGTTAGGCCAGTTTTGTGCACAGACAGTAGTTCGACAACACAGGGGTTGTTTTCCAAATTTATATGACAGCATAAACTGTTCTAACGCCGGTCGCAGATACCATTCAAACTGCATGTGGTGTTGGACTGTTTCGTTAGGCCAGTTTTGTGCACAAACAGTATTTCGGACAGCATAGGGTTTGTTTTCCAAATTTAAATGAGAGTATTTGTGTATTTGTGTATTAAATAGCCCGTCTAACTTGAGTCGCTGGTACCAATGGGGGTTTAAACATGTCGTCTGCTTGAATATATTGAATAACTCACCACTAACTGTTTCTAGCTTTGGTTATTTTTAAGCAACAACGACACCTGACAGAGCGGACGGACGGACTTGCGGCCACCTGCGAACATTGGTAAGTTGAACTTTGAAGTATATTATTGTCCCACTATGTCAGCGTTTCTATCTTAAATTCAGATCCACTTATAATTACAGCATTTAAAATAATTACATTTCTAGTTAAAATTACAGACCATGGCATCTTGCGCGTCCGTCGGCGTCCGTTAGTCCTTCCTTGCTTACTTGCGCGTGCGTTCTATTGTTTTTAACCCCGTTATGGTACCAGGCCAGGCTGATATCTTTATTGCAGCATAAACTGTTCTAACGCGGTTCACAGATACCATTCGAACGACATGTGGTATTGGATTCGTTCGTTAGGCCAGTTTTGTGCACAGACAGTAGTTCGACAACACAGGGGTTGTTTTCCAAATTTATATGACAGCATAAACTGTTCTAACGCCGGTCGCAGATACTATTCAAACTGCATGTGGTGTTGGACTGTTTCGTTAGGCCAGTTTTGTGCACAAACAGTATTTCGGACAGCATAGGGTTTGTTTTCCAAATTTAAATGAGAGTATTTGTGTATTTGTGTATTAAATAGCCCGTCTAACTTGAGTCGCTGGTACCATTGGGGTTTAAACATGTCGTCTGCTTGAATATATTGAATAACTCACCACTAACTGTTTTGCGCGTCCGTCGGCGTCCGTTAGTCCTTCCTTGCTTACTTGCGCGTCCGTTCTATTGTTTTTAACCCCGTTATGGTACCAGGCCAGGCTGATATCTTTATTGCAGCATAAACTGTTCTAACGCGGTTCACAGATACCATTCGAACGACATGTGGTATTGGATTCGTTCGTTAGGCCAGTTTTGTGCACAGACAGTAGTTCGACAACACAGGGGTTGTTTTCCAAATTTATATGACAGCATAAACTGTTCTAACGCCGGTCGCAGATACCATTCAAACTGCATGTGGTGTTGGACTGTTTCGTTAGGCCAGTTTTGTGCACAAACAGTATTTCGGACAGCATAGGGTTTGTTTTCCAAATTTAAATGAGAGTATTTGTGTATTTGTGTATTAAATAGCCCGTCTAACTTGAGTCGCTGGTACCATTGGGGGTTTAAACATGTCGTCTGCTTGAATATATTGAATAACTCACCACTAACTGTTTTGCGCGTCCGTCGGCGTCCGTTAGTCCTTCCTTGCTTACTTGCGCGTCCGTTCTATTGTTTTTAACCCCGTTATGGTACCAGGCCAGGCTGATATCTTTATTGCAGCATAAACTGTTCTAACGCGGTTCACAGATACCATTCGAACGACATGTGGTATTGGATTCGTTCGTTAGGCCAGTTTTGTGCACAGACAGTAGTTCGACAACACAGGGGTTGTTTTCCAAATTTATATGACAGCATAAACTGTTCTAACGCCGGTCGCAGATACCATTCAAACTGCATGTGGTGTTGGACTGTTTCGTTAGGCCAGTTTTGTGCACAAACAGTATTTCGGACAGCATAGGGTTTGTTTTACAAATTTAAATGAGAGTATTTGTGTATTTGTGTATTAAATAGCCCGTCTAACTTGAGTCGCTGGTACCATTGGGGGTTTAAACATGTCGTCTGCTTGAATATATTGAATAACTCACCACTAACTGTTTCTAGCTTTGGTTATTTTTAAGCAACAACGACACCTGACAGAGCGGACGGACGGACTTGCGGCCACCTGCGAACATTGGTAAGTTGAACTTTGAAGTATATTATTGTCCCACTATGTCAGCGTTTCTATCTTAAATTCAGTTCCACTTATAATTACAGCATTTAAAATAATTACATTTCTAGTTAAAATTACAGACCATGGCATCTTGCGCGTCCGTCGGCGTCCGTTAGTCCTTCCTTGCTTACTTGCGCGTCCGTTCTATTGTTTTTAACCCCGTTATGGTACCAGGCCAGGCTGATATCTTTATTGCAGCATAAACTGTTCTAACGCGGTTCACAGATACCATTCGAACGACATGTGGTATTGGATTCGTTCGTTAGGCCAGTTTTGTGCACAGACAGTAGTTCGACAACACAGGGGTTGTTTTCCAAATTTATATGACAGCATAAACTGTTCTAACGCTGGTCGCAGATACCATTCAAACTGCATGTGGTGTTGGACTGTTTCGTTAGGCCAGTTTTGTGCACACACAGTATTTCGGACAGCATAGGGTTTGTTTTCCAAATTTAAATGAGAGTATTTGTGTATTTGTGTATTAAATAGCCCGTCTAACTTGAGTCGCTGGTACCATTGGGGTTTAAACATGTCGTCTGCTTGAATATATTGAATAACTCACCACTAACTGTTTTGCGCGTCCGTCGGCGTCCGTTAGTCCTTCCTTGCTTACTTGCGCGTCCGTTCTATTGTTTTTAACCCCGTTATGGTACCAGGCCAGGCTGATATCTTTATTGCAGCATAAACTGTTCTAACGCGGTTCACAGATACCATTCGAACGACATGTGGTATTGGATTCGTTCGTTAGGCCAGTTTTGTGCACAGACAGTAGTTCGACAACACAGGGGTTGTTTTCCAAATTTATATGACAGCATAAACTGTTCTAACGCCGGTCGCAGATACCATTCAAACTGCATGTGGTGTTGGACTGTTTCGTTAGGCCAGTTTTGTGCACAAACAGTATTTCGGACAGCATAGGGTTTGTTTTCCAAATTTAAATGAGAGTATTTGTGTATTTGTGTATTAAATAGCCCGTCTAACTTGAGTCGCTGGTACCATTGGGGTTTAAACATGTCGTCTGCTTGAATATATTGAATAACTCACCACTAACTGTTTTGCGCGTCCGTCGGCGTCCGTTAGTCCTTCCTTGCTTACTTGCGCGTCCGTTCTATTGTTTTTAACCCCGTTATGGTACCAGGCCAGGCTGATATCTTTATTGCAGCATAAACTGTTCTAACGCGGTTCACAGATACCATTCGAACGACATGTGGTATTGGATTCGTTCGTTAGGCCAGTTTTGTGCACAGACAGTAGTTCGACAACACAGGGGTTGTTTTCCAAATTTATATGACAGCATAAACTGTTCTAACGCCGGTCGCAGATACCATTCAAACTGCATGTGGTGTTGGACTGTTTCGTTAGGCCAGTTTTGTGCACAAACAGTATTTCGGACAGCATAGGGTTTGTTTTCCAAATTTAAATGAGAGTATTTGTGTATTTGTGTATTAAATAGCCCGTCTAACTTGAGTCGCTGGTACCATTGGGGTTTAAACATGTCGTCTGCTTGAATATATTGAATAACTCACCACTAACTGTTTTGCGCGTCCGTCGGCGTCCGTTAGTCCTTCCTTGCTTACTTGCGCGTCCGTTCTATTGTTTTTAACCCCGTTATGGTACCAGGCCAGGCTGATATCTTTATTGCAGCATAAACTGTTCTAACGCGGTTCACAGATACCATTCGAACGACATGTGGTATTGGATTCGTTCGTTAGGCCAGTTTTGTGCACAGACAGTAGTTCGACAACACAGGGGTTGTTTTCCAAATTTATATGACAGCATAAACTGTTCTAACGCCGGTCGCAGATACCATTCAAACTGCATGTGGTGTTGGACTGTTTCGTTAGGCCAGTTTTGTGCACAAACAGTATTTCGGACAGCATAGGGTTTGTTTTCCAAATTTAAATGAGAGTATTTGTGTATTTGTGTATTAAATAGCCCGTCTAACTTGAGTCGCTGGTACCATTGGGGTTTAAACATGTCGTCTGCTTGAATATATTGAATAACTCACCACTAACTGTTTTGCGCGTCCGTCGGCGTCCGTTAGTCCTTCCTTGCTTACTTGCGCGTCCGTTCTATTGTTTTTAACCCCGTTATGGTACCAGGCCAGGCTGATATCTTTATTGCAGCATAAACTGTTCTAACGCGGTTCACAGATACCATTCGAACGACATGTGGTATTGGATTCGTTCGTTAGTCCAGTTTTGTGCACAGACAGTAGTTCGACAACACAGGGGTTGTTTTCCAAATTTATATGACAGCATAAACTGTTCTAACGCCGGTCGCAGATACCATTCAAACTGCATGTGGTGTTGGACTGTTTCGTTAGGCCAGTTTTGTGCACAAACAGTAGTTCGACAGCATAGGGGTTGTTTTCCAAATTTAAATGAGAGTATTTGTGTATTTGTGTATTAAATAGCCCGTCTAACTTGAGTCGCTGGTACCATTGGGGGTTTAAACATGTCGTCTGCTTGAATATATTGAATAACTCACCACTAACTGTTTCTAGCTTTGGTTATTTTTAAGCAACAACGACACCTGACAGAGCGGACGGACGGACTTGCGGCCACCTGCGAACATTGGTAAGTTGAACTTTGAAGTATATTATTGTCCCACTATGTCAGCGTTTCTATCTTAAATTCAGTTCCACTTATAATTACAGCATTTAAAATAATTACATTTCTAGTTAAAATTACAGACCATGGCATCTTGCGCGTCCGTCGGCGTCCGTTAGTCCTTCCTTGCTTACTTGCGCGTCCGTTCTATTGTTTTTAACCCCGTTATGGTACCAGGCCAGGCTGATATCTTTATTGCAGCATAAACTGTTCTAACGCGGTTCACAGATACCATTCGAACGACATGTGGTATTGGATTCGTTCGTTAGGCCAGTTTTGTGCACAGACAGTAGTTCGACAACACAGGGGTTGTTTTCCAAATTTATATGACAGCATAAACTGTTCTAACGCCATTCGCAGATACCATTCAAACTGCATGTGGTGTTGGACTGTTTCGTTAGGCCAGAGATGTGCACAAACAGTATTTCGACAGCATAGGGTTTGTTTTCCAAATTTAAATGAGAGTATTTGTGTATTTGTGTATTAAATAGCCCGTCTAACTTGAGTCGCTGGTACCATTGGGGTTTAAACATGTCGTCTGCTTGAATATATTGAATAACTCACCACTAACTGTTTTGCGCGTCCGTCGGCGTCCGTTAGTCCTTCCTTGCTTACTTGCGCGTCCGTTCTATTGTTTTTAACCCCGTTATGGTACCAGGCCAGGCTGATATCTTTATTGCAGCATAAACTGTTCTAACGCGGTTCACAGATACCATTCGAACGACATGTGGTATTGGATTCGTTCGTTAGGCCAGTTTTGTGCACAGACAGTAGTTCGACAACACAGGGGTTGTTTTCCAAATTTATATGACAGCATAAACTGTTCTAACGCCGGTCGCAGATACCATTCAAACTGCATGTGGTGTTGGACTGTTTCGTTAGGCCAGTTTTGTGCACAAACAGTATTTCGGACAGCATAGGGTTTGTTTTCCAAATTTAAATGAGAGTATTTGTGTATTTGTGTATTAAATAGCCCGTCTAACTTGAGTCGCTGGTACCATTGGGGTTTAAACATGTCGTCTGCTTGAATATATTGAATAACTCACCACTAACTGTTTTGCGCGTCCGTCGGCGTCCGTTAGTCCTTCCTTGCTTACTTGCGCGTCCGTTCTATTGTTTTTAACCCCGTTATGGTACCAGGCCAGGCTGATATCTTTATTGCAGCATAAACTGTTCTAACGCGGTTCACAGATACCATTCGAACGACATGTGGTATTGGATTCGTTCGTTAGGCCAGTTTTGTGCACAGACAGTAGTTCGACAACACAGGGGTTGTTTTCCAAATTTATATGACAGCATAAACTGTTCTAACGCCGGTCGCAGATACCATTCAAACTGCATGTGGTGTTGGACTGTTTCGTTAGGCCAGTTTTGTGCACAAACAGTAGTTCGACAACATAGGGGTTGTTTTCCAAATTTAAATGAGAGTATTTGTGTATTTGTGTATTAAATAGCCCGTCTAACTTGAGTCGCTGGTACCATTGGGGGTTTAAACATGTCGTCTGCTTGAATATATTGAATAACTCACCACTAACTGTTTCTAGCTTTGGTTATTTTTAAGCAACAACGACACCTGACAGAGCGGACGGACGGACTTGCGGCCACCTGCGAACATTGGTAAGTTGAACTTTGAAGTATATTATTGTCCCACTATGTCAGCGTTTCTATCTTAAATTCAGTTCCACTTATAATTACAGCATTTAAAATAATTACATTTCTAGTTAAAATTACAGACCATGGCATCTTGCGCGTCCGTCGGCGTCCGTTAGTCCTTCCTTGCTTACTTGCGCGTCCGTTCTATTGTTTTTAACACCGTTATGGTACCAGGCCAGGCTGATATCTTTATTGCAGCATAAACTGTTCTAACGCGGTTCACAGATACCATTCGAACGACATGTGGTATTGGATTCGTTCGTTAGGCCAGTTTTGTGCACAGACAGTAGTTCGACAACACAGGGGTTGTTTTCCAAATTTATATGACAGCATAAACTGTTCTAACGCCGGTCGCAGATACCATTCAAACTGCATGTGGTGTTGGACTGTTTCGTTAGGCCAGTTTTGTGCACACACAGTATTTCGGACAGCATAGGGTTTGTTTTCCAAATTTAAATGAGAGTATTTGTGTATTTGTGTATTAAATAGCCCGTCTAACTTGAGTCGCTGGTACCATTGGGGTTTAAACATGTCGTCTGCTTGAATATATTGAATAACTCACCACTAACTGTTTTGCGCGTCCGTCGGCGTCCGTTAGTCCTTCCTTGCTTACTTGCGCGTCCGTTCTATTGTTTTTAACCCCGTTATGGTACCAGGCCAGGCTGATATCTTTATTGCAGCATAAACTGTTCTAACGCGGTTCACAGATACCATTCGAACGACATGTGGTATTGGATTCGTTCGTTAGGCCAGTTTTGTGCACAGACAGTAGTTCGACAACACAGGGGTTGTTTTCCAAATTTATATGACAGCATAAACTGTTCTAACGCCGGTCGCAGATACCATTCAAACTGCATGTGGTGTTGGACTGTTTCGTTAGGCCAGTTTTGTGCACAAACAGTATTTCGGACAGCATAGGGTTTGTTTTCCAAATTTAAATGAGAGTATTTGTGTATTTGTGTATTAAATAGCCCGTCTAACTTGAGTCGCTGGTACCATTGGGGTTTAAACATGTCGTCTGCTTGAATATATTGAATAACTCACCACTAACTGTTTTGCGCGTCCGTCGGCGTCCGTTAGTCCTTCCTTGCTTACTTGCGCGTCCGTTCTATTGTTTTTAACCCCGTTATGGTACCAGGCCAGGCTGATATCTTTATTGCAGCATAAACTGTTCTAACGCGGTTCACAGATACCATTCGAACGACATGTGGTATTGGATTCGTTCGTTAGGCCAGTTTTGTGCACAGACAGTAGTTCGACAACACAGGGGTTGTTTTCCAAATTTATATGACAGCATAAACTGTTCTAACGCCGGTCGCAGATACCATTCAAACTGCATGTGGTGTTGGACTGTTTCGTTAGGCCAGTTTTGTGCACAAACAGTATTTCGGACAGCATAGGGTTTGTTTTCCAAATTTAAATGAGAGTATTTGTGTATTTGTGTATTAAATAGCCCGTCTAACTTGAGTCGCTGGTACCATTGGGGTTTAAACATGTCGTCTGCTTGAATATATTGAATAACTCACCACTAACTGTTTTGCGCGTCCGTCGGCGTCCGTTAGTCCTTCCTTGCTTACTTGCGCGTCCGTTCTATTGTTTTTAACCCCGTTATGGTACCAGGCCAGGCTGATATCTTTATTGCAGCATAAACTGTTCTAACGCGGTTCACAGATACCATTCGAACGACATGTGGTATTGGATTCGTTCGTTAGGCCAGTTTTGTGCACAGACAGTAGTTCGACAACACAGGGGTTGTTTTCCAAATTTATATGACAGCATAAACTGTTCTAACGCCGGTCGCAGATACCATTCAAACTGCATGTGGTGTTGGACTGTTTCGTTAGGCCAGTTTTGTGTACAAACAGTATTTCGGACAGCATAGGGTTTGTTTTCCAAATTTAAATGAGAGTATTTGTGTATTTGTGTATTAAATAGCCCGTCTAACTTGAGTCGCTGGTACCATTGGGGTTTAAACATGTCGTCTGCTTGAATATATTGAATAACTCACCACTAACTGTTTTGCGCGTCCGTCGGCGTCCGTTAGTCCTTCCTTGCTTACTTGCGCGTCCGTTCTATTGTTTTTAACCCCGTTATGGTACCAGGCCAGGCTGATATCTTTATTGCAGCATAAACTGTTCTAACGCGGTTCACAGATACCATTCGAACGACATGTGGTATTGGATTCGTTCGTTAGGCCAGTTTTGTGCACAGACAGTAGTTCGACAACACAGGGGTTGTTTTCCAAATTTATATGACAGCATAAACTATTCTAACGCCGGTCGCAGATACCATTCAAACTGCATGTGGTGTTGGACTGTTTCGTTAGGCCAGTTTTGTGCACAAACAGTATTTCGACAGCATAGGGTTTGTTTTCCAAATTTAAATGAGAGTATTTGTGTATTTGTGTATTAAATAGCCCGTCTAACTTGAGTCGCTGGTACCATTGGGGGTTTAAACATGTCGTCTGCTTGAATATATTGAATAACTCACCACTAACTGTTTCTAGCTTTGGTTATTTTTAAGCAACAACGACACCTGACAGAGCGGACGGACGGACTTGCGGCCACCTGCGAACATTGGTAAGTTGAACTTTGAAGTATATTATTGTCCCACTATGTCAGCGTTTCTATCTTAAATTCAGTTCCACTTATAATTACAGCATTTAAAATAATTACATTTCTAGTTAAAATTACAGACCATGGCATCTTGCGCGTCCGTCGGCGTCCGTTAGTCCTTCCTTGCTTACTTGCGCGTCCGTTCTATTGTTTTTAACCCCGTTATGGTACCAGGACAGGCTGATATCTTTATTGCAGCATAAACTGTTCTAACGCGGTTCACAGATACCATTCGAACGACATGTGGTATTGGATTCGTTCGTTAGGCCAGTTTTGTGCACAGACAGTAGTTCGACAACACAGGGGTTGTTTTCCAAATTTATATGACAGCATAAACTGTTCTAACGCCATTCGCAGATACCATTCAAACTGCATGTGGTGTTGGACTGTTTCGTTAGGCCAGAGATGTGCACAAACAGTATTTCGACAGCATAGGGTTTGTTTTCCAAATTTAAATGAGAGTATTTGTGTATTTGTGTATTAAATAGCCCGTCTAACTTGAGTCGCTGGTACCATTGGGGTTTAAACATGTCGTCTGCTTGAATATATTGAATAACTCACCACTAACTGTTTTGCGCGTCCGTCGGCGTCCGTTAGTCCTTCCTTGCTTACTTGCGCGTCCGTTCTATTGTTTTTAACCCCGTTATGGTACCAGGCCAGGCTGATATCTTTATTGCAGCATAAACTGTTCTAACGCGGTTCACAGATACCATTCGAACGACATGTGGTATTGGATTCGTTCGTTAGGCCAGTTTTGTGCACAGACAGTAGTTCGACAACACAGGGGTTGTTTTCCAAATTTATATGACAGCATAAACTGTTCTAACGCCGGTCGCAGATACCATTCAAACTGCATGTGGTGTTTGACTGTTTCGTTAGGCCAGTTTTGTGCACAAACAGTATTTCGGACAGCATAGGGTTTGTTTTCCAAATTTAAATGAGAGTATTTGTGTATTTGTGTATTAAATAGCCCGTCTAACTTGAGTCGCTGGTACCATTGGGGTTTAAACATGTCGTCTGCTTGAATATATTGAATAACTCACCACTAACTGTTTTGCGCGTCCGTCGGCGTCCGTTAGTCCTTCCTTGCTTACTTGCGCGTCCGTTCTATTGTTTTTAACCCCGTTATGGTACCAGGCCAGGCTGATATCTTTATTGCAGCATAAACTGTTCTAACGCGGTTCACAGATACCATTCGAACGACATGTGGTATTGGATTCGTTCGTTAGGCCAGTTTTGTGCACAGACAGTAGTTCGACAACACAGGGGTTGTTTTCCAAATTTATATGACAGCATAAACTGTTCTAACGCCGGTCGCAGATACCATTCAAACTGCATGTGGTGTTGGACTGTTTCGTTAGGCCAGTTTTGTGCACAAACAGTATTTCGGACAGCATAGGGTTTGTTTTCCAAATTTAAATGAGAGTATTTGTGTATTTGTGTATTAAATAGCCCGTCTAACTTGAGTCGCTGGTACCATTGGGGTTTAAACATGTCGTCTGCTTGAATATATTGAATAACTCACCACTAACTGTTTTTGCGCGTCCGTCGGCGTCCGTTAGTCCTTCCTTGCTTACTTGCGCGTCCGTTCTATTGTTTTTAACCCCGTTATGGTACCAGGCCAGGCTGATATCTTTATTGCAGCATAAACTGTTCTAACGCGGTTCACAGATACCATTCGAACGACATGTGGTATTGGATTCGTTCGTTAGGCCAGTTTTGTGCACAGACAGTAGTTCGACAACATAGGGGTTGTTTTCCAAATTTATATGACAGCATAAACTGTTCTAACGCCGGTCGCAGATACCATTCAAACTGCATGTGGTGTTGGACTGTTTCGTTAGGCCAGTTTTGTGCACAAACAGTATTTCGGACAGCATAGGGTTTGTTTTCCAAATTTAAATGAGAGTATTTGTGTATTTGTGTATTAAATAGCCCGTCTAACTTGAGTCGCTGGTACCATTGGGGTTTAAACATGTCGTCTGCTTGAATATATTGAATAACTCACCACTAACTGTTTTGCGCGTCCGTCGGCGTCCGTTAGTCCTTCCTTGCTTACTTGCGCGTCCGTTCTATTGTTTTTAACCCCGTTATGGTACCAGGCCAGGCTGATATCTTTATTGCAGCATAAACTGTTCTAACGCGGTTCACAGATACCATTCGAACGACATGTGGTATTGGATTCGTTCGTTAGGCCAGTTTTGTGCACAGACAGTAGTTCGACAACACAGGGGTTGTTTTCCAAATTTATATGACAGCATAAACTGTTCTAACGCCGGTCGCAGATACCATTCAAACTGCATGTGGTGTTGGACTGTTTCGTTAGGCCAGTTTTGTGCACAAACAGTATTTCGACAGCATAGGGTTTGTTTTCCAAATTTAAATGAGAGTATTTGTGTATTTGTGTATTAAATAGCCCGTCTAACTTGAGTCGCTGGTACCATTTGGGGTTTAAACATGTCGTCTGCTTGAATATATTGAATAACTCACCACTAACTGTTTCTAGCTTTGGTTATTTTTAAGCAACAACGACACCTGACAGAGCGGACGGACGGACTTGCGGCCACCTGCGAACATTGGTAAGTTGAACTTTGAAGTATATTATTGTCCCACTATGTCAGCGTTTCTATCTTAAATTCAGTTCCACTTATAATTACAGCATTTAAAATAATTACATTTCTAGTTAAAATTACAGACCATGGCATCTTGCGCGTCCGTCGGCGTCCGTTAGTCCTTCCTTGCTTACTTGCGCGTCCGTTCTATTGTTTTTAACCCCGTTATGGTACCAGGCCAGGCTGATATCTTTATTGCAGCATAAACTGTTCTAACGCGGTTCACAGATACCATTCGAACGACATGTGGTATTGGATTCGTTCGTTAGGCCAGTTTTGTGCACAGACAGTAGTTCGACAACACAGGGGTTGTTTTCCAAATTTATATGACAGCATAAACTGTTCTAACGCCGGTCGCAGATACCATTCAAACTGCATGTGGTGTTGGACTGTTTCGTTAGGCCAGTTTTGTGCACAAACAGTATTTCGGACAGCATAGGGTTTGTTTTCCAAATTTAAATGAGAGTATTTGTGTATTTGTGTATTAAATAGCCCGTCTAACTTGAGTCGCTGGTACCATTGGGGTTTAAACATGTCGTCTGCTTGAATATATTGAATAACTCACCACTAACTGTTTTGCGCGTCCGTCGGCGTCCGTTAGTCCTTCCTTGCTTACTTGCGCGTCCGTTCTATTGTTTTTAACCCCGTTATGGTACCAGGCCAGGCTGATATCTTTATTGCAGCATAAACTGTTCTAACGCGGTTCACAGATACCATTCGAACGACATGTGGTATTGGATTCGTTCGTTAGGCCAGTTTTGTGCACAGACAGTATTTTCGACAGCATAGGGTTTGTTTTCCAAATTTATATGACAGCATAAACTGTTCTAACGCCGGTCGCAGATACCATTCAAACTGCATGTGGTGTTGGACTGTTTCGTTAGGCCAGTTTTGTGCACAAACAGTATTTCGGACAGCATAGGGTTTGTTTTCCAAATTTAAATGAGAGTATTTGTGTATTTGTGTATTAAATAGCCCGTCTAACTTGAGTCGCTGGTACCATTGGGGGTTTAAACATGTCGTCTGCTTGAATATATTGAATAACTCACCACTAACTGTTTCTAGCTTTGGTTATTTTTAAGCAACAACGACACCTGACAGAGCGGACGGACGGACTTGCGGCCACCTGCGAACATTGGTAAGTTGAACTTTGAAGTATATTATTGTCCCACTATGTCAGCGTTTCTATCTTAAATTCAGTTCCACTTATAATTACAGCATTTAAAATAATTACATTTCTAGTTAAAATTACAGACCATGGCATCTTGCGCGTCCGTCGGCGTCCGTTAGTCCTTCCTTGCTTACTTGCGCGTCGCGTCCGTTCTATTGTTTTTAACCCCGTTATGGTACCAGGCCAGGCTGATATCTTTATTGCAGCATAAACTGTTCTAACGCGGTTCACAGATACCATTCGAACGACATGTGGTATTGGATTCGTTCGTTAGGCCAGTTTTGTGCACAGACAGTAGTTCGACAACACAGGGGTTGTTTTCCAAATTTATATGACAGCATAAACTGTTCTAACGCCGGTCGCAGATACCATTCAAACTGCATGTGGTGTTGGACTGTTTCGTTAGGCCAGTTTTGTGCACAAACAGTATTTCGGACAGCATAGGGTTTGTTTTCCAAATTTAAATGAGAGTATTTGTGTATTTGTGTATTAAATAGCCCGTCTAACTTGAGTCGCTGGTACCATTGGGGTTTAAACATGTCGTCTGCTTGAATATATTGAATAACTCACCACTAACTGTTTTGCGCGTCCGTCGGCGTCCGTTAGTCCTTCCTTGCTTACTTGCGCGTCCGTTCTATTGTTTTTAACCCCGGTATGGTACCAGGCCAGGCTGATATCTTTATTGCAGCATAAACTGTTCTAACGCGGGTCACAGATACCATTCGAACGACATGTGGTATTGGATTCGTTCGTTAGGCCAGTTTTGTGCACAGACAGTAGTTCGACAACATAGGGGTTGTTTTCCAAATTTAAATGAGAGTATTTGTGTATTTGTGTATTAAATAGCCCGTCTAACTTGAGTCGCTGGTACCATTGGGGTTTAAACATGTCGTCTGCTTGAATATATTGAATAACTCACCACTAACTGTTTTGCGCGTCCGTCGGCGTCCGTTAGTCCTTCCTTGCTTACTTGCGCGTCCGTTCTATTGTTTTTAACCCCGTTATGGTACCAGGCCAGGCTGATATCTTTATTGCAGCATAAACTGTTCTAACGCGGGTCACAGATACCATTCGAACGACATGTGGTATTGGATTCGTTCGTTAGGCCAGTTTTGTGCACAGACAGTAGTTCGACAACATAGGGGTTGTTTTCCAAATTTAAATGACAGCATAAACTGTTCTAACGCCGGTCGCAGATACCATTCAAACTGCATGTGGTGTTGGACTGTTTCGTTAGGCCAGTTTTGTGCACAAACAGTATTTCGACAGCATAGGGTTTGTTTTCCAAATTTAAATGAGAGTATTTGTGTATTTGTGTATTAAATAGCCCGTCTAACTTGAGTCGCTGGTACCATTGGGGGTTTAAACATGTCGTCTGCTTGAATATATTGAATAACTCACCACTAACTGTTTCTAGCTTTGGTTATTTTTAAGCAACAACGACACCTGACAGAGCTGACGGACGGACTTGCGGCCACCTGCGAACATTGGTAAGTTGAACTTTGAAGTATATTATTGTCCCACTATGTCAGCGTTTCTATCTTAAATTCAGTTCCACTTATAATTACAGCATTTAAAATAATTACATTTCTAGTTAAAATTACAGACCATGGCATCTTGCGCGTCCGTCGGCGTCCGTTAGTCCTTCCTTGCTTACTTGCGCGTCCGTTCTATTGTTTTTAACCCCGTTATGGTACCAGGCCAGGCTGATATCTTTATTGCAGCATAAACTGTTCTAACGCGGGTCACAGATACCATTCGAACGATATGTGGTATTGGATTCGTTCGTTAGGCCAGTTTTGTGCACAGACAGTAGTTCGACAACACAGGGGTTGTTTTCCAAATTTAAATGACAGCATAAACTGTTCTAACGCCGGTCGCAGATACCATTCAAACTGCATGTGGTGTTGGACTGTTTCGTTAGGCCAGTTTTGTGCACAAACAGTATTTCGACAGCATAGGGTTTGTTTTCCAAATTTAAATGAGAGTATTTGTGTATTTGTGTATTAAATAGCCCGTCTAACTTGAGTCGCTGGTACCATTGGGGTTTAAACATGTCGTCTGCTTGAATATATTGAATAACTCACCACTAACTGTTTTGCGCGTCCGTCGGCGTCCGTTAGTCCTTCCTTGCGTACTTGCGCGTCCGTTCTATTGTTTTTAACCCCGGTATGGTACCAGGCCAGGCTGATATCTTTATTGCAGCATAAACTGTTCTAACGCGGGTCACAGATACCATTCGAACGACATGTGGTATTGGATTCGTTCGTTAGGCCAGTTTTGTGCACAGACAGTAGTTCGACAACATAGGGGTTGTTTTCCAAATTTAAATGACAGCATAAACTGTTCTAACGCCGGTCGCAGATACCATTCAAACTGCATGTGGTGTTGGACTGTTTCGTTAGGCCAGTTTTGTGCACAAACAGTATTTCGACAGCATAGGGTTTGTTTTCCAAATTTAAATGGGAGTATTTGTGTATTTGTGTATTAAATAGCCCGTCTAACTTGAGTCGCTGGTACCATTGGGGGTTTAAACATGTCGTCTGCTTGAATATATTGAATAACTCACCACTAACTGTTTCTAGCTTTGGTTATTTTTAAGCAACAACGACGCCTGACAGAGCGGACGGACGGACTTGCGGCCACCTGCGAACATTGGTAAGTTGAACTTTGAAGTATATTATTGTCCCACTATGTCAGCGTTTCTATCTTAAATTCAGTTCCACTTATAATTACAGCATTTAAAATAATTACATTTCTAGTTAAAATTACAGACCATGGCATCTTGCGCGTCCGTCGGCGTCCGTTAGTCCTTCCTTGCTTACTTGCGCGTCCGTTCTATTGTTTTTAACCCCGTTATGGTACCAGGCCAGGCTGATATCTTTATTGCAGCATAAACTGTTCTAACGCGGTTCACAGATACCATTCGAACGACATGTGGTATTGGATTCGTTCGTTAGGCCAGTTTTGTGCACAGACAGTAGTTCGACAACACAGGGGTTGTTTTCCAAATTTAAATGACAGCATAAACTGTTCTAACGCCGGTCGCAGATACCATTGGGGTTTAAACATGTCGTCTGCTTGAATATATTGAATAACTCACCACTAACTGTTTTGCGCGTCCGTCGGCGTCCGTTAGTCCTTCCTTGCTTACTTGCGCGTGCGTTCTATTGTTTTTAACCCCGTTATGGTACCAGGCCAGGCTGATATCTTTATTGCAGCATAAACTGTTCTAACGCGGGTCACAGATACCATTCGAACGACATGTGGTATTGGATTCGTTCGTTAGGCCAGTTTTGTGCACAGACAGTAGTTCGACAACACAGGGGTTGTTTTCCAAATTTAAATGACAGCATAAACTGTTCTAACGCCGGTCGCAGATACCATTCAAACTGCATGTGGTGTTGGACTGTTTCGTTAGGCCAGTTTTGTGCACAAACAGTATTTCGACAGCATAGGGTTTGTTTTCCAAATTTAAATGAGAGTATTTGTGTATTTGTGTATTAAATAGCCCGTCTAACTTGAGTTGCTGGTACCATTGGGGGTTTAAACATGTCGTCTGCTTGAATATATTGAATAACTCACCACTAACTGTTTCTAGCTTTGGTTATTTTTAAGCAACAACGACACCTGACAGAGCGGACGGACGGACTTGCGGCCACCTGCGAACATTGGTAAGTTGAACTTTGAAGTATATTATTGTCCCACTATGTCAGCGTTTCTATCTTAAATTCAGTTCCACTTATAATTACAGCATTTAAAATAATTACATTTCTAGTTAAAATTACAGACCATGGCATCTTGCGCGTCCGTCGGCGTCCGTTAGTCCTTCCTTGCTTACTTGCGCGTCCGTTCTATTGTTTTTAACCCCGTTATGGTACCAGGCCAGGCTGATATCTTTATTGCAGCATAAACTGTTCTAACGCGGGTCACAGATACCATTCGAACGGCATGTGGTATTGGATTCGTTCGTTAGGCCAGTTTTGTGCACAGACAGTAGTTCGACAACACAGGGGTTGTTTTCCAAATTTAAATGACAGCATAAACTGTTCTAACGCCGGTCGCAGATACCATTCAAACTGCATGTGGTGTTGGACTGTTTCGTTAGGCCAGTTTTGTGCACAAACAGTATTTCGACAGCATAGGGTTTGTTTTCCAAATTTAAATGAGAGTATTTGTGTATTTGTGTATTAAATAGCCCGTCTAACTTGAGTCGCTGGTACCATTGGGGTTTAAACATGTCGTCTGCTTGAATATATTGAATAACTCACCACTAACTGTTTTGCGCGTCCGTCGGCGTCCGTTAGTCCTTCCTTGCTTACTTGCGCGTCCGTTCTATTGTTTTTAACCCCGGTATGGTACCAGGCCAGGCTGATATCTTTATTGCAGCATAAACTGTTCTAACGCGGGTCACAGATACCATTCGAACGACATGTGGTATTGGATTCGTTCGTTAGGCCAGTTTTGTGCACAGACAGTAGTTCGACAACATAGGGGTTGTTTTCCAAATTTAAATGACAGCATAAACTGTTCTAACGCCGGTCGCAGATACCATTCAAACTGCATGTGGTGTTGGACTGTTTCGTTAGGCCAGTTTTGTGCACAAACAGTATTTCGACAGCATAGGGTTTGTTTTCCAAATTTAAATGAGAGTATTTGTGTATTTGTGTATTAAATAGCCCGTCTAACTTGAGTCGCTGGTACCATTGGGGGTTTAAACATGTCGTCTGCTTGAATATATTGAATAACTCACCACTAACTGTTTCTAGCTTTGGTTATTTTTAAGCAACAACGACACCTGACAGAGCGGATGGACGGACTTGCGGCCACCTGCGAACATTGGTAAGTTGAACTTTGAAGTATATTATTGTCCCACTATGTCAGCGTTTCTATCTTAAATTCAGTTCCACTTATAATTACAGCATTTAAAATAATTACATTTCTAGTTAAAATTACAGACCATGGCATCTTGCGCGTCCGTCGGCGTCCGTTAGTCCTTCCTTGCTTACTTGCGCGTCCGTTCTATTGTTTTTAACCCCGTTATGGTACCAGGCCAGGCTGATATCTTTATTGCAGCATAAACTGTTCTAACGCGGGTCACAGATACCATTCGAACGACATGTGGTATTGGATTCGTTCGTTAGGCCAGTTTTGTGCACAGACAGTAGTTCGACAACACAGGGGTTGTTTTCCAAATTTAAATGACAGCATAAACTGTTCTAACGCCGGTCGCAGATACCATTCAAACTGCATGTGGTGTTGGACTGTTTCGTTAGGCCAGTTTTGTGCACAAACAGTATTTCGACAGCATAGGGTTTGTTTTCCAAATTTAAATGAGAGTATTTGTGTATTTGTGTATTAAATAGCCCGTCTAACTTGAGTCGCTGGTACCATTGGGGTTTAAACATGTCGTCTGCTTGAATATATTGAATAACTCACCACTAACTGTTTTGCGCGTCCGTCGGCGTCCGTTAGTCCTTCCTTGCTTACTTGCGCGTCCGTTCTATTGTTTTTAACCCCGGTATGGTACCAGGTCAGGCTGATATCTTTATTGCAGCATAAACTGTTCTAACGCGGGTCACAGATACCATTCGAACGACATGTGGTATTGGATTCGTTCGTTAGGCCAGTTTTGTGCACAGACAGTAGTTCGACAACATAGGGGTTGTTTTCCAAATTTAAATGACAGCATAAACTGTTCTAACGCCGGTCGCAGATACCATTCAAACTGCATGTGGTGTTGGACTGTTTCGTTAGGCCAGTTTTGTGCACAAACAGTATTTCGACAGCATAGGGTTTGTTTTCCAAATTTAAATGAGAGTATTTGTGTATTTGTGTATTAAATAGCCCGTCTAACTTGAGTCGCTGGTACCATTGGGGGTTTAAACATGTCGTCTGCTTGAATATATTGAATAACTCACCACTAACTGTTTCTAGCTTTGGTTATTTTTAAGCAACAACGACACCTGACAGAGCGGACGGACGGACTTGCGGCCACCTGCGAACATTGGTTAGTTGAACTTTGAAGTATATTATTGTCCCACTATGTCAGCGTTTCTATCTTAAATTCAGTTCCACTTATAATTACAGTATTTAAAATAATTACATTTCTAGTTAAAATTACAGACCATGGCATCTTGCGCGTCCGTCGGCGTCCGTTAGTCCTTCCTTGCTTACTTGCGCGTCCGTTCTATTGTTTTTAACCCCGTTATGGTACCAGGCCAGGCTGATATCTTTATTGCAGCATAAACTGTTCTAACGCGGGTCACAGATACCATTCGAACGACATGTGGTATTGGATTCGTTTGTTAGGCCAGTTTTGTGCACAGACAGTAGTTCGACAACATAGGGGTTGTTTTCCAAATTTAAATGACAGCATAAACTGTTCTAACGCCGGTCGCAGATACCATTCAAACTGCATGTGGTGTTGGACTGTTTCGTTAGGCCAGTTTTGTGCACAAACAGTATTTCGACAGCATAGGGTTTGTTTTCCAAATTTAAATGAGAGTATTTGTGTATTTGTGTATTAAATAGCCCGTCTAACTTGAGTCGCTGGTACCATTGGGGTTTAAACATGTCGTCTGCTTGAATATATTGAATAACTCACCACTAACTGTTTTGCGCGTCCGTCGGCGTCCGTTAGTCCTTCCTTGCTTACTTGCGCGTCCGTTCTATTGTTTTTAACCCCGGTATGGTACCAGGCCAGGCTGATATCTTTATTGCAGCATAAACTGTTCTAACGCGGGTCACAGATACCATTCGAACGACATGTGGTATTGGATTCGTTCGTTAGGCCAGTTTTGTGCACAGACAGTAGTTCGACAACATAGGGGTTGTTTTCCAAATTTAAATGACAGCATAAACTGTTCTAACGCCGGTCGCAGATACCATTCAAACTGCATGTGGTGTTGGACTGTTTCGTTAGGCCAGTTTTGTGCACAAACAGTATTTCGACAGCATAGGGTTTGTTTTCCAAATTTAAATGAGAGTATTTGTGTATTTGTGTATTAAATAGCCCGTCTAACTTGAGTCGCTGGTACCATTGGGGGTTTAAACATGTCGTCTGCTTGAATATATTGAATAACTCACCACTAACTGTTTCTAGCTTTGGTTATTTTTAAGCAACAACGACACCTGACAGAGCGGACGGACGGACTTGCGGCCACCTGCGAACATTGGTAAGTTGAACTTTGAAGTATATTATTGTCCCACTATGTCAGCGTTTCTATCTTAAATTCAGTTCCACT
Source organism: Gari tellinella (assembly GCA_922989275.2). NCBI lineage: Eukaryota > Metazoa > Mollusca > Bivalvia > Cardiida > Psammobiidae > Gari > Gari tellinella. The sequence continues at coordinate 69,196,698 of OV277859.1, forward strand.
TATAATTACAGCATTTAAAATAATTACATTTCTAGTTAAAATTACAGACCATGGCATCTTGCGCGTCCGTCGGCGTCCGTTAGTCCTTCCTTGCTTACTTGCGCGTCCGTTCTATTGTTTTTAACCCCGTTATGGTACCAGGCCAGGCTGATATCTTTATTGCAGCATAAACTGTTCTAACGCGGGTCACAGATACCATTCGAACGACATGTGGTATTGGATTCGTTCGTTAGGCCAGTTTTGTGCACAGACAGTAGTTCGACAACATAGGGGTTGTTTTCCAAATTTAAATGACAGCATAAACTGTTCTAACGCCGGTCGCAGATACCATTCAAACTGCATGTGGTGTTGGACTGTTTCGTTAGGCCAGTTTTGTGCACAAACAGTATTTCGACAGCATAGGGTTTGTTTTCCAAATTTAAATGAGAGTATTTGTGTATTTGTGTATTAAATAGCCCGTCTAACTTGAGTCGCTGGTACCATTGGGGTTTAAACATGTCGTCTGCTTGAATATATTGAATAACTCACCACTAACTGTTTTGCGCATCCGTCGGCGTCCGTTAGTCCTTCCTTGCTTACTTGCGCGTCCGTTCTATTGTTTTTAACCCCGGTATGGTACCAGGCCAGGCTGATATCTTTATTGCAGCATAAACTGTTCTAACGCGGGTCACAGATACCATTCGAACGACATGTGGTATTGGATTCGTTCGTTAGGCCAGTTTTGTGCACAGACAGTAGTTCGACAACATAGGGGTTGTTTTCCAAATTTAAATGACAGCATAAACTGTTCTAACGCCGGTCGCAGATACCATTCAAACTGCATGTGGTGTTGGACTGTTTCGTTAGGCCAGTTTTGTGCACAAACAGTATTTCGACAGCATAGGGTTTGTTTTCCAAATTTAAATGAGAGTATTTGTGTATTTGTGTATTAAATAGCCCGTCTAACTTGAGTCGCTGGTACCATTGGGGGTTTAAACATGTCGTCTGCTTGAATATATTGAATAACTCACCACTAACTGTTTCTAGCTTTGGTTATTTTTAAGCAACAACGACACCTGACAGAGCGGACGGACGGACTTGCGGCCACCTGCGAACATTGGTAAGTTGAACTTTGAAGTATATTATTGTCCCACTATGTCAGCGTTTCTATCTTAAATTCAGTTCCACTTATAATTACAGCATTTAAAATAATTACATTTCTAGTTAAAATTACAGACCATGGCATCTTGCGCGTCCGTCGGCGTCCGTTAGTCCTTCCTTGCTTACTTGCGCGTCCGTTCTATTGTTTTTAACCCCGTTATGGTACCAGGCCAGGCTGATATCTTTATTGCAGCATAAACTGTTCTAACGCGGGTCACAGATACCATTCGAACGACATGTGGTATTGGATTCGTTCGTTAGGCCAGTTTTGTGCACAGACAATAGTTCGACAACATAGGGGTTGTTTTCCAAATTTAAATGACAGCATAAACTGTTCTAACGCCGGTCGCAGATACCATTCAAACTGCATGTGGTGTTGGACTGTTTCGTTAGGCCAGTTTTGTGCACAAACAGTATTTCGACAGCATAGGGTTTGTTTTCCAAATTTAAATGAGAGTATTTGTGTATTTGTGTATTAAATAGCCCGTCTAACTTGAGTCGCTGGTACCATTGGGGTTTAAACATGTCGTCTGCTTGAATATATTGAATAACTCACCACTAACTGTTTTGCGCGTCCGTCGGCGTCCGTTAGTCCTTCCTTGCTTACTTGCGCGTCCGTTCTATTGTTTTTAACCCCGGTATGGTACCAGGCCAGGCTGATATCTTTATTGCAGCATAAACTGTTCTAACGCGGGTCACAGATACCATTCGCACGACATGTGGTATTGGATTCGTTCGTTAGGCCAGTTTTGTGCACAGACAGTAGTTCGACAACATAGGGGTTGTTTTCCAAATTTAAATGACAGCATAAACTGTTCTAACGCCGGTCGCAGATACCATTCAAACTGCATGTGGTGTTGGACTGTTTCGTTAGGCCAGTTTTGTGCACAAACAGTATTTCGACAGCATAGGGTTTGTTTTCCAAATTTAAATGAGAGTATTTGTGTATTTGTGTATTAAATAGCCCGTCTAACTTGAGTCGCTGGTACCATTGGGGGTTTAAACATGTCGTCTGCTTGAATATATTGAATAACTCACCACTAACTGTTTCTAGCTTTGGTTATTTTTAAGCAACAACGACACCTGACAGAGCGGACGGACGGACTTGCGGCCACCTGCGAACATTGGTAAGTTGAACTTTGAAGTATATTATTGTCCCACTATGTCAGCGTTTCTATCTTAAATTCAGTTCCACTTATAATTACAGCATTTAAAATAATTACATTTCTAGTTAAAATTACAGACCATGGTATCTTGCGCGTCCGTCGGCGTCCGTTAGTCCTTCCTTGCTTACTTGCGCGTCCGTTCTATTGTTTTTAACCCCGTTATGGTACCAGGCCAGGCTGATATCTTTATTGCAGCATAAACTGTTCTAACGCGGGTCACAGATACCATTCGAACGACATGTGGTATTGGATTCGTTCGTTAGGCCAGTTTTGTGCACAGACAGTAGTGCGACAACATAGGGGTTGTTTTCCAAATTTAAATGACAGCATAAACTGTTCTAACGCCGGTCGCAGATACCATTCAAACTGCATGTGGTGTTGGACTGTTTCGTTAGGCCAGTTTTGTGCACAAACAGTATTTCGACAGCATAGGGTTTGTTTTCCAAATTTAAATGAGAGTATTTGTGTATTTGTGTATTAAATAGCCCGTCTAACTTGAGTCGCTGGTACCATTGGGGTTTAAACATGTCGTCTGCTTGAATATATTGAATAACTCACCACTAACTGTTTTGCGCGTCCGTCGGCGTCCGTTAGTCCTTCCTTGCTTACTTGCGCGTCCGTTCTATTGTTTTTAACCCCGGTATGGTACCAGGCCAGGCTGATATCTTTATTGCAGCATAAACTGTTCTAACGCGGGTCACAGATACCATTCGAACGACATGTGGTATTGGATTCGTTCGTTAGGCCAGTTTTGTGCACAGACAGTAGTTCGACAACATAGGGGTTGTTTCCCAAATTTAAATGACAGCATAAACTGTTCTAACGCCGGTCGCAGATACCATTCAAACTGCATGTGGTGTTGGACTGTTTCGTTAGGCCAGTTTTGTGCACAAACAGTATTTCGACAGCATAGGGTTTGTTTTCCAAATTTAAATGAGAGTATTTGTGTATTTGTGTATTAAATAGCCCGTCTAACTTGAGTCGCTGGTACCATTGGGGGTTTAAACATGTCGTCTGCTTGAATATATTGAATAACTCACCACTAACTGTTTCTAGCTTTGGTTATTTTTAAGCAACAACGACACCTGACAGAGCGGACGGACGGACTTGCGGCCACCTGCGAACATTGGTAAGTTGAACTTTGAAGTATATTATTGTCCCACTATGTCAGCGTTTCTATCTTAAATTCAGTTCCACTTATAATTACAGCATTTAAAATAATTACATTTCTAGTTAAAATTACAGACCATGGCATCTTGCGCGTCCGTCGGCGTCCGTTAGTCCTTCCTTGCTTACTTGCGCGTCCGTTCTATTGTTTTTAACCCCGTTATGGTACCAGGCCAGGCTGATATCTTTATTGCAGCATAAACTGTTCTAACGCGGGTCACAGATACCATTCGAACGGGTCACCCGAAAAACCGAAAACAGGCGAAAACAGGCTGAGCTTACGAAAACAGGCTAGAAAAAAGGTTTTATGTTATGAAAGTATATTTAAAGCCATCAATAACAGTTTATTAGTCTATTATAAAATAATAATCGTCATTCCTACTCAAAAAGGTGCTTTTATTGCCCCAAAATCGGCGTCAATATGAAAATTGCCGGTCCGACATGACATACGAAAACAACCGAACACACCACTTAGAAGCTATATGTATGTTGTACCGATATCGTATTATACGGTATTCATATTTTTTTATCGTTAATACGGTATTAATATTGTTTATTCACCAATATATTTTAACAAATTATCAAAAAAGATGCTTTTGATGGCTAGCAATCGTCGCAATATGGAAAAATGCTGACCTGCCTTAACTTACGAAAACAGCCTGAAAACACCATTTGAAACAGATATGCTGTACAAATATCGTTATGGCATGCAAAGAAAAATGAAATAGAGTTGGTAATATAATTTGTCTGGCTAAAAGTCGGCAACAAATGTTCAAGAAGTGAATAATGAAACTACGGAGAACGGTCAGATTTTATGGGGATCGAGCGAGGTGAAAATCAATTAAGTTCTCAAACATGTCAGCACGAGTGGCTTTAATACTAATTAGCGACACTCATGAACTTTTCAAACATGTCAGCATGAGTGGTTTTAATCTTAATTAGCGAAACTCTTAACTGTTTATACTTATCGTTCACATTTGTCACTCAAATACATTTCAAAGCCATATCGCGGCCCAGTAAATGTATTGCCTGGATCCAGATTATATTTGTTATATTCGAATCTCATTATATGGTATAAAAAACTGGATCTTTCTGAGCACTATGAGAAACATCTACGCTGTTAGCTTAGTATACGAGTATATTCATGATTCGTTTAACCCGTTTACTACTTGACCTGATGTGCAATAAGATGTAGAGGTAATTTTGCAGGTGGTTTGCCAAAGAAATTAATTTGATAAATGATAAGAATAGGTCAGGCGGTGGAGGGGTTAACTGTAGCACATTAAAATGCAAGATATATATATATATTAGGTTGAATAGAAATCACGAGGCTTATTTAGAACAGGTCAGGCGGTAAAGGGGTTAAATGTAGCACATTTAAATGCAAGATATATATTAGATTGAATAAAAATCACGAGCACATATATAACACCGTCCATAAGAACATTATGACAGGGCTGCCATTAGTTTATATAAAACCCTATGCTTTCTAATGTAGGAATTGATGATTCTGCCACTGAAAGCAGGTTGAAAGTAAGACAGAATGCGCATTGAGCATTCTGCTTTACTTGTAACCTGCTTTAAATTACCAACACAAAAAATCGGAAACATGCGGAGATGGCAGCCCTGTGTGAGTTGATAAATAGCATTTGATAAAGCATCCATATTACGACCTCTAAAAAGAATGTTAATTAATTCTCAGTCAGCATGTCCTATGTAAGATATGTGGCAGCTTAAAGCATGGTGAAAGTAAAATAGAATGCTCCAGTTTGACTTTCGCTATACTTTAAGCAGTCCCAATGAACATACACAGTTTAGGGTTGTTATATAGAGGGTTTACTGCAGATCTAAACCACTGTCAAATCCGGTAGCACTTAATAAATCCGAGTGAAAACATTACACCAGCACTTTCACTTATATAATCCAGCATTGCGAATTACATGCTCACGTGTATAAATCACAGATATATATCACAGATAAATATATCACAGATAAAACACAAAACACACATTCATATAAGAATCCAATTGAATCAAGTGTTGATAGAATTCACGTAATCCACAGCTCAAAGGCTGTACAGTAGCGGTCCGGCGACATGAAAAAAAAATATCATCGTATAAATTAATATGTTTACAATATGTGTACAACATTAAATATTGAAACGCATTGCAGAGCTTCATATGAGGGAAGTATTTAAAAAACTAAAATCTGTGAATGGAAGCTCCAGCGCTGACAAACTTACTCCGTACATATTCAGCAGCTCCATCTCTGTCTCAGCCTGCTTCTGGAGGGCATTTCCTCTTCTTGTCAGTTTTTCAATTGTTAACATATACTTTTCCGAAAAATCCTCTGATCAGGATCTGCAATGTTTGTTTCGACTGTTTGCTTATGACGAGTATACTCGTCCCTCGGATGAATATGTAGTACTATGTACCATAAGAAATTGTTTCTTTATATAGGCAAATTGTAGCTTAAAGAAGGTTGAATGTAAAGCAGAATGCTACTTCTGCTTTACTTTCAACATGCTTTAAGGACCTATCATTTTCGTCCATAATCATAACTGTCAACAACCAACACACAATTTGATACCCGATGATAAGCTCGATCTTTTAACCAATTAACACATTAGGGTACTAATTGATAGACAAATATTGGGGATTATAACCCAGATCATATTTTCAAATTGCTTTATTTCAAATCTTAGTTTACATAAATATATGCAAATACATGAGACAATTATATTACTAGTAGTGGTCTGGCATAGGCGCGCAAACAGCATATGCTGCATAATGTCTCGTCTGATCTGGGGCCAAACTGTTGTACAATTGTCTTAGACTTGTCAATAAAGTATGCATAAACCTTAGTTAAATACTTTTTGCCGACGACACTTTTACGAAAATACTGATTTAATTCATTATTCCTTGGGCAATAGCACCGAGTAATTAGAGCGGTCTAATTACTCCGTAGCCAATAGATAGCTTGAAACAAAATTATTAGCAAAACTTTTTGAAAATAATTCTTCTTAATACAGTCTTCAATATGCACCATAAACTTAAAGCAGGCTGAAAGCAAATCAGAGAAATAGTCAAAGATCATGGAGTAAAAGGATGAAACGGACGACAACGTACATCCATGTACTTGTCAGCTATGGCAATTCAGCAGACGACAATATACATTTTTATATTTTCAACGACTTAGACCACGAATGAATAACAGATGTGTTATTCAATACAATACAATATTCATTCGTGCTAAGATCATATAGACTTAATTCATTATCCCTAGCAGATAGTAACTTAAAGCAATCTGAAAGTTAACAATATATACGCCTTAGGATACGTTCTTCTTTACTTTCAACCTGCTATAAGTGGTCACTTCTTTTCAATAGACAACTGCCATATGGTAAATAAGGAAATGGCTTAATCGATAGTTGATTTGACAAGAAGGAAACGAGACAGGATAAAAGTATTATATGAGTAGTACGTACCTAACCAGGGCAGCGCTGGCATCTTCGTCGAACATTACTTGACCAGACAACGACTTACAGAAGAAACAATGAAGATTGGTGTTTTCCATTGCTAATTTAGACTGTAACGTATCTAACCAAAACCAAACTAAGAATGACACAGCAGACCCATCCTTTGTTTTTATAAAAATTAAGATTTTACACCTATGTGAAATTATGAAGAATGTGACGGCTACATCAAAGGCTATCCTTGCACGTGCCAGCCATCAGAGAAGGGTCGTGTTTGTTTGAGCAACACGTGTCAGCGGTGGATTTTAGATGATTATTTCATTGTACACATTCTGCTTTAATTTCTGCCTGCTTTAAGCGGACATCTGTTATTATATAGCAAATATTTCTTATGGTAAGAGTACATACACCGAGTTTTAGTTGATCAAATAAATTTTTTGAGTCGGAATTTCGACGATATGATCAAAATATAATTATAAAATTTCATTTGTGCATTTTTTTTTTTAAATATGAGTGTGTAACACCTATTTTAGAGGGTGTTTTCGTATAAACAAATTTAGATTTTCGTAAGTTAAAACATTCAACCCTAGAGATGAGTATACTCGTCATTTACAAACAGTGTAGGCCTACTTGTGATGATTACACTTGTCGCATGCAAACAGTGTAGACCCTGATCAGAGGACTCCTTAAGGAACCCTCTGATCAGAGTCTACACTGTTTGTCATTTTGAAATATATTGTTCAAATAAACCCAAGATATTAAATTATTGGTTAGACAAATTTTGAAATTGAAATTTTCCGTTAAAAGTTTCAGGGGTGAATGTGTTAAGGCAGGTCGGTATTTTTCAATTTGTCGCCGATAGTTAGCCAACAAAGACAACCTTTTTTATTGATTACTAGTTTTAATACTTATAATACATATCGCCACATATGTTTTGAAACCTATTACCTTTAGTAAACCCGTTACTCCACATCCTTTTTATAGTTTTAAGTACAGGTTCCCGCTTAAAGCAGGTTGAAAGTGAAGCAGAATTCGCGCTTGGCGCGTTCTGCTTTACTTTCTGCCTGCTATAAGCGGACATCAGCTAAGCTTTATGAGCGAGCTATTCTTTAACGCTTTCACTCTCAATAACGCTTATAAGCGCGTTGCAAAAAGTATGGATCCTGATCCGAAGCCGCGTCACGCGGCGTCTGATCAGGATCGAAACTGTTTGATACTCGTTTTGAAATGCCCTTAGTCATACTGCATTTTTTTAATTAACTTAGAAATTACATTGCAAACAACAAACATGTGATATTACGCACCGATATTTTTCATTGCGTCGCCGATTTTGGTCAATTTTATTGTCGATTGTAGGTCAACAAAGGCAACTTTTTGAGCCTAAATAACATTTATTAGTTCAAATTATTATTATTAAACAGTGTTTATGTCTTTGAATGCGATATTAATACAAAAAACATATTTCCTATGCTGTTTCCGTATGCTATTACAGACCAACATTTTTCATACCGTCGCCAATTTTGGTCAATAAAAAGCATTTTTATCGGAAAGGGGCCGTTATTAAATCATTATAAAACATTTAATTGGAATATATGCTTTTAAATACGTTTTCTCAACGTATGATATTAGTACACAAATCATACTTTCTCTACTGTTTTCGTGTGACATTAGTTATTTAGGACCGATATTTTTCATAGCTTCGCCGATTCGGGTCAATTTTATTGGCGATTGTAGGTCATGAAAGGCAACTTTTTTAGCCTAAATGACTGTTATTAGTTCAAATTATTGAATTATATCCTTTTAAATACGTTTCCAGTACATAAAACCTTTTTTCTAGCCTGTTTTCGTAAGATCAGCCTGTTTTCGCCTGTTTTCGCGAAAACAGCTGTTTTCGGTTATTCGGGTAACCGTAAATGAGTGGCAAATAGTTTGGATCCAGATTAGATGCAGCATTATGTGGCATCTGACCTGGATCCATACTGTTTATGGCCAAGAATTAATCGTGGACTGATAGACAGAAAGATAAACAAACAAACAAAATACAAACAAACAAACAGACAGACCAAAAGCAATATGCCTTGAACTAAGTTGTACTTGAGCATAAAATAGCAGACATCATCATTTCTCTTATGTATCTCAGTGACCTGAGTTCAGAGCTAGCTATGGGTCAATTATGCAATAACAGACGGTCCCTCAGAGAAATTGCTATTATCATGCTGAACTGTTGTCTGCTCCAAATGTTTGTATGTGAAATATGTAAAAAATAATAACTTATATTTTCTAAATATAAGAAAATATGTAAATGAGTGGCAAATAGTTTAGATCCAGATTAGATGCAGCATTATGTGGCATCTGACCTGGATCCAAACTGTTTGCAAAAATGTTGCATTTAGTATAAGGGTAGCTTCTTAGCCTGGAAGATACAATGGGTCTGTGTAAAAATGGATCATTAGAGAGTTTTTACTGTCAGACCTGCATCAAATTGCACTGATATGACAAGGGTTGAGTCAAATTTGACCCTAGGGTTTTGATTTTTTACAATTTTGAAAGTGATTTAGTAGAATATACTATTCATGCAATATCTAAAGTGTGGGAACAGTGGTTTTTTACAAAAAACTTGTTTAAAGTTTTTCACTTTTTTTAATAAATTTCAATTAGTAGTCCACATTTGAGTTTTATTTTAACAATTTCTGTAGATAAGCATCCAAGGAACACCTTGAGCATGTTAGTTTTTCCCTCAAACTCGCGGTTTCAGAGGAGATGTCGCTTGAAGTAAATTTGAACGGACGGACAGACAGACAGACAGACGGACGGCGGGCGATCACAACAGCTCACCTTGAGCCTTCGGCTCAGGTGAGCTAAAAATACGTTTTTCTCTCATTTTCAAAACCTCACTATACTAACAATTTATAAGCTATCACCTCAAATTTTGTACTACGCGTAAGATCATGGTCTAATGAAACATCTGTATTAAAATTTATAACGAAAAGATGACATTAAAAGCATTTCTATTAACACCAAACTTCGTAGGTAAACGAAAAAATACGTTTTTCTCTCATTTTCAAAACCTCACTAAACTAACAATTTATAAGCTATCGCCTCAAATTTTGTACTACGCGTGAGATCATGGTCTAATATAACATCTGTACTAAAATTTATAACGAAAAGATAACATTAAAAGCATTTCTATTACCGCTATTGACCCGTTTACCGTGGACATCCTATTACCGGTGACTTCCGAGTATTCCGCATAGCGCCGCTACCCGCATGTGTAAAATCGTAACTTCCATTTATCTTTCGGCTAAAAAAACTTTCCTAAAGGTAAAGTGTGCATTTTTTTTATTAATTACGCAAGATAAATCATTTTCTCCCCATATAAAACCATTTAACCTATTTGTATAATGCGACATATTCCATTGCCCCCACTGTGAAAAAATGTGACGGAAAATATTACAACTTTTCAGTTAAAAATTTTGTTAACAGATAGCCTTCTTAATAATGTTTGATAGAAGTTCAAGCCGATACCTGAAAATTATTCCGGGTGTCATTTTACCTTATCACCGATAATAGGACGAGTAACCAAAACAAACATGGCGGCGCACTCGCTACAGTTGACTATGATTATTTATGTCAAATTATGGGTGTATTTATATATTAAAGCTGAAAATCATAAAGAAATGTTTACTTTATATGTTTAATATATTTTTAAGTTAAAAACCTTATTAATTGATGAGAAATAGTCAGACGAATCCTTAGATCACGGTAATTGGGTGAACCAGGATAACACCAAACTTTCGGAAAAACATTGTTTTCTAGCCGCCAGCGAGCGCCGCTGATAGACCGATTTTGAACGACACGATAAATCGCGAGCCGGCCGGTTACTTCTCCACGTATAATTCCTCCATGATCATCACTACAATTTCTTTAGTTCATTAATCATGCCAGTCCGTAGGCCTTCAGCGCTTTCAGCGCTTTGATTTTACCTAGTCCCCACTCTGATACACCGCACACTCGGGCAGATAAGGGAGATCACTCGTGCTATTTTAAACAATACGACCACATTGCACACAGCCCATCAAGGTAAGACCGGCAAACTGGCGTTCATTTTTAGGTAGATCTAGATTACTAAGCTCGATCTGTTCAATACCTTTCAAAACATAAGTCCAAGTTCGAAGTTGAACGACAATGTTGGGGTTCATTGTAAATCGTGTATATTTTTAATATAAACAGTCGTTTATTGGGTTCGGACTCACTTATTACATTTTTATGTGTCACTTGTTCAGGAGATGAGCGATCTGAAATAAAATAATCTTGAAAGAAAGATAAATTCCTCCTTTCTTCAACCTACTGTAGTGTGTGCAGAAATAATTCGGTTTTGATCGGTGTTTACACGCTAGACTGACATGACCTTTTCGGTTACTTCAGAGACATACAAACGTGTCTCTGGTTACTTCCGGTGCAGTTACACCAGTTCAGCATCATATCGGGGGTGGTTTCCAAACGTTTTGAGAATACTGGCAAAAGGCTAAACAACACTAAATTGAATGTGTGTCGACATTTCCCAACTGTTTGCATAGTCTGAGAGCATAAACTTTTAACGGTTGCGTGGTATCATGGTTTATTTCATGAAGGGGAAAATAGTATGATTAAAAAGAAAGAGAAATTGGAATGTTTTATTTTTTCCAATAATAGTCTCAACATGTAACAAATAAAATGAAACTTTGCAGTAACTATCCTTTTACAACCGTTATTCGAACACAACCAAAAATCGAACACCTGAATCATTTCGCATGACATCTATAGTTACAAACAAATTTGCATAACCGCGCATGACATTTTGACAGTAACACCGGTAGAAATGTCAAGAACACAAATTCGGCAAAAAAGATCAGTAATAAGTGAAAGGACATTTGTTGAACTTATCTGACTATAAATATTGTATTTACATCTAATCCCAAATTCCCCAATGCATAACTTGGCCACATACTACATTTTCTGTTATCAAAAATGACCAGTGGTGTATCTGCTGCAAAACTTTTACATTTACCTCATTCCTGATGGTCCGGATAAATAATATTGAGGGTTCAGACCACTAAATTTGATCAAATCTCAAACTAGGGGTCCTTATCACTTTTTTCACTTTTTTATATTTGCTAATTGTGTTTCATATAAGAAATAACAGGGAATAAACAAAATATTTGTTTATCTTACAGGTTCCAGTACACTTGTTTTATTTTAGAAAAATATGTTCAGCAACTTTTAAGAAATTTCTTATTTGTTTTAGATGCATTTCACATCAAAAGGGAGACCCTTCTAATGCCCAGTCTGTAGCCATTAACAATTGATACCTTATGTCTAAACTACTGTAAATTACATGTAAAAAAGTTGACATTTACTTTTTATGAGGTTACAGACTCTTGTTTTATGTTTTATCTGACATTTTATGAACAATCACTTACCCTGGGCTACATATAGTAAAAATTTTGTGGTGTCAAACCTGCTGTTCGAATTTAGGTTGGCATTCCACTGAGAATGAGGTAAGCAGGCCACTTTGCTTTGTTTACATTGTTAGAGAACCGATTTTAGTTGCAATAACTTACCCATCGTATTATAAGTTGAAAGTAACCAGTTTATCCAGTATCTATGTAAAAAATAACTTTTATTCACATAGAAATTAGTAATTGACTCAAAGATGCTTAGGTGTTCGAATAATGGTGGTACCGGGATACTTATTGAGATAAAAAAATATTTAACAATAATTGGCCAGCAAGTGAATCACATGTAAATCACAGTCTATCAAAACATATAATCAAGCTGACTAAAGTGACAACATCATAAGTGGATCCATTTAATACATTACCCAATATATAGCCTAGCTGTTTCTAATTTTGAAGACAAGTGCATCATGACTACTTAAAGGGACTCGCAACCGGATGGTGTACTTGTCAAAATAAAATAAAATACTCAAATAAAAGCAAATTTGTGGCATTGTTTGGCTTGTGACATTAAAAAAATATGATCAGTCCAAAAAAAGTCTCAAGAATCGTCACCGAATCTTAGATTTTTAGATATTTTCCATCGTTTTTCTATAGCGTTAGCTAACGGTATAGTTGTTGTTGTTGCTTCTCTACACGGGCTCAGACATAAACACGAGCCGAATTACGAAGTTGTATGCACTTTCGATCGCTACACATTGAAATACGTTAAATCGATCCGAGATAAACGGATAGTTCCGTGGTCCATTGGTCTAAGCGGTTTCCCCTATTTTGCCTTCTGTCCGCCAATGCCAGGCCCCGGGTTCGAAGCCCACCAGAGACCAATATTTTTTTTTATTGAAATACATTTTTTTAAACAGAATTTCTTATCCTAAACTAATTCTTTACCATTTATATAAGCGTTTGACACATATTTACAAATTACTATTTTTAATGCACCATCTGGTTGCGAGTCGCTTTAAAGCAACATGAAAGTAAAGCAGAATATCTGAATGTGCATTCTGCTTTATGTTCAGCCTGCTTTAAGCTTACTTCAGCTAGGATATAGAAAAATTATGTCTTACCAGTACATTTTCATGACTGTATAAAGTGGAACTTAATTCTTCAGTGGAGAAATGTTTTCAAGGCCTTAAAAGGTGTATTTATTGGGTAATGGGTTAACACTTTCCTTGTTCAATAATAAGTCAAGCTTTCAGTTTCTATTAATTATTCATATACACACTTATAATAAACCACAGAAATTTTAATATTTAAACCGTTTTAGAAACAAAAGACACAGTTCTATCAAATTTAACAGAAAAATGGAGCAGATCCTGACCACCCTTGACACAGCTCCTATATATTATATAGGTGCTGTGTGACCTGGATCTTATCACTTTTTAAATGCGGAATAATGACGGAAATGGTTGAAAACATCTATAAACAGTGTATACCCAGATCAGACTGCTTCTGTTGGAGCTTTCTGACCAGGACATTATGCACTGTTTGCATACCGATTCAGGTAGATTCCTATTTACATGATAATTATGCAGTTATTTTGAATAAATTCAATTTATAAGGTTATGTCTATAAATATTTAAATACATGTAGTTCAGAAATCTTTGTTTAACCCTTTAAAGTTTACTCCATGAATGTTTTTATTAAAGAATTAAGTGCAATTAACTACTGCTTGAATATATTTTATCAACCTGAACTTAACAAATAGCATGATATAAGGAACTGTAGGTATTGATCTATGGTATTTCATATGCAAACAGAATAGACCCTGATCAGATCAGACAGCTCCAACATGAGCTGTCTTATCTGTGTCTTCTCTGTTTACAAACATAGAGATTCCAGCGGCGTAGCCAGGCTTGAACGAATGTTACGCACATCAGGGGAGGGTGCGGGAGGGGGGGTTCGGTGGTCTTCCCCCGGGAGAAAATGGAAATAAGAACTGAAATGATGAGCTCTGAAGTGTGTTTAGAGAGATCTGGAGCACTGAATACGATCTATGAGAACCATACAATTGTGTTCAAAGCTCCGTTATAACATAACAATAAATTTAGTGATTAACATTTTTTCCGCTATAATAATTTGACTTTGCCGCACGAGAGGTGCATGAAACACCGTATTTTTTTCTTCATGATGCTGATTTATAAATTTGTAGTTTTTGAGATCGTGAGTTTCCAAAACTCGAACTTAAAAAATGCAAGTGGGGGTTCAGGGGTCCTCCCCCGGGGAGAAAAATGGAAACAAGAACTGAAATGGTGAGCTCTGAAGTGTTTTTGGAGGGAATAGGGACACTGAATACGATCAACGTGAACCATACAATTGCATTGAAGGCTCTGTTTTATTAGACACAACCTTATTTTGTGACTAATTTTTTCACTGCTAGAACTATTTGACTTTAAGACTCAAGAAAAGTACACGAAACACTGTAGAAGTTTTTCAGGCTACCAACTTTGTAGTAACTAAGTTCTTTATTTTCTGAAACTTGAACTTGACAGATGAAAGTGGGGGTCCGGGGGTCATCCCCTGGGAGAAAAATTCGAAATAAGAACTGAAATGGCGAGTTCTGAAGTGTGTTTGTAGGGATTTTGGACACTGAATACGATCAATGTGACTAACCTATATATTTCCAAGAACTTTCGATTTTTAGACGATTTAGGTATACATTGTACGTACAATGCACGTGTATATGAACTATAAAAAATTATTGGTGGGGGATTTTGGGCACTAAATACGAACTATGTGATCCATACAATTTTCTTCAAAGGTTCGTTATATAAGACATAACATTATATAACTATTTGACTCAATGTTGGTACATGTAGCAGATTACATGTAGCACCGTAGGCTTGAGGCTGCCGTCTTTGTTGTTACTAAGTTACTAAGTTCTTGGTTTTCTAAAACTTGAAATTGATCAATGCTGGAGGGGGGTACGGGGATTGCCCCCCGGGTAGAAAAAAAAATGGAAATTAGAACTGAAATGGTGAGCTCTGAAGTGTGTTTGAAATCTTCATTTTAGACTTTAAGGTCTAACCCCCCTTAGCCTTCGGTTTTTATGCCATTTTTTGGCCATGTTTCATTTTTCATTTTTCAAACTGATGTTACGCACGTGCGTACGTGCGTATCGCTGGCTACGCCCCTGGATTCTATCAAAAGTAAGAGTTAAGGGCATTGCATCCAGGTTTTTTGTATTCGCTCTCCTCTCTCTGGGGCATCTAATTAGCCCATAGATGGCACAAATAGACATTTACCCTTTCAACCCTATAATCCGATTACTGATTACATATATGCAAACAGTGTAGACCCTGATCAGAAGGCTCCTATAGGAGCCCTCTGATTAGGGTCTACACTGTTTGATATTTTCATGCTTTTTTTGTCATATCGAAAATGCAACATTAGACTGGTTCAAAATGCATACATGTAATAGAAGAGTCCAAAAAGATAATAAATATCCACAAGAGATATTTAGGGTTGAAAGGGTTAACAAACAAACCAAACCAATCTATGAATAGAGGGAAATAATCACAGGCAAGTTGATCTGAATTACAAAGAAGGTTCAAGATCTAGATCATGACCTTTCACCTACAAGTAAGTACTATAGCAAAAGAGACAAACTCTGTAAAACCCTGTGTGACAATTTAATCTAGATAAAGGATTCTCACTGGGCAGTTTATACCCATAGTCTGTAGTACTGAAGATAGATGACACCTTAAAGCAGGTTGAAAGTAAAGTAGAATACTGTACACCTTTAGGCACGTTCTACTTTACTTCCAATCTGCTTTAAGCTACCATCTGCTAGGGACAATCATACTATTAAAAATATTTCTTATGGTGTAATAATTATTCATGACTGTATAGAGTGGAATTATTTTCTGCGATGGAGGAATAAATTAAAAGTGTAAAAGGCATATTTATGGGGAATGGGTTACTTTAAGGCACATTCTGCTTTACTTTCAGCCTGCTTTAACCATTTACCCATAGAAGCAGTGCCTTTTAGTCCATTTAATTTATTCCCCCACTGAAGAAAATAGTTCCAATTCAAACAGTCATAAACATGTATCAATAGAAATATTTTCTATATTCGAGCAGATGATGGCTTAAAGCAGACTTAAAGTAGAGCAGAATGTACCTTAAGGCGCATTCTGCTTTACTTTCAACCTTAAGATGCATCCTGCTTTACTTTTAACCTGCTTTATAAGTGGTCACATATCTTCAGAGCTAGAAACAGGCTATAGGGTAAAGGGTTAAGCTACCATTTGCTAGGATATATAAAATGCTTCAAATGATGCATATTCAAACCTATATAAAGTGGAACTATTTTCTTTAGTGGAGGAATGAATTAAAGGCTTAACAAGGTGTATTTACGGATTAATGAGTTAATTAGCTGTCGCCAGTGATATACCGGGCTAGAAATATACAATGTACTTCATATTTTTAGCTCACCTGAGCTAGTTCAGGGTGAGCTTTTGCAATCCATGAATGTCCGGCGTGTCTGTTGTTAGTCGTCAACAATTTTAGTGTTTACACTCTAGAGGCCACAATTTTTATCCAATCTATCTCAAACTTGCTCAGATTGTATATGACTATAAGCATTCAGATGCATATGATTATGATTATAGTTGAAATCAGACTAAAAGTTCTAGAGATATCTAACTTTGAATTGCTGAGAAAGCCATATTTAAAGGTGTTTACTCTCTAGAGGCCACACTTTTATCCAATCTTTTTCAAACTTGCTCAGATTGGAAATTGATCATAAGTTGAATAAGTGTGATTATGATTGAAATCGGACCAATAGGTCAAGAGGTTACATATAATCAGCCCTTGAATTGCTGAAAATGTCATATCTAACAGGGTTTACACTCTTGCAACTACAGTTTTCAATAGATTTTGATTATACTTGCACACAAAGTATATAGCTATAAGTTCTCTGTGAGGTTGTATTCCAAATTTTTTTACATGCTTTACTACAAATTTTAATGGATTTAGATTAAAACGGGTGAAACAGAAAGGTAAAGCTATCAGGCTTTAGTACAACAGGTAGGCGATATCAGGGCCTTAGGCACTCTTGTTATCCCCTGCCGAAAGGCAGAGGGATACTGTTTTAGGTCTGTCCGTGTGTGCGTGCGTGCGTGCGTCACGTTTTCCGTCCGCAGCTGTATCTCCTAAACCTATAAACAGATTTGGATTAAACTTGGTATACTTATTTGTCATCATAGGAGCACCGTGGGAAATCAAATTTTTTTCAGAAAATTTTAGGAATTTATGAGTTATCTGCCCTTTTTGTGTTAAAAATGCTGTCCATGCGTCCGTCACGTTTTCCGTCCGCAACTGTATCTCCGAAACCTATGAACAGATTTGGATTAAACTTGGTATACTTATTTGTCATCATAGGAGCACCGTGGGAAATCAAAAAAATTTCAGAAAATTTTAGGAATTTATGAGTTATCTGCCCTTTTTGTGTTAAAAATGCCATATTTAACAGTTTTTACACTAGCAACTACAGTATTCAACATATTTTGTTTATACTTGCACACATTGTTTATAAGTACAAGTTCTTGCAGGTGTGCAATTATTGTAAAAAAAGGATACTTGTGACAAGAGTTATCTGCCCTTGATGTACTTAGAAATGCTAGAAAATGCTTTATTTTGGTATTGTTTACATACTAGAGCCTATAAATATGCATGGATTTTTGAAAAAACTTTCTTGAATTATGTATGGCTATTAGTTTTCAAATGAATTTGATTATTGTTGAAAACGGAGAAATTAGTCATGAGTTATCTGCCCTTGATAAGTAAAAATAGCCATATTTAACTGTTTTTACTCTCTGGCAACTACAATTATGAATGGATTTAAATGATACTTGCACACGATGTCTATAAGTTAAAGTTCTTGAAGGTGTGCAATTATTGTCAAAAAGGATACTTGTGGCAATAGTTATCTGCCCTTGATGTACTTTGAAATGATAGAAAATGCTTTATTTTAAAATTGTTTACATCCTAGTATCTATAAATATGCATGAATTTTGATAAAACAAATTCTTAAACTATGTATGGCTATTAGTTTTCAAATAATTGTTATCATTTTTGAAAACGGAGAAACTAGTCAACAGTTATCTGCCCTTGATGAGTCAAAAAACCCATATTTAACAGTTTTTACCATCTAGAAACTAGTCTTTAATGGATTTTGATTTAACTTACACATGATGTATATAAATATAAGGGTAGCAATTATTGTCAAAATAGGATACTTTGTGGCAAGAGTTATCTGCCCTTTATGTACTTAGTAATGCTCAACATGGCTTTATTGTTTACATGCTATTGTGTACAAATGTGAATGGATTTTGAAAAAAAAATTAAATCATATATGGCTATTATTTATAGAATGAGTTCAATTATTATCGAAAATGTGCAAATTAGTCAAGAATACTCTGCCCTTGATGAGTTGAAAATGTGTTTACACTCTAGTAAATTCTACAGTATTGAATTTTTTTTAATAATACTTGCACACAATTATAAGTTCTTGAAAGTGTTTAATTACTGTTGAATTTGAATCAAGAGTTACCTGCCCCTGTCATACTTAGATTTATAATGCTACAAACGGCTTTATTTTTTGTATTGTTTAGGCTTTAAAATGTACAAAATTGAATGGATTTTATAAAACTTTGTAAAAAGCTTTTGAATGTTGATCTTTAAAGACAGGTGATCACCATTTGCCCCTTCCTCCCACAATAAAGTTTGCCACTTTCTTCTGGACAATCGCTGCGGCAGGGGATATCAGCTCTAAGGTGCTTGTTACTTTCAGTGGTTGCTTAATACAAGTTTAAATTACTGTACCCTCAAACTTGCAAAGAGTCTGTCTGTTAGGGAAGTTTCATACCACTTATACCAGTTTATAAATTGAATCATGTAAAACCATCTTTAAAAGTGTTTCTTAACAAGTTGCATCAATTTCAGATCATCTACAATGAGCACAAAGCTGAAGGTAATATAATATTGAATTTTGCTTTAACTTGAATTTTTGCTGTACCTTCAAGCCCGGCTGTACTTTTTCCTAGGTTTTATGAAAAAAAAACCATGGAAAAAAACACTGAGTATTCGGACGGTCATATTACAAAAACCTTGGAAAAAAAGACGAGAAAACCTTAGAAAATACAAGACCTTGGTTTTTACATGGTTTGACAAAATACCTCGGAAAAGTTTACGAGGAATCCTTGTAAAATATTTAATTTCCAAGGTTTTGTCCTAAATACCACGGAAACAAAAAACCTCGGAAAAGTTTACGAGGAATCCTTGTAAAATATTTACTCTGTTATTTCCGTGGTTTTTTCCTCAAAACCACGGAAATGTTAGAACCATTTTACGTGGTTTCGACAAAATACCATGGAAAAGTATACGAGGAATAGTTAACTACTAGTGGGTGGGGTACCACATGCTTTTGTTTGTATCATGTAAATATCCAAAATATATTATGATCATGATAAAATTGTATTTATGTAAGTTATGTAGCTTACCATGAATCTTTTGTCAGGAGTCTAAACTGGTTTGGAGTCTTTAATTTTTGCCACATTCACATTTTAAAGTATGGATAAACAGACAACTTAAATCTCTGACCTCTGATTGTTGTGAGCTGGTGTCCTGGGTGTGTATAATATTCACTGTTTTGTGAAACTTACAATTGTAGCAAATATAACTTATATTCTGTCTGTCACACTTTTTGTCAAGAAGATATCTCCATGTTTATAATTCACTAAGTTGTACTTCCAAGGTTTTTCCGTGCTGGAAAATGTCTAAGTACAATTTTTACGAGGTGCAAATTGTTTAAGTTATTATTTTACAAGGATTTTCCGTGCTAAAAAATGGTTAAGTTCTTATTTCCGAGATTGTTCCGTGTTTATTTTTGCCAAAGTCCAATTTTTCCGAGCTTTTGCCAAGGTTTTAAGAGTTTCCAAGGTTTTTTCTTGATATTTACATGGTTTTTTTGTTCATAAGCATGCATAAACCATGGAAATTTTGGTGACTAAACAAAAACCTTGGAAATTGTTACAAATAACCATGGAACTTTTAGAATTCCATGTAAATTCCACGTAAATTATTCATATTCCATGGAAATTTTACACTGAAAAAGTACAGCCGGGATCTGCTGTCACCCTTTCACTCTCAATGATGCTTGAAAGCGCATTTGCAAACATTTTGAATCCTGATCAGACGCCGCGTAACGCGGCGACTGGTCAGGAGCCATACTGTTTGACACTTGTATCGATATCTTTTTAAGTTGTACTGCATTGAATCTTACTTTGAAATAATCTTGCAAACAACCACATTGAAGAAGACCAGGGCTCCAGATAAGAGGTAGTTTTTTCAACAAATCCAACATTTTCTTACTCTTTTTAGCACCAAATCCTATGGTGTTACTACTCATTAGAATCGTCTCTTCGAGACGATTCTAATGAGTAGTGACACCATAGGGTTTAATTCAGAAATAAAGATTTTAGTTTTTGAAAAACTACCCTTATCTGGAGCCCTGAAGACGATAATGAAACTGTGAAGGGGTAAAAAAAAACTCGCAGAAAATTTGGTAGTGACAGGGTTAAGTTGTCAAATGTCTTCAATTCTAACAACAGGCTATGGGATAGTGTAGAAAACATTTTGCCTTACTTTTATCATATTAATCAATTGCCTCGTTCAACTAAACTGGATGATGATAATGATGATGATAATGATATTAAATGGCATCTTTTCTTTAGACAACTGCATTTTTCTTTACTGAACAAATAAGCCGCCCATGAAGTCAGAGTTTGCTGTATAAATCATATAGGACATTGTACATGATATAAGATTATTCCCCTTGCAGGTGGGCATCATTGGTGGATCAGGTCTCAGTAATCCAGACATCCTAAAAAATAGGACTGAGAAGTTTGTGGATACACCTTATGGTAAGGTATGTACAGATTGAATGTTGGGTAATTTCAAGCTAGCCAGACAAATGTCCAGGGGCCCGTATTACGAAATGTCGTAAGACAAAAACAGTCGAAAGTCTAAACGTTAAAATACATCTTATTTCTGATTTCTCCATCTAATCCTGTCTTTAGACATCTCTTTGGAATTGTCTTTTCAAGACGATCCTAAAGAGATGTCACAAGACAGGATTAATTAGATGGAGAAATAAGTAATAATGAAGAATTTTATAATCCGACTTACGACAATAATTGTCATAAGACATTTCATAAGACAGCCCCTGGAGATCTTATGTTGTCTCCCGTTGTCGGCATTGCCGTTGCTGTTGGTGTTAGCAGTTTCAAGAAAGTGTTCACAGCTTCAATGTTCTTTCACCTACATCTTTCAATCCTGCACCTGAAAAACATGCCTTAGGGAAAGAACTTTATGATCCATGTGACATTTTAGACATCTGTGACCTTGACCTCAGTCACTGCATTTAAGTTTAAAATTTGTGTTTAACTTTTGAAAAATGTTTATAACTCCTATATCCCTTGAGAAATTGCTCAAATTTGCCCCAGTGACATTGACCTTGAACTTAGGGCCTAGCTGTGTTTAGGTTTCGATATCTGCAATAGTTTTGATAAATGCTTATAACTCCCAAGTCCCTTGAGGTATTGTTTTCATATTTGGTATATGCATGTGTATATAGACAAGACCTATCCATGTAGGCGAAAGTTTTGACTACCTTGACCTTGAACTTAGGGCCCGCGTTTAGGTTTCAAAATCTGCATTTACGTTTTGAAAAATGCTTATAACTCCTATATCTGGATAATCCCTTGAGGTATTGCTTTCATATTTGGTATGCGTGTGTATATGGACAATAACTTTTCATACACAAAAAGTTTGATGCTAGTGAACTAAAGGCCCACATTTAGGTTTTGAAAGCTGTGTTTAGGTTTCGAAAAATGTCCCTTGAGGTATTGCTTTCATATTTGATATGCGTGTGTATATGGACAAGACCTTTCCATGCAAACTAAAATTTTGACCCCATTGAATTTGACCTTGAACGAAGGGCCCACCTTTAGGTTTCAAAAACTGTATTTAAGCTAGCTTAAGCTTTGTTGTCTCTCTGACATCTCTTGTTGACTGTTTAGGTTTGTTTTTATTCGCCCGTCTTCAGACGGGACGTATTATGTCGTGGCGCTGTCCGTCCGTTAACTTTTTCATGTCCGCTCTCTAACTCAAACAAATTTAGTCCAATCCTTTTGAAACTTGGTCAGAACGTGTATGACCATAATATCTCGGTCAAGTTTGATAAACAGCAAGATTGACCCAGACATTCAAGAGTTATGCCCCTTTTTCGTCAAAAACGGGCTTTTTTTTTTTGTCCGCTCTCTAACTCAAACAAATTTATTAAAATCCTTTTAAAACTTTGTCAGCATGTGTATGACCATAATATCTCGGTCAAGTTCGATAACCAGCAGGATTGCCCCAGACATTCAAGAGTTATGCCCCTTTTTTCGTAAAAAACAGGCATATTTTATTTAGTTTGTCCGCTCTCAAACAAATTTATTTCAATCCTTTTGAAACTTTGTCAGCATGTGTATGACCATAATATCTCGGTCAAGTTCGATAACTAGCAGGATTGCCCCAGACATTCAAGAGTTATGCCCCTTTTTTGTCAAAAACGGGCATATTTTAGTTTGTCCGCTCTCTAACTCAAACAAATATATTCCAATCCTTTTGAAACTTGGTCAGCATGTGTATGACCATAATGTCTCGGTTATGTTCCATAACCAGCTAGATTGCCACAGACCATCAAGAGTTATGCCCCTTTTTCATCTAAAACGGGCATTTTTTAGTTTGTCCGCTCTCTAATTCAAACAAATTATTCCCATCCTTTTGAAACTTGGTCAGCATGTGTATGACCATCATGTCTCAGCTATGTTCCATAACCAGCAAGATTGCCCTAGAAATTCAAGAGTTATGCCCCTTATTTTGTCAAAAACGGGCATTACTTAGTTTGTCAGCTCTCTAACTCATAGAAATTTATTCAAATCCTTTTGAAACTTGGTCAGCATATGTATGACCATAATGTCTCGGTCAAGTTTGATAACCAGCAAGATTGTCCCTGGCATTCAAGAATTATGCCCCTTTTATCGTAAAAAACGGGTATTTTTTTGTTTGTCCGCTCTGTTTCTCAAACAAATTTATTCCAATCCTTTTGAAACTTGGACAGCATATAACCCCTAACTTTCAGGGTTCTTTCCCTTTTGTTTACTTTACCTTGATAGGGTTTTAGTATGACTACATTCTAAGATCGATTTGACGGGCGTATAATGTGCCCGGCTTGCGGTGCTCTTGCTTTGTTGGTACAACTAGTTGCGATATGACATAATATCTCGGTCAAGTTCGATAACCAGCAAGATTGCCCCAGACATTCAAGAGTTATGCCCCTTTTTCGTCAAAAACGGGCATTTTAGTTTGTCCGCTCTCTAACTCAAAAGATTTAGTCCCATCTTTTTGAAACTTGGTCAGCATGTGTATGACCAAAATATCTCGGATAAGTTTGATAACCAGCAAGATTGCCCCAGACATTTAAGAGTTATGCCCCTTTTTACGTCAAAAGCGGGCAATTTTTAGTTTGTCCGCTCTCTAACTCAAACAAATTTATTCCAATCCTTTTGAAACTTGGTCAGCATGTGTATGACCATAATATAATATCTCTGTCAAGTATAATAATCAGCCAGATTGCCATGGACTTTTAAGAATTATGCCCCTTTTTTCGTCAAAAACGGGCATTTTTTAGTTGGTCCACTCTCTAACTCAAACAAATTTATTCCAATCCTTTTGAAACTTAGTCAGCAGGTGTATGACTATAATATTTTGGTCAAGTTTGATAACCAGCAAGATTGCCATAGACATTCAAGAGTTATGCCCCTTTTTTCGTCAAAAAATGGCATTTTTTAGTTTGTCCGCTCTCTAACTTAAACAAATTTATTCCAATTCTTTTGAAACTTGGTCAGCATGTGATTTACAATAATGTCTCAGTTATGTACCATAACCAGCAAGATTGCCCCAGACATTCAAGAGTTATGTCCCTTTTTTCGTCAAAAATGGGCATTTTTTAGTTTGTCTGCTCTCTAACTCAAACAAATTTATTCCAATCCTTTTGAAACTTTATCAGCATGTGTATGATCATAATGTCTCGGTCAAGTTCCATAACCAGCAAGATTGCCTTAGACATACAAGGGTTATGTCCCTTTTTCGTCAAAAACGGGCATTTTTTAGTTTGTCTGCTCTCTAACAAATTTATTCCAATCCTTTTGAAACTAATCCTTTTACAACTTGGTCAGCATATGACCCCTAACTTTCAGGTTTCTTCCCCTTTTTTCCACTTTACCTTGATAGGGTTTTAGTATGACTACATTCTAAGATTGATTTGACGGGCGTATAATGTGCCCGGCTTGCGGTGCTCTTGTTGGAAATTCACATGCAATTTTCGTCCAAATTGGGAAAGTAAAGTGACTTTCAAGACACTTAAAAAATAATGAAAATCTATATAAATACAGAAAATAGAAAGTTGCTTTAATTTAATAATTGAAAACAAAGTTATTTATCATTTAAACAGGACTGGTAATTGAATAGGGCACTTCTAATGTAGTTTTATCCTCAGAATATGAGCTTTTTTCGTGAGAATCCTATAATGCATTGTATTTTGGGGAAACTCTTTCATCAAAATGGGGGAAAAAAAGAGTCTTTTTGCAATTCTGGGTAGTCACCTGTTATCGGCCACTGTAAGGAAAAAAAGCTGTGGGGTTAACACAGGTTTGACTGTCTTCATGTATCAGACAGAACATATTTATGTTTTATTGATTTATACATCAGTACACTACATGTGCATTATGATCATTTAATAATGCATTTACAGTAAAACCTCTCTATTACCACCACTAAAAAGAGAGCTAAATGGTTGTATATAAGACAGGTGAGAGCTGAAAGCAAGGTTACCGTAGAACAGAAATTTCCTTCCGGAGCTTTCTGTTTTACTGTCACCTTGCTTTAAGCAGTCACCTGCCTTAAACACTTAATAATAAACATAATTGAGTGGTCGTAGTAGAGAGGTTTTACTGTACATGTATATATACAATTTTTTCAAATGACATGCATACATGACATTACCATAAGTGTATAGATATGTGATTCTTTACCTCAGTCATGTGATTTGTATGGTAATTCAATACATATTACACATGTACATGTGTATATGTTTTATAGCAAAACTAGAAATTCAGTAACTCTATACAGTTCTCCCTTTCTTGAGCAGCCTATGTAACAAGTAAAATATAAGAAAGGGATTTAGAGCCAGGTAGCTGCCAAACTAATGCAAGATGAAAGCAATGCAGAAAAGCTCATTTCTGCCTTACCTCTGTCCAGTACATGTATTTAGCTGTCTCAAACAACCACAAGGTAGATTTAATTTGAAAGTCCATGAAGAGAAGTGATATTGCATTGATTTTCAAATTTTCTGTTTTTCAAGCATGATTACTTAAACCAGGATAAAGTGAGGCAGAATGCGCCTTTAGGTAGAGCTGTCATTTATAGGTATGATATCGATGTATCGCCCATATTTGTTGATCGATCAATTATCGATACACATTTTCAGATTATCAATACAATGGAAAATAAAACTGATCTGAAATATACTGCTGAAAATATGCCTTTTCTGATTCTACACTGCTAGCAAAATACACACATTATTTATGGTGTATTCATATAAAAAGTTAAGTTGTCATGCATAGATATTGAGAGTTTTGCTGAATGTTCATTTACAGGTACATGGTAATATGTATGGTAAATATTTAATTAAACAGTCAATTCAAACAGGCCTTTTTCTGGTGTATCCACGGGTCCGGTAAACGGACCCATTCCCAATGGGAAATGGTAAAAAATATTCCAAATTTCAAAAAATAAACAAATTTCAAAAAATAAACCAATTTCAAAGATTTTTTTTTTTTTTTTTAGATACAGGTTGTTACTGATAACTCAATTTCAAATGAAAACTAATAACTAATAAAACAAGTGGAAATAACTACTACATGTAATTTTTCTGGCCATTTAGCTTCAATATTATGTGAAATCTAAAAATTCTTCCCCACACATGATTTTTCGTGCCGAAAATTTGCCAAATCAGACAATGCAGTTTTTCCCAAAATGGCCAGAAAAAGGCCTGCAAATGAGAAATAAGTTCCAATAAACTGTCTCTTGACTTATTTGAATTTTCAAATTGATATACAGTAAAACCTCTCTATAACGGCCACTAAATTGTCTTAAAAATTAGGTGTTAAGAACAGGTGACTGCTTAAAGCAAGGTGACAGTAAAACAGAAAGGTCCTGTAGGAGCTTTCTGTTTTACTGTCATCTTGCTTTAAGCTGCCACCTGTCTTTTATACAAACAATTAGCCTTATTTTAGTGGTTGTTATAGACAGGTTTTACTGTATCGATATGTTGTTGATATTTGTCTCCAGATATATTGATATTGCCGATATGCCTTTTACTGAATCTACCTTTAGGCAGCTTTACTTTCAACCTGCTTTAAGCTACCATCTGTTTGGATAAACATCCAAAGATATCGGGAAAATACGGAGAAATGGCATCCCTACTGCAACAACTCAACTAACTTTCAGTAACTATCTATAGGAAAGAATGAACTAAGTATTAATACCCTACTGCAAATATAAGTATGACTCAAGGTGAAACACAAGCTTAATGCATCTTTTACCATTTACTCCATAGAGGCATAGATGCACCTTTATTTTATTCCTCCACCAAAGAAAATCATTCCACTTTATACAGTTATGGATATGTACCATAAGAAACCGTTTCTATATTCTAGCAGGCGGTAGCTTAATTAAAACAGGCTTAAAGAAAAACAGAATGCGCCTGGTTTAAGTGGTCACCTGTCTTCAAAACTAGAAACAACCCTATGGGGTAATGGGTAAAATATATGGTTAGGTTTAAGAATTTTTCCCTATCATTTTAAAAAAAAATTCAATGAACTTAAGCATGCATGGTTTTGTTTTATTAGACTAAATAATATGGTTTAACTCATTATCCCCTGAAACTATCAATGAACATTTCTAGTTTACAACAATCTCTGGTCCATTTAAGACTATTTAGGGGTTGTTTTTAGCTCACCTGAGCTAGCTCAGGGTGAGCTTTTGCAATCCTATAATGTCCGTCGTGCGTCGTCAACAATTTAGTGTTTACACTCTAGAGGACACAATATTTATCCAATCTTTCTCAAACTTGCTCAGCATAAGAGCTCAGATGAGTTTGATTATGGTCATGAGTTATCTACCTTTGAAGTGCTGAAAATGCCATATTTAACAGTGTTTACACTCTAAAACTTTCTAAAACTTGTCCAGATTGTATATTACCATAAGAGTTCGGAAGAGTTCGAATTTGGTTGAAATCGGGTAGATAGATCAAGAGTTATCTACCTTTGAATTGCTGAAAATGCCATATTTAACGGTGTTTACACTCTAGAGGCCACAGTATTTATCCAATCTTGCTAAAACTTACCCAGATTGTATATGACGATAAGAGTTTGGATGAGATTGATTTTGGTTGAATTCGGACAAATAGATCAAGAGTTACCTACCTTTGAATTGCCGAAAATGCCATATTTAACAGTGTTTACATTCTAGAGTTCACAATTTTTATCCAATACATCTCAAACTTGCTCAGATTGTATTATGACTATAAGAGTTCAGATGAGTTTGATTATGATTGAAATCAGACTTATAGGTCGAGAGTTATCTACCTTTGAATTGCTGAAAATGCCATATTTAACATTTACTCTCTAGAGGCCACAAATTTTATCCAATCTTTCTCAAACTTGCTCAGATTGTATATTACCATAAGACTTCAGATGAGTTCAATTATGGTTGTAATTGGATCAATAGGTCAATAGTTATCTACCTTTGAATTGCTGAAAATGATATATATAACAGTGTTTACGCTCTAGAGGCCACAATATTTATCCAAGCTCTCTCAAACTTGCCTAGATTGTATATGACCATAAGAGTTCGAAAAAGGGTGATTATGGTTGGAATCAGACAAATAGATCAAGAGATCTCTACCTTTGAATTGCTGAAAAAGCCATATTTTACAGCGTTTACACTCTTGCAACTACAGTTTTCAATGGATTTTGATTATAGTTGTACCCAAAGGATGTAGCTATACGTTCTCGAAGGAGTGCAATTATTGTTGAAATGTAATCATTGTGACAATAGTTACCTGCCCTTGATATACTTTGAAATGCTAGAAAAAGGCTTCATTTCAGTATTGTTTAGGCTCTAGTAATTATGTCTCCCCCCTTTAGGGGAGGGAGACATATTGGTGTTGTGCTTTCTGTCCGTCTGTCTGTCCGTCCGTCCGTCCGTCCGTCCGTCTGTCTGTCCGTCCGTCCGTCCGTCTGTCTGTCTGTCTGTCTGTCTGTCTGTCTGTCTGTCTGTCTGTCTGTTAAAATTCTTGTGCAGCTAACTCCTCCTACACTACTTGAGGGATTTACTTCAAACTTTTACACATGAACCAGCTATATGTGAGGAAGGTCATGTGGTTTGGAATTTTGGCTGCAACAATTTTAACAGAAGTTATGGCCCTTTGTAGTTTTTCCTTATATAGAATGAATGAATGAATGGTGTTTTACGGCCCATCGACACAAAAAGGTCATTTAGAGCCGAATCCTTATATAGAGTATATAGCGAAAAATTCTTGTGCAGCTAACTTCTCCTACACTATTTGAAGGATTTACTTCAAACTTTTACACATGAACCAGCCATATGTGAGGATGGTCATGTGGTTTGGAATTTTGGCTGCAACAATTTTAACAGAAGTTATGGCCCTTTGTAGTTTTTTCATATACATGTATAGAGTATATACCGAAAAATTCTTGTGCAGCTAACTTCTCCTACACTATTTAAGGGATTTACTTCAAACTTTTACACATGAACCAGCTATATGTGAGGATGGTCATGTGGTTTGGAGTTTTGGCTGCAACAGTTTTAACAGAAGTTATGGCCCTTTGTAGTTTTTCCTTATTAGAGTATATAGCGAAAAATTCTTGTGCAGCTAACTCCTCCTACACTATTTGAGGGATTTACTTCAAACATTTACACATGTACCAGCTATATGTGAGGATGGTCATGTGGTTTGGATTTTTGACTGCAACAATTTTGACAGAAGTTATGGCCCTTTGTAGTTTTTCCTTATATAGAGTATATAGCGAAAAATTCTTGTGCAGCTAACTCCTCCTACACTATTTGAGGGATTTACTTCAAACTTTTACTCATGTACCAGCTATATATGAGGATGGTCATGTGGTTTGGATTTTTGGCTGCAACAATTTTGACAGAAGTTATGGCCCTTTGGAGTTTTTCCTTATATAGATTATATAGCGAAAAAGTCTTGTGCAGCTAACTCCTCCTATACTATGTAAGAGTTTTCATTCAAACTTTTACATATAAACCAGCTATATATGAGGATGGTCATGTAGATAGGCATATGGGCTGCAACATTATGACAGAAGTCACACAGAAGTATACACACAATTTTAATCTGAAAATAAATTGCTTACAATTTACAATGTCAGTATTTTGACATATGAATTTATTCCTAATATAGGTGCCAGGGTGGAGGTTGCCAGGGGGTGAATTTATTACTCTTATGGGTGCGGGGGCGGGGTACCGGGGGAGACATGTGTTTTTCTCAAAAACAAGCTCTAGTTTGCTTTGATGTACTCTACTATACTACAGTAGGTCGACAAACTTGAATGGATTTTATAATAAAACGGGTGAATTTCAAAGGTAAAGCTATCCGGCTTCATTACAAATGGTGAGCATTATCAAGGCCTTCAGGCCCTCTTGTTTAATAATACTTTGCAAAATGGTAAACAGTGAAGTCCCTGATTAGAGAGCTCCTGCAGGAACCCTCTAATCAGGGACTTCACTGTTTGCATTAGACCAGTATGTGTACTCTTAACAGGTATCCTTTTGGTAAAGGATGCATATATGCGTCAGTAGGGATCAATGAGTTAATATACTTCCATAACCATTTCCTCCGTGAAACTTCAAATGGACAATAATCCATATATAGTATACCTTACCTACGTACGCTCCTTCTTTATCTTTGTACAAGCTACCGGTCACTATTATACGATAGTGCCCGGTAATAGTGACCGCTAAGAAATGTTGACGTCATATGACGCTGCTACTGAGGAACCGCTCGTTGCTTGCTTGTTTACTTTTAGCGTCTCACCCGAATTAATCTATAAAAACTTGCGCAATGTTGGGGGAGCTTTAGGGCACACAAGTTTAGTTGTTGTTTCTGCTGAGGTTTATAGTCCCGCCTAAGCTTTATCAGATGCGTCATCCCATTAAAAGATGTGCATCGGCACAAGTTTATGTCTCTCTAAATTTATTATAATTTTTTAATAATTTACAACAGAATAAACCTAATTTTTTGCAATTTTGTAAAATATAGTATTTTCGGTTTTTAACAGACAGCGTACATGTTTTAACTTTCAAATAATAACAATAGAATAAAAAAATACAATGTTTGATTAAAATTAATCAATAATGCTAAATTTGAGTTAAAGGGAGGTAAACAAAAAACCAGCATGAGATTTGTATGAGATTTTGTAGCGGGGGTTACTTGTCTGGTGTGGATAATCAATAAGTCCTAAACCGGGTTGCTCGGTACTCAAGTGGTTAGAGTGCTGGCACGGTAAGCCCAGAGACCCTGGGTTCGAGTCCCGGTCGGGCCACGATTTTTTCACTCAGTCCTGTTACAATTTATTAACCACTATCTAGATCTAATGTTAGATAGATCTAGTATTTACCTCACTAGATCTATACCCACATACAAATGTTTTTCGATAGATCTATTGAGTTCAGTACTGGTAGTTAAAAGCAGCACTGATAGTTAAAAGCAGTACTGGTAGTTAAAAGCAGTGCGTAATTAGCCTAAACAGATAAAAAAAAAAGCCAAGCCATGCTGTGATTATTATGAGTACTGTTAGAATTAAATCTAGATCTAGATCTACATTTGATTGTTTTAACTGTAATGATTTGTTCTATGAACTTGTTGAATAAAATTGCAAATTGTTGATGTTGACGATACAATATTTCGTATACATGTATGGTGCGCCGATTCCTTTCATAAACAAAATCTACTTGTCTTTATTAATTTTCAAACAAAACTTAACTCAGAACCTTTTAAATATTTTTAGAAAATTAAATAGTATTTACTTTTGATACAATTGTTCTATTTGAAGTTGTTTTGTCATTTTTTTTATAGCATTATCTCCAAAATTCATTAAGAAAAGTGAAAATATCTAGAATCTAGTAAGAGTGAATTAAAGGGAGGTAATAGCGGAACGTCATTAGATACTGCTGAAAACAGTTTTGATCCAAATCAGATGTGCGGTATACTATAAGAAATAGTACAGCCCACTTCGGGCCTCCTTGCATTATAGTGACCTCCCAGTCAGCCCCAAAATAGTTTACGGCCCTCAGCCTTCGGCTTCGGGCCGTAAACTATTTTGGGGCTGACTGGTCGGTCACTATAATGCAAGAAGGCCCTCAGCGGGCTGTACTATTTCTTATTTGGTGAATGCCGTCTGTCTCAGTGGTTTTTTTTCACCACTTTGGGAATTAGTTGGTACCCCTTCAGTTGGGAAAATGTGCCCTAAAACGGCGTAAAATACTTGATTTTGGGGGGAAATTGAGTCGTAAAAGGCTCATTTTGGGAAAAAATCGTGCCGTGAAATGCTCATTTTGGGAAAACAGTCCTTGTTTTCAATTGGGAACGGGTCCCCAATAAAAACGCTCTTGTCTTTCTGTGTCCATCCGTCCTCACTTAGGTTGACCTTTTTGTTAGTGTCAGTTTTAGCCAAAGCTTAAGTCCTACAGCAACCAAATTTGGCATGTACAGTTGTAGTGAGGTCATCATCACATGCCGTGGGTAACTATATTATATATACATGTATACATAAAGCAAAAGTGCAGACAATCCGGCCATACCGACATTGGCGGTTTCTTGTCCAATTTAGTATACCAGGGTAGTCTGACTGTTTGACTATCAGTAAAGACTGATTTTTTTTACCTGTCAGGGGGGAGTTTCGATGCGGACCATTGCATTTCAACTTTGGGGGTGACAGCACGCTCTTTTATTATCCGAATTTACCGTTGACGTCTGCTGTTTTTGTCTCAACATAACATATTAGTGGACAATTGTACAAAAAGAATATAATATAGAATAACAAACAGCTTGAATCCAGATCAGACGCATTTTCCCTTTCTCTAGCAGCTCACTTGGAACAATGCACGCAATCTTTGGTTTCCATAAGGTGTTGTTGTAGAGAGGGAGCATTGTATATACCATATGGATGTACGCATAGATTGTGTTTCTCTATGTTGAAAGAATCGGACAATAACCGTATAGTACTGAACTTTACATATCACACCTAAAATCAAAAGTAAATCAGTTTATCTTTGCCAAAGGTTAGCTTCCCCCTGCCAGTTGAAAAAAGACCCAGCCTATATTAACCCTTTGAACCCTAGTCCCGCATATTGGCGTCTTTTGCAAACAATGTACATGTGAATAGTACACTTGTCCTATGCAAACAGTGAAGACCCAGATCAGAGGGCTCCTAGGAGCCCTCTGATCAGGGTCTTCACTGTTTGTCATAATGCCAAACATTGACAAAAACAACCCTTAAAAGTCAGAAATGGACTAGACTTAAATGGAAATAGAATTTTCCATTTAAAGTTTCAGGGAGGAAAGAGATAAGGGTTGTTTTTGTCAATGCACATGTATTGCACTATGACACGCATTGCAGAGCCTGAGTGCACTCTTCACAGGTAAACTGTTTGCAATGGATGTGTATATGCCTGAGTGCACTCTTCACAGGTAAACTGTTTGCAATGGATGTGTATATGCCTGAGTGCACTCTTCACAGGTAAACGGTTTGCAATGGATGTGTATATGCCTGAGTGCACTCTTCACAGGTAAACTGTTTGCAATGGATGTGTATATGCCTGAGTGCACTCTTCACAGGTAAACGGTTTGCAATGGATGTGTATATGCCTGAGTGCACTCTTCACAGGTAAACGGTTTGCAATGGATGTGTATATGCCTGAGTGCACTCTTCACAGGTAAACTGTTTGCAATGGATGTGTATATGCCTGAGTGCACTCTTCACAGGTAAACGGTTTGCAATGGATGTGTATATGCCTGAGTGCACTCTTCACAGGTAAACGGTTTGCAATGGATGTGTATATGCCTGAGTGCACTCTTCACAGGTAAACTGTTTGCAATGGATGTGTATATGCCTGAGTGCACTCTTCACAGGTAAACTGTTTGCAATGGATGTGTATATGCCTGAGTGCACTCTTCACAGGTAAACGGTTTGCAATGGATGTGTATATGCTTGGCTAACCCCTGAAACTTTTAATGGAAAATTCCAATTTAGGTCCATTTATGACAATTAAGGGGTGTTTTCTGCAATATATTGCAAATTGACAAACAGTGCAGACCCTGATCAGAGGGCTCCTGCAGGAACCCTCTGACCTGGGTCTACACTGTTTGTACTTTGTAGTGTACAAGTGTACTCTTTACAGGAACAATATATATAAATGACGAGTATACTCATAGCTAGGGTTGAATGGTTAAAAACAAGGACATTTGATAACAAAGTGAAACTGGTTTTCTACATCATTTTTCCGCAGTGCAAATTAGTAAAAGGGTTAGGAGAAATGTGTAACTGCAGGTTAATCAGGCCATATAACCACGATTAACATGCAGGTTCACTATAATGTAGCCTTACACCAGCAATACAATCTTTTGAAGATGTAAAATTATGAATCTAGCTGTCATCAGAGATATTTTCTATATTCTAGCAGATGGTAGCTTAAAGCAGACTGCAAGTAAAGCAGAATGTACCTGAAGGCACTTTCTGCTTTACTTTCAACCTACTTAAAGTAGTCACCTGTCTTCTAAACTTGAAACAGGCTATGGAGTAAATGTTTAAGGTTTTAAGTAAAAAGGTCACCTGTCTTCAAAACTAGATAATGGGTTAACGTTCCTATGCTGGCCTGCGTATGTAGTTCTTGGTCTCTTATATTGTAACATTTCTATAACAGTTTCTTGATCTCTTTCTGTTTCAGCCATCAGATGCTTTGATCCTGGGTAACATACAGGATGTGGATTGTGTTCTTTTGTCAAGGTATGATTATATCAACAACCCCTTCTCCTGCAATTCCCGCTTATTGATACTTTTTATGTCGCCTACTGCAAGTACTTGTAAAGAGTACACTTGTGTTATGCAAACAGTAAAGTCCCAGATCAAAGGGTTCCTACAGGAGCCCCTTGATCTTAAGGAGCCATCTGATCAAGGTCTGCAGTGTTTTATTGCAGTACATTGATTAAAACATCTCTAAATATTAAATGATAAAGGGTTAAGTTGGAATTTTTTTGAATTTCCACAGCTGATTTCAACAAACGTGTCTGTATCGATTTGTTCACAGTTTAACCTATCTGCATTTCATTCAACTGAAATGCAAATCATCTAAACAATATAGGCACCTGATTAATGCTGAACGAATGTAAAGGGAGCTTTCTGTATTACATTCGCTCTGCATTAAGCTGTTATTTGAATTTGATAATACATGTGAAATGTTGTCTACCCCTAACACTGATGTCACTGATGAACAAATTACTTACTTTATAGACATGGCCGAGGTCATACAATTATGCCTGGTAAGGTCAATTTTAGAGCAAATATATGGGCATTGAAAGAAGAGGGCTGTACTCACATACTGGTGACCACTGCCTGTGGATCCCTGCAGGATCACATCGAACCAGGGCACATTGTGGTCCTCGACCAGTTCATCGACAGGTAATGAATACAGTAAAACCTTTCTATCACGACCATTGAGTTGTGCTATTTATTAGATGTTAATGACAGATGACTGCTTAAATCAAGGTGACAGTAAAATAGAAAGCTTTTTGTTATACTGTCAATTTGCGTTAAGCTGTCACCTGTCAGCATTTGCTTTAGTGGAGTGAAGTTACATGTATGTATTATTAATAAATGTATGTGAATAGGTTATTGTTTAAAATGTACAGTCATACTTGGGTTTTACAATAACTCTAAAAGCTGATGCATTTGGTAGCTTTTAACCCTTTCCTCCCTGAAACCTCAAATGGACAATTCTATAGTAGTTTTCAATTAAGTCTAGTCCATTTTTTTATACGCCCGTCATCGACGGTCGTATTATGGTATACCCAGCGCTGTACGTCCGTCTGTTAACTTTTCTTGTTAGCGCTCTCTCACCTTCATTTATTTACCGATTTTGATTAAACTTCCTACAAATATTTCGTACCACAATAGTTCGGACGAGTTCGCGTTTCAGACGTTGGCGACTATTTTTAGCAGAGTTATGCCCCTTTATTGTAAAAAATGGGCATTTTAAAAAAAAAAAAAAAGAACTTTTTTATTTTTTATTCAATTGATTTCAAATTTGATATGGTGATACAATGAATGAAGTGACTTAATATATATTACGGGTATTTGGTTTGACTCCGTATTTTCAGAGTTATGCCCCTTCACACTATTTTTTTAACAATATATTGTTTCCTGAATAATTTTACTTACATTTTGTCTATTGTAACCAAATTTCATATTTTAAAGCTTTCTCATCATACAGGGAAGGCACCTGTGAATTTTGGTTCCTGTTAAATTTCAGACGTTGGCGACTATTTTTAGCAGAGTTATGCCCCTTTTATTGTCAAAATTCCGTGATATATCCAAAGTATGTAAATACGCCCAAAGAGCATTTGTTTATTAGAAAACAGTTGGTAGAAAAACTATCGTGATAGTATTGCAATAGTTTCTTTACTATCGGGATAGTACTTGAGCTATCGCAATACAACAGCATAGTCTTTTTGAGATCGATAGTCGGGCCTACACTCCAGATCGATAGTCGGGCCTACACTCCGGGCGACTTTTTCCAGTCGGCCTGAGTCCGGACGACTTTGACACCCGCCGGCCATGACGGGCGTATTTTGCCGCACTGCGGTGCTCTTGTTTACTTTTTGGATTGATTTTTAGCTTGACTATTCGAAGAATATGGAGGGCTATTACAGTCGCGTCGGCGTCAGTGTCGCCGTCGGCGTTGCACTGGTTAAGGTTTTTTGTGCAACCTACAAATAAGCTTGTATTTCTACAACCAATACTTGTATTGCATTATAACTTTACCACAGCCTCCCCACTCCTGCAGCAAATCATGGCTGGTAACTCTGGTTTGGATTTTGTGTGAGTTATGGCCCTTGATGGACTTAAATATTTTGGTTAAGGTTTTTTGTGCAACCTAGAAATAAGCTTATATCTCTGTAACTGCTGCTTGTATGGGATTATAACTTCACCACAACCTTGCCACTAGTGTAGTCAATCAAGGCAGGTAACTCAAGTTTGCATTTAGTGTGAGTTGTGGCCCTTGATGGACTTAGATATTTTGGTTAAGGTTTTTGTGCAACCTAGAAATAAGCTTATATCTCTGCAACTGCTGCTTGTATGGGATTATAACTTCACCACAACCTTGCCACTAGTGCAGTCAATCAAGACAGTTAACTCAAGTTTGCCTTTAGTGTGAGTTGTGGCCCTTGATGGACTTAGATATTTTGGTTAAGGTTTTTTGTGCAACCTAGAAATAAGCTTATATCTCTGCAACTGCTGCTTGTAGCCTTATCAAATTTCCACTAACGAAAAAAACCTGGAATAGTCGAGCGTGCCATCTTGCGATGGCTCTGGTTACAATAAATGTCAAAAAGACAAACAGTGTAGACCCTGATCAGAGGGCTCCCTAAGGAGCCCTCTGATCAGGGTCTACACTGTTTGAATAGGACAAGTGAATACACTTGCCTCACAGGTAGACTGTTTGCAAATGACACATATATAAGTGACTAGGGTTCAATGAGTTAACCTTTACCCCATAGCCTATATCTAGTTTTCAAGACGGATAACCACCTAAAGCAGGTTGAATATAAAGCAGAATGTGCCTTAAGGAGCATTCTGCTTTACTTTCAGCCTGCTTTAAGCTATATTCTGGCTCAATTTAAGAAAAAAATCTTATGGTTCATACTCATGACTGTATAAAACAGAATTAATTTCTTTAGTGGAGGAATAAATTAATAGGCATAAAAAGGTATATTTAAATATTTATTGGGTAATGGGTTAAGACAGGTACAAGCTCAATGCAGGAAGAAAATATTATCTTTATTTATTAATTTATTTTGCATTTAGCAGTCAGCAGCTTATAAAAGTAGTCATGCTTCAACTGATGACTTCTTCACACATGCTTAATCCTTTCACTCTCAATGACGCTTCAAAGCATTTGCAAACAGTTTGGATCCTGATCAGACGCTGCGTAACGCTGAGTCTGATCAGGACCCAAACTGTTTGACGCTCTTATCTATGTCTATTAAGTCATACACCCTTAAATCTTGAAAGGGTTAATGTACTCAAGTTTTTTTGCATGTTTGTTTCAGAACACATCGACGGGATCAGACGTTTTATGATGGCTCTAACCCAGCACTGCCTGGGATTTGTCATATTCCTTTGGCGGTGCCCTTTTGTACCAAAACTAGCCAGGTCAGGAAGCAAGCATTCTTTACAACCTCATTAAATTCCCAGTACTATAGAAAATTGAAAATATGTTTAAAGATATTTTAAATGCTGTAGAATACTCAGAATGTTTGAAAATATAAGAAATATGGTCCCAAAATTGGTGAAGGTCAGTTTATTCTGTGCTTCATTTACTTCCCCAATGCCTTTCATGTTTGTTATTAAACTTCAGGGCTCACGCTAGGCTTAGCCATCAGCGCCGTATGCAACAAATAAATCAATATGGCGACAAAAGAATTCAATTTGCGAAAATGTTTAGCGCCAATTTTTATTGCTGATTTTTCGCAGACTAAGCTTACATGTTTTAGACCAAACTCCAACTGTCACTGGCGACAGTAGGCTATCTGCCACCCAATGGCTTTATCACGCTGAAGGGGTTGGGTCCTGTGAAGGATTAAGCTGTTAGCAATCATTTGTGGCACGTGATAAACACTCCACTGATTGCCGATATTGTCACTATAAGTGTACACACCTGCATGTGTATTTACACAAGCACTTAGCGCTTTTTTCTAATCAGGGAAAAATAGATCGCCAGTCATGATTTTGAAATCTTGGTAGGGTTTAACAATAGAGGAGATTTAATTTCTAAACTTTTAAAAGGTTAACTCACCAAAAAAAGCAATCATTTATCCTTCCATGTGCATGATCAATAAAATAAAATGTAATTCACATTAATAAATTGTCAATCACTCAAAATGTCTGACCGCCAGTACATATTTTTAATCAGTGATTAGGAGTTTGTCTACAGGTGAGGTTCAAGTGGGGAAATTATGTAGGCAATGAGAAATCGATTAAGAATTAATGTTAGTTGAAGAATAAAACTGAATCCTTTTTCTGTGAAGCACAGGAACGTGACGAATATTTTTTTTCTAGACTACTATAAAATACTATGTAAGCTGTGTTGATGCGAAATGAAACGGTAGAGTAAAAAAACAACAAAGAAACTTTGCTCAACTTACATGTACAACAAAAAAAAACAACAAGAAAAACATTAAAAATTATAAGCAGTGGCTATTTATCAGTTGTATAATTAAGCAAAGTCTTTTAAAATAAGAATTTATTCCAATTTCTTATCTTTATCTTAATCTTGATGTCATTTGTCATCTGCTGTTGGTTTCCCAGCATCTAGGGTAGGCAGCAGGCGGCTAGTATGTCTGATACTAGATCTCCAAGCAGCTCTGTCTAGTGGGTTAACATCACCAAGGTTGCATACATCCATGTCTGCCTTCACACAATCCGACCATGTCTTTCTTGGTCTCCCGCGCACTCTTGGACTTTGAACCTCCATATTAGTGATGGACTTTATTGAGGATGAGGAGTGAACAACATGTCCATACCATCTAAGACGCCTAGAGCGTAAGGCAGCTGTCACCTCCTGTACCCCCAGCTTGGTACACAACACATTGAACAGGATGTTGTCATGGGGTTTGGCACCATAGATCCATCGAATCATTGCTCTGTAATTTCGGCGGAGCCGCTGTAGGTCTGGAGCTGTCGGGCCCATGTTTCACTACCATGAAGAAGTGCAGAGCGGACACAGGTGTAAAAAACTTTCCCACGGTTTGTGAGGGATATGTGCCTAGATGTCAATATCGGCAGAAGCGTCCTGTATTTACCCCAGCCAGTACAACATCTGGTTACTATGGCAAGAGAGCAACCACCACCAGCACACAACATGTCACCAAGATAGGAGAAGCTGGCTTCAACGTCAAGCAGGGTACCATCAATGTCTACTTGTGTGACTGGTCTGCCATCAATTGGACGTGCTTGTCCACGACACCTTTGAATTTCACCCTTTTTATTCTAAATCCATTCAAGTTTTGTTGACCTGCTCTAGCATAGTAGAGTACGTCAAAGGTAGATAACTAGAGCCTAAACTACTGAAATGAAGCCTTTTTCTAGCATTTCAAAGTACATTAAGGGCAGGTAACTATTGCCACAATGATTACATTTCAACAATAATTGCACTCCTTCGAGAACGTATAGCTACATCCTTTGTGTACAAGTATAATCAAAATCCATTGAAAACTGTAGTTGTAAGAGTGTAAACGCTGTAAAATATGGCATTTTCAGCAATTCAAAGGTAGATATCTCTTGATCTATTTGTCCGATTCCGACCATAATCACCCAGTTTCGAACTCTTATGGATACAATCTGGGCAAGTTTGAGAGAGCTAGGATAAATATTGTGGTCTCAAGAGCGTAAACACTGTTAAATATATCATTTTCAGCAATTCAAAGGTAGATAACTCTTGACCTATTGATCGGATTACAACCATAATTGATCTAATCTGAATTCTTTTGGTAATATACAATCTGAGTAAGTTTAAGAAAGATTGGATAAAATGTGTGGCCTCTAGAGTGTAAACATCGTTAAATATGGCATTTTTTCAGCAATTCAAAGGTAGATAACTCTCAACCTATAAATCTGATTTCAACATAATCAAACTCATCTGAATCCTTATAGTCATATACAATCTGAGCAAGTTTAAGATAGATTGGATAAAAATTGTGAACTCTATAATGTAAACACTATTAAATATGGCATTTTCAGCAATTCAAAGGTAGATAACTCTTGATCTATTTGTCTGATTTCAACCAGAATCGAACTCATCTGAACTCTTATGGTCATATACAATCTGGGCAAGTTTTAGAAAGATTGGATAAATACTGTGGCCTCTAGAGTGTAAACATCGTTAAATATGGCATTTTCAGCAATTCAAAGGTAGATAACTCTTGATCTATTTATCCGATTTCAACCAAAATCGAACTCTTTCGAACTCTTATGGTCATATACAATCTGGACAAGTTTGAGAAAGATTGGATAAATACTGTGGCCTCTAGAGTGTAAACACTGTTAAATATGCATTTTCAGCAGTTCAAAGGTAGATAACTCATGACCTATTTGTCCGATTTCAACCATAATCGAACTCATCCGAGATCTTATGGCAATATACCATCTGAGCAAGTTTAAGAAAGATTATATAAAATTTGTGGCCTCTAGAGTGTAAACACTAAAATTGTTGACGCCGGACGACGGACAATAGCTCACCCTGAGCTAGCTCAGGTGAGCTAAAAACTACAGTCCCGCCAGTTTGGAGCCAATGGTTGACAGGTCGTAAGCCCCGCCCCCTATGACGTCATCACCCACCATGTCATCGTCACACCGAGTCATCGTCTATTTTAAGCAACCCGGCGTGGGAACGGGAGATCGGTCGCGTCCGTCGACGCTGGAAACGCACTAACCTTATACAGGAAACGACGCTTACGGGACTTTTGGAATAATATTTAAGCGGACGACAATTCAAGACAAGAGGGCCTGAAGGCCCTGATATCGCTCACCATTTGTAATGAAGCCTGATAGCTTTACCTTTGAATTTCACCCGTTTTATTCTAAATCCATTCAAGTTTGTCGACCTATTGTAGTATAGTAGAGTACATCAAAGGCAGATAACTAGTGCCTAAATAATACTGAAATGAAGCCTTTTTCTAGCATTTCAAAGTATATCAAGGGCAGGTAACTGTTGCCACAATGATTACATTTCAACAATAATTGCACTCCTTCCAGAACGTATAGCTACATCCTTTGTGTACAAGTATAATCAA
Source organism: Gari tellinella (assembly GCA_922989275.2). Classification (NCBI taxonomy): domain Eukaryota; kingdom Metazoa; phylum Mollusca; class Bivalvia; order Cardiida; family Psammobiidae; genus Gari; species Gari tellinella. Next base: position 69,238,425 of record OV277859.1, read on the forward strand.
AATCCATTGAAAACTGTAGTTTTAAGAGTGTAAATGCTGTAAAATATGGCATTTTCAGCAATTCAAAGGTAGATATCTCTTGATCTATTTGTCCAATTCCAACCATAATCACCCTTTTTCGTACTCTTATGGTCATATACAATCTGGGCAAGTTTGAGAGAACTTGGATAAATATTGTGGCCTCTAGAGTGTAAACACTGTTAAATATTATCATTTTCAGCAATTCAAAGGTAGATCACTTTTGATCTATTGATCAGATTACAACCATAATTGAACTCATCCAAAGTCTTATGGCAATATACAATCTGAGTAAGTTTGAGGAAGATTGGATAAAATTTGTGAGCTCTAGAGTGTAAACATCATTAAATATGGCATTTTCAGCAATTCAAAGGTAGATAACTCTCGACCTATAAGTCTGATTTCAACCATAATCAAACTCATCTGAACTCTTATAGTCATTTACAATCTGAGCAGGTTTGAGATAGATTGGATAAAAATTGTGGCCTCTAGAGTGTAAACACTGTTAAATATGGCATTTTCAGCAATTCAAAGGTAAATAACTCTTGATCTATTTGTCTGATTTCAACCATAATCAAACTCATCTGAACTCTTATGGTCATATACAATCTGAGCTAGTTTTAGAAAAATTGGATAAATACTGTAGCCTCTAGAGTGTAAACACTGTTAAATATGGCATTTTCAGCAGTTCAAAGGTAGATAACTCATGACCTATTTGTCCGATTTCAACCATAACCGAACTCATCCGAACTCTTATGGCAATATACCATCTGAGCAAGTTTGAGAAAGATTGGATAAATATTGTGGCCTCTAGAGTGTAAACACTAAAATTGTTGACGCCCGGACGACGCACAATCAAGGAGCTGCGTCTTATTCGTTACTGTGTGTACTTGTTCTATAATTATTCATATTTCTGTACAATCGAAGAATGACCTAAGCCTGATTACACCTACGTAAGGCTGGATCTCAAGCGCGTGTCTATTCTCCGTGTAGCGTAAGTTAATGGGCTGAATGTTTATGCAGGGCTTATAGACTTTCCTTACTCTAAACAGAAAAATGCCGTCCGCTAAGAATTAAACTCGTGTATGGTGAGCTGTTATCGTGGTTTACCATCGAGTTTCTCTAATATGTTTGACATTTAAAACTGATCGTATTCAAAGAAGGGGAGAAGTAAAGAAAAGAAAAATAAAGTCTATATCTAACCTAAAAGGACGTCTTATGCTCGACTGTAACGTTTATAAAGGAAAGAACGGTAAACTATCCTCTTTTTAGCTCACCTGGCACAAAGTGCCAAGGTGAGCTTTTAGGATCGCTGGATGTCCGTCGTCTGTCTGTCCGACAATTGGTTGTGAACACTCTAGCGGCTACAAATTTCATCCGATCTTCATGAAACTTCATGACAATGTTTGTCTTGATAAAATCTAGGCCAAGTTCGAATGTGGGTCATGTCGGGTCAAAAACTAGGTCACTAGGTTAAATCATAGAAAAACCTTGTGAACACTCTAGAGGCTACAAATCTCATTGGATCTTGATGAAACTTGGTCAGAATGTTTGACTCATTGATATCTAGGTCAAGTTCGAATGTGGGTCATGTCTGGTCAAAAACTAGGTCACTAGGTCAAATCATAGAAAAACCTTGTGAACACTCTAGAGGCTACAAATCTCATTGGATATTGATGAAACTTTATCAGAATGTTTGTTTCATTGATATCTAGGTCAAGTTCGAATATGGGTCATGTCCGGTCAAAAACTAGGTCACTAGGTCAAATCATAGAAAAACCTTGTGAACACTCTTGAGGCTACAAATCTCATTGGATCTTGATGAAACTTGGTCAGAATGTTTGTCTCATTGATATCTAGGTCAAGTTCGAATGTGGGTCATGTCTGGCCAAAAACTAGGTCACTAGGTCAAATCATAGAAAAACCTTGTTAACACTCTAGAGGCTTCAAATCTCATTGGATCTTGGTGAAATTTTGTCATAATGTTTGTCGCATTGATATCTAGGTCAAGTTTGAATATGGGTCATGTCCGGTCAAAAACTAGGTCACTAGGTCAAATCATTGGAAAATCTTGTTTACACTCTAGAGGTTGATTGTGGGTATACATGTCCAGTCATAATCTAGGTCACTATAGGTCAAGTTTGCCAATGTGTACCAGGTGAGTGATTTAGGGCCATAGTGGCCCTTGTTAGCTCACCTGGCACAAAGTGCCAAGGTGAGCTATTTTGATCGTCCGATGTCCGTTCGTTCGTCGTCCGTCGTCAACAATTTCTATAAAACGACATCTCCTAAACTAATGGATGGATTTTAACCAAACTTAGCAGGAATGATCCTTATATAGTCCTCTTTGAAAGTTGTTCTTATATTTCCGATCCGTTGCATATCTAGGTCACAGGAGCTAAAAGTAGATCGTTTCAATAAAAACTTAAAAAATCTTCTTCTCTGAAACCACAGTTACCTTAGCTTAGATATTTTGCACAAGCATCATCTACAGGTCCTCTATGAAGATTGTTCAAATTATGTCCCTGGGGTCAAAAATGGCCCCGCCCCAGTGTCACAAATTTACATAGAGTTATATAGTGAAATCTTCAAACCTCTTCTCCTCTGAAACTAATATGGCTAGAGCTTTGATTTTTGGCATGGTGTAACTTCTAGAGGTACTTTACCAATGTTGTTCAAATGGTTCTGGTCCGTGGCATATCTAGGTCACAGGAGCTAAAAATAGTTTTTTTTTATCAATAAAAACTTGCACAAAGCATCATCTTCAGGTCTTCTATCAAGATTGTTCAAATTATGTCCCTGGGGTAAAAAATGGCCCCGCCCCGGGGATCACAAATTTACATAGAGTTATACATAGAGTTATTTAGTGAAATCTTCAACCCTCTTCTCCTCTGAAACTAATATGGCTAGAGCTTTGATTTTTGGCATGGTGTAACTTCTAGAGGTACTTTACCAATGTTGTTTAAATGGTTCTGGTCCGTTGCATATCTAGGTCACAGGAGCTAAAAATAGATTTTTATCAATAAAAACTTAAAAAATCTTCTCCTTTGAAACCACAATACCCTGAGCTTAGATATTTTGCACAAAGCATCATCTTCAGGTCTTCTATCAAGATTGTTCAAATTATGTCCCTGGGGTCAAAAATGGCCCCGCCCCAGGGGTCACAAATTTACATAGAGTTATATAGAGAAATCTTCAAACCTCTTCTTCTCTGAAACTAATATGGTTAGAGCTTTGATATTATGGCATGGTGTAACTTCTAGAGGTACTTTACCAATAATGTTCAAATGGTTCCGGTCCGTTGCATATCTAGGTCACAGGAGCTAAAAATAGATTTTTTCAATAAAAAACTTTAAAAATCTTCTCTGAAACCACAGTACCCTGAGCTTAGCTATTTGGCACTCAGCATCATCTAATCAGCAATTGGCACAATCATATTGTCATAATTTCTCAGCTTTCCAATATATGTTACATTTACATTAACGGTTCCAGGTGAGCGATTTAGGGCCGTACAGTCAGGACTCGATACAACGACATCCGTTACAACGGAATATTCACTTAACGACACAAATTCCGTGGGAACAAACCTGCATAAAGCTTTATATATGAGATTCAATATAACAACAAACTCGTTATAATGACATAATTGTTTGGGAGAGAACTGTGTCGTTGTATCGAGTCCTGACTGTATACGGCTCATGTCTTGAATCGTCGTCCGCTGAAAATTTATTCCAAAAATCCCGTTAGCGTCATTTCCCGTATAAGGTTAGCGCGTTTCTGGTGTCGACGGACGCGACCGATCTCCCGTTCCCACGCCTGGTTGCTAAAAATAGATGATGACTCGGCGTAACGATGACGTGGCGGGTGATGACGTCATAGGGGGCGGGGCTTACGACCTGTCAATCATTGACTCCAAACCAACATATCTAAATAACAATGAAAGATATTAACTTGAAACTTTGAATAGTTCAGTATCAAAATGGCAACTCATTACAATAAGGCAGGTAACCCTGGGATTTGTCATTTCAGAGTTATTGCCCTTGTTTTATTTACTTAAAAATTGTAAATTAACATATCTAAATAACTATGAAAGATATTAACTTGAAACTTAGAATAGTTGTTCAGTATCAAAAAGGCAACGAATCACATTAAGTCAGGTGATCCTGGGATTTGTCATTCCAGAGTTATTGACCTTGTTTTATTTACTTAAATTTTTTAAATTAACATATCTAAATGACTATGAAAGATATTAACTTGAAACTTTGAATACTTGTTTAGTATCAAAAGGGCAACTCATTACAACAAGGCAGGTAACCCTCGGATTAGTCATCTTAGAGTTATTGCCCTTGTTTTATTTACTTAAGTTGTAAATTAATATATCTAAATAACTATGAAAGATATTAACTTGCTCATTACAACAAGGTAGGATACTCTGTGATTTGTAATTCCAGAGTAATTGCCCTTGTTATACCCCCACAAACAGAGTTTGAGGGGGGTATACTGGAATCAGCCTGTCGGTCGGTCGGTTTTTTGGGTGGCAGTCGGTTGGCCGTCGGTCTGTCTGCAAAATCTTGTACTTTCAACTCCTCCTTCAGTTTCAACCCGATTAATTTGATATTTGGCATAAATGTTACTCAGGTGTAGTAGATGTGCAAGACACAAATTTCAGGTCTCTGTGACCTTGACCTTTGGCCTTGAAATTAGTATTGAAATTGGTAGGCAAAATCTTGTACTTTCAACTCCTCCTTCAGTTTCAACCCGATTCATTTGCTACTTGGCATAGATGTTACTCAGGTGTAGTAGATGTAAAAGACATAATTTTCAGGTCTCTGTGACCTTGACCTTGACCTTTGGCCTTGAAATTGGTATTTAAATTGGTAGGCAAAATCTTGTACTTTCAACTCCTCTTTCAGTTTCAACCCGATTAATTTGATATTTGGCATAAATGTTACTCAGGTGTAGTAGATGTGCAAGACACAAATTTCAGGTCTCTGTGACCTTGACCTTTGGCCTTGAAATTAGTATTGAAATTGGTAGGCAAAATCTTGTACTTTCAACTCCTCCTTCAGTTTCAACCGGATTCATTTGATACTTTGCATAGATGTTACTCAGGTGTAGTAGATGTAAAAGACATAATTTTCAGGTCTCTGTGACCTTGACCTTGACCTTTGGCCTTGAAATTGGTCTTGAAATTGGTAGGCAAAATCTTGTACTTTCAACTCCTCTTTCAGTTTCAACCCGATTCATTTGATACTTGGCATAAATGTTACTTAGGTGTAGTAGATGTGCAAGACACAAATTTCAGGTTTCTGTGACCTTGACCTTTGGCCTTAAATTTGGTCTTGAAATTGGCAGGCAAAATCTTGTACTTTCAACTCCTCCTTCAGTTTCAACCCGATTCATTTGATACTTGGCATAGATGTTACTCAGGTGTAGTAGATGTGCAAGACACAATTTTCAGGTCTCTGTGACCTTGACCTTGACCTTTGGCCTTGAAATTGGTCTTGAAATTGGTAGGCAAAATATTGTACTTTCAACTCCTCCTTCACTTTCATCCTGATTCACTTGATACTTTGCATAAATGTTACTCAGGAGTAGTAGATGTGCAAGACACACATTTCAAATCTCTGTGACCTTGACCTTTGGCCTTAAATTTGGTCTTGAAATTGGCAGGCAAAATCTTGTACTTTCAACTCCTCCTTCAGTTTCAACCCGATTCATTTGATACTTGGCATAGATGTTACTCAGGTGTAGTAGATGTGCAAGACACAAATTTCAGGTCTCTGTGACCTTCACCTTTGTCATTTAAATTGGTCTTGAAATTGGTAGGCAAAATCTTGTACTTTCAACTCCTCCTTCACTTTCATCCTGATTCACTTGATACTTTGCATAAATGTTACTCAGGAGTAGTAGATGTGCAAGACACACATTTCAAATCTCTGTGACCTTGACCTTTGGCCTTAAATTTGGTCTTGAAATTGGCAGGCAAAATCTTGTACTTTCAACTCCTCCTTCAGTTTCAACCCGATTCATTTGATACTTGGCATAGATGTTACTCAGGTGTAGTAGATGTGCAAGACACAAATTTCAGGTCTCTGTGACCTTCACCTTTGTCATTTAAATTGGTCTTGAAATTGGTAGGCAAAATCTTGTACTTTCAACTCCTCCTTCACTTTCATCCTGATTCACTTGATACTTTGCATAAATATTACTCAGGAGTAGTAGATGTGCAAGACACACATTTCAAATCTCTGTGACCTTGACCTTTGGCCTTGAAATTGGTCTTGAAATTGGCAGGCAAAATCTTGTACGGCGAACTCCTTCACTTTCAACCTGATTTACTTGATACTTGCTATAAATTTTCCAAGTTTTTATGATGGTGGCAGCACCCTGCCATTGTCAAACCTCATTGAAAACGTCTGCAGAGTGTGACGAGAGTGCTTCATAGTGGGGGTATTTATCACCTTTAGTGATAGCCGTTCTAGTTTTATTTACTTAAAACTTGTAAATTAAAATATCTTAATAACTGTCAAAGGTATTAACTTGAAACTTTTAATACTTGTGTTATATCAAACGGGCAACCCATTCAAACAAGAAAGGTGACGGGGGATGCGACATGCCAGAGTTATTACCCTTGTTTTAATTTACATAAAACTTGTAAATTGAAATTTCTCAATAATTACCATAGGTATTTACTTGAAACTTTAAATACTTGTTAAGTATCAAAAGGGAAACTTATTACAAGAAGGCAGGTAACCCTGGGTTTTGTGATTCCATAGTAATTACCGTTGTTTTAACTTTTTAGCTCACCTGGCACGTAGTGCCAAGGTGAGCTTTTAGGATCGCTGGATGTCCGTCGTCTGTCCGTCCGTCCGTCCGTCCGTCCACAATTGTTCGTTAACACTCTACCAGGTTCAAATCTCATTGGATCTTGATGAAACTTGGTCACAATGTTTGCCTCAATGAAATCTAGGTCAAGTTCGAATGTGGGTCATGTCCGGTCAAAAACTAGGTCACTAGGTCAAATTATCGAAAAACCTTGTTAACACTCTAGAGGCTACAAATTTCATTGGATCTTCATGAAACTTCATCAATATGATTGCCCCAATGAAATCTAGGCCAAGTTCGAATGTGGGTCATGTCCGGTCAAAAACTAGGTCACTAGGTCAAATCTTCGAAAAACCTTGTTAACACTCTAGAGACTAGAAATATCATTGGATCTTCATGAAACTTCATCAAAATGTTTGCCTCAATGAAATCTAGGTCAAGTTCGAATGTGGGTCATGTCCGGTCAAAAACTAGGTCACTAGGTCAAATTATCGAAAAACCTTGTTAACACTCTAGAGGCTACTAATTCCATTTGATCATCATGAAACTTCATCAATATGATTGCCTCAATGAAATCTAGGCCAAGTTCGAATATGGGTCATGTCCGGTCAAAAACTAGGTCACTAGGTCAAATGTTCGAAAAACCTTGTTAACACTCTAGAGGCTACAAATTTCATTTGATCTTCATGAAACTTCATCAAAATGTTTGCCTCAATGAAATCTAGATCAACTTCGAATGTGGGTCTTGTCTGGTCAAAAACTAGGTCACTAGGTACCTTGTTAACACTCTAGAGGCTACAAATTTCATTTGATCTTCATGAAACTTCATCAATATGATTGCCTCAATGAAATCTAGGCCAAGTTCGAATGTGGGCCATGTCCGGTCAAAAACTAGGTCACTAGGTCAAATCATCGAAAAACCTCGTTAACACTCTATAGAGACAACAAAATTCATTGAATCTTCATGAAACTTGAACAAAATGTTTGTCTCATTGAAATCGAGGTCACACAGTGTACATGGTTACATGGTTACCAGGTGAGCGATTTAGGGCCATAGTGGCCCTTGTTAGAATTTTATTAGATTTCTCAATAATTACCATAGGTATTAACTTGAAAATTTGAATACTAGTTCAGTTTCAAAAGGGCATCACCTTTCAACAAAGCAGATATCCATGGGATTTGTCATTGCAGAGTTATTGCCCTTGTTTGAAATTATTCAGTAACTGTAGAAAGTTATTAATTTCAAACTTCCAATATATTTGAATACTTGTTTAGTTTCAAAAGGGCAACTCATTACAACAAGGCAGGTAAAGCAGGCAAAGATATTGTCCTTCTTTTTAGCTCACCTGAGCTAGCTCAGGGTGAGCTATTGCAATACTTGAATGTCCGTCGTCCGTCGTGCGTCGTTCGTCGTCAACAATTTTAGTGTTTACACTCTAGAGGCTACAATATTTATCCAATCTTTCTCTTACTTTCTCAGATTGTATATTACCATAAGAGTTCGAATGTGTTTGATTATGGTTGAAATCTGACCAAAAGATAAAGAGTTATCTACCTTTGAATTGCTGAAAATGCCATATTTAACAGTGTTTACATTCTAGAGTTCACAATTTTTTCCAACCTATCTCAAACTTGCTCAGATTGTATATTACCATAACAGTTCAGATGAGTTTGATTATGGCTGGAATCTGACTAATAGGTGGAGAGTTATTTACCTTTGAATTGCTGAAAATGCCATATTTAAGGGTGTTTACACTCTAGAGGCCACAATATTTATCCAATCTTTCTAAAACTTGCCCAGATTATATATGACCATGAGAGTTTGGATGAGTTCGATTTTGGTTGAAATCTGACCAAAAGATAAAGAGTTATCTACCTTTGAATTGCTGAAAATGCCATATTTAACAGTGTTTACATTCTAGAGTTCACAATTTTTATCCAACCTATCTCAAACTTGCTCAGATTGTATATTACCATAACAGTTCAGATGAGTTTGATTATGGCTGAAATCAGACAAATAGGTGGAGAGTTATTTACCTTTGAACTGCTGAAAATGCCATATTTAAGGGTGTTTACACTCTAGAGGCCACAAATTTTATCCAATCTTTCTTAAACTTACTCAGATTGTATATTTCAATAAGACTTCAGATGAGTTCAATTATGGTTGTAATCAGATCAACAAGTCGAGAGTTATCTACCTTTGAATCGCTGAAAATGATATACTTAAGTGTTTACGCTCTAGAGACCACAATATTCATCCAAGCTCTCTCAAACTTGCTCAGATTGTATATGACCATAAGAGTTCGAAAAAGGGTGATTATGGTTGAAATTGGACAAATAGATCAAGAGTTATCTACCTTTGAATTGCTGAAAATGCCATATTTTACAGCATTTACACTCTTAAAACTACAGTTTTCAATGGATTTTGATTATACTTGTACACAAAGTATATAGCTATACCTTCTCGAAGGAGTGCAACTATTGTTGAAATCTAATCATTGTTGCAATCGTTACCTGCCCTTGATATACTTTGAAATGCTAGAAAAAGGCTTCATTTCAGTATTGTTTAGGCTCTAGTTATCTGCCTTTGATGTACTCTACTATACTAGAGTAGGTTGACAAATTTGAATTGATTTAGAATAAAATGGGTGAAATTCAAAGGTAAAGCTATCAGGCTTCATTACAAATGGTGAGCGATATCAGGGCCTTCAGGCCCTCTTGTTACCTTTAGTTTACTTTAAATGGAATGTAGACTGTCCAAGTATGTTTAAGTTGTTGTTGCTTACAAACTTCTATGATCAATAGGGCATTAAACACCCATACACATTCTTTAAGTTTGAAAAAGGTAGCTGTCCCAAGTATATGAAAGTTGAGCGTCCAGCACCCCTTTGCGGTGCTCTCGTTATATAATATATACAGGGGATTTATAGGCCCGAAAATTCCCCCCTCCAAAAAATTCCTCCTCCGGGATTCAAAATGGCCGTTTTATATAGATTATATAGGGAATTCGATTTTAAAAAGTGGTCTGAAGAGACGTTCATTAATACTGTCGACGGCATAAAGGAGCTCCCAAGGCAGACAGGAGCGGAATTCATGTGACAGGGCCTCCAATACTAAGACAAAGAGGAGAGGACTCAGGACCGATCCCTGATGGACACCCACTCCTACACTGAACTCCTTGCTGTATTGCCCACTGACTCGCACACGACTCCTTACATTTGTGTACATTCCCTGGACGACTTGTACAGCCCACTCCTCTACATCAAGGATCCTCATAGCCCACCAAAGGACTTTCCTTGGTACGCGATCGAACGCCTTTTCCAGGTCCACAAAGGCAAGATACAGCTTCTTGTTTGCTGCAATATGTTTCTCCTGAAGTTGGCTGATGATGAATATTGCATCTGTGGTGCCCTGGCCAGACACAAAGCCAAAACCAATTTCTATTTATCTAATAATTATTTGAATTCATTGGACTATCGCCATTTGGCTCCACAAATAAAAATTGGGCTAAAACTTTTCTTATTTGGCCAGTGTTGGTGCAAGACAAATTATGTCCAGGGCTAGCCCTGAATATGTCAAGTGCCTTTGGAACTGTTGTTGTTGTTGTTGTAAAGAAGGATTTACGTCCACTTAACCCGTTCCCCCATAAAAACACCTTTTTACGCCTTTAGTTCATTAATCCACTAAAGAAAATATTTCCAATTTATACTGTAACAGTGTTGCAAATAATAATCATAAGAAATAGTTTCTATATTCTAGCAGATAATAGCTTAAAGCAAGCTGACTGTAAAGCAGAATGCGCCTTAAGGCGCATTCTGCTTTACTTTTAACCTGCTTTAAGTGGTCACATGTTCTCAATATGTAGAAACAGGCTATGGGGGAATGCCTTTGTTGCTGGACCAGCAGGACCTATTCACAACAACAATGCCGTCTGCTTAAAATTGTCGTCTGCTGTTTCCTCAAAGTCAAATAATTGACATTTTGACAGAAAAAACTTAATGACGAGTGACAAACAGTTTGAATCCAGATCAGACGCCGCGTTACACGTATGCTCGTAACCCGGCATCTGATCTGAAATTAAGCTGTTTGCAAATGTGCCTCCCTATAACGACACCCTCGGAACAATGCACATAATTTGTGTCTCTCGTTGGGAGAGGTTGTAGAGAGGGAGCGCTGTACCATAATATTTAACAATGTCCCAGTACAAATCCAGTATTTGTCAGTGACTCACTGATTGATAGAAGATGTAATGATTAATTCTGCTCTGATTTGTCATGATTTGCTTAAAATGATTTTAAAGTTTTGATAAGAGTTTGGTGTGATCTTGTTGCAGATTATATATGACACAGTACAAGAACTTAATATAACAGCACACAAAGAGCTTAAAATAACGGCACACAAAGGAGGAACGATGTTGACTATTGAAGGTCCAAGATTCTCCTCCAAGGCTGAGAGTAAGATGTGGAACTCCTGGGGTGCTCACTGTATTAACATGACTACAGTGCCTGAGGTATGCAGTAGGACTGCTATCAACAGAAATCCATAACCAATTACCCCATAAATACACCTTTTGTGCTACTAAGTTATTCCTCCATCGAAGAAAGAAGTTTACACAGTCATGAAAATGTTTCATTAGAAATATTTTCTATATTCTAGAAGATAGTAACTAAAAGCAGGCTGAAAGTAAAGCAGAAGTGCATTCTGCTTTACTTTCAACCTGTTTTAATTGGTAACCTATTTCACAGTTGTCGCTCAAATTCATTAAATGCAATTTATGATGTGTAATAAGAAATGTTTAAAGATTCACATATCCTTAAATTGAGATGCTGCATCAGTTTTCATAAGAGTCTTGGCACTTTGCAACATAATTATTTCATATTATTCAAAATACAATTTTACACGTGAGATGAATAATAATTTTTCAATGATGAGTGAGAGAGAGAGAAAGAGAGAGACAGATAGACTGGGAATAAAAAAGGTGGAATGAGAGTTGGACTTGTATAGGATAAGTGTAACCAGCATAAATGTTTGTTGTATATACATAACATAATTTCTTATAGGATATGTCTGACAGGAGTCTACAGTCTTTCCTGGTGAAAAGATTTTCCTTCTTTCATAGGGGCCTCCGTGGCCTAGTGGTATAGTCACTGTGACTAACATCACTAAGCTCCTCACCGCTGTGAGTTCCAAACCCAGTAGGGTCGTTCGGATTTTTCATGTGGGGAAGCCTTCCAGCTGGCTTGCGGAAGGTCGGTGGTTCTACCCAGTTGCCGATTTGTGCCTGAAACAGTGCATAAATGACTTCTGGGGTCTTCCTCCACCTATAATTAGCTGGACGTCGCGATATGACTGAAATACTGTGGAAAGCGACGTAAAATCAAAACAAATCAAATCAAATCCTTCTTTCATTGCTATAGTTCAGATGATTCATTGTGGGTCGGGTTTTATATATCAATGTCAAGATGAACCATGTTTTCTTTCTGGGCAGGTTGTGCTAGCTAGAGAGTTGGGCATATGTTATGCTTCCATGGGTCTTGTAACTGATTATGACAGCTGGCGAGAAGATACAGCATCTGTAAGTCTACAACACACATTTCAATGGTTACTATTAACTCTTTACACGGTAGCCTGTTTCTGGTTTTGAAGATAGGTGACCACTTAAAGCAGGTAGAAAGTAAAGTAGAATGTGCCTCAAGGCACATTCTGCTTTACTTTCAGACTGCTTTAAGCTACCACCTGCTATGATATATAGGAAATATTTCTTGCGTTGTACATTCATTACTGTACAAATGTATAAAATGGAAATTAGTGGAGAAATTATTTAAATGCTTAAAAAGTTAATAAGTAGGAAACTACTATATAAAGTTGAAATTGTACTAAGCATCTGTTCATGTTAAGCTTCCATTGTTTGAGAAAGCATTACATGTATTCAATTACAGGCTACTGCAGGAGCTTTTTGCATTATTTGCATCATTTATTTAGTAAACACCTATAAGAGACTGCTAAAGGGCATTATTTTTAATGGTCTCTTATACCAGGTTTGACGACTGTACACCTTAGGAAACAATCAAGACCCAGTCTAGAGGAGTCTTGAAGGAGGTCTCTGACCAGGGTCTGCACTGTTAGTCATTCTTATAAATATAAAGAAATCAGTCCATTTAGAGACAATATAAACTAGTCATTGTTTTACAATGCCTGATTGCCAATTAGTGCATCAAGTCTATCTGCAAATGCCAAAATAGTGGGCACATAGCGAGTTAACCCTTTACCCCATAGCCTGTTTCTAGTTTTGAAAGGGGGTGACTGCTTAAAGCAGGTTGAAAGTAAAAGCAGAATGCACCTATAGGCGCATTCTGCTTTGCTTTCAACATGCTTTAAGTTACCATCTGCTAGTATTTAGAAAATAATTCTTGCAATATATGTTCATGACTCAAATTATTGACTGAATAAATTGGAACTATTTTTGTCAGTGTCGGAATAAATCGAAGGGCTTCTTTTGGTTGAAAGGGATAATGGTTAAATCTACAAAGCAAACTGCAACCAGCATTTAAGTTGGATTTCGATTTTCTTCCTGTCAGTCAAACCATTCTTGCAATTCTGCTCATGTTTGTATCTGTATACTGTTTTGTACATAGGTTAATGTTGAGGATGTGATGAAAACCTTTGCTATGAACTCGGATCGAGCCACTCGTGTAATACTCAATGTGATACCAAAACTCGTGAAGGAAGATTGGACTGAAACAATTAAAGCTAACATGGTAAGTTTACAAAAATATGTTGCTGTGTTAAACAGCATAGTCCAGCTTAGCCTAAAACTTTTAGTGTCTCATTAAGTTGCATAGCACTCTCTCTCTCTGAAGCAACATATTAATTTAGTGAAATGTTATTAGAATCTTTAAAGGTAGATGGTTGCTAATTGCAGGTGAAAGTAATTCAGAAAGCTCCTAAATGCGCTATCTGTAAAACTCTTGCCCTGCATTAAGCCTGCTCCTATCATAAACAACCACAAGTGAGTGTTTAACAGAGGTTTTAATTACAATGGTTACTGTAATTTTCCGCCGTTACGGCTGTTAATGGTATACATACATGTATCTCTATTAGATACTGCTTCTGCAGTTGATACAAGCCTTTCCAACAACCACTAAGTAAATGTTATTTGAAATAATCAAAGCAAAAATTGGCATAAACATTAAACAAATGTATCAAAGCAGTCACTCAAACGACATGGGTTTGTAGTCTTGCATAAGATGTCAAAAGAAATGTGGAAAACTCAAGTCAGGAAACTTTTGTCTCCAGCATGTATGTCCCAACTTTTTCATTACCATCAAATCAGCAATATGACGTTATTTTTTATAGCATTCTAACAGTTTTACCTCTAACAATTGATCAGTAAGTAAAAGAGAATGGGGATCTTTAAAAGGAGTTAAATGCTTAACTCTTTGCATGCTAGGTAACTTTTCGATCTGCAACAATTGTCGTCTGCTACAGTTCCAAAAATAGATTTAAGCAAGGTCAGAGTTTGAAACAGTTTGCAACTTGATGAGCTGCAGAATTGTACATCGTCTCATCGCTGTTTGCACATATAATTACAATTTTGCAGCTAGCAGGCAAAGTGTAAATGCAGGACAAAAGTGATGGAAAAAGTTTATATATGAAAGACTTCACATGTATCTTCTCTTGAATACAAATTGTGACTACAGCGCTCCCTCTCTACAACGACACCCAGTGGAATACAAAAAATATGTGCGTTGTAGGGAGGGAATTTGGGTTAAATTTGCAAATAGCTTGAATCAAGATCAGACGCCGCGTAACGCGACATCTGATCTGGATTCAAGCTGTTTGCCACTTGTCTTTATTTATTTTTTCTGTCAAAATGTCTAATATGTAAATTTTAGAAAACCAGCAGACGACAACTTTAAGTAGACTATATTGCAGCTTTGAAAAGGTTGGACATAATTATATAGCTTTGGGAACAACGGCAATGGTCGTTGTAAGGAGGGAGTCGTTGTTGGGAGGGCCGTTGTAGAGAGGGAGTACTGTAATTGTAAGCCCAACTCTCTTGCTTCACACAAGGGTTTAATTTTAATTCTTTGTGGGTTAGCTTTTTCAGATGTTCCATAGCAAGTCTATATTATATAATTTGTTGCGCTTGTACAGTAAAACTCCTATAATATGACCACTCAAATGAAGATATGATTCTAATAAAGACAGGTGACAGCTCTAATTCTAATTGATTGTGCTGATTTAACCTTAATTCCAAATAGGTTCTTTCAGACAGATTCCTTGTTTGGGAACTGTTTGAATTTGTAGATATATCTAGAGTGCTCTGAATTTTTAAAAGCCATTAATTTATATTATTTATTTATTATGATTTTATGTTGCTTGTAACAGTATTTCAGACATATCGCGAAGTCCAACCAATTACAGGTGGAGGAAGACCCCAGAAGCCATTTATGCACTGTTTCAGGCACAAATCGGCAACTGGGTAGACCAACCTTCCGCAAGCCAGTTGGAAAGCTTCCACACATGAAAAATCTGATTTCTATTAACTTTGAACAAGCTATATTTTTTAAATGTTATTTTGATTACAATGTTGATTATGTTTGTCCGTCGTCCGTTGGTGCGTCGTTCGTCCGTCCGTCGTCAACTAATGGATAGATTTTTACCAAACTTGGCTTGAATGATCCTTATATGGTCCTTTTTCAAAGTTGTTCAAACATTTCCGGTCCGTTGCATATCTAGGTCACACAAGCTAAAAATAGATTTTTTCAATGAAAACTTACAAATTGCTATGTCTGAAACCACAGTACCCTGAGCTCAGATATTTGGCACAAAGCATCTTCTTCAGGTCCTCTATCAAGATTGTTCAAATTATGTCCCTTGGGTCAAAAATGACCCCGCCCCGGGGGTCGTAATTTTACATAGAGTTATATAGTGAAACCTTAAAACATCTTTATCTCTGAAACTAATATGGCCAGAACTATGGTATTTGGCATGATGACACTTCTAGAAGCCCTTAACCAATATTGTAAATATGGGTCCAGTCTGTTGCATATCTAGGTCACAGAAGCTAAAAATATATTTTTTCAATAAAATCTTAAAAAATCTTCTGGTCTGAAACCACAGTACCTTGAGCTTAGATATTTGGCACAAAGCATCATCTACAGGTCCTCTATCAAGATTGTTCAAATTATGTCCCTGGGGTCAAAAATGACCCCACCTCGGGGTCGTAATTTTACATAGAGTTATATAGTGAAACATCTTTATCTCTGAAACTAATATGGCCAGAGCTTTCATATTTGGCATGATGACACTTCTAGAAGCCCTTAAGGGTGTATCAATGTCATGAATTTAAGAAATTTTCAAAGTATATGAAAACACTTTATGATGGTTTTGTATTTAAGATGAATGAAAAAATAGAAAAAGTGTACATTGGCTCCATGGCCATGTAAAATTTACCCCACCCACTTTCTCTTATTTTGTCCTTTTCAAACAGGGAAATTTATAAAGCTCTAATTATCATCGATATGGTACTTTTTTGTAAATTTTGTAAGGGGAGATAACTCTTTTTACTTTAATAACTCAAAATTTTCAACACTGACCTTTCAATTTCTTTTCATATTTCGAACTGCCTTAGCATTAGCTTTCATTTGGAAGAATGTAAGAAAAAGTTTATTGCTAGAATAATTTCATTTTCAAACTTTTTTTTTTCATAAAATAAAATATCTAATAAAATCATGCCCTATAAAAAGCATATTTTTGATATTCGAGGATCCATTTTGCTCAAACCTAGTGCCTGCTTTGTCTAAATTTGGTTTCTATATGTGAAAATACCACCATAGACATGAAATAAATAATGAAAACCCAAATTACCATGTTTGTTTTGTTTTGAAATAGATTTTACTGAAGCTGGTACTCTGAATAGGTAAAATTTGAGAGAAAATGTCCAAATTGACATACCTTTTTCAAATCGCTGTAGCTCAAAAAAAAGGACACCACCATATATTTTTTTCCCCATTTTTTCATTCATCATAAATAGCTCTTCCCAAAAAACAATGATAGAAAAAAAGTTTGATATTTTGAAAAAATCACTTATGGGTTGGATACACCCTTAACCAATATTGTTAATATGGTTCCGGTCAGTTGCATATCTAGGTCACAGGAGCTAAAAATAGATTTTTTCAATGAAAACTTAAAAAAACTTCTCGTCTGAAACCACAGTACCCTGAGCTTAGATATTTGGCACAAAGCATCATCTTTAGGTCCTCTATCAAGTTTATTCAAATTATGCCCTTGGCCCTAGGGGTCCAATTTTACATAGAGTTATGTAGTGAAATATTCTTCTCTGAAACAACTATGGCAAGAGCTTTGATATTTAGCATAGTGACACTTTTAGATGTTCTTTACCAATATTGCTGAAATGGTTCGGGTCTGTTGCATATCTGGGTCATATTAGCTAAAAGTAGATTTTTTTTCAATGAAAATACTTCTTGTCTGAAACCATCCTTGTAGAAAAAATTTGACAGCACACTAAATTTTCAAGTTCATCAGCAAGATTTTTGAAATTATGTCTCTTGGAAAAATGATCCCACCCCAGGGGTCATGTGACCCTTGTGTTGGTTTTTCCAGGTGAGCGATATTTAGGCCCGCATGGGCCTCTTGTTTAAATATTATTTTGATTATAATGTTGATTATGTTTTGTACCGTTGATCAGGAATGACATTGATGTAACCGGTTTGTTCGTACATGTATTGTTTTAAATTTGACATTCTCATTATTTATTCGGCTTTAAATGACCTTTTTGTGTAGATAGGCCATAAAACACAATTCATTCCAATAGGGACAGGTGACAGCTAAACACAAGATGAAAGTAAAAGCTTTATATTTTATCTTGCCTTTATCAGCCGTCTGCCTTGATGACAAAAAAGTTAAACTTTATTTGGCGGTCATAATAAAGGGGTTTTACTTCTTTCTATATCTATAGTGGAAGACTATGCATTGTGCTTTTCTCAATTTTCAGGCTCTAGTGAAAGGTTCAGTGTTGCTGCCCCATTCCTACTAACAAGGTGCATCATCCTTATCAGATATCTAGACAGAACTTGCAAGAGTTATCTACCTTTCTAGGATATATTAACAGAACCTGCTTCAATCCCTCTTGCCACAACTGGAAGCCAAAGCTTTGTTGCATACTACAAAGTTTTAGATAGATCCATTTTCGACAGTTAAGACTTCTGTTTAGTGAAGTGCTTTTAAGCTCATATACATGTTATTTTTGTTGAAATGATTTTAACCCTGAACTCCATAACCTGTTTCTTGATCTGAAGATAGATGACTACTTAAAGCAGGTTGAAAGTAAAGCAGAATGTGCATTAAGGTACATTCTGCTTTACTTTCAGCCTGCTTTAAGCTAGCATCTGCTAGAATATAGAAAATATTTCTTTTGACATAAATTCATGGCTATAAAATACGACTATTTTCTTCAAATGCGTTAAAATGTGTGGAGTAATGGGCTAATTTTATTCATTGAAGTTGTAACGTGCTGTTGAATATTAGAGCTTTGCTTGTTGAAACAATTAGTCCCAGTACGTATAAGTGCCTTATTCTAAAGCACATTTGTTATTGTTGTTACATTTGTATTGGTTTAGAAGATTAAGCTTTCATTCCAATAGTTTGACCAAAAAGTATACATCATTGTCACATAGAATCATGGTGATTGTTAAATACTTGTGAATGCTACATGCAATACTTGAGTCATGCAGAAAGATCCTTGGAACCTTTAGTGTTACTTTAGTCCTACATCAATAATTTGAGACTGCCAATTATGGTTCATTTTGAGTTGCTGTTTACTCTAGATTTTATCAATATTTTACTTACGAATAATTAATCCAGAATTTTTTTGTTTCACAACCACAAAGTGGTTTTAAAGGGGAGACTTAGGTATTGCTTCGATGGTGACATTATTTCAACATTCACCCCTGAAACATCAAATGGACAATACCTGTTTCCAATAAAGCAAAGTCCATTTTTGATGGTTGTTTAACCCTTTGAACCCTAGTCCCGCATATAGGCGTCCTTTTCAAACAGTTTACAGGTGGATAGTACACTTGTCCTATGCAAACAGTGAAGACCCAGATCAGAGGGCTCAGAAAGGAGCCCTCTGATCAGGGTCTTCACTGTTTGTCATAATACCAAACATTGACAAAAACAACCCTTAAAAGTCAAAAAGAGACCAGACAAAAATGGAATCTGGAATTGTCCATTTAAAGTTTCAGGGAGGAAAGAGTTAATAGTATGCAAAATGACAAACAATGCAGATCCTAATCAGAGGGATCCTTAAGGAGTCCTCTGATCAGGATGCACACTGTTTCCATAGGACAAGTGCACTCTCGACAGGTACAATGTCTGTACAGAATGAGTATACTCTTCACTAGGGGTTTTAGTTTTTGTGTCCAGTCTATTTCTCTGAAATAGCTTGTCGGAATGTTATATAACTTGCTAGGATGCACATTTTCTCCTGGTTCCAGTTTGGTAATGAATTCACTGAACCCAAGTGATAAGTTAATTAGTCATTTACAAACAATGTACCTTTGAAGAGTTAACTTATCCTAGGCAAACATTGTTGACTGTGACCCGAGAGCTCCTTTAGGAGCACTCTATCACGGTATGCACTGTTTTTAGCTCACCTGAGCCAAAGGCTCAAGGTGAGCTATTGGGATGGCCCTGTGTCCGTCGTCGTTAACAATTACTTCAATGACATCTCCTCCTATACCCCTTTACAGATTGCAACCAAACTTTACAGAAATGTTCCTTGGGTCAAGCTCTTTCAAATTAAAAACAATGTAGAACTCTGGTTGCCATGGCAACCAAAGTGAAAAAATAAGGAACTCTTAAAAAATCTTCTTGTCTGAAACTACAAGGGCCAGAGCTTAGATATTTGGCACAAAGCATCATCTACAGGTCCTCTATCAAGTTTGTTCAAATTATGCCCCTGGGGTCACAGTTTTACAAAGAGTTATATAGTGAAATTTTCAAACGTCTTCTTCTCTGACACTAATATGGCCAGAGCTTTGAAATTTGGTATGGTGACACTTCTAAATATCCTTTACATATTGGTTCAAATGGTTCCGGTCTGTTGCATATGTAGGTCACAGGAGCTAAAAATAGATTTTTTCTATAAAAACTTAAAAAATCTTCTTGTCAAAAACTACAAGGACCAGAGCTTAGATATTTGGCACATAGTATCACCTACATGTCTTCTATCAAGTTTGTTCAAATTATGCCCCTGGGGTCAAAATTGGCCTCGCCCCCGGGGTCACAGTTTTACAGAGTTATATAGTGAAATTTTCAAACGTCTTCTTCTCTGAAACTTTAAATATGGCCAGAGCTTTGATATTCGGCATGGCGACACTTCTAGATCAGCTTTACCTATGTTGTTCAAATGGTTCCAGTCTGTTGCATATGTAGGTCAAAGGAGCTAAAAATAGATTTTTTCAATGGAAACTTAAAAACATCTTCTTGTCAAAAACCCTAGTACCCTGATCTTAGATATTTGGCATATAGCATCATCTACAGGTCCTCTATCAAGATTGTTCAAATTATGCCCATCGGGTAAAAAATTTCCCTGTCCTGATCCCCTGGACATAAACCATTATCTCCATTTTGTCAGCTGTTCTCAGGTGAGCGAAATATGCCCCATGGGGCTCTTGTTAATTTTGCAATATAATTTATGAGCAATTCTGAATACTCAAAAAATTGACTAGACTTAATTTTAAACCGGAATTATGCATTTTACCTCTCGGGAGTGAATGATTAATACTTACATGTAGTCTTACATTTGCTTCTTCATGGCGAGACATCTAATTGCACAGAATTCTTGTTATAATTATGTTAGGTTGTGTGTTTTGTAAAATTTCATTCTACACTGTGGCATACATGATTATAACTTTAGTATTGGAGTTTACCTTAATCATTACAGCACTTTGAACAGGTATTAGTTTGGATCCAAGTTTAGCCTTTCCTGACACAGGACTGGTCAGGATTCGAACTTCCTGTTTTAAATTTATATAAAAAGATATAAAGTGGACCAATTTCATAATTTTGTTGAAATATCTCAATAAGTTTAAAGCTTGTGATATGATTATTTACATTGTATGTATTTTCCATCATATTGTCTGGTGGGTTTTATTGAAATAAAATATAAACATGGACGAATCAAATCAAATCAAATCAAATCGAAATAAAATGTTTCAAAAAGTTGACCCTTTTCTCGCATAGAAATGCCTTTTGACACATAATGACATCGTATCTCGTATCGTATCTCGTAGAAGTGACTTTCATGTTTCTACTATACAATGGTCAAGAACCACAGGAAATATCTCCTGCATCCTGACAGATGAATGCTCAACCCTTTACCCAATAGCCTGTTACTAGTTTTGAAGACAGGTGACCACTTAACATATTACCCCATAAATACGCCTTCTAATTCATTCATCCACTGAAAAAATAAGTTCCATCTTATATAGTCATGAAAATATTCCATAAGATATATTTTCTATATCCAAGTAGATAGTAACTTAAAGCAGTCTGAAAGTAAAGCAGAATGCGCCTAAGGCGCATTCTGCTTTACTTTCAACCTGCTTAAAGTGGTCATCCATTTTCAAAACTAGAAACTAACTGGCTATGGGGAAACAGGTTAAAGCAGGTTGAAAGGAAAGCAGAAATGGGGGGACAGTTACAACTTGATCCTGTCATACATTCCACAATATGTGTGTATATTTCATGTATTCTGTATTCCACTTGCTAATGTTTATGTCAAAGACCTTTATATGACAGGTTGTTGTTTCAAATTGAAGTCTCATTTTCCACTGCGCTTTTTAAGCCTTTCTCTTGCCCGACATATGCCCCCCATTCTTTAAGAATCATACATAAATGTGCCGATTTCTTATCCAGATGGCAATAAAAATAAGCTTTTGTTTACATAACAAATCTTCGTGTCGGCTTCTGAGAATTTCCGCATGGTTGAATAAGAGTCACGTGATCGATCCCAACACATGCTTTTCTGACTTTTCTGCATTATTTTTAGAACAGAATAGTTAATAATGGTAAATAGATAGCAAGGTAACATCGAATATATAATCATACACTTTGCTACTTGAGATAAGTATGATCCTCGTGCAGAAAGAGACCGCTGCGCTAACTTTACTGATGTTTTATTCTTTTCAATAAACACATTTATATACAAAAAGATTATTATACCCCAAACAGAGTTTGAGGGGGGTATACTGGAATCAGCTGGTCGGTCAGTCTGTCTGCAAAATCTTGTACTTTCAACTCCTCCTTCAGTTTCAACCGGATTCATTTGATACTTTGAATAAATGTTACTCAGGTGTAGTAGATGTGCAAGACACAAATTTCAAGTCTCTGTGACCTTGACATTTGGTCTTGAAATTGGCAGGCAAATCTTGTACTTTCAACTCCTTCTTCAGTTTCAACCTGATTCATTTGATACTTGGCATAAATGTTACTCAGGTGTAGTAGATGTACAAGACACAAATTTCAGGTCTCTGTGACCTTGACCTTCAGCCTTGAAATTGGCAGGCAAAATCTTGTACTTTGAACGCCTCCTTTACTTTCAACCTGATTCACTTGATACTTGGCATAACTGTTACTCAGGAGTAGAAGATGTGTAAGACACAAATTTCAGGTCTCTGTGACCTTGACCCTTGAAATTGGCAGGCAAAATCTTGTACTTTGAACTCCTCATTCACTTTCAACCCGATTCACTTGATACTTGCATAAATGTTACTCAGGAGTAGTAGATGTGTAAGACACAAATTTCAGATCTCTGTGACCTTGACCTTGAAATTGGCAGGCAAAATCTTGTACTTTGAACTCCTCCTTCAATTTCAACCTGATTCACTTGATACTTGGCATAAATGTTACTCAGGAGTAGTATATGTGCAAGACACAAATTTCAGGTCTCAGTGACCTTGACCTTTGTCCTTGAAATTGGCAGGCAAAATCTTGTTCTTTGAACTCCTCTTTCACTTTCAACCTGATTCACTTGATACTTGGCATATATGTTACTCAGCAGTAGATGTGCAAGACACAAAAACGTCTGCAGAGTGTGACAGATTGCTTTATAGGTTGGGTGTATTTATCACTTTTAGTGATAGCCATTCTATTTTCCATTGCAAACAGGTGGAACCAGATCAGACACCGGGTAACCTCTGATCAGACTCGAACCTATTTGCTACTTTGCTATTCAGATTGAAAAAAAAAGTTAAAATTTCTAAAAGTGAATTCCCACAGTTAAGTGCATTGCGTTTGCGTTTAAATGGGAAAGAAAAATGTGTCCTCTACTGTATATTGCACACAATAAATAGAGCTATAAATATCTCTTGCTGGATGTAGGGAATACTCATCCCTTTTAAAGTTTTAGAATATTCCAATAAAACAAATAACTGCCAAGTGGGAAGGAAACAAGCTATGAAATTATCTTTACCAGTGCAAGCCGTACAAACTCGGAAAATCTCTGTCTTTGATCAGATTTCAACAAACCGATTTAAAAATCGACTTCTTTCCACCAAATTCATGGGTTTGTTAGCAATGTTGCCTCCATAATCATCGGGGATTACTTCTTTTTATATGTTTAGATTATGTATGTGCCTGAATTTTCAGGTTTAAAAAATGTGTGAGTTTGGCTACTCGACAGCTACATTCTGCCTTTACAGCAGAAGGGTTTAAAATTGAATCTGTAATACCCTTTACAATATAACTTTAATCACATCTGTATTAATTGCTTATGTTTATGCCAAGACTTGTATTACTGCTTGTTTCTTTTTGTAAGTTATATCTTTTACTGTGCTGTTTTAGATGAAACAATAATTTACCATAACCCTTCCATCACGTTATCCCTTACCCCACAGGTACGCATGTTTACGCCTTTAATTTATTCCTCCACTGGAAAAAATAGTTCTAATTTATACAGTGATGCTATATTTTAGCAGATGGAAGCTTAAAGCAGGCTGAAAGTAAAGCAGAATGTGCCTGCTTTAAGAAGTCATCCATCTTAGAAACTAGAAACAGGCTATGGGGTTAAACTGGTATGAAGACCATTGCAATCAATTAGAATACATCTAGACCAAGCCAAACTCAACTCACAGTCCGATTAAAACTGTTTGTCATTTAGGTTCTGTATGGACGACAGAGCCGATTTCAGAAATTGAGCAGATGATATTTTCAGTAAATTACTTCGTTTTGGCAAGATTGTGAAAGCTTCAGTTAGATTTCTTGATAAGGTTGTGAAAGTGTTAAAAATACCTTAATGATCATTTTCAATTTATATGCTCATTGTGAGACGGGACATAACTATTGTCTGTTCAGCTGTCCATCAATCTATGAAGATTTGTTTGCCAGCACTCCAACTTCAAACAATATTAAATCCAAATGAAACTTTGTAAATTTCATATGTGCAAAGTTTGTATGTAAATCTGCTGACCAGCAGGATTATACATGTATCAGACATGCATTAAAAGTTAACCTTTATTTGCTGAAAATTTGCAAATTTAGCTTTGTGGGATTTCTAACCCTTTTCCTGCATTTATTCTTAACCCTTTCCCTTATAGAAGCGACTTTTAGCGCATTCATTTTATTCATCCACCAAAGAAAATAGTTCCATTTTATACTGTCATGAACATGTACCATAAGAAATATTTTCGATATCCTAGCAGATAGTAACTTAAAGCAGGCTGAAAGTAAAGCAGAATGCGCCATAGGGCGCATTCTGCTTTACTTTCAACCTGCTTTAATAGGTCACATATCTTAACTACTAGAAACAGGCTATGTGGTAATGGGTTAAGACGGATCAATACATCATAATTATGGTTCCTTAATGTAGGTTGAAAATAATGCAGAAAACTTCTTTAAGAACTTTTTGCATTATTTCTTTCCAGCATTAAGGATTCATTTGACTTACAAGGTATCAGTATCTATACTTTTTCATCAAGTGGTCCTTTAATCGTAGATTGACTGCACAGTAACAGTACATGCAATTCCAGCTTTTCAGACTGCAATAAAACTATAGACTTGATTTTTGTTGTTGTGTGTTTTACATTTTAAACCCTTCACTGGTGTCACATCATCTGCTTCAACTCATTCACCCCTGAAACTTTTAATGGACAATTCCAATTTCAAAATATGTCTAGTCCATTTTTGACTCTTTG
Organism: Gari tellinella; assembly: GCA_922989275.2. NCBI lineage: Eukaryota > Metazoa > Mollusca > Bivalvia > Cardiida > Psammobiidae > Gari > Gari tellinella. Next base: position 69,263,495 of record OV277859.1, read on the forward strand.
GGGATGATTTTAAAAATATATTTCAAAATGACAAACAGTATAGACCCTGATCAGAGGGCTTCATATGGAGCCCTCTGATCAGGGTCTACACTGTATAGGACATGTGTATCCTTACAGGTATACTGTTTGTAAATGACGAATATACTCGTTGCTAGGATTGAATTTGTTAAATATTTGTTGTCTGCTTTTATATCCCAAATTCAACTTTTGAATATTTTTACTTGAGAAATGTTGAAAAGAGTGTCAAACAGTTGTAGAACTTACTTTGGGTCCCCTTCTTCTGAACATGGCCAGTGTACAGTATACATTTGTTTCATAGGTACTGAGGGAACAATCAAATCATTGACCCGAGGTAGCAGGGAAGACCTTGAGAACTGTTGCCCGAGGCCCACAGTTCTCAAGGTCTTCCCTGCTACCGAGGGACAATGGCTTGACTGTTCCCGAAGTAACTATCAAACAAATGATTTATTACCTGACTCTCTATTTAAGCCAGGCTGAATGAATGGCTAGATCTAGATCTATCTATACAAAATTTGAACAACACGTATTTATAAATTCTAGAGATGATCTTACGTGTATATTTAATCTTAATTCAATTCAAAACAACAACTGAATGTGAACATCACTGTTTTGAAAAAAAGATGTCTAACATATTCATATTTTCAATTACGATTGAATTATTATTGTTTCTTATTGACTGAAATTGATTGACACTTTGTCGAAATTACGTCATGTATAATATGACGTCATTATTTTTGTAACGTCAAAATGTGTTTAAACAAGGGCCACTATGGCCCTAAATCGCTCACCTGGTACACCATGGCAAACTTGACCTATAGTGACCAAGATTATGACTGGACATGTATACCCACAATCAACCTCTAGAGTGTAAACAAGATTTTCCAATGATTTGACCTAGTGACCTAGTTTTTGAACGGACATGACCTATATTCAAACTTGACCTAGATATCAATGTGACAAACATTCTGACCAAATTTCACCAAGATCCAAAGAGATTTGTAGCCTCTAGAGTGTTAACAAGGTTTTTCTATGATTTGACCTAGTGACCTACTTTTTGACCCACATTCGAACTTGACCAAGATATCAATAAAACCAACATTCTGACCAAGTTTCATCAAGATCCAATGAGATTTGTAGCCTCAAGAGAGTGTTCACAAGGTTTTTAGCTCACCTGAGCTAGCTCAGGGTGAGCTTTTGCAATCCTTGAATGTCCGGCGTCAACAATTTTAGTGTTTACACTCTAAAGGCCACAATATTTATCCAATCTTTCTCAAACTTGCTCAGATGGTATATTGCCATAAGAGCTCTGATGAGTTTGATTATGGTTGATATCGGACAAATAGGTGATGAGTTATCTACCTTTGAACTGCTGAAAATGCTATATTTAACAGTGTTTACACTCTAGAGGCTACAGTATTTATCCAATCTTTCTTAAACTTGTCCAGATTGTATAAGAGGTCGGATGAGTTCAATTTTGGTTGAAATCGGATAAATAGATCAAGAGTTATCTACCTTTGAATTGCTGAAAATGCCACATTTAACAGTGTTTACACTCTAGAGGCCACAGTATTTATCCAATCTTTCTTAAACTTGCCCAGATTGTATATTACCATAAGAGTTCGAATGAGTTCGATTTTGGTTGAAATTGGACAAATAAATCAAGAGTTATCTACCTTTGAATTGCCGAAAATGCCATATTTAACAGCGTTTACATTCTAGAGTTCACAATTTTTATCCAATCTATCTCAAACTTGCTCAGATTGTATATGACTATAAGAGTTCAAATGAGTTCGATTATGGTTGAAATCAGACTGATAGGTCAAGAGTTATCTACCTTTGAATTGCTGAAAATGCCATATTTAACGGTGTTTACACTCTAGAGGCCACAAATTGTATCCAATCTTTCTCAAACTTACTCAGATTGTATATTACCATAAGACTTCAGATGAGTTCAATTATGGTTGTAATTGGATCAATAGGTCAAGAGTTATCTACCTTTGAATTGCTGAAAATTATATATTTAACAGTGTTTACGCTCTAGAGGCCACAATATTTATACAAGCTCTCTCAAACTTGCCCAGATTGTATATGACCATAAGAGTTCGAAAAAGGGTGATTATGGTTGGAATGGAACAAATAGATCAAGAGATATCTACCTTTGAATTGGTGAAAATGCTATATTTTACAGCGTTTACACTCTTGCAACTACAATTTTCAATGGATTTTAATTATACTTGTACACAAAGGATGTAGCTATACCTTCTCGAAGGAGTGCAATTATTGTTGAAATGTAATCATTGTGGCAATAGTTACCTGCTCTTAATATACTTTGAAATGCTAGAAAAAGGCTTCATTTCAGAATTGTTTAGGCTCTAGTTATTTGCCTTTGATGTACTCTACTTTACTTCAGTAGGTCGACAAACTTGAATGGATTTAGAATAAAACGGGTGAAATTCAAAGGTAAAGCTATCAGGCTTCATTACAAATGGTGAGCGATATCAGGGCCTTCAGGCCCTCTTGTTCTATGATTTGACCTAGTGACCTAGTTTTTAACCAGACATGACCCATATTCAAACTTGACCTAGATATCAATAAAACAAACATTCTGACAAAGTTTCATCAAGATCCAATGAGATTTGTAGCCTCTAGAGTGTTCTCAAGGTTTTTCTATGATTTGACCTAGTGACCTAGTTTTGATCGGACATGACCCACATTCAAACTTGACCTAGATATCAATAAGGCAAACATTCTGACAAAGTTTCATTAAGATCCATTGAGATTTGTAGCCTCTAGTGTTAACAAGGTTTTTCTATGATTTGACCTAGTGACCTAGTTTTTAACCGGACATGACCCACATTCAAACTTGACCTAGATATCAATGAGGCAAACATTCTGACCAAGTTTCATTAAGATCCATTGAGATTTGTAGCCTCTAGAGTGTTAACAAGATTTGACCTAGTGACCTAGTTTTTGACCGGACATGACCCACATTCGAACTTGACCTAGATATAAATAGGCAAACATTCTGACCAAGTTTCATAAAGATCCATTGAGATTTGTAGTCTCTAGAGTGTTAACAAGGTTTTTCTATGATTTGACCTAGTGACCTAGTTTTTGACCGGACATGACCCACTTTCGAAACTTGACCTAGATTTCATCAAGACAAACATTGTCATGAAGTATCATGAAGATAAGATGAAATTTGTAGGCGCTAGAGTGTTAACGAACAATTGTGGACGGACGGACGGACAGACGACGAACATTCAGTGATCCTAAAAGCTCACCTTGGCACTTCGTGCCAGGTGAGCTAAACAAGGGCCACTATGGCCCTAAATCGCTCACCTGGTACACCATGGCAAACTTGACCTATAGTGACCTAAATTATGACTGGACATGTATGTGTACCTACAATCAACCTCTAGAGTGTAAACAAGATTTTCCAATGATTTGACCTAGTGACCTAGTTTTTGAACAGACATGACCCATATTCAAACTTGACCTATATATCAATGCGACAAACATTCTGACCAAATTTCACCAAGATCCAATTAGATTTGTAGCCTCTAGAGTGTTAACAAGGATTTTCTATGATTTGACCTAGTGACCTAGTTTTTGACCTGACATGACCCACATTCGAACTTGACCTAGATATCAATGAGACAAACATTCTGACCAAGTTTCATCAAGATCCAATGAGATTTGTAGCCTCAAGAGTGTTCACAAGGTTTTTCTATGATTTGACCTAGTGACCTAGTTTTTGACCAGACATGACCCATATTCAAACTTGACCTAGATATCAATAAAACCAACATTCTGACCAAGTTTCATCAAGATCTAATGAGATTTGTAGGCGCTAGAGTGTTCACAAGGTTTTTCTATGATTTGACCTAGTGACCTAGTTTTTAATCGGACATGACCCACATTCAAACTTGACCTAGATATCAATAAGGCAAACATTCTGACCAAGTTTCATTAAGATCCATTGAGATTTGTAGCCTCTAGAGTGTTAACAAGGTTTTTCTATGATTTGACCTAGTGACCTAGTTTTTGACCGGACATGACCCACATTCGAACTAGACCTAGATTTCATTAAGGCAAACATTCTGACCAAGTTTCATTAAGATCAACTGAGATTTGTAGCCTCTAGAGTGTTAACAAGATTTTTCTATGATTTGACCTAGTGACCTAGTTTTTGACCGGACATGACCCACATTAGAACTTGACCTAGATATCAATAAGGCAAACATTCTGACCAAGTTTCATAAAGATCCATTGAGATTTGTAGTCTCTAGAGTGTTAACAAGGTTTTTCTATGATTTGACCTAGTGACCTAGATTTTGACCTGACATGACCCACATTCGAAATTGACCTAGATATCAATGAGACAAACATTCTGACCAAGTTTCATCAAGATCCAATGAGATTTGTAGCCTCAAGAGTGTTCACAAGGTTTTTCTATGATTTGACCTAGTGACCTAGTTTTTGACCAGACATGACCCATATTCAAACTTGACCTAGATATCAATAAAACCAACATTCTGACCAAGTTTCATCAAGATCTAATGAGATTTGTAGGCGCTAGACAGTTCACAAGGTTTTTCTATGATTTGACCTAGTGACCTAGTTTTTAATCGGACATGACCCACATTCAAACTTGACCTAGATATCAATAAGGCAAACATTCTGACCAAGTTTCATTAAGATCCATTGAGATTTGTAGCCTCTAGAGTGTTAACAAGGTTTTTCTATGATTTGACCTAGTGACCTAGTTTTTGACCGGACATGACCCACATTCGAACTAGACCTAGATTTCATTAAGGCAAACATTCTGACCAAGTTTCATTAAGATCAACTGAGATTTGTAGCCTCTAGAGTGTTAACAAGATTTTTCTATGATTTGACCTAGTGACCTAGTTTTTGACCGGACATGACCCACATTCGAACTTGACCTAGATATCAATAAGGCAAACATTCTGACCAAGTTTCATAAAGATCCATTGAGATTTGTAGTCTCTAGAGTGTTAACAAGGTTTTTCTATGATTTGACCTAGTGACCTAGTTTTTGACCGGACATGACCCACTTTCGAACTTGACCTAGATTTCATCAAGACAAACATTGTCATGAAGTTTCATGAAGATAAGGTGAAATTTGTAGGCGCTAGAGTGTTAACGAACAATTGTGGACTGACGGACGACGGACATTCAGCGATCCTAAAAGCTCACCTTGGCACTTCGTGCCAGGTGAGCTAAAAAGGAAGACGTTAGATCTGCAAGCGGTTTGTCGCTTTTATTCGGAGTTACTCTTAATTTTAGGTCTAGAACTATATAGCCTTTTAAGGGGATTATTCGGGAGAGAAAAAATGACCCGATCAACTCCGCAAAAGGCTAGATCCTTAAACAAAAACGCCTTATTTGGTCCCGCGATGCAGAAAAGTTTTGCGCACCATTTTCGTGCATGTAACAGTACTATGTAACAGTCAACTGTTGCCCGCTGGCCTCAGTCTGGTAAATATTTCGGAAAACAGTCAAAAATGCTTAATATTCACTTAAATAGAGAGTCAGGTAATAATATAGAATATTTACTCTACTCCAGCTATTAGTGCTTTTTTAAAACAATGCAGATCCAGATCAGATTGCTTATAAGATGCAGTCTGATCAGGATCTGCACTGTTCTCTTATAGGTTTTGTCTGGCATAAGTTAATACTCTTTCCTGGGGGAAACTTTCCTTATTTTATTAGACAATTTTATAGATCAGATGATTGATATTCACAATGAATATTCAGACTGCAAGTGAAAGGCAACTAGATTATAACTGAGTGCAAAATCATATACAGTAAAACCTCTCTATTTAGACCACTTAGCTGTGTTAAATTTGTTTTAGGTGTTTAAGAAAGGTGACTGCATGAAGCAAGGTGACAGTAAAACAGAAAGCTCCTATTGCAGCTTTCTGTCACCTCACTTTACCTGTCATTAATACAATCACTTACCAGAAGCTTTCCTTTTTGTGGTCGTTATAGAGAGGTTTTACAGTAACATGAATCAACCGAATGGCGAGGTATTAGAGCAGTAAAGATAACAAGGCAATTTATTTTTTCCCCAAGTTTTTTATGGATATTCTATACCAATGAAGTCATTCATACCAGACACATTCACAACAAAAATGATAACAAATAAAAATGAACATCTGCGAAGGTCGATCATCCTATGATGTTGGACTTCCAGTGGACCACCCAGGCAAATGCAGTATTATACCGGTACATCCTTGATAAAACACGCACCCATCCATCTCGTTTTCAAATGATGAAGCATCTATACAGCTCTGCAGTCCTGCAAAAGAGGAACAGTAATGACTTGACTTTCCCTCCCTGAAACCTCAAATGGACAATTCTAGTTTTCAATTTAGTCTAATTCACTTTTGACTTTTAGGGTTGATTTTTACATTATGCTTCAAAGGAGCCCTCTGATCAGGGTCTACACTGTTTGCGTAGGAAAAGTGTACTCCTCACAGTTACGGTGTTTGTAAATGCAGAGATACGTGTGACCTAAGGGTTCAAAGAGTTAATAATGTGGGTTTGGAATTTATGTGATTACATTGTCTTTAGCTAGAAACAAGACTGTTCAATAAAGGTTGTGTCCCCTGTGGCATCCTTGACAATATATTCTGAATCTTTTCGTAGTCCGAATAAGGTCAAGTTCAAATTGAGGTTTGTGAATTGGGAATGGTCCAAGGCAACAACTGTTATGTATCCAAGCATTTTAGTCAGTAACTAGTGTTGATGCTAGACGAAATGGTAAAATCTAGCTAAAGACATTTCTTGACCTAGTTTCTGTGACAACACAAGCTAGACTAAACGGTAAAAGCTGGTTAAACCTGTACCCAAAAACAAACGGGGAAATCACTATATCCCACAGATGGAAACCTGGCTTAGTCACATTCTAACTTTGAAATATGGCAGTGATTTAACATGTTCAGGATTGTAAATGCCCAGCTGGGTGATATTGTCCAATTTTTCTGACCTGTCGGAGTTATTTTAGAACAGAATAGTTAATAATGGTAAATAGGTAAGCAAGGTAACATGGAATATGTAATCGCACACTATCCTACTTGAGATAAGTATGAGCCTCGTGCGGCACGAGACCGCTGCGCTAACTTTTTACTGATATTTTTTTCTTTTCCAATATTTATATACTAAAACTTATTTCCATTGCAAACAGGTTGGAGCCAGATCAGATGTCTGATCAGGCTCCAACCTGTTTGCCACCCAGATTAAAAACATAAAATTAATTTTCTACAGTTTAGTGCATTGTGTTTGCGTTTATTCGGGAAATAATGTCTTCTCTACTGTACATTACACACACAAAAAATACAGCTTTTCCGTATCCTGGCTGACTGTACGGAAATCAATGAGTACGGTGATAATCCCTTTTAAATTTTAGAATGTTGTAATCAAACAAATTACTCTGACAGGTCAGAAGAAAACACTAATAATGACATTTGGCTTGTTTATGTTAGTTTCTGTTATAAGCTTTTAAAAAATCTGCTTGCCCTGACAAAATATTACTTGTCATGGCGATTTTACAGCAGTGTGTGGGTATGTTCGACATTTATAAGCCAGTTAATTTAATTACTGAATTTCAGCTGAAGGAATATGAGTTACAAATGTAGTTTAACCCATTAGTCTGTTTCTAATACTGGAGATAGGTGACCATGCACTTAAAGCAAATTGAAAAAAAGCAGAATGTGCCATAAGGCGCAGTCTGCTTTACTTTCAGCCTTCTTTAAGCTACCAGCTGCTAGAATATAGAAATTATTTCTAAGGTTAAATATTCAGAGGGGTAAATTTTCTTCAGAGGGGTAAATTAGAGGAGTAAAAAGGCATATTTATGGGGTAATGGGTTAAACTTATCAAACTTCCACTGTACTTTGTATAATTTTGACTCACATTCACGTCTTTATACGGTGATGTATGAAATTCTAGTCCATGGTCAGTTATTCTTCACACTATTGACGGAGACATAATGATAGAGGACAACCAGGAGGAACAAGGTCACTCCAAGGGCATTAGCGAAAATGGCCAGCTGGACGTCTGTGATCATTCTGTAATCAAAGAAAAAGTACTTTACATATATTCCATTCCTGCACACATTATAGTGACCAGATGGGGAATCTAACCCTGAACCTCCTGCTTGGTAGGAGAGCGTTCAAATACCCCCATTCACTGGGCAGCATTTCGACTGCGCTCATGGCAATCATGATGATTGTTCAAAATCATCCAAATCACTATAGAAGCGCTGCCATGTGCATAATTTTGGGACCTGGGAAGTTTCCAGTATGCTTCTAGTACACTTAAACTACGACCTCACTGAGCTCATCACGATTCCGCCAGGCTGTTGCTGCGCTTCTAGGGCGCTTTAAGTTTTCAAAAGACGCTTCTACTACGCATCCACTAGGATTAAGGACTACGCTTACTCTACGTTTACTACGTTGCTACTGTGACCTTGCTTCGCCCTAAGTTCAGGGGTTGCGCTTTTGGAATTTTTCTATATCAAATATGATATTTCACTGCTTTTGCAGCAGTTGACCATCAGCATTCGAAGGAAATTGATCAATTTGGCTTCTTGACAAACAGAATCTTGTGGAATCAGGGTTGGCCTGTCAATAAGAGTATTGACCACCTGGGCGGTCAATACTGGTTTTAACCGGTCAATACTGGTCATTAGTGGTCAATTGACCACTTCAAACCACATTTTAACCTATGTATCATACCCCTAACAATGTAAATTGTTGTTTAATATATACAGTACATAAAAACTGTACTGTTAAGGATCTTTTCAAATAACAGTATGATATTTGATGTTTGTTTTTCAAAGTTTTACTTTAATGACCACAAGTGGTCTTTTGCCAGGTGGCCATTTGATGTGGTCAATTCAATCAGACTACATGTACTTATAAAATGAAGTACTTAGTACCCTACCTATATTATTCATACATTGTCATGATGAGCATACTGGGAATAATGATCATAATAAAATTATCAATGATTTAAGCTAAAGATTGAAATATTTGAATTAAATTTTTGTAAATATTTGATAAAACCAGGACTACAAAGTCATTGATTGAAATGACCGGCCTTGCCGATTGAAATCGACCAGTATTATGACCACCTAGGATCAGTTTGGGAGTTTACCAACCAAAAGGCTAGATATACTCATCAATCAACCACTAAATACTTCAACGCAATAAACTGTTCACTTACAACTCAACTGACCATTAAAAACCTCAATTGACCACTCAAAATTTCAATTGACCACTTTGGGAATATATTACAGCAAATAATTAACCATTAAGGTCATATACCCATAGTCAGGCAACAATTAAATGTTGAAGATTCATTGATATCTATTATTTACAATCATGGGAAAATCAGAAGTATTTGCATGTTTGCAACACCTGTAAATTGCTGTCAAAACAGATTATCATGTGTTAGGTTGCCCCATGTCACTGCAGTAGGAGTGGCATAGATCTAATTGTGACCAATCAAATGTCTTGATCCTGGGTGATAATACACTGACAGGGGTATTATAAACTGACACTTAGTTTTACTCCTAGATTGTAAAGTGTTTGGAAAAAATACTATTCACAGAAACCACTAACAACATGTTGACCATCATAAAAACAGAAAACAAATTTTAACTCTGTGAAGAATTAATTAAACTGTTTGACTTTGTCATGAGATAAATCCAAGTCTACTTGAATATTTGTTGTCACGATTGTTTTCTGTTTCAATATTTAATCTCCAAGTATTCAATTTCAATTTCTATTTACCGAAAATACCAGAAAGCTATTTTAAGAGATTCATTGTTTCTCACATAACTACCCTTGTTTTCTATAGCGAACAACGATGGCGAATATCCTTATCTCCAACATGTGTAAGATCACTTTAATGACGTCACTATAACGTCACTATTTATAACGGCGTTTTGACGTCATCGGGGTTCCAAAAATGAATATTGCTTAAAAAATAGCTAAAATCGTTGGTAATGTGAGAAAAAGAATCTGTCACTCGTCGATGTTTAAGACAAGTTGATCTCAAACTCGTCTAGAATAGAAAAGTTATCAAGCTCGCCAAGGCTCGCTTAATAACATTTCAATTCTTGACTCGTTTGAGATCAGCTTGTCTTAAACATCGACTCATGACAGATCCTGTATTTCCCGCGTGTATGTGTTGCTTTTGTTCTTCTCTTGTAACTTATTTCCCAAAACTCCCACGAAAAACGTCTTCCACGTCGATAGCCATTGCATACGAATAATTGCGTACTTCCATTTAGAATGACAGGAAATTAACATAAATTGCGATGTTTAAAATTAGCAAGTATTCGTATGCTTAGTTTATAATGTCTAATCTAATTGGATGTTTTCAAAAAATGACGCTGGGAATGACCTAGTCTAGATCTATTTGATAACCAATTACAAGTAAAGACATGTGACAAAGTTCGAAGCATGCCGCGCATTTGGATTTCATTTCGGAAGTTTGGAATACTGTTTGCGTCTGTTACGTGATTATTAATACGGAGTTGTGAGGAAATAAATTCTAAAAAGGTAATTTATAGTCATTTCAAACATTCGTTTGTTCTGTATTTGCGGAGAATTTCCTTATTTAACAGGCCCCGTATCTAGAATATTTTTCCGAGGCGACACGCGATTTCACGTCTCAATATTCACAGCGAATTTTCAGTCCAACGTTAATCATCTTCTGAATGTTAAATTCGGGAAAAGGAATGTCCGAGATTCAGGTTTCGGCTAGTATTTATTTTTCTTTCAGCGTTGTTCTTAGCTTGTTTTCCGAAAATCATTCAAGTCGCTGTTTGTAAAGTTAGCCATGTTGTAGAATCTACTCACACTAGCGGTTTTAGAAACGTCAATCAAAAGTTAATCTCGCTCAAAATGGAACGAGTCCCTGTTAATCACCGTTTAGATAAGGAAATTCGGCTCCTGATTGGTTGATGAAGCTAAGCACACGCCCAACGCGCGTGACGGCGTTTGGCATATGAAATAATTACTGGAATACACAACACAGAGCCCTAATTAAGGCTAGTCGCTCTACGGATTAAGACATGTCGGCCAGATCAAAGCATGTCGCGAAGAGACCGCCTGGAAGGAAGGCATGTCGCCTGTGACAGGCGAAAACGGCCTGGGGAAATCCCTGGGACTGGTTTGAAGTTATTTTTCTAAGTAAATAAAGAACGAAGTTCTAACCCATCAAACACACCAAACTGAAGCCAATTCTACCGTTTGTTTCTTGTTCACGGTCTTTTTCGCCGGACATTAAACTCGCAACTTAACATTTGAAATGCGTACGCAATTTTCTTTGTGCGTTTTGTACGCCTGGATTGTCATTTCAAATGCATTTCTCTCCAAAAAATATGCTTAAAAACGCACGTACACACCTTATCTGGAGCACTGATATATAATACAGAGTATTGAAAAAAACGATTTCTGAGACACAAATTGGGTCATTTCATATTTTCCTTTTATGTTAAAGTGTTGAACTTTAACATCATATTTTGTTTCTTTTATACATGTTTAGGTCAAGATCTATACTCGGCATCACAATTCTCGCGGCATCACAATTCTCGCGGTAAACACGCACCGGCCTATCCGGATATTTTCCTGTCAATCACAGTTGACATACATTGTTCGATCTGATAAAAAATCGTTTAGACCACTGAAGTCCGCGGGTAAAGCTGCAAAATTAGCAGTATTTTGGTGGTAATGTAAAACACCACTTTCCGGCGTATTCACTGCCAAGAAAAATGAAGGTTTCACTGTATGAATGAAAACAGTCAATTTGAAAATATTAATTTGTTGTTGAATCGTCTTTCAATCTTCCCGTTTGTAAATATTGCAGTTAACTTTAATTTTAACATAAATTTAGTGAACTCTGACCATGTACTGTTGCGTCTACGGAGCTTGACCTATATCTACCGCGAGAATTGTGATGTGACGTCAAGTATACAAACTTGATGACTGGCACGAAATAAACATGTGTTTTTATTGTTTTAAACCTGCAGATCAAAATTTCTTCTTCAGCAGTTATCACATTAATTACTAAATATTGCCAGGAAGAGTGCCAAAATTAAAGTAAGATTTTTTTTTATTTACACCTTTTATTTATCAACACTAAGTACCGCGAGAATACAGATGTACAGTATACCCATTAACCACAAAATATCCCTGAAATTGTTTTTTTTAAAAAAAATCCTTTGGCATTGCTAGTTATTGGCAGATAATTAGGTTCTAAGTGATGATAAAATAACCTAAGAGCAGGGTCTTAACAGTAACACCGGTAAAAAAAATGAAAAATCCTAAAGGCAAATGTTTGCAATTACAGAAAATTAGTGACGATGCAATCAATGCACTCGTGAGTATGCTTAAATCCTTTTCAGATTTACAGAATAAGGAAATCTTGACAATAATATAATGTTATCTCTGGAAATAGTCAGATTTTAAGAAAATTACCTTGTTTTAGTTTCGTGACGTGTCGCAAAAAGATTAGAGAAAAGTTGTGCGAAACGGAAGGGAACCAGCAAGGGAGATCACTCTGTGTGTGGTACGGTAAAATTCACGACGACTGCAGTCTGCAGCCAAGCGGTATCGATTAACAGTCACAAGGCCGACCCTACCTAAGACCGACCTTAATTTGTATAGTATTATATATTTTAACTTGACCTAGATTTCACTGAGGCAAACATTTTGATGAAGTTTCATGAAGATCCAATGAAATTTGTAGTCTCTAGAGTGTTAACAAGGTTTTTCTATGATTTGACCTAGTGACCTAGTTTTTGACCGGACATGACCCACATTCGAACTTGACCTAGATTTTATTGAGGCAATCATTTTGATGAAGTTTCATGAAGATCCAATGAAATTTGTAGCCTCTAAAGTGTTAACAAGGTTTTTCGATAATTTAACCTAGTGACCTAGTTTTTGACCGGACATGACCCACATTCGAACTTGACCTAGATTTCATTGAGGCAATCATATTGATAAAGTTTCATGAAGATCCAATGAAATTTGTAGCCTCTAGAGTGTTAACAAGGTTTTTCGATAATTTTACCTAGTGACCTAGTTTTTGACAGGACATGACCCACATTCAAACTTGACCTAGATTTCATTGAGGCTAACATTGTGACCAAGTTTCATTAAGATCCAATGAGATTTGAACCTGCTAGAGTGTTAACGAACAATTGTGAACGGACGGACAGACAGACGACGGACGACGGACATCCAGCGATCCTAAAAGCTCACCTTGGCACTACGTGCCAGGTGAGCTAAAAAGGGTATGTAAATGTTTATAAATAATTCTTAAACATTTATTTTTTTATCAATGTTAGCCTATTCCATTAGGGCGTGATGGCAATTAGCCTGCAGATTTAATAGTTTCGATCCAGATCAAGATCCAACATATTTGATAAAAAAAGATTGTTATTCTCAAGAGCCCATGAGAAAAATGTGACTGACAGTATATGATATGCCGAGTTATAATTACTTACTTGGTCTACTTGACTTAAAATGTATACGGTAATACCTGGCTTGAGTTTCCCGAGAGTAACGCCGAAATGTACCATTATCCTTGTAAGAAATCTAATAGAGATAACTCGTTTCACAAAAGGGTGTTTTAACTTTCGAACATCACTGACAACACTTGATTGACACGAAAAATCAAGTGTTTATAGAGAGGCACTAAAGCATGTGTCATTGCAATCAGTTTAAACGTAGATCTAGCATGAAAAATGTAGAAGGGTCTATTAAAGTATCCATAGACGCTCAGACGATATTAATATAGCGTTCAGTAGAGGGACGGGGCCACCCTATTATTTTTGCCAATCCATGTATTGGTAAAACAATCTTGATTAGGTAAGTATTTTACCCGTTTTGCATGCGTGAAACACCCTCAGAACGCACCAGAGACCATAATTGAATAAAAAGTTTCCGAATGAAGCATGTCCTCGGAATCCCGTGTTATAAGAGATACATAAATAAATCCGAAGGGGTAGGTGTATAGGTTGTAGATTAACGACTTGAAAACATACAGTCGGAAATTATTATCCTAGATTAAATAATTTTTGTTATTTTGAGTCGAAGGCACAAACCGCCCTAAGACCATCTAGGAATAAAATTTCCCCGGGGGAGCTTTGGTCTGCACTGTTTGTCATTTTGTAATGAAACCACCTTTTATAAAGTAAAAAAAATGAACTTGTAATTTGATATTTGAGAGCGAATGCGTTAAATTTGCAGATGCTAAATGGTTAAGAGTGCACTAGTGACTGGTAAACTTGTGATAAAGTGTACACCCAGATCAGATGGCTCATACAAGAGCTCTCGATCAGCGTCTACACTGTTTGTCAATTTATATAATATATTGTCAAAACAAATTTTTATAGTGGAAACTGGAATTATCCATTTGAAGTTTAAAGGGAGAATGGTACATGTATGTTTGAATATACTGTTATTTAATTACAGTGTGTTATAAAGTGACAAGAACTCGTGTCCTGTAAAAACTATGCAGACCAAGATCAGAGGATTCGTAAATGAGCCGTCTGACCAGGCTTTGCAAATTTTTGTCATTTTGTATTTGAATATGTTATCAGCGTAGTAGTGACTTGAAAACCCTGTTATGTACAAACAGTGTAGACCAAAACCAGAGGGCTAATAAAAGCTCAGAGTCTGCACTGTTTGACATTTTGTAAGAAATTGCACAAAAAAAAAAAAACCTTCACCAAAGTAAACGAGAGCACCGCGAATGGTATATAATACGTCCACTAGCAAAGAAATATATAACTTTATCAAAATCTATTCCAATTTGTAGACACGAGAGAATAAGCAATACTGAAAAAAAGCCTTTTCTAGCATATCTGAGCACACCGAGGGTAGATAGCTATTGACACAATGATCCAATTTCAATTATAATCAAACACTCTCATACTTCTATACATGTTTAACTATACTGTGGGCAGATATAATCAAAATCCATTCAAAACTGTAGTTGCTTTAGTGGTAAAAACTGTTAAATTAGCCTTTCAAGCAGATCTGAGTACATCAAGAGCAGATAACTATGTTACGACAAATCAAACGAACCTTAAATTTCACTCAGCTTTAGATCCTTCAAATAGAAAACTGCGGACAAGCTTTATATAGCACATTTGAGTACATCAAGTGTGAGGTGTCATTAATATCCGAAAGAAAAACTCCGGACAAAAAAATGTTGACGAACAAACGGACGGACGAACAAGGCTATGCCAATATACGACCACCTTTAGAGGTGGGCGTATAAAAATGGACTTGCTTAAATTGGAAAATGGAATTTGCCATTTGATATTTCTATGGAGAGTCATTCAAGGTGGACTGTCATTTTGTGGTATATAGTAAGAACAGAACCTTCAATTTAATAGTAAAAATGGGCACGACTTATATCTAATCAAACATTGAAACTGTCTATTTGATGTTTCAAAGGATAATGAGTTAGGTTTGAAAATGCTAACAGCGTGCTAGTAGAAAACTTGCGATCTACAGAGTAGACCTATATCAGAGTGCTCATAAATGATCCCTCTGATCAGGGTCTGCACTGTTTGTCACTATACAGGTTGTTTGAATGGTATGGTAATGTACATCGAGGTTTGTTCGCAGTACCTTTATGATACATGTATGCTTGAATTTTAAAGCTGAAATTTGGTTTACAAATTGTTTTGATGAACTGCACACATTGAGTGTCAATATTGCTCCAATACGCTCGTATTGTAATAAGCAAAACCTTTAATCATAGTAAATTATGGCAATGACGTATAATTTCATTAACCATTGGAATTGTCCGTTTGGTGCTTCAAATGAGAATAAGCTAAGTTTGAATGTGCTAACAGTTTACCACGGTCCAGTGACTGAAAAATGTGCTCTAAACAAACAGTGTACATCCAGATTTACCGAGACTGACTAGTGTCAGCACTTTTTGTCATTATACGATCGTGTGACAGGCATGGTGTTGTTGGTCCAGTTTTTTCCGCACCTTTCTCATACATGTTTTGACATAAGAAGCTGAAATTTGGTATATAACATTGTTTTGATGAACTGCACATTGAGTTTACGTGTTGTCACAACTCATCAACTTCCCCATGAGTTACGGCATTCTCCCTGACAGGTACAGTTTACACTATATGATATAGTCCCAGATAGCATGGCGACGTTGGCCTAACGTTGGGTAATGGTTGGCATATTGGCACGACGTTGGCATGTACACAACGAGCAAAACTACATTGGGCCAACGTCATTTGCCAACGTTGGCCCAACGAAGTGATCATCGTTGGGCCAACGTCGGAATGTTATCTGGTGTATCCCTGTCCCTGAAAGGTGTATAATATATGTACTGTTTGAAGCAGGCTTTGTCATAAAATACTCATTTGTTGTTAAAAATCTTTAAAAGTGGTCTGTAGTGGAATTGGAGTTATACATTTGGTGATTCAGTGGGGAATGACTTGATTCATTTTAACGTCTCACCCAAGTTATCTATGACTGATTTCTGTTGGAATATGCTAACAGTATACTTGTGACGAGTACACTTGGCAGGAGAGTTATTAAGTTTAAGTTTGTTGGAGCAGAATTCTGTTCTATTTTGAGTGGTGAAAATCTTTGCATGATCATGGTTGAAAGTAATAGTAACTGTTTTCTGAGAATGGAATGTTTCCCTCCTGGTTACTTCTTTCTGTCTTATAATACCACTTTTGAGTTGTTTGGATACTTACATCATTCTATTGATGTAAAATTTCTTCTTAGAATGCCCCCAGAATGTATCTTTTTGGTATTAATTTAAAAACATGTCCGACCCTTACTTATAGTTTTCTAAGAATCGATTTTTTTCTTCTCAAGATTACGTTTGAATCTTCTTTCTGTCTTATGAAACCACTTTTTTGGGTGTTTCATAGGGATGTTTACATCATTCTAGAATGCCCTCAGCATGCACCATTTTGATGTAAATTTTAAAAAATTTCCGGGGGAGGCCCCCCATACCCCCCCCCTATGGGAGGGGTTACACCCCTCCCATACCCTCCCCAAGTGTGCCCCCCCACTCAGAAATTCCTGGATCCGGGCCTGAACCTGGTTAGTTATCAGTGAAATTATCAATTAAGTAATAAACGTTTCCTCATCAATATTTTTCTAATACGTTCTATAACACCGAATCAGCATGATTATGGGCATTTTGCAAAGAAAACAACTTCTTTTAAACACAGTCCACGATGAATGCAAATAATTCATGCCACCCTTTATTCTTTTATATATCAGTACACTATGTGATCTTTTCAATCGAGCCTGCAGTTTGGTCACCACAACTTGAATAAAAGTACCTATAACTACTAAATCGAACAAAAACGAGGGATTTTTTGCAAATATGACCAACTTCGCAGGGACAAAAATGTACTTCAAACATATTAAAAATTAAAAATATATACCTCACGCCACAATTTTATGTTTATCTGTAAATGCTGCGTGTAATTTACCCCCAATTTAGCTCGAGTTAGAAGTTTATACTGTTATAAAATACAACACAAAAGCTTAACCGCTACACTCCAATCCCTATAATCTACGTTCCTGGGCAAAGCTACATGCCAAATATAAAAGGTCTAGGCAATACAGTTTCCGAGAAGAAGAGTTTTAAAGGTTTTCCTATATAACTCTATGTAAAACTGATAAGCCCCGGGGCGGAGCCATTTTTGACTCGGGGTCATGATTTGAACAATCTTGGTAGAGGACCAGAAGGCAAAGCTACATGCCAAATATAAAAGGTCTAGGCCATACAGTTTCAGAGAAGAAGAGTTTTAAAGGTTTTCCTATATAACTCTATGTAAAACTGATAAGCCCCTGGGCGGGGCCATTTTTGACCTGGGGGTCATTATTTGAACAATCTTGGTAAAGGTTCACAACATGAGGCTACATATGAAATTTGATTGTCCTAGGACTTATGGTTATTGACAAAAAGATTTTTAAAGTTTTGACTTTGGTTGTCAATATTATGTAAATACCGAAAATGACCACGTCCTCTGGCGGCCATGTTTTTTGACGGATCAAAATTCTTTGAACAATTTTGAAAGTATATCAATTGAGAAACATTTTGGTGAAAACCAAATTGAAATCGGACCAGTAGCTTTTGAGAAGAAGATTTTTTTAGATATTGTGCATGGTTGCCATGGCAATAAGACCGATAGCCCCACCCACTTTTTTCCAAAATTTTTGAAGCTCACAACTACAGTATGTATCTGACCAAGTTTGGTTGAAATTGGGCCATAGGTTTCAGAGAAGAAGTTATTTGAAACAAATTGTGAACAGACGACACTGACACCAGCACGGACACCGGCACCAACACCAACACTGAGTACGACGGACGGCGACTGATCACAAGACAAAAAGATTTTTAAAGTTTTGACTTTGGTTGTCAATATTATGTAAATACCGAAAATGACCACGTCCTCTGGCGGCCATGTTTTTTGACGGATCAAAATTCTTTGAACAATTTTGAAAGTATATCAATTGAGAAACATTTTGGTGAAAACCAAATTGAAATCGGACCAGTAGCTTTTGAGAAGAAGATTTTTTTAGATATTGTGCATGGTTGCCATGGCAATAAGACCGATAGCCCCACCCACTTTTTTCCAAAATTTTTGAAGCTCACAACTACAGTATGTATCTGACCAAGTTTGGTTGAAATTGGGCCATAGGTTTCAGAGAAGAAGTTATTTGAAACAAATTGTGAACAGACGACACTGACACCAGCACGGACACCGGCACCAACACCAACACTGAGTACGACGGACGGCGACTGATCACAATAGCTCACCTTGAGCACTTTGTGCTCAGGTGAGCTAATAAAAAAATAATATACATAAATATTAATACTGAAAGTGCCTGAGAAGTTACAGTATCAGATAACAGTTTGGATCCAATTCTACAGAACTCTGCTACTCAGATCTAAACCAAAATGCAAAATGCTGGTCTCTCATTAAAACATACAGGGCTTGTCCAAAATGCCTCAACTTATCACTTTAAAGGGTAATGCTCCAACTCAGCAAATTAGACTACACACAACAGTGTATACCAAAACATAGACTCTCTATAAATACTAGAGGCTTAACAATACTGAAATGAAGCCTTTTAGAGCATTTGTAAGTATATCAAGGGCATATCCTCTTGCTACAATTATCAGATTTCAACAATAATAATTGCATTCCTTCCAGAACTTAAAGCTATATACATTGTGTGTAAGTATAATCAAAGTCCATTGAAAACTGTAGTTGCAAGAGTGTAAACACTGTTAGCTACGACATTTTCAACACATCAAGGGCAGGTAACTCTTGACCAATTGGTCCGATTTCAAACATTTTCGAACACATCCGAGACCATATAGTCATTTACAATCTGAGTAAGTTTTAGAAAGATTGGATAAAAGTTGTGGCCTCTAGAGTGTAAACACTGTCAGATTTTGCATTTTCAACACATGAAGAGCAGATAACTCATGACCTAATGATCCGATTTCAGCCAAAATTGAACTCATTTGAGAACTTATGGTTATATACAATCTGAGCTAGTTTGAGAAAGATTGGATAAAAATTGTGGCCTCTAGAGTAAACCGCTAAATATGGCATTTTCAGCAATTCAAGGGTAGATAACTCTTGACCTATTACTCTGATTTCAACCATAATTGAACTTATCTGAACTCTTATAGTCAGATACAATTTTGGCAAGTTTGAGAAAGATTGGATAAAAATTGTGGCCTCTAAAGTGTAAACACCCTTAAATATGGCATTTTCAGCAATTCAAAGGTAGATAACCCTCAACCTATTTGTTTGATTTCAACCATAATCGAACTCATCCAAACTCTTATGTGATTATACAATCTGAGCAAGTTTGAGAAAGATTGGATAAAATTTGTGGCCTCTAGAGTGTAAACACTAAAATTGTTGACGACGGACGACAAACGACGGACGCCAGACATTCAAAGATTGCAAAAGCTCACCCTGAGCTAGCTCAGGTGAGCTAAAAAGATTGTGGGATGATAAACATTAGAAGAGACAACATGTTCAAATATTTCAAGTCCATTGCATATCTAGGTCACAGGAGCTAAAACAAGAGGGCCTGAAGGCCCTGATATCCCCCACCTGTTGTACTGAAGCCTGATAGCTTTACCTTTCTGTTTCACCCGTTTAATCTAAATCCATTCAAATTTGTAGTATAGCATGTAAGACTGGATAAAATTGTGGCCGCTAGAGTGTAAACAGTGTTAAATATGGCATCTTCAGCAATTCAAAGGTAGCTAACTCCTGACCTATTAGTCTGATTTCAACCATAATCGAACTCATCCGAACTCTTATGGTAATATACAATCTGAGCAAGTTTGAGAAAGATTGAAAAAATATTGTGGCCTCTAGAGTGTAAACAGTGTTAAATATGGCATTTTCAGCAATTCAAAGGTAGCTAACTCCTGACCTATTAGTCCGATTTCAACCATAATCGAACTCATCCGAACTCTTACGGTAATATACAATCTGAGCAAGTTTGAGAAAGATTGAAAAAATATTGTGGCCTCTAGAGTGTAAACAGTGTTAAATATGGCATTTTCAGCAATTCAAAGGTAGCTAACTCCTGACCTATTAGTCCGATTTCAACCATAATCGAACTCATCCGAACTCTTATGGTAATATACAATCTGAGCAAGTTTGAGAAAGATTGAATAAATATTATGGCCTCTAGAGTGTAAAAAGTGTTAAATATGGCATTTTCAGCAATTCAAAGGTAGTTAACTCCTGACCTATTGGTCCGATTTCAACCATAATCGAACTCATCCGAACTCTTATGGTAATATACAATCTGAGCAAGTTTGAGAAATATTGGATAAATATTGTGACCTTTAGAGTGTAAACACTAAAATTGTTGACACCGGACAACGCACGACGGACGCCGGACATTCAAGGATTGCAAAAGCTCATCCTGAGCTAGCTCAGGTGAGCTAAAAAAAAGAATTCAATGAAAACTTCAAAAATATTCTTGTCTGAAACCACAGTATCTTGAGCTTAGATATTTGAGATTAAACATCATCTACAGGTCCTCTCTCAAAACTATGCAAATTATGCACCTGAGGTAAAATATGACCCCCTCCGGGCCGGGTGTGTGGGAGGGATGGAAGAGGATCACAGTTTAAATGAATTATATAGCGAAATCTTTCAGGGCCTCTGAAACTATTGTGACTAGAGCTTTGAATTTTGTTTCCCAAGGTGAAACAATTACAACTTTGTTAATGTGATAAAGTACAATGTATTCAATTAATCTGTAACTTCTTTTATTGTTTACATTTTCTTCTTAATACTTCACATGTACAAAAACAATAAATATAACTTTCAATTACATGTATTCAAATGACAATGGATATTTCCTGATATTTGTCTGTATGTATATGAATACGAATAATCTTATTACTGTCACAACTTTTATTTCACCCACTTCAATGGTAAAATCTCATATCACATTCAGTCTCAATAAGCATTTGATTCTTCAAAGCAGATATGCAACAATTGCCAACTATATAAAGTCTACAATGTCAGAGATTGCAAAGAATGTGTTGAATTGGTACATACACTGTACATAAGGCTTTATCTTTCCAAATAACCAACATTCAATTGCCAAGCTGATTATACAATATAACCTCTCTATTAAAGCGACTCGCAACCAGATGGTGTATTTGCAAAAATAAAAGAAAATACTCAAATAAAACCAAATGTGTAGCATTATTGTGCATCTGGCATTAGAAAAATATGATCAGTCTAAAATCACCCTCAAGAAAAGTCTTCAAATCTAAAATGTGATATTTTCCATCGCTTTATCCTATATTTATTCTATAGCATCGAAAGACACAACAGAAATTGTTCACAGGCTCGAACATAAACATGAGCCGAATTACGTATTCTCCATAGCTACACAGTAAAGTATGTTAAATCTATCCCAAAAGATATAAATAGTCCGGCTGGTCGAGTGGTGTAAGTGGTTGTCTTATTTTGCTTCCTGCCCCTGCATGTCGGGTCCCGGGTTCGAATCCCACCAGAGCTCAATAAATTTTTTTTTATTGAAATGCATTTTTTAAACAGAATTTCTTATCCTAAACTAATTCTTACCTGTTTATATAAACGTTTGACATATATTAACAAATTACTATTTTTAATGCTTAATCTGGTTGGGAGCCTCTTTAAGACCACTAAAAAAGGCTAATTGATTGTATAAAAGACAGGTGACAGTAAAACAGAAAGCTTCTAAAGGAGCTTTCTGTTACACTGTCAACTTGCTTTTAGCAGTCAACTGTCATATAAACACCTAATAATTATCACATTTTAGTGGTCGTAATAGCGAGGTTTTCCTGTACCTCACTACTTGTTCGAATATATGGCCCTTTGCTGAATTAACTACATGGATACTTATTGCACAAGGTAGTACTACCTAATACTCCTAAGGGGGCTGTCTGCTTTATTTTCAGACTAATTTAACCCTTTATCCTATAAATATTGCCTCTTTATTATTCCATAAATTCAGGGCTCAAGATAAGGGGAGTATTTCATAAATTAAATTTCCTATTTCTGCATTAAACCCTATGGTGTCACTACTCAATAGAACCGTCTCTTTCAGACGATTCTAATGAGAAGTAACACCATAGGATTTGGTGCTACAATGATTGAGAAAATATTGAGTTTGTTCAGTTAACTCCCTCTTATCTGGAGCCCTGCATAAATTAACAAAAGTAGTTGCCAGCTAGAAACTCCTGAACATGAAATACAAAATGGCATTTTCAGTACCTTTTCCAGATATGAGTTTAAAGCAGGTTGAATGTTAAAGCAGATGCTCCTTTTAGGTAGTAACCTATTCTCCAAACTTATAACAGGCTATGGGGTAATAGATTAAGCAACAACCTAACTGTATTGGTTCACAACAAGCCACGAGGGAAAGGAGTAACCCATTATAACTCCATAGATACTCATTTTTACACATTTAATTTATGCATCCACTGAAGAAAATATTTTCAATTTATACAGTCATGAATATGTATCATTAGAAGTATTTTCTTTATCCTAAAAGATGATAACTTAAAAGCAGGTTGAAAGTAAACCAGAATGTGCCCCAAGGCACATTCTGGTTTACTTTTAACCTGCTTTTAGTGGCCACCTGTCTTCAAAACCAGAAGTTATCTATGGAGTCAAGGGTTAATATACATTGCAATGAATAGCTTCAAATGCCTGTTAACTTATTGCACTCAAATACAGGACACTCACACGACAAAAAGTAACAATACTGTTCTTGAATCCAATATTTACACTTCTAACAACAAAATTACAAATCTTTAGTTCAAAATTTGCAATTGTCTTCTTTGTTAAATTCTCTGCTTTAGATTTCCATACCTCAGTTGGATCAACCTCCTTTTAAATCCTATTGGTTTATATCAGCATCTAAGTACATGTGCAAAAATTTCAATAAATAATCACTTGCTCTTGAAGTTTAACCTCGCAATGCCAATGCAAGTTACATGTAGTTCACTACCTAAGATTTGCTATACTTGGAATAGGCAAGCTACATACTATTATCTCATTATGGGGAGTTTCTTGATGTTCTAATAAAATAAGTCCTTTAACAAAAGCTGACAAAAAGAAATAAGAGCACTGCTAACAGATGCAGGCTATGAAATTCGACAGGCATATAGAACAAAAAATCCACTGTGGTATTACGTGACAGGAGTACTGTAAAATAGCAAAAACAGTAAATCTGCTACTAGGTGGCCATTAAATTAAGAAACGAGGTTATCCCTAAAAGTCTGTTACTGCATATAGTCGGCTATAGGAGCTCACTACATTGTTTGCTCAGCAAGAATACAGTAAAACCTCTCTATTAAGGTCACTAAATTATGTTAAATAGTAGGCATTTATGACAGGTGACTGCTTCAAGCCAAGTGACTGTAAAACAGAAATAGAGAAAGCTCCTTTAGGAGCCTTCTGCTTCATTGCCGGCTTGCTTTGAGCAGTCACCTGTCATTTATACATTCAATAAGCATTCCTTTTAGTGGTCACAATAGAAAGGTTTTACTATACAAATTCCTCTTCTTTTTGGTGACCACTGTACACATGTCATGATAAACTAGTAACCAGTTTTACAGTAAACTAGATGAACTTGTTTTGCAAAAAAACAATTGAGTGCCATTGTTTATATTGATTTGTTTTTACAACACTTTATTGTCCAATTTTTCTGAACTGTCCGAGTTATTTTGAGAACAGAATAGTTAATAATGGTAAATAGTTAAGCAAGGTAACATAAAATATGTAATCGTTAACTTTCCTACTTATGATAAGTATGATCCTCGTGCAGCACTAGACCGCTGCGTTAACTTTACTGATATTTTATTCTTTCCCAATAAACGCATTATATTCTAAAACTATTTTTTCCATTGCAAACAGGTTGGAGCCAGACGCCGGGTAACCGGTTGTCTGATCAGGCTTCAACCTGTTTGCTACTCACATTAAAAATACATGTATAGTTAA
Organism: Gari tellinella; assembly: GCA_922989275.2. NCBI lineage: Eukaryota > Metazoa > Mollusca > Bivalvia > Cardiida > Psammobiidae > Gari > Gari tellinella. The sequence goes on from OV277859.1 coordinate 69,288,126, forward strand.
AATTTCTAAAAATAAATTTCCACAGTTTAGTGCATTGCGTTTAAACGGGAAAGAATAATGTATTCTCTATTTTACATTACGCACAAAAATTACAGCTATCCGTATCTTTAACTGGATGTACAGAAAACTCATCCCTTTTATAGTTTTTGAATGTTCCAATCTAAAAATAACTTGGACAGGTCAGAAGAAAACGCTAATATCAACATTGAACCAGTAAAGAACAAGAATATCGTTCCCAACGATGGATGCTCCCCACAAAAAGTCCAAGGTATAGCATGTTTAGTAGGTGAAAGTTTCATCAACTTACGATGTAACATTCAGGAGATATGCTTCGGACAAAAAAGAATTCATGCAATGCTCAGGAGATATGCTCCAGACAAAATCTAATTTTTATTAAATAGAAAAGGGGAGATAATTAAATATTTGGAGATGAAAGAGTCATGGTTCTTGTGTACTGCACCTCCTTATGTCATCACCTATCACTGTATCAAGTTCCATTCACTTACGGTGTAGCAGTCAAGAGATATACTCCGGACAAAATTGTTTTGTATTTTTAGAAAAAGGGAGATAATTCAATATTGGGAGATGGCAGAGTTATGGTTCTTGAGTACAGCACTCCCTCTGTCATCTCGTATCACTGTATCAAGTTTCATCAACTTACAATGCAATGCTCAGGAGATATGCTCCAGACAAAATCTAATTTTTATTAAATAGAAAAGGGGAGATAATTAAATATTTGGAGATGAAAGAGTCATGGTTCTTGTGTACTGCACCTCCTTATGTCATCACCTATCACTGTATCAAGTTCCATTCACTTACGGTGTAGCAGTCAAGAGATATACTCCGGACAAAATTGTTTTGTATTTTTAGAAAAAGGGAGATAATTCAATATTGGGAGATGACAGAGTTACCGTTCTTGTGTACTGCACTTCCTATAGTCATCCTCTATCACTGTTACACGTTTCATCAACTTTCAGTGTAAAGGTCCAGAGATATGCTCCGAACAAATTGATTTTTTTTTTATGAGAAAAAGGGAGATAATTCAAATTGGGAGATGAGAGAGTTACGGTTCTTGTGTACTGCACCTCCTCCTGTCATTCTCTATCACTGTATCAAGTTTCAGCAACCTGCTCCGGACAAAAAAGCGTGATGGACGGACGGACATACCCACAATCTACTTTAAGTGGCCATCTCCTTCTTTATTGTATCTCTTTTATGTGGTTAAAATACGTGTGGTTAGCCACATAAATGAACACTAACTTTGTTATAGAATGATCTGGAGGCTAACCCTACCCCTAACCCTATGTCCCACAACTGGCCAGGTTAATGTCACAAGAAATGGCCAGGTTAATGTTACAAGAAACAGCCAGGTTAATGTTTTTCAATTATGTGTCTAGGTTATGGAAACATTTTTAGCCACGCAACTATCATTTTGTGAGGACGGACTTCCTTCCATTTGGGCACTTGTTGGGTTTTCTTTTGTTTAAAAGTACCCAATAGCAACAAAAAAAAACCCAACAATACCAATAGGGCAATCACGGAATGAATGGAATCTATTGTTCTCCCTACCCAACAAAGGACCTTTCGTGCGTGCGGACGGATGGACGGAAACACGGACAAAGCGGCGACTATATGCTCCCCCCCTAAAGGGGAGCATAAAAATCACATCATCTATAAGCATCCTAGTACAATTATTTTTTGTACTAATACTAATAGCAAATCTATACACAACTGTATTTAACCCATGTAACAGCAATTCATTGGAGACTACCTCAAGGATCCCCTTTTTTTTTCAAAACCTTACAAATATTCTGGGGATGAACCCGTCAGGAGTCAACATAGACTGGCCATGTATTAGACAAGAGCCGCATGCGGCCCTAAATCGCTCACCTGGTACCCATGTTTACGGTCATGGTAATGGACCAGTAGTGATAAAATTCCACTATAAGCCATCACCGGTAAATTAACCCCCACCCACTGGCAGCCGTGTTGTTTGAACTAGGAAGATTCTTTGAAGAAAACTGGCAAAGGGTCACCCATCATTACTTTTTTTTAGAAAATATTCTTAAATCAGACCAATAGTTTAAGAGAAAAAGATTTTTGAAAAATTTCTATACAAAAATATAAGGAAAACTTGCCCAACCCACTGGCTGCCATGATTTTTAAGATATCAAATCGTTTTAAGAAATCTGGTAGAGGGTCACCCATGGATCATTTGAGTAAAATTATTTTCAATTTGGACCAGCAGTTTCACAGAAGAAGATTTTAAAGTTTTAACTATTATTAACAGTATCATAAGAAAAACATGCCCCACCCACTGGCGGCCATGATTTTTAAGATAACAAAATGATTTTACGAAATCTGGTAGAGGGTCATCAATTGACCATTTGTGTAAAATTATTTTTAATTTGGACCAGTAGTTTCAGAGTAGAAGATTTTTAAAATTTTTACTATACAGTAACATAAGGAAAACTTGCCCCACCCACTGGGGGCCATGTTTTTTAAGATAACATATTGATTTTAAGAAATCTGGTAGAAGATCATCAATTGACCATTTGTGTAAAATTATTTTTAATTTGGACCAGTAGTTTCAGAGAAGAAGATTTTTAAAGTTTTTACTATACAGTAACATGCCCCACCCACTGGCGGCCATGATTTTTAAGATAACAAAATGATTTTACGAAATCTGGTAGAGGGTCATCAATTGACCATTTGTGTAAAATTATATTTAATTTGGACCAGTAGTTTCAGAGTAGAAGATTTTTAAAATTTTTACTATACAGTAACATAAGGAAAACTTGCCCCACCCACTGGTGGCCATGTTTTTTAAGATAACATATTGATTTTAAGAAATCGGGTAGAAGATCATCAATTGACCATTTGTGTAAAATTATTTTTAATTTGGACCAGCAGTTTCAGAGAAGAAGATTTTTAAAGTTTTTAATATACAGTAACATAAGGAAAACTTGCCCCACCCACTGGCAGCCATGTTTTTTTAGATATCAAAATGATTTTAAGAAATCTGGTAGAGGGTCACTCATGGATCGTTTGCATAAAATTACTTTCAAATCGGACTAGTAGTTTTTGACAAGAAGATTTTTTAAGTTTTCACTATATAGCCATATATGGAAAATCTGCCCCACCCACTAGCGGCCATGTTTTTATAGTTAGGAAAATTATTTTAAGAAATCTGATAGAGGGTCACCAATGGCACATTTGGGTAAAATTATTTTCAATTCGGACCCGTAGTTTTTGACAAGAAGATTTTTAAAGTTTTTTCAATTGGTTGCCATGGCAACCACAATTTCAATTGGATGACCTATATTTGAAGAAATCTGAGAGAGTACCCTACAAGGAACACTCCTATGAAGTTTTGATGAAATTGGACCGGTGGTTTCCAAGAAGAAGATCTTTGAACAAAAAGTTTGACGACGGATGGACGACGGACAAAGGGCAATCACAATAGCTCACCTTGGCACTTCGTGCCAGGTGAGCTAAAAATTGATGCCTCTAGAGTGTAAACACCGTTAAATATGACATTTTCAGCAATTCAAAGGTAGATAACTCTCGATCAACTTGTCTGATTTCAACTATAATCAAACTTGTCTGAACTCTTATGATCATAAACAATCTGAGCAATTTTGAGAAAGATTGGATAAAAATCGTGGCCCTTAGAGTGTAAACACCCTAAAATATGGCATTTTCAGCAGTTCAAAGGTAGATAACTCTCGACCTATTTGTCGGATTTCAACCATAATTTAACTCATCCAAACTCTTATAGTCATATACAATCTCAGCAAGTTTGAGATAGATTGGATAAATATTGTGGCCTCTAGAGTGTAAACAGTGTTAAATATGGCATTTTCAGCAATTCAAAGGTAGATAACTCTTGATTTATTTGTTCGATTTCAACCATAATCGAACTCATCCGAAATCTTATGGTAATATACAATCTGAGCAAGTTTGGGATATTGTGGCTTCTAGGGTGTAAACACTAAAATTGTTGACGACGAACGACGCACGACAGACATTAAAGGATTGCAAAAGCTCACCCTGAGCTAGCTCAGGTGAGCTAAAACCCAAGGTATAGCATGTTTAGTAGGTGAACTGAACACAGTATCAAGTTTCATCGACTTATGATGTAACTTTCAGGAGATATCTTCAGACAAAAATGATTTTTTTAATGAAAAAGGGAGGCAATTCAATATTTGGAGATGACAGAGTTATAATTCTTGTGTACATCACTTCTTTTTGTCATCCTCTAGCACAGTATCAAGTTTCATAAAGTTACAATGCGGCAGAAAATTTGGTTTTTTAAATTTTTATGTAGAAAAAGGGAGATAATTATTCAATATTGGGAGATGGCAGAGTTATGGTTCTTGAGTACAGCATTCCCTCTTTCATCCTGTATCACTGTATCAAGTTTCAGCAACTTACAATGCAATGCTCAGGAGATATGCTCCAGACAAAATTAGATTTTTTTTAAACAGAAAAGGGGAGATAATTAAATATTGGGAGATAACAGAGTCATGGTTACGGTGTACGGTTAACTCCGGACAAAAAAGTGTGACGGACGGACAGACAGACGGACGTCCTTCTATTTGGGCACTTGTTGGGTTTTTCTTTTGTTTAAAAGTACCCAACAGTAACAATAGGGCAATCACGGAATGAATGGAATCTATTGTTCTCCCTACCCAACAAAGGACCTTTTGTGCGTGCGGACAGACAGACGGAAAGACAGACAGACGGATACACGGATAGATGGACAAAGCGGCGACTATATGCTCCCCCCTAAAGGGGAGCATAAAAACAAGAGCATCACTAGCAGATGAATGATATATGTATATCCACGGCACACTGAACACTAAACAGTATTGTTGATGCTGAAAACAAAGTCACTGTACCAAGAAATCTGGGGGCTGTCTTACGAAACGGCGTAAGACAAATATTGTCGTAAGTCAGATTCTAAAATTCTGAATTTTTATTAATTTCTCCATCTAATCCTGTCTTGTGACATCTTTTTTCAATCGTCTTAAAAGGTATGACAAGACAAGATTAGATTGAGAAATCAGAAATTATATATCTTTTAAGTTTTGACTTACAGCCGTTTTTGTCGTACGACGTTTCGTAAGACAAGCACCTGGACAATATTCAGCATCTGGTGCATGGAGGCAGATGTAGTTAATGTATCTAACATGTATCAATGATCCAAATTTTGTTAGTCTAGCAATTGAACTTCAGTTGAGTTGTTGGCTAATACATGTACAATATTGACTGTACAAAGAATCAGGGGCCCGTTTAATAAAACTTCGTACAACAAATGTTGTCGTAAGTCAGATTATAAAAGTCTCAAATATTATTTATTTCTCCATCTAATCCTGTCTTGTGACATCTCTTTTGTATCATCTTGAAAAGACGATTCCAAAGACATGTCACAAGACAGGATTAGATAGAGAAATCAGAAATAAAATGTATTTTAAGGTTTTGATTTCCGACCGTTTTTGTCATAGGAAGCTTTATGAAACGGGCCCCAGACTTCATTCAAATTTCAATCATTGGTTGGCATCATTTGAAGTCATGTGATAAAAAAATTGAGATCTCGAGCAATATACAGTGGAGAAGACATGTATATGTGCCTAACAAATACCATATTTCCTTTGCAACAGTATTTATCCAGATCAGATGCTGGTTGACAAAACTTCTGACAAGGCTTCACACTCTTTGCCATTCTATTTAATAAACCCATTACCCCATAGCCTGTTTCTAGTTTTGAAGACAGATGACCACTTAAAGCAGGTTCAACCTGCTTTAAGCTATTATCTGCTAGAATATAGAAAATATTTCTTAGGATTCTTATTTGTAACAATATAAATTGGATTTATTTTCTTCAGAAGAAGATAAATTAGAGGCGTAAAAAGGCGTATTTATTGGGTAATGGTTTAAAACAAATCATGCATGTTTTATTGAAAACATGCCATTTTCTGCATTTTATTGGACTTTGCACTCTCTGTGTTTAGTTTCTTTTAAACAGGAAGAGAAAATGTATTCTCTACTGTACTCATGCAGAAAGGTTAGCAGTTATGATGACTGTCGACGAGCTGCTTTTCTTGCATCTTCTTTCAGTTGATACTGCATTAGCTCAATACAAGCCACGGCATCTTCCAAACTGTCATGCCCTCCAACTGTGTACAGAAAAAAAATTGGGAAAAACCTATTAATCTACGTTGTTTATATAGTGAATTAAATGTGTTGTACATTGTAAACCCAATACCCCATAGCCTGTTTCCACTATTGAAGATAGCTGACCACATAAAGCAGGAAGAAAGTAAAGCAGAATGCGCCTTAAGGCGCATTCTGCTTTACTTTCAACCTGCTTTAAGCTACCATTTCCTAGGATATAGAAAATATTTCTTATGGTACATATTCTATGTTGTATAAATTTCAGTGGAGGAACAAGTAAAATCCGTAAAAAGGCTTATTTATGGGATAACTGGTTAAGGTGATAATTATTCATAGAAGGAGGAGTTTAAAATATGTACTGGTACATTCAGCAGGAGAACAGAATGTTTGAAGTAGATTACAGCAAAAAATTAAGAATGTTTTCCTTTTTAAAAACAAAATGCTAAATCAAAATATATGTACAGAAAACTGTTGAACTTCGATATCTCGAACTCGGTTAGGTCGAACATACCCATATTTCAAAGTTAAAACGTGGCTTAGCCACGTTTTAACTTTGAAATACGGGTATGGTTGACTTAACCGACCATGAAATAATGTAATTCATGTGTGGACAAATCGGATAGTTTCGAATTAATTGAGTTCGAGATATCCAAGTTTGACTGTACTTCAAACTCGAAAGGATAAGTAAAGACTATACCATCGTCCTGAATGATTTTCTGGAGTAATTCTGACATGAGGTTTCTCAAAGCTCTCTTGTATGGCAGACCCATTCGATGTGGAAACACTATGGACGTATCTACAACTGTGTTATGGATGAGCTGCAAGAGAAAAGCACTAAAAATGTGCCCTTGTAATATGTTGTATATTTTTGCAGTGGAAACTGTCTTCAAATATATTGCCATTGATTAGACTAGAATGATTATTTTCATATTCTAAACAGATTATAAGCCATAGTCAATTTGGAGACAAAAGTTTAGCTGATCAGGGCTTCAGATAAGAGGGAGTTAAAAGAACAAGTACATGTACAACATTTTCTCACTCATTTCAGCACCAAATCCTATGGTGTTACTACTCATTAGAATTGTATCAAAGAGACAATTCTAATGAGTAGTGACACAATATGGTTTAATGGAGAAATAATGATTTTAGTTTTTGAAGAACTCCTCTACCCTTGAGCTCTGGCTGATACTACTCCCTTTTAGTGACCTCAGGGCTCGAACTTCGTTCTTGCGAACTCGCAAAATGCAAGTGGAATTTTGAAAAAGCAAGCTGAAAAATTCAGCACTTGAAAAAAATTGCGAGTGTATATTTTGATGTTCAGACGTTCAAAATGTAAGGTTAAATTGGTAAAGACGAACACAGTGTCTAACCCTTCTAATCTTGGAGTAATTCAAATAATTATCGCTTGTCGCCCATCTGTTCATTTCATATCTCTGCTATTTATAACTTCGGGAAACCCAGCACTTAACGCATGCGCATGGTTGATAGCCCGGCTTCATACGTACCAACCCGGAATCAGCATCAGAAAAAGGGGAACCAGCCTATTATCTAAAGCCTGTGATGGCGATGAAAATTAAACTCAAATATCAACGTTTTCCAGTCGACTCGTCCTTTTAGCGTTTATAAATGGAAGGCTGACGAGACAGTTAAGGAAGAACAGGCTACAAGCTTGCCCAAACCAAGTTATGAAACTCACGAAGTTATTGGGTTTTACTGTTTTGTGCGAAAATGGGACGAACCACGGCATCGCTAAAATCTGTCATAAAAATGGTAGAAAGAAATGCACATCTTTCTCGAACATAATAATATGGACGATAGTGAAAGCGTTTTCCAAATATAGTGTACTGTCTGCCGACTGTCTTCACCAAAGATAAAAAATCATCCATAAACATCGAACTCTGAAAATATAAGACGGTACTTTCGCCCCCTTGACAAAACGACCCAGTTACAAAGTCTGTGTTTAATTAATCTGCAAACCTTGCTGTTTTGAATGAAAATTGACTATATGGGATGGACTGCAAATAAGGACTTATAATTTAGAGTTAAGAATAGTAACTGTACAGTATATACACAAAAAGACACACACTAGATATTATTTTTGAAACTTTATTTACATAATTATATATCTACAGAATATCTAGCACAGAATGAAAGTTCAACAAAGTAATGTTTATCTTATAGTTTTGATCAAAATGATGTGAAACATCAATTTGTAGATAATCGTATTGAAAATGCCAGTTGGAACCTGGTTTTGCAAGTAGAAAATATGGGCACTTGCAAAAAAATGCAAGTGGGAAAAAATCTAAAGTTCAAGCCCTGTTAGTGTTACAAGATCACTCTCTAGACTGTGGCCTATCAATATTTAACTCTCACCAAGGGATTTAGCATACAGCTAGACACAAACTACATGTCATGCACCCGAGCCCTGGCTGATACTACTCACTTTTAATGCGATGAGATCACTCTCGAGACTGTGGCCTATCAGAATAGTTTTATCAGTGAACAGGCTGAGCATGACAGCCTGCACATCTCGAAGGGTTGTGGTGACATCCTCCATATCATCCTCTGTTATACCACTGAACCTGTGCACCATACAGCAAGAATAACTACAGTGAAACCTCTCTATTACCACCACTAAATTGTTTTCATTATTAGTTGTTTACAGAACAGAACATACTTTTATTGATTTGTACATCAGTATATAACACATTTATAGACATTTATTACATAAAGAAAAAACAAACAGGTAACTGCTTAAAGCAGGTGACAGTAAAACAGAAAGCTCCTATACCTTGCTTTAAGCTTTCATCTGTCTTTTCTACAATCATATTAGAGGGGTTTTACTGTAGAACAGTTGGAAAGATGTTAATCTTTCCCATTTTAACACAAACGAAAATCAAGCACACTGCAACAAAACATAGAAAAACACAACTTTTTGAAATTTCTTATGATTTATTTTGATCCGAGTGACAAACAGTTAGGAGCCTGATCAGACACAAGATGACCCGGTCTGATCTGGCTCCAAACTGTTTGCAATAGGCATGACTGTTTCAGCAGAAATGCAGTGAATCATCAGACTTAACCCATTACCTCATAAATACGCCTTTTTACGTCTTTAATTTATTCCTCCACTGAAGAGAAAAAATCCACTTTATACAGTTATGCATATTTTACATAAGAAATATTTTCCATATCCTAGTAGATAATAACTTAAAGAAGGCTGAAAGTAAAGCAGAATGCACCTTAAGGTACATTCTGCTATACTTTCAACCTGCTTTAAGTGGTCACCTGTCTTCAATATTAGAAAAAGTCAATGGGGTAGTGGGTTAAAGGTTACAACAACATGTAACTCATAAGAACATTTCAGAAAATATGATTCATATAATGATTTAGCTACATGTAGATGCTTCACCTGGTATTGTAGTCTACTATTGTGTTATCAGGCTTAACTAGGGACTCATAGATGGGATCAGCATCTCCTCCTACCACAGTTACTCGAGCCAGTTCCATACCCATAGTAGTGTATACCTTTAATAGAAGATATATAGTCAGCCAGGACTCCAGATAAGAGGGAGTAAACTGAACAAATCCAACAAATTCTCATTAATTTCAGCACCAAAACCTATGGTGTTACTACTCATAAGAATTGTCTCGAGTTGTGACACCATAGGGTTTAATGCAGAAATGAAGATTTCAGTTTTTGTGTCACCTGCTGTAGGCAGAGGTGACACTTAGAGATCACTTTTCCGGCGTCTGTCCGTCGGTACGTCCGGACGTCTCGCTTTTTGTGTCCGGCCTTCTACTGAAGATTTTAAGATGAAATTTCATTTAAGGAAAGAGCTTGACATTTGAATGTGTATTACACAAGGGTCATAACTCTTGTATCAATATTGTGAGAGTTATTCCCCTTTTCAACAATTTCTTTTCATGCAGATTTCTTCTGTTTTACTGAAGATTTTGAAATGAAATTTCTTTTATGGAAAGAGATTGATGAGTGAAATTGTCTTGCCTAAGGTTGATAACTCTTGCAGCAATACTGTGAGAGTTATTCCCCTTTTCCATATTTTCTATTTTCATATACATGTAACTTCTGTTCTACTCATGCTTTCCAGATAAAATTTCATTTACTTAAATAATTTGATAATGGGAGTGTCTTGCATCAATACCATGAGATTTATTCCCCTTTTCTACACTTTCTTTTGCAGTAGAGTATTTCTACTACAACAAAGTTTGTCATTTTAACTTAAACTCTTGTTCGACTGATGGTTGCTGGCAGGTGACACACGTGTTCTGAGGAACCCAACTATTTTTGAAATGCTACCCTTATCTGGAGCTCTGGTCAGCACTATCCAAATTACAAGTCAAATTTGTTTCACGCAGCCATTGAAGAGTACATTTATGAGTAGTTTTATAGCTAAGTTGTAGTCTCGATACAGAACAAAAGTAACTAAGAAAGTTCAAATAGAAGCTTTCTGCATATTTGTTCTGAGTTTTGAAATTACTTGTCTTTTAAATATAATTTATATGCTTCGTAAGCCTTTACTCCATAGATACGCCTTTTAATGTCTTAAATTTAATTATAAACTAAAGAAAATAGTTCAACTTTGTACAGTCATAAATATCCACAATAAGCATTATGCTTTACTTTCAACCTGCTTTAAGTGGACAGCTGATATCAAAATTTTAAACAGGCTATGGGTAAAGGTTTAATTGGATGACAGCTTAAAACAAGTTTATTACCTTTGAAGTAGGTATATGTCAAGTACAAACAATTCATAAGAAAAATGATAGCTAAACAACATCTATGATGTATTTCTGTAATTCAGTGATGAACAAAAATTGAGAACTTTTATCTGGAGTCAAACTGAATGCAAAACACGAGCAACTTTGAGAAAGCTACTGTAGCAATTGTATCAAGAAATTGTCAAAGAATTCAACTTTTTTCCCACCAGAATGATCAATTTTCTTCAGTTATAACATGAATTACCATTTCACAATCAACAGCATACGTCCCATAGTCACCATCTATAGGAGGAGAACAAGGAAATGTCTTCATATAACCCGTCATATTCTCCTTCTTATTTGTTTCATGAACATGGGCCTGAAAGAAAACAAGAGGGCCATGGCCCTTAATTCGCTCACCTCAGGACATTGTAGTTTGTACCTAAGTTGACTGGGCAAGACAACATTTTAATATAACTATAAATGGAGTTATCTTCCAGATAAGAAAACATGACAAAAGGGAATTTTGTTGCCAAGCTTTGGCCTTATCCATGACACATCCTCTTATCAAGCTATTTCCATTACCGGTAAATGAATGATATTTATTTCACTAGCGTCCGAAAAACTGGAGTTATTTTTCTGACATTAAAATATGACAAAGGGGCAAAACAAAATATTGCTGCCCTTGTGCATGGCATTTTTTCTCATCAGTTTCTTTCCATACATAAAATTTCATTACAATAGCATCAGTAGAACTGGAGTTGTCTTCCGGACAAGAAAATATCAAAAAGGGAAATAACTCCAAAAAAACAATGATGTCAATGATGCCTTTGCAAATGGCACTTCCTCTCATTCGGCTCTTTCCAAATATGCAATTTCATTTTACCCATAACCCCATAGCCTGTTTCTAGTTATGAAAATAGGTGGCCACCTAAAGCAGGTTAAAAATAAAGCAGAATGCGTCTTAATGTACACTCTGCTTTACTTTCCAGGGGTGTGATTAGCCTGACAGCTGAGGGGCTGAAAATAATTTGGCCGGGGGTTTCGGGGGCCGCCAAGACCCCGAATGGGTTCCAAGGGCAACGCCCAGGTGGGGGTAACACGGGGCAAAGCCCCCTTAAAAAAAATGACGTTTTCAGCATTTTTGAAGGTATTTTGTGGGCTCTCCTGTGATTAATTTAAGAGCTCTAAAGGATGCAAAAGTGAAGATTAAAAAGCAAAATTAGAACTTTTATAAGAACAATTTCATAATTTAACTAGGGTGAGGAATGACTGACTAGATTTTAATCATGAAACAGTAAAGATGCCTGTAGTAACACATTACTGACTACAGGCATGCATCTTCTTTTCTGTTTCATGATTAAATTTCAATCTGATCTTTTCCGTGTCAATGCCATTTGCTGTTGGCCATCTTGACTATTATAAGTTTGTCTTGTTTCTCAACTCTTAACAACTCTACGCATTTTGAAGGTCTGAAACTGTGCTCATATGAATAACTGTTTGGAAGTGACAAGCAACATTTTCTTGGTTACAATGTTGTCCAATAATTGAAGAAAAAAACCCAGAATAGCCATTATTTCAATGGGGCCCTACCGCATTACAGAGTTATCCCAATTTTCATCACGAGTTAACTCCCCTGATAAGGAAAAGGTTGTTTCCGGTTTAGTTAACGCATCATTGAGACGGTGTCGATAACGGTCATAAACGATTCGGAAAAGAATAGATCGAATGCGGTTTATTAGTTTGATACCTATATCTATATCCCGTTTATCCCTATGTATTTTAATGTATTAATTTTGTTTAATGTCAAATGCGACGGTTATTTATTTCATCGTTTTTAGCAAACCGAAAGTAGCACTGATCATACTTTTTCTATATAACAACAAGGGCCACTATGGCCCTAAATCGCTCACCTGGTACACCATGGCAAACTTGACCTACAGTGACCTAGATTATGACTGGACATGACCAACAATCAACGTTTAGAGTGTAAACAAGATTTTTCTATGATTTGACCTAGTGACCTAGTTTTTGACCGGACATGACCCACATTCGAACTTGACCTAGATATTATTGAGGCAAACATTCTGACCAAGTTTCATTAAGATCCATTGAGATTTGTAGCTTCTAGTGTGTTAACGAGGTTTTTCTATGATTTGACCTAGTGACCTAGTTTCTGACCGGACATGACCCATATTCGAACTTGACCTAGATATCAATGAGGCAAACATTCTGACCAAGTTTCATTAAGATCCAATGAGATTTGTAGCCTCTAGAGTGTTAACAAGGTTTTTCTATGATTTGACCTAGTGACCTAGTTTTTGACCGGACACGACCCACATTCGAACTTGACCTAGATATCAATGAGGCAAACATTCTGAACAAGTTTCATTTAGATCCATTGAGATTTGTAGCCTCCAGAGTGTTAACAAGGTTTTTCTATGATTTGACCTAGTGACCTAGTTTTTGACCGGACATGACCCACATTCGAACTTGACCTAGATATCAATGAGGCAAACATTCTGACCAAGTTTCATTAAGATCCATTGAGATTTGTAGCTTCTAGAGTGTTAACAAGGTTTTTCTATGATTTGACCTAGTGACCTAGTTTTTGACCGGACATGACCCACATTCAAACTTGACCTAGATATCAATGAGGCAAACATTCTGACCAAGTTTCATTAAGATCCATTGAGATTTGTAGCCTCTAGAGTGTTAACAAGGTTTTTCTATGATTTGACCTAGTGACCTAGTTTTTGACCGGACATAACCCACATTCGAACTTGGCCTAGATTTTATCAAGACAAACATTGTCATGAAGTTTCATGAAGATCGGATGAAATTTGTAGGCGCTAGAGTGTTAACGAACAATTGTGAACAGACAGACGGACGGACGACGGACATTCAGCGATCCTAAAAGCTCACCTTGGCACTTCGTGCCAGGTGAGCTAAAAAAGCTGACTTTTAACATACTTAATAGACACGGGTTTTCACCTCGGTAAAAGAACGTTAACATGGATTAAAAGTAGATCCTGATCAGCTGGTTACTATATAGGAACAGTCTCTATAATCAATGACTGTCCTCTCTGGTTCTAAAATGACATTATAGGTCTATAAATGCTGCCTATTACAGGTGAAAAAGGGGATATTTATTAAGACATTACCGGTATTAAACATAAACTTTGTATTATTCAGTTATTAATAATGACATGAATATTTATTAGGCAAAGGGTTAAACTGATCTTTTAAAATATGTTGAATGGTAAACAGTTTCTTCAAAAATGTATATTTTGTTTGTTCATTATATACCAGCAGATTTTAGTTGACAGAAATTTCATAGAAATAGTTCAGCCTGTCATGCTCATAGCGCACATGGATTTCACCTCTCAAGGCTTCTGCCCAGGGGACATAAAGCGCAAAGCATCATCACAACTAACAACAGGAAGTAACCATGCAATTAGCTAGAAATCGAATTGTATACTGACCCCCCACTGGGGTGCAGAGTCATCTCTGCTATGACAAGCCATAAAACGGAAGCTTAAGTCTTGGGTACACAGGCTGGAATCAAAACACACCAAACTATTTTTTTTTTATATAGGATCCACATTGTTATTCATGTGGGGAATAAATTTTAATCTCCTATACCATGCACTCCTTCATGTGCAAAAGCTTAACCCATTACCCCCATCATTATGCCTTTTACTCCTTTAATGAATTCCACCTTCATAAGCAACTAAATCCTTTTCATGCACTAAACAGTCATAATTATGAAACATAGGTGATATTTTATGTCGAAGTGGGTGGTGCCTTAAAGCAGGATTAAAGTAAAGCAGGGTGCACCTTCAGGCGCATTATGTTTTACTTTCAATCTGCTTTAAGAGGTGACCTATATTCAATACTTAACACGGGCTGTGGGGTAATTGGTTTAGGTAATGGGTAAACCCATTACCCGATCGCCTGTTCCTACCTGGAAAGACAGGTGTCCATTAAAGGTAGATTGAAAAGTACATGCTACTTTACTTTCAGCTTGCTTTAAGCTACCATCTGCTAGGATATTCAATGTTTTTAATGTTGCACATTCATGCTAATAAAAACTTTGAATTAGAACTCTTTCCTTCAATGGAGGCATAAACCAAAGGCGTATTTAAAGGGTTAATAGGAAATACATATCGTTTAACAACATAAATACCGTACTTTAGAACCCCTCTCCTATCATTAAATGTGTACTCTATTGAAAACTCAATGTTGAAAGTAAAGCATGTATTCCATCGTTTTAGTAGATTAAAACTTTATTTCTGTTGATCTTTTACCAGTTCACTAATTATAATAGGCTTAAAACACTATCATTTATAAAAAGTTTGGAACCAGATAAGATGCAGCATATATACTAACAGGCTGATCAGGGGTAGAACTGTTTCACACTCATATATGTTTTAAGTCAAAATTGATATCATGTTCTAAACTTTTATCAAGAAAGTAGGCAGTATTTTTTTTTAAAATATTAACCCTTATCATGCTATTAGCATAATTGATCATTCCTACGGTAGTTTTCCTTATTTAATCAGCTAAAGTAAAAAATTAAATGATAGGTATTCATAGCGGGTAGGGTTTATGGTTGATTAACAGCAACCAGAATGTGCTATGACACATCCATGTAACGGGGTTTAACCCTTTACCCAATAGATGGTATTAGTTTTGAAGATAGGTGACCCCTTAAGGCAGAATTAAGGTACATTCTGCTTTAAGCTATCATCTGCTGGGAGGTATAACATATTTATTGAGGTGCAGATTGATAACTTATTTTAATAAACATATGAATAAATGATATGCATAGAACGGTATATCTATGGAAGTTTTTGTAAGTTTTATTGTAGGTAAAGTAAATGTATGTCTTAATTCTATTTTTGAACAATATGAGAGATTGCGCTTTCAATAATGTATAGCCAGGTTCTACTGTATATAATATAAGCTCTACACTAACAAGCAGACGATCTCCTCAAATTCGTGTTTGAGGATAAAGGATTTTCGATACTATGTGTACTTCACTATTGAACCGGAAACAACCGCTCATTCAGGGGGCGCTACTCTTATCACACTTTCCATGCGGGGTAACTCTGTATATCGGTAGGGCCCCATTTGATGTTATTGAACAGATGATGCAACAGGCTTTGAGCAAACTTTTTTCAAACTAAAAGATAAAGCATTTTGCTTTTACCATTAAGACTGCAAGGCCCCCAAAAATGTGTGTTTCTTGTTAGATCCATGGATGAGTTAGATCCAAGGGTGAAAAATATAGGATGGGATGTAGATTATTATTATTATTATTATTGTCTTATAAAGCTGTATATATAAGACCGAGTTTGTATCATTGAATTTGACACTTAAAGATTATTATTATTATTGTCTCATAAAGCCATATACATGTATATAAGATAGAATTTGTATCATTGAATTTGACACTTGAAAATTATAACAAATATTTCTCATAAAAAATGTTTATAATATACTCTACTTGCAGTGAAGCATTACCATAGAGAGTAATACCTACGAGTAGTTTTATTCTTTTACAAGGATACTGTATTGATAATGTGTCATACATGGTTCCTGGTTATAGTAAAGTGTTGAGATTATATAGGCCTACTATGATCATACAGATACTTAAAGCCATTTTCACAGAATACAACCAAAGCAGTCCTGTTTAATTCTGTTTCGACACCTGTTTCAATATTAATATAGACCTTTATATGGGTCTATGAATACAATCCATGGCTTCCCTTCCTTGTGACAATATCATATTGTAAAGGGGAAGGTGGACTGATCCCCAAACTTTTCTAACCCACTTAACAAAAAATTGGTTACTCTATATGTAAGAACAATTATTAAAATTATTATAATTATAATGCCAAATGTGTACAGGCCATTTACAAATTTTTTGACATTTAAAGGCATGACGTGTGAAAGGGTGGGGATAGGCATTTCATTTATCCTAATGAAAATAGCTCCCCCTCTCAGCTCGATAGATTTATTCATAAAGTAAAGCACTCACCTGTCCATGTCCCATAAATGATTTCTAACTAGATTTATAGTTCTTTCATTACAAATGCATTGTTACATTGATATAGCCGCTACTCAACACATGGGTCTATGATTATAATTCAAAGCTCCCCTTCCTTATGACATTATTGTGAAAGGGAAGGGGGACAGACACCATTGCCCCTCTTCCCAAAATATGTTGACATGGGTTACCCTATATACTATATGCAAAAAGATTTCTTTATTATTATGTGTACAGGCCATTCTAAATTTGGGATACTTAATAATGGCATTAAGTTTGAGAGGGGTGGGGATAAGTATTGCATTTATCCTAATGAAAATACCTCCCCTCTCGCTCAAAAGGTTTATTAAATAAAGCACTCACCTCTGTGTCAAGTCCGTGTCATTAATTATACATGAGTTCTTGATAAATTAGTTCTAACTAGATCTATATATTTTTATGAAACCCATGAAAAGTTCTTCCTATTGCTAGCCAAAATCAACAGACTGATTATTTTGCCTGTTGGGGTCTTCTCCTCCAAAAGTTTGCATTGTTTAGATCATGTAGATTGATCTCGCGGCTACCATGGTTATTCAATGTTAAATACATTTCAGATATTCATGTATTTTTACTTTCAATTAGGCTATTTGTATAAAAAGTATAGGTGGGCCGTTTTGATCTGGGGCCGTTTTGATCCGGGGTCGTTTTGACCCGAGGGCGTTACGATCTGGTACCGACTTCTCGACTCGCTTGCCGTTGGTCTTAACGAAATAAAAAATGAATATCATAATCAACCCCCTTTTAAATTTGCTAACCTTGTTATTTTAGGAAGCTGTCATATTATTGACAATCTATTAACATCGTTCAAACATCAAAACACAAAAATATTTTGGTCTCGGAAAGCGGTGTTGTCGCAAGACTGGTTTCCGAGTTTTCAATATTGTAAGTGCACGCGCAGCCACTAATGAGGTAACCAGTTAAATTGATGTGGAACACTCGGACTTTCCGTTACTGTTAATGTACGACGATTTCCGGTCGGACTAAAACACGTCCGCGGACGGGATCGACTTTCAGACCTCACCCCCCTTAAAGTCGTCAGATTTTCTCAATGAATCTGGACGAATCTCAGAAATGGTCTCGGCGGCAATCCAATCCGCGGAAATCCGGGGAAAAATCACAGGCCTGCTTTCAAACTGCTTTCAGCTACAATCTACTAGGATATAGAAACTTATTTCTTATCTTACATTTTCATGACTGTATAAAGTGGAATTATTTTCTTCAGTGGAGGAATAAATTAAAGGCCTAAAAATGCATATTTAAACAAACATCAGTATTTGTTGAATTGGAGTTACCTCCTGGACAAGAAAAAATGACAAGACATACAGATAACTCTGATAAAACCAATATTAAACATATGTATAAATATGGCATAAGACATAATTACACAACTGTCAGTGGATCACTTCCAGATCCTGTTTCTCTAAGTACATGTATGAAGCAGACTGAACCCTTTCTAAACTTTAGCAGACAACATGTTCAGCAGACACCACCAGTTCTGTTGCTTTACAGCAGCTGACCTGAGGTCAGTTATGCAATTTTGCCAGTAGCAAAATTATAGCTGGGAACTTAACTCTTATAATGCTGAATTGATGTCTGCTATACATATTAGGGCGATTTTTTTTTAAACGATTCAAAAAAATTCGATTCGATTTCGATTTTTTATAACACGATTCGATTATTTTCGATTCGATTCGATTTTACATCGCAATAAATGAATGTACTAAGTAGATGACATCCTGCAATAACAGTTAATATTAAAAACAATATACATGAATATTCAGGGCCAAAAAGTAGGGGTTAAAGCTTGGAAAACTGCATGAAAGGTTTAATACATGTATATTTCTGACTTATATGATTTTGATCATAACAATACACTTGTTTTATTATGTGGATAGTTTGCAGTATTGACATACCAATTCTTCTATGTTATTATGATCTTCTATGCGCAAGCAGTGTAGACCATTGTCATCAACCATTTACAGTCTAGTCTGTTAGCAAGGTACAGAAGGTTGTAAAGGAGTGGATAATTATTCATCTTAAATGAAAGTTGTAATAATCGATACATCTGAATACTACTGTTCCTGAATTTCACTCACCTGTTTAAGTTCGTTAACAATGCTGTCAGTCGCCTTTACTTTCGATTTTGGAGCGGACTTTGATTGTTACTTGACATATCGCGGGAATTTACCATACATTCTTACACCTATTGTTTGGGTGTTGAAACGCATGTCGCGCTGTATATTCGGTATCAAAAATAAATCACAATATTTTTATAATTTCATTTTCTTACCTGAATTGCACGTCTTTATTTTTTAAAGTAATGAGCGTATTAGGTTGAGGGGAATAAAATAGTCAACGTTTACAGAATTATTGATTTATTTGAAATAGTCGAAGCAGTACCGAGATACGTAATGTAAACGAAGAATTACATCACAATTGAGGCAGGAAATTGCTCACGCATGCGTAGAATGACACAGGAAACCGGCAAAGTAAACCTAGACGTACTCGTTACGGGTGAAAAAGCCTGTGCGGGATCTCTAATCTTTCGAACTTATTCTTTACCGTAGATAATAGAGGTACATTTTAATTCGCTATTTATCAGAAGCGCAGCTGCACGTAATACTCATATGATGGTGTTGCAGTATGAAAATAGAAGCGAGTTTTCTACATATAAATCGAATCGAAAATGACATTTCCTAATTCAAATTGAATCAGATCGAATCGAGGGCATAAAATCGCGGTTCAATCCAGATCGCGATTAATCGTTTCACCCTTAATACATATTGTATGTGAATTTTGTAAAGCAAATCATACTTTACATTTTCTAAATTAAAAAAACTATGTAAATAAATGGCATATATTTTGGAGCCAGATTAGATGCAGCATAATGTAGCATCTGACCTGGATCAAAACTGTTTGCAAATATAGGTGATTCAGTATAAGGGTGCTTGAACCCTTCTTAAACCAGTAAAACAGTAAAACCTGAATAAAGCGGCAATGAAAAAATCCCTATGGTGAATCCCTATGGTCAGTTTTGGCTTTGATATGAACAATTTTGAGAGAGAATCACCAGGAGATACTATAAAAAAAATATCAAAGCTGTGGGCCTAACAGTTTTTAACAAGAAGATTGTTTAAAGTTTTTCGCTTTTTTTAATAAATTTCAATAAGTAGTCCACGTTTGAAGTTCATTTTAACAATTTCTGTAGAGAAGCATCCAAGGAACACCTTGAGCAAGTTGAAATTTCCGTCAAATTATTGGTTTCAGAGGAGATGTCGCTTGAAGAAAATTTGAGCGGACGGACAGACGGACGGACGTGCCACCGAATTGGGTTAGAGGGCCTTTTCTTTTGTTATTTTCTTTTGTTCGAATAACGGGCCACGGCCCCTTAGTGTATTGTTACGGAATGAACTCTATTGTCTTCTTTTGTTATGTTTACCGTTATCTGGCCCCCCAACCCACTTTAGTGGCGCGGACAGACGGACGGACGTTCTCACAGTTGGACATTTGTTGGGTATATTTTTTGTTTAAAAGTACCCAACAGTACACTAATATACCCAACAATAACAATAGGGCAATCACGGAATGAATGGAATCTATTGTTCTCCCTACCCAACAAAGGACCTTTCGTGCGCTCGGACGGACAGACGGACGGCGGGCGATCACAACAGCTTACCTTGAGCCTTCGGCTCAGGTGAGCTAACAAGGGTAACACTATAATGCACTTCATAGCCGGGCATAAAAAGACACCATACCGCTCCACCATACTATTACAGTGCTCCCTCCCTACAACGGCCCTTTCAACAATTCCCTCATTACAACAATGCTTGCCGCTCTTCCCCCAAACTAAGACAATTATGTCCAACCTAATCACGGCTGCAATGTCGTCTGCTTAAAATTGTCGTCTGCTGTTTTTCTCAAAGTTACATACTGGACATTTTGACAGAAAAAACTTAATGACGAGTGACAAACAGCTTGAATTCAGAGCAGAAGCCACGTTGCGCGGGGTCTAATCTGGATTCAAGCTGTTTGCAAATGTAAGCCAATTTTCCCTCCATAAAATGACTCCCTCAAAACAAAGCACACAATTTTTGTCTCCTATTGGTTGTCCTTGTAGAGAGGAAGCGCTGTACTACAAATCAAAACTGGACAAATAACTGTGTCTGTTAGACAAATAATATTATAATGCCTCCTAGCTGCATGAGCCATATATGCAAAACATTACTTTACCGTAATGTTTAGAAAACTTGAAGCATATCAAAATCCTGACCACATGCGCCTTAAGGCGCATTCTGCCTTACTTTCAGTCTGCTTAACCTTTTCCCCCATAATAGCGCCTTTTAGCGCATATGATTTATTCCTCCACTGAATAAAATAGTTCCAATTCAATCAGTCATGAATATATATTATATGGAATATTTTCGATGTTCTAGCACATGTTGACTTATAGCAGGCTGAAAGTAAAGCAGAATGCGCCTAAGGGCACATTCTGCTTTACTTTCAATCTGCTTTAATTGGTCACCTATCTTCAATACTAGAAATAGGCTATCAGGTAAAGGGTTAAGTTACCATATGCTAGAATATAGATATTAGTTCTTATGGTACAAGAGTTGGAACCATTTCCTTCAGTGGTGGAGGCGCTTAACTTGTTATCCCCTGAAACTTCCAATGGACAATTCCACTTTGCAATAAAAGCTGGTCTATTTTAGACTATTTAGGGTTGTTTTTTTGTAATAAATTGCAAAATGACAAACAGTGAAGTCCCTGATCAGAGGGCTCCTGCAGGAGCCCTTTGATCAGGGACTTCACTGTTTGCATAGGACAAGTGTACTCTTCACAGGTACACATTTGGTAAAGGATGCATATATGCGTCACTAGGACTCAATGAATTAAAGGGGTTTCTATGAGGGGAAAGGGTTAAATATGAATAACCAGTGGGAGAAGGGATTATGTATTTACCTTGGCAACCTGGCAGCCATCTGAGGACAAATCTCCAGAACAACATGTGTACCTTGTCTCTATTGACCCAGCAACTGTAACATACATATAACATACAGAAAAACCTCTCTATTACGACCAATAGAAACGAGGGCTAATTGATCGTATGATAGGTGACAGCTTAAAGCAAGATGTACATAAAACAGAAAGCTCCTTCAGGACATTTGTTTTATGTACATATTGCTTTAAGCAGCCAACTGCATTAAACACCTGGGGCCCGTTTCATAAAACTTCTTACGACAAATGTTGTCGTAAGTCAGATTATAAAAGTCTCAATTATTATTTATTTCTCCATCTAATCCTGTCTTGTGACATCTTTTTGGAATCGTCTTGAAAAGACGATTCCAAAAAGATGTCACAAGACAGGATTAGATAGAGAAATCAGAGATTAAATGTATTTTAAAGTTTTGACTTACGACAACATTTGTCGTAAGATGTTTTATGAAACGGGGCCCTGATCATTAACACAGTTTAGTGATCGTAATAGAGAGATTTAACTATACAATTATTCTTTAATTATATCCAGGTACCACCATTATTCGAACACCTAAGCATCTTCGAGTCAATTACAAATTTCTATGTGAATAAAAGTTATTTTTTACATAGATACTGGATAAACTGGTTATTTTCTCTTTATAATACGATGGGTAAGTTATTGCAACTCAAATCGGTTCTCTAACAAATGAGTCAATGTAAACAAAGCAAAGTGGCCCTCTTACCTCATTCTCAGTGGAATGCCAACCTAAATTCGAACAGCAGGTTTGACACCACACATGTTTTACTATATGTAGTCCAGGGTAAGTGTTTGTTCTTAAAATGTCAGATAAAACAATACAAGAGTCTGTAACCTCATAAAAAGTACATGTCAACTTTTTTACATGTAATTTACAGTAGTTTAGACACAAGGTATCAATTGTTATGGCTACAGACAGGGCATTAGAAGGGTCTCCCTTTTGATGTGAAATGTATCTAAAACAAAGAAGAAATTTCTTAAAAGTTGTTGAACATATTTTTCTAAAATAAGACTAGTGTACTGGAACCTGTAAAATAAACAAATATTTTGTTTATTCCCTGTTATTACTTATATGAAACACAATTAGGAAATAAAAAAAGTGAAAAAAGTGATAAGGACCCCTAGTTTGAGATTTGATCCAATTTAGTGGTCTGAACCCTCAATATTATTTATCCGGACCATTAGGAATGAGGTAAATGTAAAAGTTTTGCAGCCGATACACCACTGGTCATTTTTGATAACAGAAAATGTAGTTTGTGGCCAAATTATGCATTGGAAAATTTGGGATTAGATGTAAATACAATATTTATAGTCAGATAAGTTCAACAAATGCCCTTTCACTGATTTACTGATCTTTTTTGCCGATTTTGTGTTCTTGACATTTCTACCGGTGTTACTGTCAAAATGTCACGCGCGGTTATGCAAATTTGTTTGTAACTATAGATGTCACGCGAAATGATTCAGGTGTTCGATTTTTGGCTGTGTTCGAATAACGGTTGTAAAGGGATACATGACTGTATAGAACCAATATAATAAAATATTTTAAGTACAAGATACAGGGCTCCAAATAAGAGTGTGTAAACCAATAATTTCCAGCCTTTTCTTCTTTATGTATCCATCAAACACTATGTTGTAACTAATCATTAGAATCATCGCAAAGTAATGATTCTAATTAGTAGTCACATTGTAGGATTTGGTGGAGGCATAAGGATTTTAGCTACTAAAACAAACCCCCACCCCATTTATCTGGAGCCGTGAAGATTTTAATATACACTATGATTCTATGACAAGAGCCCCATGGGGCATATTTCGCACACCTGAGAATCACTGACAAAATGGAGATAATGACTTATGTCCAGGATGGGGTCATTTTTTATCTGAGGGGCATAATTTGAACAATCTTGATAGAGGCCCTGTAGATGATGCTATGTTCCAAATATGTAAGATCAGGGTACTAGGGTTTTAGACAAGAAGATTTTTATAAGTTTCCATTCAAGCAATTATTTTTTTTAGCTCCTGTGACCTACTTATGCAAGCGACCGGAACCATTTGAACAAAATATGTAAAGGACATCTAGAAGTGTCACCATGCCGAGTATCAATGCTCTAGCCATATTAGTTTCAGAGAAGAAGACGTTTGAAAATTTCACTATATAACTCTATGTAAAACTGTGACCCCCGGGGCGGGGCCAATTTTGACCCTAGGGACATAATTTGAACAAACTTGATAGAGGACCTGTAGGCGATGCTATGTGTCAAATATCTAAGCTCTGGCCCTTGTAGTTTCAGACAAGAAGATTTTTTAAGTTTTCATTGAAAAAATCTATTTTTAGCTCCTGTGACCTACTTATGCAACGGACCGGAACCATTTGAACAAAATATGAAAAGGACATCTAGAAGTGTCACCATGATGAATATCAAAGCTCTGGCTATATAAGTTTCAGAGAAGAAGACGTTTGAAAATTTCACTATATAGCTCTATGTAAAACTGTGACCCCGGGGCGGGGCCAATTTTGACCCCAGGGACATAATTTGAACAAACTTGATATAGGACCTGTAGATGATGATATGTGCAAAATATCTAAGCTCTGGCCCTTGTAGTTTCAGACAAGAAGATTTTTTAAGTTTTCATTCAAAAAATCTATTTTTAGCTCCTGTGACCTACTTATGCAACCAACCGGAACCATTTGAACAAAATATGTAAAGGACATCTAGAAGTGTCACCATGCCGAGTATCAATGCTCTAGCCATATTAGTTTCAGAGAAGACGTTTGAAAATTTCACTATATAACACTATATAAAACTGTGACCCCCTGGGCGGGGCCAATTTTGACCCTAGGGACATAATTTGAACAAACTTGATAGAGGACCTGTAGATGATCACCTTCATCTTCACCTATCCCTTAGTCCGGAGGACCCTAGGGGCACTGCAGATGACCTGGCAACCAGCTCCTTCCATTCCGCTCTGTTTTCGGCTTTCCGCACTGTTTCCTTCAGACCCATGCCTGTCCAATCTGCAATGTCTTCCCAACGTTTTCTCTGTCGACCTCTTCTTCTCCCTCCGCTTACTGTGCCTTGTAGAATGGTCTTTGAGAGTCCTGAAGATCTTGTAACATGACCGTACCATCTCAGCTTCTGCTTTTTCACAGTTGTTAGCAAATCCTCAAATGGTCCAATGGCTTCCCTTATCCTGCAGCAAACTTCTTCATTTGTGATGTGCTCAGTGTATGATATGCACAATAGTTTCCTGAAGCACCTCATCTCAAGTGCGCTTATCCTGCGTTCCAAATCTGCGTTCAAGGTCCAAGATTCACTTGCATACATGAATATGATGATGCTGTGTGCCAAATATCTAAGCTATGGCTCTTGCAATTTTTGACAAGAAGATTTTTAAAGATTTCCTTATTTTTTCACTTTGGTTGCCATGGCAACCAGAGTTCTGCATTGTTTTTAATTCTTTGAACAAAATTTGAAAGAGTTTGACCCAAGGAACATTTCTGTAAAGTTTGGTTGAAATCTGTCAAGCGGTATATGAGGAGATGTCATTTGAAGCAATTGTTAACGACAATGATGAGCTAAAAATGACCAGTTGACAGATGGTGGCTTAAAGCAGGTTGAACATAAAGCAGATGCTCAATATTGGGCATTCTGCTTTACTTTCAGCCTGCTTTAAGTCACCATCTGCTTGAATAAGGACATATTTTTTTTATTTTATGGTCCATATTGATGACTGTATCAAGTGGAACTATTTTCATAAGTAGTGGAATAAATTAAAGGTGTAAAAAGGTGTATTTATGGGTTAAGTAGTACATCTTACTTTTCTTTTTCCAGGCTTTACCCCAGTGGTACACACACTCCTCTTTAACAGGGTACTTGCCATTAGGATACACCTCAAACACTTTTCCACACCTCCTACACAACTTCTCATAACCTAAAATTACCCAATATTTATAATTTTATATCATTATAGAAATAATTTGTTTGAGAATTAAAAAAATACTTAGAACTTTATGATTAATTATAGCTAATTAACTTTTTTGAATTGATCTTAATTTGATAGATTCTAGTTAAGACTATATAGAGGATAACTGGTTTTTTCAGTGTAAGATCGAAATTTAATCCATTGAGTGAACATCAGACGTTATATTTTCACGAGTGGCAAAGCCACAAGTGAAAATATAACGGTCTGATGTTCATGAAATGGATTAAATTCAATCTTACACTGAAAAAATACAATTATTCTATTTATTTATGCTTTTAAACCACTTTTTAAACTAAATTGTTCGACAATTGTGAAAGCTAAAGTACATGATTTACCCCGTGTTGAGCCCCAAGTTTACATCAAACACATTAACGAAACAGTTTCCCGTACGAGGACGTCACTGATTTATTGATTTGACGTCATCCGAATTACGTCGTTGCTCCTGATTTTGGATCGTGTTCCTCCGTTGAGTGGTTCGCGACAAATCGGACTGCCGGAATTTATTGATAAGAGACGATTGACTACGATTTTTGGGGAGCCCTACGGGGAAAATTCATAATAAAAGCACGCGTGGCGATAATTCCACTGCTGAAAGCAGTGAAATTTTCAAGTGATAATCCACTGCTATTTCGTGGTAATCCACCGAAAAGCATAAATAAATTGAAGCATTTGTATTTAAATATACTATTTATTATAAAACAATAATCAGTATACAGTGGTGTTTAATTCTATCAGTTAATTAAATCTGTGTTGAACGACAACTAAAATTGGGTATGTTTATAGCCTATATGATAGGTAGAAGCTTAATGCAGTACAAAACATATCGCAACAAGCTCATATAGCAAATTTCTGCATTAGTTTTGTCCTGCATTAAGCAATCATCTGTTTTCAAAGATCAACATACTATATTATTCAAAGGTCCTTTAACACAGGGTTAGACTCAGACTATTATTTTGTTCAATTCATGTAAACTAATTTGAATAAACTCTTAAATATGAGAAACAGAACTGCAAACAGTACAAACTACGCCCTTCAGGTAGAATAACTCATGAAAAACTTGACAGATTTAAAAGGAATGCTAACTCCATTTGCAGTTTATCAAAGCAATATTATATATCAAATTTCAGCACAATATTTCTATAAATGTGAGAAAAAAGTGCAGAAAACAAAGTATTTCTAATGTAGTAAATTCTAATGGGGCATAATTCATTGAGAAATTGATGAATTGTGAGACACGGAAATTCAAAGTGCAGCACATCAAAACAATGCCATATACCAAATTTCAGCTTTATATGCCAAAGCATGTATGTAATAAGAGGGCCTGAAGGCCCTGATATCACTCACCTGTTGTACTGAAGCTTGATAGCTTTACCTTTCTGTTTCACCCGTTTTAATCTAAATCCATTCCAATTTGTAGTATATAGCATGTAAACAAATTTGGAATACAACCTCATAATTCTAGTAAAGAAGAGTACATCAAGGGCAGATAACTAGAGCCTAAACAATACTGGATGAAGCCTTTTCTAGCATTTCAAAGTACATCAAGGGCAGATGACTATTGCCACAATTATTAGATTTCAACAATAATTGCACTCCTTTGAGAATTATTAGCTATATACTTTGTGTGCAAGTATAATCAAAATCCATTGAAAACTGTAGTTGCAAGAGTTAGATATGGCATTTTCAGCAATTCAATGGCAGACAACTCTTGACCTATTGGTCTGATTTAAAAAATAATCACACTTATTCGAACTCTTATGGTCATATACAATCTGAGCAAGTTTGAAAAAGACTGGATAAAAATTGTGGCCTCTAGAGTGTAAACACCGTTAAATATGGCATTTTCAGCAATTCAAAGCTATATAACTCTAAACCTATAGGTCCAATTTCAACCATAATCAAATTGATCTGAACTCTTATGGTCATATACAATCTGAGCAAGTTTCAGATAGATTGGATAAAAATTGTGGCCTCTAGAGTGTAAACACTGTTAAATATGGCATTTTCAGCAATTCAAAGGTAGATAACTCTCAACCTATTGGTCCCATTTCAACCATAATCACAATTATTCGAACTCTTATGACCATATACAATCACAGCAAGTTTGAGATAGATTGGATAGAAACTGTGGCCTCTAGAGTGTAAACACCCATAAATATGACATTTTCAGCAATTCAAAGGTAGATAACTCTCGACCTATAGGTCTGATTTCAACCAAAATCGAACTCATCTGAACTCTTACAGTCATATACAATCTGAGCAAGTTTGAGAAAGATTGGAGAAAAATTGTGACCTCTAAAGTGTAAACACTGTTAAATAGGGCATTTTCAGCAATTAAAAGGTAGATAACTCTTGATATATTCGTCTGATTTCAACCATAATTACTCATCCAAAATCTTATGGTAATTTACAATCTGGGCAAGTTTGAGAAAGATTGGATACATAATGTGGCCTCTAGAGTGTAAACACTGCTAAATATTGCATTTTCAGAAATTCAAAGGTTGATAACTCTTGACCTATTGGTCCGATTTCAACCAAAATCGAAATCATCTAAACTCTTATGGTAATATACAATCTGAGCAATTTTGAGAAAGATTGGATAAATATTGTGGCCTCTAGAGTGTAAACACTAAAATTGTTGGCGCCGGACGCCGGACATTCAAGAATTGCAAAAGCTCACCCTGAGCTAAAAAGTATGGATAACCTGGATAGAGGCAGGGACATCTCCATACTACATACCATCCCATCTGAAGACTGCAAAGGTTCACAAGATTTCAACTTGATTAATCTTACCTTTGGTGCTTCCTTTTTGTTTGTTCGATTCCTCTCCATAGAAAGCAGCAGTGCCACCTACAAGTGGGTCACTTCTAGGATAATTGTTCTGTCTGAGCTGATCCTCTGTCAGTATATAGGGCTTCAGTCTTTTGTATAACTCTGGACCTGTGTAAACAACAATAGTCATACAGTCAAACCAGCATTGAGTGACCATTACTTGAGGAAGGGTGGAAGTAATCAAAGCTTAAGCTGCCACCTGTTGCAGCTCATGTCACCTTCTAAAATATCCTGTCACGTGCCTATTTTCCTGATGGATAAAGGGGTGCCTGTTTAACTTCGGTTTATTACGTCAGTAGGTCACATGACGGATGTTATTAAGTCAGTAGGTCACATGACCTATAGCTGGAACTATTTTTTTCCTCCAAGATGCTTATTTTTCCCACTGTTAGAAAAAATATACTTTAAGGCGCATTCTGCTTTACTTTCAATCTGCTTTAAGTGGTCACCTGTCTTCCAAACTAGAAACAGACTATGGGGTAAAGTGATAACAAAGATCAAACCTAGGAAGTCTTCCTCCTGCAGTTTGATAGCTCCACCAGATCGTTTCACAGTATAATTTGTGTTCTTTGCATGGGCCCCATCAAGCATTTTGGCATGGGAAAGCTTGAGAGAACTTGCTTTAGCTTTAACATCTGTTGGTTTCTTTTTCTTTTCTTCCACCTCATTGCGTAACCGTTTGATGGTAATAACAGCAACGTTGAGGTAGATCTTCTTATTACTGCATCGCTTATAAACTTTTTCCTCTTCTTCCTTACCCTAAGCATGTAAAAAGGTTTACATAAACATACAAATGTGGTACACATCAAAAGTAAATATATCAAACTTGTATTAACCCTTTAAACCCTAGTCCCGCATATAGGTCTCCTTTTCAAACAGTATACATGTGAAAAGAGCACTTGTCCTATGCAAACAGTGAATACCCAGATCAGAGGGCCCTCTGATCAGGGTCTTCACTGTTTGTCATAATGCAAAACATTGACAAAAGACAATCCTTAAAAGTCAGAAATGGGACTAGACTAAAATGGAAACAGGGATTGTCTATTTGAAATTTCAGGGAGGAAAGAGTGAAAGGACCTTCCTTTCAGGAAGCATACAGGAAATCATAGACAGGTGACTGCTTCATGCAGGATAAAAATAATGCAAAAAGCTAGGAGCTTTCTGCATTTGTTTTTAGTCTACATTTAGCAACCATCTGTATCAGAGACTGCCTATGGGGATTGTATAGACTATTTTATAAGATCCATAGTCTTCATAACCCTTTCAACACCATAGCTGACTAAAGTCGTCTTTGCAAACAATATAGATCTTAACTTATTCACCCCTGAAACTATTAATGGACAATTCCAATTTCAAATTAAGTCTAGTGCATTTTTGATAATTTATGGTTGATTTGAACAATATATTTCAAAATGACAAACAGTGTTGACCCTATCAGAGGGCTCCTTAAGGAGCTCTCTCATCAGGGTCTACACCGTTTGCATGGAGCATGTGTAATCCTCAAAGGTACACTGTTTGTAAATGACTAGTATGCTCGTCGCTAGGGTTGAATGGAGCATCTGGTCAGGATCCAAACTGTTTGATACTAGTATCAAAATCTCTTTGGTCGAATTGCTGTACCGTAAATTAAATTTTGAAAATAAAAGTTTAGACAACTTACTTAAAGCTGACAATACAGTGGTAGTAAAGTGATTTCAGAAGGCAATAAAATTGGCTGTGAAAGTGTTAATTGAATGGTCCTAATACTAAAGGTAACTGGTTTTCTTACTCTGTCAAAAGCCTCTTTCTCAGTAGAGCATAACTTCAAACATTCATCAATGAACAAGTTGAGATATCTTTGTCTTATATTGGCACCGACTTTGGAGCTGCCTGTCACTTCAACTACTGGTCTTTTTAACTTTTCAATCGTCTGAAAATGAAAAACAAATAACACATGTTATATTTAGCATTTAATTTCTATGGAAACAACTAAACCTGCAAGCAAGTGACTCAAAAGTATAATTTTGCATAAAGGTTCCTTTAATTTCCCTTACTTTTTCTAATGTTTATCTGCAAATTGTTTGCTAGAAATCAATTGTACATACTTAATAATGTTCAACGAATTTACATTTCCACAAACAATAACTGTTACAGCAGCTAGGAAGAAGGTAGCATCAACATCACAACATAACAGTATCAATACTTTGAGTACCCTACTTACTACAGTGGGTGTGTGGGCTTTACGTTTCTGGCCTTTGGTAGCAGTGATTGCTGTGGTTTTCTTGCCCTTCATGTAGGTAGTAAAGATTGGTCCAGCACTGGCAACTGTTGCAGTGGTCTTCAGAGTCTATAGGTATAAAACAGACATACCCAGCATATTACACCCTCCTTAACACTTTCAACACTCGTGTGGGTTATTATGGTCCCTTGTGGGTCATTTTAGTTACCAAAACATGAACCAGTCTACTTGGAATTCTGGGTAGTTTGACAAATATTGCTCTTAATTGGCAAACAGTGTAGACCCTGATCAGAGGGCTCCAATAGGAGCCCTCTAATCTGGGTCAACCATGTTTCCAAATGTGTTATGATTATATTTTAAACAGGTTCATGGTGTTGAAAGAGCTAAAGCAATAACCAAGTAAGGAATAAAAGAGATCTTTTGAGCAAGAGGCAGTGCAATGATATGCAGAAGCCTCTTAACCCTTTGAACCCTAATCCCGCATATAGGCGTTCTTTTCAAACAGTGTAGATGTGAAAAGTTCACTTGTCCTATGCAAACAGTGAAGACCCAGATCAGAGGGCTCCGAAAGGAGCCCTCTGATCAGGGTCTTCACTGTTTGTCATAATGCAAAACATTGACAAAAACAACCCTTAAAAGTCAGAAATGGACTTGACTAAAATGGAAACTGGGGTTGTCCATTTGAAGTTTCAGGGAGGAAAGAGTTAAACCTTTCCTCCACATAAACACCATCTAAAGGACACCTCTACATAAACACAACACATTGGATATTCACTGATGGTTTTTATTACAGGTGGCAGCTTAAAGCAAGGTGAAAGTAAAGCAGAAAGCTCCCAAAGAAGATTTCTGATTTACTTTCATCATGCTTTACCCAGTGATCTGCCTTAAATACATGTACATGTACATTGTATGGTGATTAATGGAAATATATACATAAAAAATTTGGGGAAATATTGAGATCAGTCCCTTATTCAGCCCAATATACCTTCTCATTGTATTAATGAAGCTATCTGAATACCAGCTAATTCTTTAAAATTGGCTAACTTTTATGAAACAGCGCAATATGGAAATCTCCGAAAATTTGTCCTAGCACACGTCTTATTAATTTTCTGAGACACAGCAGAAACTATTTTGAATCACTTCATATATTTTTATATTGGGCAATGAAATATATAGAGGATATTGAATGAGTGTGTTGTCAGTCGTGAATTTATTGAACGAGTTGAATAAAATAATATGTTGCGAGCCTTGGCGAGCAACATATCATTTTATCCAACAAGTTAAATAAATTCACGACTGACAACAATGAATTTGATATCCTATTTATCACATAAACACCAAATGACACGAAAATTCGAACGGTCTTACTTTCACTTTTGCCCTCGGCTCTTAGGAAAACGATTCGTCATAGGTGTTATTTGGTTTTATTCATCCGTAGATAAAAACACCTATCAAACTAAAATAAAGAAAATCAACATCAATGTGTTGTGCAAAGACTTCTCTGATACCATAATCAAATTGTAAATTAATATTTAATTTAAGGCCTTTCGCTACCGGAAGTCGGTCTTGCGGGCGAGCGGATATGCGTCTTGACGACACAGACTTCCTCTGTACGTGCTTATACTAGAAAATTTATATAAAGGAAATGTTGATACGCTTTAGTATAATCCTTCATAACGCAGTCAGTATAGTGGTTGACTAGCAATTGAAAGGCCATAGGTTCGAGACCCATGCGATCCAAATATTTTTTTAAGTGTCCGATATATTGACTTCTCAATCCATAACAAGCAGTGATCAGGGGACATGTTATGTTTTGTCTTCGTTGATTAGAATAAGTGATGTTATATACGGTCCAATTATATATTTCCACTTACATGTACGTTTTAGTTTAATGACTTACAAGTCAATAAAATCGGTATACATGTATAAGATTTGATCGAACTATAAAGCCACACATTGAAGCTTTTCAAGATTGATATTGCCCATTATTATGTTTAAACAATATAATTAACCTTGTATGCAAGTCCATGAATAAATAATAATGCATTTTAATGACAGAATTTCAATTTTAAGGTAGGTAACTGTATTTCAACTTCTTTCCCATTTTTAATAAGAAAAACTGATATTACAACAAATCCTGACTGTAATATTTTCTAATTTTTTCTGACCAACTACTTCATCAACCATACATTTGAATAAAATGAAAAACAAAAACATTGAATGAGTCAGTTTTTTGTAATTCAATTATTTAGCATTTTGCAAAATTTAAATAGCCGATAACATTTTTCTGAACACCTTTATTCAAAATGTTTTTAGCTTTTCTTGTAATGAATGTTGTAGGCTACTTATTGGGCGAAACTTAAAGTCATTAGCTTTATTTATTTTTGAGAAAAATCAAATCATCAAAATTCCAGGTTTTTTCAGAAAAAGAGACCTAAAAGACAAACCACACGATAGATTTTGCCTATATTTTCACACATTGTTTCTTAGGCTATTATCATTCTTCATGAAAAGTTTCATACACATTGTATGGAAATTAAGCGCACATGCGAAGTACCTTAAAACTGTTCTAATTGACTAAAATGATCATTTGACATTAAGAATCTAATTTCGTTTCCAAAATAACGTCGTTATAGCAAAACGACGTCATTATAATTGTAACGTCTTAATTTGAAAACTGTCTGAGTCACTGTTAATACTAGAGCTCTACGTAGCCTAATTTGCAGCCTGAGTTTGCAGGACTGCTCGGGATAATGGTTTTAGGACAATTAGAAATGTTTCAATACCTAGTGGTGATCTAAGTTTGTCTAGATTCTCTTAGCTGATTTACAGTCGGCGTAGAAGTACAGTATTTTGGTGATTCGAAAATTAAAGTATAAAATATATGCCCAGTGGGCCGTACGATTTTTATGGACCTCTATATTTTGCACGTTTATGTGATAAAATGACTTCATGCTTAGCCATGTTTTAACTTTGAAATATGGCCATGTGTAACTTAAACGAGTTTGATACACTAAAGTTTGACGGTGTCCAGTTTACTCCCTTTGAAAACAAGAGCTGTCGGAGAACAGCAAAGCTCGCCTAACTAAACCTTTCTTAAATAGGTAACTATCAATTGAAAAGTGTATCAGTACATTGATATTCAAGCCACAGAGAACCTCCATTCCAAATACCAGCTTACTAATGCAAATATGTCATGTAGTATAAGTGCATTCCAACACTTACTCCATAATTAACTTTGAAATTTCAGTCCCAAAACTCTAAGTCCACGACAGGTAAAATTTTGACTAAATTCTAAATTTTTTAAAATTTTAACTACACAACATCAATGTTCAACCCACAGGGCACCTCCATTCCAAATATCAGCTTCCTTATACAAATATTTCATGTAGTATTAGTGCATTACAACACTTACCCTAAAACTTTAACCATGAGAAATCAGCCGAAAAACCTAAGTCCATAAAAGGTGAATTTTTTTTTAAATTCTAAAAAATTTTTTTAATTCTAACTACACAACATCAATGTTCAACCCACAGGGCGCCATTCTAAATATCAGCTTCCTTATACAAATATTTCATGTAGTATTAGTGCATTACAACACTTACCCCAAAACTTTAACCATGAGAAATCAGCCGAAAAATGTAAGTCCACAACAGGTAAAATTTTGACTGAATTTAAACTTTTTTTAAAATTTTAAATACACAACATCAATGTTCGACCCACAGGGCACCTCAAATATTTCATGTAGTATTAGTGCATTACAACACTTACCCCAAAACTTTAACCATGAGAAATCAACCGAAAAACCTTAGTCCATAAAAGGTGACATTTTGACTAAATTTTAACTTTTTTTAAAATTTTAACTACACATCATCAATGTTCAACCCACAGGGCACCTCCATTCCAAATATCAGCTTCTTAATGCAAATATTTCATGAAGTATTAGTGCATTACAACACTTACCCCAAAACTTCAACCATGAAAAATCAACGCCGACGCCGGGATGATTCCATAAGCCCCCCATTCTCCGAATAGACGAGCTAAAAAGGTCACAGTACCACTTACTAAGCTGCATGTCCTGTGCCTCTACCTACTTACAGCTGCTTTTGCCTTGTTTTGTTCCGACACTGCTCTGACTTTCTCTTTTACTTTCTTCTTCGCCTCTTCCTCTGCCTCCAGGGCCCTCTGCTGCATCATCTTGTACCGGTTCATCATCACCTGAGCTGGAGATGGCTTAGGCTTGGGTTTCTCCGCCTCAATCTTTCTCTTTTTTGATTCATTCTGAATAAAGATGAATTAACATATTACCCCCAGCCTGTTTCCAGATTTGAAGATAGGTGACTACTTAAAGCAGGTGCATTCTGCTTTACTTTCAACCTGTTTAAAGCTATTTTCTGTAAGAATATAGGAAATATTTCTACTGATACATAGTCATGTTGTATAAATTGGAACTGTTTTCTTGAGTGGAGGAATAAATTAAAGGCGTGAAAAGGCGTATTTATGGGGTAATGGGTTAAAGATACTAGATGTCTCACCGTGATGAACAAGTGAAAGTGAGACTCAAGTACGTATTACCGAACCAGAACAAAAACAAAATGTGTAATTTTCCTTTAGAAATGATGCAACCTAGCAAATTTCATAAAACGAAAACATCTCTCTATAAGACCACTAAATTACATAAATAATTTCGTTTTTAATGCAGGTAGCGGCTTAAAGCAGGGTGAATGTGAAACAGAAAGCTCCTTTAGGAGCTTTCTGTTTCACATTCACCTTTCTTTAAGCTTCCACCTGTCTTTAATATAATCAACTAACAATCTTTTTAGTGGTCGTAATAGAGAGGTTTTGCTGTAGCCCAGACACTGTACGTAAATGATGGACATTGATGATGTTGCCATTGTCACCAGTGAAAAAGCAAAACGGTGGTCATGCTTTTGCTCCTTCGTCTGGGCTAAACACAATTCATGCAAAAAGCTTCTTAAAAGACCAGCCTCTCTGGACACTGGATGCCTTTCTATTGCTGCCATTAACCCATTACCCCATAGCTTGTTTCTAGTTTTGAAATCCGGTAACCACTTAAAGCAGGTTGAAAGTAAAGCAGAATGCGCCTTAATGCACATTCTGCTTTACTTTCAGCCTGCTTTAAGCCACTATCTGCTAGGATACAGAAAATATTTTCTTATGATACATGTTCATGAATGTATAGATTGGAAATATTTTCTTCAGTGGAGGAATACATCAAAGACGTAAAAAGAAATATTTATGGGGTAATGGGTAAATCATTGTTCTATATATGAGCGCGGATCTGACAAAAGGGGGCTTATGGCTTTCGACGTCATCGTCGATAAATGACGCTTTAAAGTTACGTCATGACTTTGTGTTGTAAACACATGTCTGTTTGATCTGATCGGTCTGTTGTGACTTTTCAACTCAATTTTTCGCCGGTTGGACAAAGAGGATAGAATAAATGTTCGCCATTGATGGAGACAGTGATGTGAGTTTATACTAGATATGACGATGAAAATGATATTTTATCTAGCAGTGTTGATTCCAGCATAAAATTCTATTACCTATTTAAAGTGAGCCAAGATTACCGATTCCCTCGACAGTCATTTCACCATCAATCAAACTTGTTTGAAAACCTGTGTGCGATCGAAGGAATAAAGACAAAGATTCTAGATCTAGTTATCAATCTTAATCAGAAACGAATTTGCAACATGTAGAGTAATAAATTTGAACATAAACTAGATCTACCGAGAACTCAAAACATTGTTCTGTTGATTCTATTTCTCTGTTCACAGAGATTCTAAAAATAGATTGCGCAGAAAATGAATCACTTGTAATGGCAACTCTATATTTTAGCTTAGATCTACTCAACTCTATAATATAAATCATTGTAATAACCTAGTCATCTATAGTCACTTCAAGTCTTGTGTGTTAATACAGTGGAGAAAACGTTATTCCTTCCGAATCAACGCGCTTAAGCTAAACCTATTATTCCCATTCTATCTAACGGTAGGTCATAATTTGAACAATCTTGGTAGAGGACCATAAGACAAAGCTACATGTCAAATATTAATGATCTAGGCCATACAGTTTCAGAGAAGAAGATTTTTAAAGATTTTCCTATGAAAAACTAATAACCCCAAGTGCGGGGCCATTTTTGGCCCGGGGGTCATAATTTGAACAATCTTGGTAGAGGACCACAAGGCAAAGCTATGTGCCAAATATTAAAGATCTTGGCCTTACAGTTTCAGAGAAGAAGATTTTTAAAGGTTTTCCTATATAAGTCTATGCAAAACTGATAAGCCCCGGGGCGGGGCCAATTTTGACCCGGGGGTCATAATTTGAACAATCTTGGTAGAGGACCATAAGACAAAGCTACATGTCAAATATTAATAATCTGGGCCTTACAGTTTCAGAGAAGAAGTTTTTTAAAGTTTTTCCTAAGAAAAACTGATAAGCCCCATGGCGGGGCCATTTTTTTGCCCCAGGGTCAAAATTTGAACAATCTTGCTAGAAGATCATTAGGTAATGATACATACCAAATATCAAAGGTCTGGGCCTTTGGGTTGCTGAGAAGAAGATTTTTTAGGATTTTCTTATGCACTAAAAGTTGTCTACACGGTCATATTAGAAAATCTGGTCCCACAGCAAGGGGAATAACTCTAGCCCAAAACTTTGAACAGTAATTCGCCCCCCTCGAAGATTTGACCTAGTGACCTAGTTTTTGACCGGACATGACCCACATTCAAAATTGGCCTAGATTTCATTGAGGCAATCATATTGATGAAGTTTCATGAAGATCCAATGAGATTTGAACCTGCTAGAGTGTTAACGAACAATTGTGAACGGACGAACGGACGGACGGACGACGGACATCCAGCGATCCTAAAAGCTCACCTTGGCACTATGTGCCAGGTGAGCTAAAAATAAACTAGACCTATCACAAATGGTGATTCATACCCCCAGTAGGGTCTTGTCACAAGAGGTAAATGTTTCTGGATAAAGTTGATGTGTGCACTTAAGTGCTCCCTAACATGGAAAAAAATAACAAAGGGCAACAACTCTAAATATGGACAAGAGCCCCATGGGGCATATTCGCTCACCTGAGAATAACTGAAAACAAGACTGCGTTCAATAAACGCTTATGCCCCCGGTGGCATCCTTGACAATATATTCTGAATCTTTTCTAAGTCCAAATTAGGTCAAGGTCAAGGTCAAATTGAGCTAGGGTATTACTGGTGGGTTGGTAATGGTCCAAGGCAATAACTGTATAAGTATAGAAGCATTGTAGTAAGTAGTGTTGATGCTAGACGAAACGGTAAAATCTAGTTAACCAAGAAATAGCCCATTCAAAATATTCTAAGTCCAAATTAGGTCAAGGTCAAGGTCAAAATCAAGGTTGGGTGATATTGGTGGATAGGGAATGGTCCAAGGCAACAACTGTATAAGTATCAAAGCATTTGAGTAAGCGGTGTTGATGCTAGGCGAAACGGTAAAATCTACTTAACCTGTTACGGACGGACGGAAGGACGGACGGATGCACGGACGGACGGACGGACAGGACGATTACTATATGCTCCCGCATCTGTCGATGCCGGGGGCATAAAAATGGAGATATTGATTTATGTCCAGGACTGACCTAGATATGCCACAGACCATAACAATTTGAACAAAATATGTAAAGTATATTTAAAAGTGTCACCATACAGAATATAAAAGCTCTGGCCATATTAGAGTCAGAGAAGAGGATGTTTGAAATTTTCTCTATATAACTCTATGCAAAAAAACTGACCCCCGGGGCGGGGCCAATTTTGACCCTGGGGGCATAATTTGAACAAAATTAATAGAGGACCTGTAGTCGATGATATGTGCCATATGTCTAAGCTCTTGCCCTTGTAGTTTTAGACAAGAAGATTTTTTAAGTTTTCACTGAAAAAAATCTATTTTTAGCTCCTGTGACCTAGTTATGCAACGGACCAGAACCATTTGTACAATTTTGGTATAGGACATCTAGAAGTGTAACTATGCCAAATATCAAAGCTCTGGCCATATTAGTTTCAGAGAAGAAGACGTTTGAAAATTTCACTATGTAAAACTGTGACCCCCGGGGCAGGGCTAATTTTGACCCAAGGGGCATAATTTGAACAAACTTGATAGAGGACCTGTAGGCGATTCTATGTGCCAAATAACTAAGCTCTGGCCCTTGTAGTTTCAGACAAGAAGATTTTTTAAGTTTTCATTGAAAAAATCTATTTTTAGCTCCTGTGACCTAGTTATGCAACGGACCATAACCATTTGAACAAGTTTGGTAAAGGGCATCTAGAAGTGTCACCATGCCAAATATTAAAGCTCTGGCCACATTGGTTTCAGAGAAGAAGACGTTTGAAAATTTCACTATATAACTCTGGCCCTTGCAGTTTTTGACAAGAAGAATTTTTAAGATTTCCTAATTTTTTCACTTTGGTTGCCATGGCAACTAGAGTTCAGCATTGTTTTTAATTCTTTGAACAAATTTGAAAGAGCTTGACTCAAAGAACATTTCTGTAAAGTTTGGTTGAATTCTGTCAAGCGGTATAGGAGGAGATGTCATTTGAAGCAATTGTTAACGACGACGCACGACGCACAACGCACAACGTACGACGACCGGACACAGGGCCATCCCAATAGCTCACCTTGAGCCTTTGGCTCAGGTGAGCTAATAATAAGAGGGCCTGCTCACCATTTGTAATGAAGCCTGATAGCTTTACCTTTGAATTTTACCCGTTATTTTCTAAATCCATTCAAATTTGTAGCATAGCATGTAAACAACATTGGAATACGACCTACTCTAGTATACATGTAGTAGAGTACATCAAGGGCAGATAACTAGAGCCTTAATAATACTGAAATGAAGCCTTTTCTAGCATTTCAAAGTATATCAAGGGCAGATAACTCATACCACAATGATTAGATTTCAACAATAATTGCACTCCTTCGAGAACTTATAGCTATATACATTGTGTGCAAGTATAATTATCAAAATCCATTGAAAACTGTATTTGCAAGAGTGTAAATGCTGTTAGATATGGCATTTTCAGCTATTCAAGGGCATATA
The DNA here is from genome assembly GCA_922989275.2 of Gari tellinella. Lineage (NCBI taxonomy): Eukaryota > Metazoa > Mollusca > Bivalvia > Cardiida > Psammobiidae > Gari > Gari tellinella. Next base: position 69,328,261 of record OV277859.1, read on the forward strand.
ACTCTTGACCTAATGGTCCGAATTCAACCATAATCGCACTTATTCAAACTCTTATGGTAATATACAGTCTGAGCAAGTTTGAAAAAGACTGGATAAAAATTGTGGCCGCTAGAGTGTAAAAAACACTAAATATGGCATTTTCAGCAATTCAAAGGTAGATAACTCTTGACCTATTTGTCCTATTTCAACCATAATTGAACTCATTTGAACTCTTATAGTTATATACAATCTGAGCAAGTTTGAGAAAGATTGGATAAAAATTGTGGCCTCTAGAGTGTAAACACCCTTAAATAAGGAATTTTCAGCAATTCAAAGGTAGATAACTCTCGACCTATTAGTCTGATTTCAACCATAATCAAACTCATCCCAACTCTTATAGTCATATACAATCTGAGCAAGTTTGAGATAGATTGGATAAAAATTGTGGCCTCTAGAGTGTAAACACTGTTAAATATGACATTTTCAGCCATTCAAAGGTAGATAACTCTTGATCTATTGCCCCGATTTCAACCATAATTAAACTCATCAGAACTGATAAGCCCCAGGACGTGGCCATTTTTGCTAGATGCCAAATATAAAAGGTCTGGGCCTTACGGTTTCAGAGAAGAAGATTTTTAAAGGTTTTCCTATATAAGTCTATGTAAAACTGATAAGCCCCGGGGCGGGGCCATTTTTTACCCTGGGGTCATGATTTGAACCATCTTGGTAGAGGACTATAAGATAAAGCTAGATGCCAAATCTAAATTGTCTGGGCCTTACGGTTTCAGAGAAGAAGATGTTTATTACGGTTTCAGAGAAGAAGATGTTTAAAGTTTTGACTTTATAAGTCTATGTAAAACTGATAAGCCCCGGGGCGGGGCCATTTTTGACCCTGGGGTCATGATTTGAACAATCTTATTAGAGGTCCATAAGGCAAAGCTAGATGCTAAATATAAAAGGTCTAGGCCATACAGTTTTAGAGAAGAAGAGTTTTAAAGGATTTCCTATGAAAAACTGATAAGCCCCGGGGCGGGGCCATTTTTGACCTGGGGGTCATTATTTGAACAATCTTGCTAAAGGTTTACAACACAATGCTACATGTGAATTTTGGTTATCCTAGGACTTATAGTTATTGACAAGAAGATGTTTAAAGTTTTTAATTTAGTTGTCAATATTACGTAAATACGGAAAATGACCACGCCCTCTGGCGGCCATGTTTTTTGACGGATCAAAATTCTTTGAACAATTTTGAAGGTATATTAATTGAGAAACATTTTGGTGCAAACCAAATTGAAATCGGACCAGTCGTTTTTGAGAAGAAGATTTTTTTAGATATTGTGCATGGTTGCCATGGCAACAAGACTGATTGCCCAACCCACTTTTTTTTAACACTTTTTGAAGCTCACAACTACAGTATGTATCTGACCAAGTTTGGTTAAAATTGGGCCATTGGTTTCAGAGAAGAAGTTATTTGAAACAAATTGTGAACAGACGACACGGACACAGACACCGACACAGACACCGACGTACGGCAACCGATCACAATAGCTCACCTTGAGCACTTTGTGCTCAGGTGAGCTAAAAATGAATATACTTTCAGTAAATGCAAAAAGGAAAAAATCGAAAAAAATTGCCAGAAGCACCCTTTTACCAGATCCCCGCTCATATCTATATTAAATTGGCTGTTACAACTGTCACTTCCAGTCATATTTCTAAAATTGAACTTAACCCATTTATGCCTGGATATTACAATGCACTTGCCTTATGTACGCCATGGAATATTTCATTATAGATATACAAGGGTGGCACTATGCAGTGTTATAACACAACATTTCATACATGTAAGTAATACGTGTAAGTAATACATGTAGTAGTGCAAACCCTGATGAGACCCAGCATAGTGTGGTGTCTCATGAGGGTCTGCATTGTTTTCCTATGTCCTCTTTAGTGTTCATTAGGTTTAAATGGGTTCAAGGTGGCCATTTAGAAATTTTGTAGAGTGTATAATATATATTCTACCTCATTTGTCTGTTTCAGAGCAGTTCTTTTCTTTCCGTGTGATGGTGGAGGTACATCAGCATCTGAGGACTTCTTCTGTTTCTATTTGAAAATACAAAAAGATGATTTTGTTCCACAGACTTATGAATATATTTGCCTGTATTCCATACATCATCAGTCCTATCTGCAAGAGGGCAATAATAAGAGGTTAAAACATGACCTAGGCGTGCCTTCTGCCCATAATGGCACACCTGGTGTCATAATGGCCCGAGGGCTATTGTGACACCAGGTGTGCCATTATGGGCAGAAGGCACGCCTAGGTCATGTTTTGACCTTTTTATTGTATATCTTTAAGCAAATGACGTGGTTTTAAACATCGTTTAGCTGCCATCAACTGCTCACAAATTTTAAACGACAGGGTGACAAATTATGAGAAGCTCTAGATCTTTCAGAAATGCTCAGATCGTAAGATCTCGAACATATAGAGTTGGTTATGGGGAAGTTTAGTCCATACAGAAAATTTGTAGTAGATCTAGATCTAGAATGTCAAAAGTTAAACACCGCTAATTGAGTAGAACTCTACATTTTGGCGACGTTGTGTTTCATTTTTTGAAATTTCCGCTGGATGGCGTGAAATAATGACGTCATAACTGTCATTTTGAATAACATAAACAACGTCAAGTAAGTTCACACTGTGACACACATAAGACTGGATCATTGTATAAACAAGAACCGTACCTTTTACTTTACGACCCTTCTGTCTCAGAACTCAAGTGTTAGAATACGATTTGACACCGACGCCAAACCCCTTCTCCTGCCATGTTTAAATAGATCTAAGTTGCTAACATCAACGAGCTGCACGTGAAAAACTTCGAGGGGCGATTATCCATAATCGGCCCACTGGGCCATTATGGATTAGTCACATGACCTCCGTAATTACAGTTTTCAACGGCAATTTTGTTACTATTTATAGTAAGGTATACAATAATGGCTATTAATTGCTCACCTGAGAACCAGTGACCTAGATATGCAACAGACTTGATCCAATTACAGCAACATAGGTAAAGGACTTCTAGGAGCTTACACCATACCAAATATCAAAGCTCTTGCTATAGTTGTTTCAGAAATGAGATGTTTGAAAATTTCACTATATAACTCTATGTAAAACTACCCCACCCCCAGGCGGGCCTATTTAACCTCAGGGACAGATCTTGAACAAGTCAACCTTAAATAGAGAACCTGTAGATGTTAATTGTGTGCCAAATATTTATTATCAATTTAGTCCAGACAATTTTTGATTACGGTATTCAGGGTTGTTTTTGTCAATGTATTTCAATATGACAAACAGTGCAGACCCTGATCAGAGTACTCCTACAGGATCCCCTGGTCTAGGTCTTCACAGTTTGCATAGGACAAGTGTATCTCTTCACAGGTATACTGTTTGTAAAAGACATATATGTAAGACTAAGGGTCAAAGGGATAAATTAATTTTTGTTATTTCCATATTTACCTTTTTATCAGCAGAGCTTGTAGAAGGTGCAGGTTGTTCATTAAATATGCGCAGACACTCATCAAATGGATCTTCATCTGAGAAGTACTTCTCCAGGTCAGAGTCTAGATCCAAGCCTGTGTCATTCTTATCACCAGAGTGTTTACGATAATCAATCATGTCATTATCATTATCACCACCAAACAGATCAACATCTAAATTTAAAATTTTCCTTTTCTTTGGTGATTTTTCTCTATCTGAACTACTTTTTCTTGAACTGTGTATGCTTTGCTGTTTTCCATGTTTATCACTATGACTTTTCATGCTCTTAGTTTCATGTTTATCACTATGACTTTTCATACTCTTACTTTCATGTTTATCACTATGACTTTTCATGCTTGTACTGTCATGTTTATGCTTATCTTTATTTTTTTCATGATATTTAATAGAATGTTTCGATGTTTCACCTTTTGTTTCAGTATATTCACCATTCTTTGATGACTTTGATGTATATTTTGATATTGATTCATGATGTTTTGAATGCTCTTTCAGTTGTTCAGATTTACATGTTAATTCTCCATTTCTAGATGAATTGGGTGATTTTTTTGAGGACGATTCTAAATGTTTTGAATGACTGTGATGTTTATCAGCTTTGCTTGTGGAGGAAGAACTATGTTTTGAAGAAGAGTGTTTGACAGAATGATGGGACGAATGTTTAATGCTTTTATTGTCTTTGTGTTTGGCAGAGGTACTTGGTGTATTTAAATTATAATGGCCTGAATGTTCAGCTGTATGTGTTTTATCAAACTCGGCTGAAGATCTTTTCATCTTGACTTTTGAACAGCTATTTTCACCCAATCTGTCACTTTTTTCTCCACGTTCAGATGCACATGTTTCTAAATCCTTATCAAATTCTTCTTGAAAGAGACTAAATATATTGTCATCTTTTGCCTTTACTTTACTAGAAGTGGACGGTTTCTTTTTATGATCACTTGCACTCTTCTCAGATTTGGAATCTTTCAAGACAGAGGATTTCACAAATCCATCTGCAGTGAATTCTATTGGTAAATGTTTTTCATTTTCTTCCTTTAAAGAACTTTTTGCTTCATCCTTTGCAATTATATCACTCCCTGCACTTTCATTTTCTGATAGTTCCTGCTTTTCACTGTGAGATTCCTCATCACTTATCTCTCCAAAAGTTGTTGGTGTATAATCAACGGATACAAACTGTGGGATTTTAGCATCTGCTAATTCACTTCCATCTTCTGCCTCATTGGTTTCAGCTTGTTCTAGTAAAGATTTAGCATAACAGGGTAAATCTACACTCCCGTTGTCTTGAACATTTGACGATGTGCTTACACATGGTGTAGAATAGTTGCTTTCTGGGTCATATTCAGATGAAGATGAGGGGCCATTCAACAATGCCAGGTCATATTTTGAGCCACTTACTTTCCCTCTTTTTTTTGTATTTTTTAGTTCATTAAGTGGCGTAGGACTGTACTGAGGTGTTCCAGTTGGTTTAGTCTTGGTTACAATTGTGCCAGTAGCACCTTCAGAAGATACCTTTTCTTTCTTCAGTAACTTCTGTTTCTCAGACTTTATTGACTCTTCAATACTTGCAAGAGTTTTTTGCAATGATGATGTGGGAACTGTGTAACTGTCATCATTTTCCTGGCTTGCTGTTTTCTGAGATTCCTCCTCTTTCTTTCTAACTGAAAGTAGAAATATGTTTATAGTATAACCACCTGCATTTAATGGTATTGTTAAATGTATGAAATTTGGATTATATGCTGATATAATATTTACCATAGTTATGTTCCTACATCTGTTAATCTGTGTATAGCATTATTTTTGTTTTTGTAATCTATGGTCTTGTAGTCATCTATAGTTGATTTAACCTATTACCCCATAAATATGCCTTTTATGCCTTAAATTTATTCCTCCACTGAAGAAAATAATTCCAATTTATAGTCATGAACATGTATCACAAGAAACATTTTCTATATTCTAGCAGATGGTAGCTTAAAGCAGGTTTAAAGTAAAGCAGAATATACATTAAGGCACATTCTGATTTACTTTCAACCTGCTTTAAGTGGCCACCTATCTTTAAAACTAGAACTATCACTATTAAAGGTGACAATTACCCGGTCCCCCAATTACATATCCCTGTCACCTGTTCTGGACAAGGTTTTCAATAATCAAGATCAAGGGAACCTGAAAGTGGTATGTGACGCTCGGCATTCCTAAGATGTATCCACACACCTGGGTTGGTGATTCTAGATGGAAGAGTATAGGAGATATCCTTCGGACAAGCTTTACAAGAAACAAGGTCAAGGTGACCTGAAAATGGTACACAACACTCTTCCATCTGAAGATGTATGCACTCACAAGGTTTGGTAATCACAGATGATATGGCAAAGGAGTTGTGCTTCGGACAAGTTTTTTTTTAATAATCAAGATCAGGTCAATAATACCCAACACTGGACAATCCCAATAATGAATATGTATCCACACACCAGGTTTAGTAGTCCTAGATGGCAAAGTATAGGAGATATCCTCCAGACAAGGTTTTTCAAAATTCAAGGCCAGAGGTCAAGGTGACCTGAAAGTGGTACATGACACTCCTTCATCTCAAGATGTATGCAGAAGGAAGGCTCATGGCAAGTATAACACAATTATATGTTATATTTTGCTACCTTGGAGATACACTGTCGTCCGGAGGAGGATGCGAGCTTGCAGCAATAACACGCTGCAAATCAGCCTGGAAAAAGTTTAGAGAGCTCCTCCCCACATTGACAAGCAAGTTTCTGCCATCTGCAACCAGAGGAAGAGTCTACTCAGCCTGTGTAACGAGTGTTATGCTCTACGGATCTGAGACATGGGCTGTATCTGCAAGTACACTCAGACGTATGCAGCGAAATGACAAAGCCATGATACGATGGATCTGCCTGGTCAAGCCAGATGGAGATGTCCCTTTTGACTCTTTATTATCTCAACCGAACATAAGAGGCATTGCAGAGATCCTGCATGCAATCAAATAGGTTGAAATGGCTTGGCCATGTAGAGAGAAGCTCTAGCTGGATCTCTCAAATTAGATGCCTGAACATCACAACACAGCGGGGACCAGGCAGACCAAAGCTATCTTGGGAGGACCTTGTAGCTCTCGGGTTGGAAAACACCAACCCACAAAACTGCCAAGCTTAGAGAGGGAGACTTCATTCCAGACTAGACAGCCAGGCCTCACCCTTATAAGAAGGATTAATCAATGGCCTGGTTAATCAAAACTGGATGATGATGATGATGAGTGCAAGAGTAGACACTGTTTAGGTTTTTTGGTTCAAGTTTGATTAAATAGGTAAACAAGAGTTGTCAGAGAGACAACAAAGCTCGCCATCGGCACATTTAGAAACTTAAAAGCACACTCAAGGTCACTGAGGTCACCTTTTTGCCTGCATGGAAAGGCCTTGTCCATATACACATGCAAATCAAATATGCAAGTAACGCCTCAAGGGACATAGGAATTATAAGCGTTTTTTGATACCTTAACACAGATTTCGAAACCTAAACGCGGGCCCTAAGTTCAAGGTCAAAGTCAAGGTCACAGGGGTCCAAATTTTCCTGTGCATGGAAAGGTCGTGTCCATATACACACACATACCAACTATGAAAGCAACACCTAAAATGGACATAGAAGAAATTGGCATTTTTCGAAACCTAAACACAGATTTCGAAACCTAAACGTGGGCCATAAGTTCAAGGTCACAGGGGTAAAAAGAATTCTGTGCCTGGAAATTTCTTGTCAATATACACACACATACCAACTATGAAAGCAATACCTCAAGGGACATAGAAGTTATAGACATTTTTCGAAACCTAAACACAGATTTCGAAACCTAAACACAGGCCCTAAGTTCAAGGTCACAGGGGTCTAAATTTTTCTGTGCATGTAAAGGTCTTGTCCATATACACATACATACCACCTATGAAAGCAATACTTCAAGGGACATAGAAGTTAAAGGCATTTTTCTAAACCTAAACACAGATTTCAAAACTAAACACAGGCCCTAAGTTCAAGGTCAAGCTCACAGGGGTCTAAATTTTTCTGTGCATGTAAAGTTCTTGTCCATATACACATACATACCAACTATGAAAGCAATACCTCAAGGGACATAGAAGTTAAAGGCATTTTTCTAAACCTAAACACAGATTACGAAAACTAAACGCAGGCCCTAAGTTCAAGGTCAAGGTCACAGGGGTCCAAATTTTTCTATGCATGGAAAGGTCTTGTCCATATACACACACATACCAACTATGAAAGCAATACCTTAAGGGACATAGAAGTTTAAGGCATTTTTCGAAACCTAAACACAGATTTCGAAAACTAAACACAGGCCCTAAGTTCAAGGTCAAGATCACAGGGGTCTAAATTTTTCTGTGCATGTAAAGGTCTTGTCCATATACACATACATACCAACTATGAAAGCAATACCTCAAGGGACATAGAAGTTAAAGGCATTTTTCGAAACCTAAACGCAGATTTCGAAACCTAAACGCAGGCCCTACGTTCAAGGTCAAGGGGTCCAACTTTTTTTGTGCATGGAAAGGTCTTGTCCATATACACACACATACCAACTATGGAAGCAATACCTCAAGGGACATAGAAGTTAAAGGCATTTTTCGAAACCTAAACGCAGATTTCGAAACCTAAATGCAGGCCCTAAGTTGAAGGTCAAGGTCACAGGAGTCTAAATTTTTCTGAGTATGGAAAGGTCTTGTCTATATACACACACATACCAACTATGGAAGCAATACCTCAAAGGATATAGAAGTTAAAGGCATTTTTCGAAACCTATACGCAGATTTCGAAACCTAAACGCAGGCCCTAAGTTCAAGGTCAAGGTCAAAGGAGTCTAAATTTTTCTGAGTATGGAAAGGTCTTGTCTATATACACACACATACCAACTATGGAAGCAATACCTCAAAGGATATAGAAGTTAAAGGCATTTTTCGAAACCTAAACTCAGATTTCGAAACCTAAACACAGGCCCTAAGTTCAAGGTCAGAGGGGTCTAAATTTTTCTGTGCATGTAAAGGTCTTGTCCATATACACATACATACCAACTATGAAAGCAATACCTCAAGGGACATAGAAGTTAAAGGCATTTTTCTAAACTTAAACACAGATTTCGAAACCTAAACGCAGGCCCTAAGTTCAAGGTCAAGGTCACAGGGGTCCAAATTTTTCTATGCATGGAAAGGTCTTGTCCATATACACACACATACCAACTATGGAAGCAATACCTCAAAGGATATAGAAGTTAAAGGCATTTTTCGAAATCTAAACGCAGATTTCGAAACCTAAACGCAGGCCCTAAGTTCAAGGTCAAGGTCACAGGGGTCAAACAATTTCTGTGCATGGGAAGGTCTTGTCCATATACACACACATACCAACTATGAAAGCAATACCTCAAGGGACATAGAAGTTTTAGATATTTTCTTAAAATTGTTTACGCCGTTCACGACGCCCCCGCCGACGACGACAACAACGACGACTTCACAGGGGGTATTGCAATAGCTCGTCATGTACTACGTACAGGCAAGCTAAAAAGTAAACAACACTTAGGTAGATAGAAAGAAAGACAGTATTGCACAATCAAAAGTAATGTTTTATGCTGAGTCAGCGATTTTACTCCTAAATTAAGTTTTACTCTAATTGAGTAACAGTCGCAGCATCCAAATTACCTTTAGTAGCAATGTCAAACGCCGAAAGGGGGCGTGGCCTTCGGGATCTCATTAATATGCATGACTCAATGGCTTCCAACCCAACAATACACATATTTTTTTGGGGGGGGGGGGGGGGGGGGGGGGGGGGGGGGGGGGTTTAAACACTCTTTTATTATAGCAAGATCGGGATCAAACCACAAGAAATAGCATTCTGAATGATTAAATTAACTGGAAATAATTTTACCAAGAGGCCACGTGAAGTTTTCAATACTTAAAAACTGACGGAAAAAAAAGTAAAACGCAGTGGCTATGTTTACGAAGAGTCGTAAAAATAACACAAATTCTATGTTTACGTCAAAAAATATTTCCGGTCACGCATGCGCATATGTTAATGTTTCTGACTTAGTCAAAACACTGTTGTAAAAATAAACTCGGCCGTCGTAACTTTAAGTATTGACTAGCTTAAAAATTCATAACTTCCTTACGAATGTAGTGATCTTATAACTTTACCAACTAGACATGCATAAATAACGATGCACGACGCCGGACACAGGGCCATCCCAATAGCTCACCTTGAGCCTTTGGCTCAGGTGAGCTAAATAGAAACACGCTATGGGGTAAAGGGTTAATAGTATACCATCTAAGTCCAATGGCTTTCCACTCAGTCCTTAACATAGACACAAATTGGGTCATTTTATTTTTTCCTTTTATGTTAAAGTGTTGAACTGTATCTTCATATTTTGTTTCTTTTATACATGTTTAGGTCAAGATCTACCCATTAACCACAAAATATCCCTGAAATTGTTTTTTTAAAAAAAATCCTTTGGCATTGCTACCTTTAGTCTCCTCTGTCTTACTGTGCTTAAAATGACAGTAGGACCTTGTGCAGAGTCCATAAATATAGTATGGACACGTAATGTTACGGAAGACCCCGGAGCTAGCAAACATTTTGCCATTAATTTAATAATATATTATTTCATTCAAGAATAGTCATTTGACGACCAATGTAGGCTGCCATCTTTGTCGACATTCTTCTCTGTAGAGAGTTACTTATGGAATGGGCTACGAAGCGCACCACCACACAAGCGTACCAAGACGAGGCGCACCAGCTTACCTAGGCGAAACGTATGAACTATCTTTATACAAACCGGTTTTCACCACCATTTCTTTTCCATAACTTGTTTCAAATGTTCAATAGATATAAAGATAAACCAACCACAGAGACAAAATGAAGTATGAAAACATTAACACACTCCTGCTTCTTACCACGGACAATATTTACTCCGTGTTGTTACTCCCGAACAATCAATACTGATTAAGACTGGGAGACGCTGTCAGGGTAGGACAATGTTAGTCTATTAGGTGCAAAGTTAAAAGATCATAGATCAAAAATAAAGTGAAAGAGAGTGAACAATTAGGTTAGATTATTTAGAAATAAAAACAGTTCTGACATCTAGTTGGTAACCGCACCCAGTCCACCCTTAAAGGCATCTAGACAGTAAGACTCGGGCTTGACTTGAGCTGATATAGTAGGCCATTCCAATACCTGATGGTTCTAGGGAAAAAATAATTCATGTGATACTGAGCAGACCTACTAAAACCCGTGACTAGAGACTAGACTAGACTAGATTTTCCTTGACTCTGTACAGCATGACCAGAGAGCTGTTTATTCTGCGTTGCTCCAGTGTGAACCAGTTCAGTGTGTGCAACATCTGGGTCACGCTACTTGTATAGTCAAAGTCATTCATGACATATCGGGCAGCAGCTCGTTGGACTGCCTCAATTTTATAGGAAAGAAATTTTGGCCAAGGGTGCCAGACCACAGAGCAATATTCGAGTTGGGGGCGTACATAAGCTTCTTTAACATTATTGGTTTTGATATTTCTTTTAAAGAATCTAAGAGAGTTTTTGTCTTTAGCTACTGTGTTGTTTATATGGTCCGTCCAGTTTAAGTCATTGGTGATGGTTACACCTAAATACTTAGCTTTATCTGTGGGTTTAAGGACTGAGCCGTGAAGAGAGTTAGGATAAGAGACAGGTTTTTTCTTTCTAGATATGCGTAGAACCTGACACTTGTCTGGGTTAAATTCCATTGTCCAGTCATTTCTCCATCTTTCCAGTCTGTCCAGGTCATTTTGTAATTGTTGTGAGTCTGCGTTTGACCTTATTGTCAGATACACAATTGTATCGTTCGCAAACAATCTGGTGCGGCTTTTGACACTCTCAGTCAAGTCATTAAGGTACGCTAAGAAGAGACAGGGACCAAGAAAACAGCCTTGAGGTACCCCGACATCACTGGGAGTAGGCATCAGAGACATGACCTTCAACTGCAACCCTTTGAGATCTGCCTGAAAGGAAGGATCTGATCCTGTTGTTAACCTGTGGAATCACTCCAAGCTGGGTTAATTTGTGGATAAGCCTGAGATGGTCCACTTTGCCAAAGGCTTTGGAGAAATCCATGACTATAACGTCTGTTTGTTCCCCTTTTCAAGAGAGTCAAATATTCTTGGCTAAAGCTGAATAGTTGCGTCTCACAGCTTCTTTTTGACCTGAAACCGTGCTGAAAAGGGGATAGTAGATCATGTCGGTCGAAGTAGTCCATCAAGTTACAGACTATAATGTGCTCCATGATCTTGGAGGCAATGCAGGTCAGAGAGATTGGCCGATGGTTACTTGGTTTGCATCTCAGTCCTTTTTTGAATACTGGGACTATAAAAGCATTCTTCCAGTCTGATGGAACTGAACCCTTGTCAAGTGCATGAGAGTTGGAAGATATTGGGGAGGATGTGAGCAACTTCCAGGTGTAACTCCTTACAAGCACTCTGGGTGATATTTGGTCTGGTCCTGAAGCTTTGTTAGGGGAGAGACCGTGGAGATGTTTCTCTACGCCTTCAACAGATATAGACACAGGCGACTGAGACGGCGAACGAAACTTCACAGCAGAAGCTATGTTTGTGCAAGCATGTGTCAAGCTAAGTGGTAGCGGTTTGGAAAAAACAGACTCAAATTGTTTATTAAAAATATTTGCTTTCTCGACTAGGTCTGTGTAAGTAATGCCGTTTACTTTGAGAGTCGAAACACTTAATCACGGAATTATACACACATGTGTGTATAATTCCCTGACTTAATTGTTAGTCGCAATATTACTAGAATTTGCAAATTGTTTGCAATTCAAGGACCAGACGCTTCGAAACAAGTCTGGTCAAGATCAGAACTCTTTGGCCATGATGTAAAGGTATTTTTGTTTTTTAGCGAAGTCTAGAAATGGCGCTAAAATTAAATGTAGAAAACAATACATGCAGACGACAAGCGAGCGACCGCAAAAACCCTTTGCCTGCTCTGTAGGCGTAATGATAAATAATCGAAAGTTAATTGAAATGAACACAATATCAAGGATCTAAGCAGAAGAAATACAGAAATTTCACAGTAACAATAATATATCTAGGTCAACACCGTCCCGCTATAGACCTAGTTATATGCATTTATTTAGCTGTAGATGTAAAAAACGGGATCTAAATGCCTAGATTGTCTTTGTTGAGATCCGAGGGGAACGGCACACGCTTGATGACTTCATATTTTATTTTTAAAATGAACAGTGAGACTTAGACTTTAAAGACAATTATCTTTGCTTCTTGTCAATTCGCCACTTTCTTGTCAATTCGCCAAAATAAGCAAAACTAAGAGTCCCGTCACGAGCAGGCTACCGAGGATGTCCGAAAACTACAGAGGATATCCGCATACCGGGACAGTTTAACAACAGAAGATTTCAAGCGCAGAAAATGCGAAAGAAACAGGTAAAACAACAATAATTCACAAAAAAGTATCACAGTTCAACAGAAAAGTTAGTACTGTCCGTTGTTACTTTTTTATTGTTAAGTTGTAAAAATTATTATTTACTTTTAAAAAATTAAATATTTCAAAATCATTAAAAAATGTTCAAGTTGACAGAGCCTACATTGTCCTAATTATCGAACGACCAATCAGAGGTGGCGAATTGACAAGAAAGCATCACGGTGATCCAGAGCAATGACCTCGTTCGAAAACGGTACAGTTATTTATACTTTGTATTTATTTCACAAGTTTTATTTGTATATATTCTTGTTAATGAAGGTTCAGTTCAGAATTAGATCCGTGAACAAGTAAGAAATGTTACATCAGATAGGCGCATGCGCGAAAAATATAGCTAATGGTGGCGAAAACACAGGTAAACAGGCTAGTACTTCAATAAACTTCACATTGAAATAACCTTTCAAATTTTGTAAAACGCTACAAATAAAATGACTTTTTTCGTCTAAAAACAAAAAGCAGAAACGAAAGGTCATGTCATTTCTTAATTTCCCCAACTCCAAGTCAATGCTAAATAGGTTATACCATGGTTGCGCGCGAATAAACATGCTTTAGGTCTCAAACTTCACATTGAAATAATCTTTCAATTTTTGTAAAATATTATAAACAAAATGACTTTTTCGTCTAAAACAAAAAAGCAGAAACGAAGGGTATTCTTATTTTTCTCGAGGCCAAGCCATGTGCTAAATAGCTCAGAGCATGTTTATTTCAAACTACAGAATATAGTCAACTCGGCGCGTCCCGCGCCTCGTGGACTTTATTCCGTAGTATGAAAAAAACATGCTCTAACCTATACATAGTTTGTTTCAAGAAACTCTATGAATGAAGTTTGATATATAGAACAATAGATTAATGTGAGGATCTCCTACCAGTAGCTAGGATATGAGTTAAATTATTGTTTTGTTTTGCATTTCTCTGCATGATAGTTTTGCATTTTAAATAAAAGTTACTGTTTCCATTGTATACTTGTATTTTTTGCTTTTCAATCCAAGATATAACAATTCTTGGATAACCTCAATTATATTCAATTTTGCACACCCATCTATAGCATTAGTTCAACCACTCATTCCGCTGAATATCTTTTTTAACGATATTACTTGTTTAAAAGTGTTGAACTACGCGATAAAGTCAACAGTTTTTGAGGCACCTGATTGGTCGAGAGCTCCAAGCCATGTGCTAAATGAAGTTTAACTTTAGAAATAAATTAAACCCTTTGCATATATGAACCCTTTCATGATCTATTTATCGCGAGGCTTTTACCCTTTTATCGCCATAGTGTCGTCTGCTTCAATGCTATTATCTACAATATCGTTTTAAAGTTAGATTTAAGGCAGTATAACTGACGTAATTTCAAAACAAGTGGCAAACAGTTTAGATCCTGACCAGACGCCGCATAACGCGGCGTCTGATCAGGATCAAAACTATTTTCAAATGCGCTTTATGACGTCATTGAGACAGGGCGACCAATCACGTGATCTTTGTTTGATAGTGTTAACTAACAATGGCGGACGGATTTCAAGATAAAAGGTGAGATTTTCACTTTTCTTCGTCTATACGTATTCTTGCAATCCGACTTATCGACCATTGTCTGGTCCACAGTTTTCCGGTCATTTTGGTACCAAAGGCTCAACGCAACATGCCATAGTTTCTTTGGAATGCTTGTCACAAGTTTCGAATCGAGGGGAAAGATTCTTGAATTTTCGCGATACAGTTTACTAACGAAGCTTATTTTGGCATCCAACTCGACAACGGTTTCATGTCCTGTGACTTCAGATGAAGAAACATATTCTACAAGACCCAGTTTGCACCAAAATGTGTGTTTTCCACAAAAAATCAAATAGTTGCGTGATAGAAAGGATTGTGTACAAGAAGAGTAACGTATTTTAACGAAATAATGGAGATAGAGTATACTAATCAAAATAGATAACGTATTTTAGTGATGGTAGCATGTCCAAAACGAGCCATTTTGCGTGGCATTTCCGAAAAGAGGCACCGTTTTTTCACGAGTTCATGAACAACATGTCATCATAGTGTGCCTTTTGAACTTTTCTGATTGTTTGTTATAGTTTCTTGTCGCGTTCAAAAGGTTTAATTATAAAACCAGTAAGTGTGGTCGCCAAGTGTTCCATGACATTCTAGGACAGTTTAATCTGACCTGCTAGCTTTTAGAAAATTGGATACTCAGATCTTAAAACAAAAATTCATGAGTTAGAAGGAATATTAAATAATTCAGATTCAGACCTGTTGGCTGTAACAGAAATATTTCCAAAACATATGAAAAACCCTTGCCAAATAGAAGAAGTATACAAGCTTCAGGACTATACAATGTTCATTACAAATGATACAAGTGGAAGGGGATTGGCGATATATATAAAAAAAAATTAAGGGCGAGCGAAATAATAATAGACAGTGAATTCAAAGAAGCAATATGGTTAGAAATTATGATGTCCGAAAACGACAAATTGTTAGTACGTAGGATGTATATAAAGAAGCCCAAACAGAGATAACTTAAATGATGATAATTTATTAGAAATTCTAAAAAGGCAGATCATCTAAATTACACCATTACAATTTAAAGGACATAAATTGGGATTCATGGTCAACAGCAATAGGAATAAATAATATTGGATTCAATTTTTTAGAAGGCATGAAATACTTATTTTATTATCAACATGTAATAGAATATACAAGATTTAGGGAAGGAAATACACCATCTATACTAGACCTAATCTTTACGAAAGAGGAAAATATGATAGAAGAAATTAAATATGGGCCAGGATTAGGGAAAAGTTATCACTTAGTACTTAAATTTGAATTAATATGTAAGACAAAATGTAAGAAAGATACTTCTTTCAAATTTCAGTATGGAAGAGGAGACTTTACGTAAATACTAAGAGAGTTGGATTAAACCGACTGGGGTGTATATGACGACGTGGGGGTTCAGATAACATGTTGTTTTTTTTGCAGATTCCAAAAAGCAGTAACTCTACATACCATAGGAACCCGTGCATGGACAGAGACACTAAGTCGGCAATTAAAGAGATACACACCAAAGGGGTTAAGTACTCAAACTGTAGCAATCATTTCACATACATAGATTATAAAGAAGCTAGGACCAAGGTAACACACAGTTTAAGAAAATCTAAAATACAAATACGAACTGAACAAAGCAGAAAATATCAAAGATAATTAAAAAATAATACTTGCGATCGAAATCAAAAACACCATCGGGGGTAGATGTAGTAGAAATAAAAGGAGAAAAAATATACGAGGAAAAGGAAATAGCGGAAGCTTTTAATAACCATTTTGTGTCGGTATTTACGATAGAAGACATGACAATCCCAGAACCAACAATGAAATCAAATAAAAAGATTCATGACGTGGATATAAATGAGGTAGTGGTCATGACTGCATTGCAAAAAGTAAACCCAAACAAAGCTCAGGGACCAGATGGTATTCATCCAAAGTATTACATCCATGTATATAATTGGATGAAGGACAACTGCCAAGAGAATGGAAAAATGCCAATGTATGCACAATATATAGAGCCGGGAAGAAAATAAGTGTTGAAAACTATAGACCAATAAGTGTCACATCCATCTGTTGGGGAGTTATGGAAAAAAAATAATAAGAAATGCAATAATAGAGCATTTAGAAGTAAATAGTTTACTATCAATTTACCAATATTGGTTTAGGAAACACAGGTCGTGTATAACACAATTATCAGAATGTATAGACGACTGAACAAATGCTTTAGATGAAAACAAAGAAGTAGATATTATATATTTAGACTTTAAAGCCGCTTTTGACAAAGTACCCCATAAAAGATTACTGACGAAAATTAAGAGCTTTGGGCAGATGTAATCCAGGCATATAAACTATTAAATGTGTTAGACAAAACTGCATCCAGTCTATTTACATTACGTGGTGGCAGTAGTACAAGGGGTAATAAGTGGAAGTGATATAAACCTAGAGCAAGGACAGAGCTTATGAAAAGGGGTTTTAAATCATAGGGCTGTGAACCAATGGAACTCCTTCCCAAACAGTGTTGTAGAAGCACCCACACGTAATGCATTCAAAGCCAGGTTAAATAGTCACTGGGGGCCAACAACAAACCCAATAAATTTGATGCCAAATGCTACCACCTATATGGTGGAAATTGAGGACATTGACTGAAATGAACAATATATGAGCTGTGTATATAGAAAAAGAAGTTTTAAACATATCAAATAAATCGGAAGTTTTAATATTTAGTATATGTTATTAATGCTAATGAATACATGGAAAATTCTGTGAAAATTCACGGAAACCGAATGGAAATGAAAACAATTAAACGGAAGAAAGCAAATACAAACGGGCCAAGGAAGCAGAAATCGCTTATGCACCAACATATGCATCTGGTCTCTTCAACTACATGAACTACATGAACTAATAAATACGAAAGACTCAAGCAGGTAACGCGACACAAACAATACACCCACCTCTCAAGCAGAACACACACACAGTCATACCATAATATCTGTGGTTGATTTCTCTGTTCCTGTTGCTGATTTTGTGCCTTTTAGAGCGGACTCAAACGTCCCACCACAATTGCTCAAATTTATGACTTTTTTAAATCATTTAATTTTTAAGAGAAATACGATTTAGTTTAGTTTCGTTGGCCAAAAAAACAACAACTGAATAGCCTGTCCTGCAGAACTCTAAAATATGGGAACATTTGGTGTTAGAAGTGCTTACGACCTTGTTTTGTTTTCTTTTTGTTGTTACCAAAGTCTGGAGCCTAACCCCACCCACCTAACCGAAAATCATGGACCCACACTAGATTTATCTTGAACCAGCGAAAAGTAGATAAGTAACAAAAATATCGTACAATTTTCACGCATGCACGGATGTTTAACAATTTGTAAAGAGTATTTTTTTTGCTACTGAACTTATTTTAAAGTAAAACACGCTCATACATTCTGCTATAGCTGCTCATATTTAAGAACCAGTGAGTGTAGTTAAAGTTGTGTTTTTGCTCATGAAAAAAGGGTGATGGTCAAAATTGGCTTCCAACGATGGAATCATAATCCGCATGATTCTCTTTACTGTCCAGCTAATAGCACTGATACAGTAGAAGGTCTCGTGAGGTTGGAAATACCGAGACGCTTCTGGATTCATCTCGACGATTTATTTCATGCCTTAAATTCCTTAAATCAGCAGTCTTCCCAAACATCATCAAACTGGACAGTGTGCGTTGGTGGTGGTGCTAATGATGTCGAAGGTGTGTCAAATAGAGAATGCTCTGGTGTTTTCCTGGACGTTATTTGTTTGCCAATAAGTTTTTCTGGGCGAAGGCGAGTTTAATTTACAAACTATAACTTGATGTTTGTATGGAGACTTGACTGAGTTAAATGTGCTAAATGTGCAACTCCTTCGTTGAAGGCTAACCTATATACAGAGGCGACTTGAATGGCGATTTTAATGGTGTCTGTCTTTTACTCGGAGTGTCCACTCTTTTCCTCTTCCCTGTGTGAAGAATGGATACATTTGTGGTCGCCGCACTTCTTTGCCGTACGTATTTTCTTTAAGTGGTTCGTTTTCCCCCAATTATCTGAAAAAAGTCACACTTTAGATAGAAGCCAAGCTAAGTTACACTTTAGATAGAAGTCAAGTTTAACTGCTTTAACCGATTGCTCCACCCCAAAGTATATATATAAACCACGCAAAATGGCTCGTTTTGGACATACTACCATCATTAAAATACGTTATCCATTTTGATTAGTATACTCTATCGCCATTATTTCGTTAAATACGTTACTCTTCTTGTACACAATCCTTTCTATCACGCAACTATTTAATTTTTTATGGAAAGCACATTTTTGGGCAAACTGGGTCTTGTAGAATGTGTTTCTTCATCTGAAGTCACAGGACATCAAACCGTTTTCGAGTTAGATGCCAAAATAAGCTTCGTTAGTAAACCGTATCCCGAAAATTCAAGAATCTTTCCCCTCGATTCGAAACTTGTGACAAGCATTCCAAAGAAACTATGGCATGTTGCGTTGAGCCTTTGGTACCAAAATGACCGGAAAACTGTGGGCCAGACCATGGTCGATAAATCGGATTGTAAGAATACGTATAGACGAAGAAAAGTGAAAATCTCACCTTTTATCTTGAAATCCGTCCGCCATTGTTAGTTAACACTATCAAACAAAGGTCACCTGATTGGTCGTCCTGTGAGAGTGAAAGGATAAACCCCTTCCTTGTCTCACTGACAGTGTTTGCGGTCATATCGGACCCTTGCGTCAGAAGGTTATAAAGAGTTTGAGTTGAGTGTGATATCGTACTTAAGCATTTTATTGGTCAGATTTTAGCAAAAGCTCAAATCTGACTATACAAATGCTTGAGAACGTTCACAGACTCAACTGAAGGTCTTTATAACCTTAGGACAACGTGTGCAAACACAGTTTATGTATACCTCAATATATCCCAGATTGATCTGTGACACCTTTAAAGGTATACATTCGTGTACCTTTAGTCAATTTACGTAAACTTTAATGTTGCAAAATTAATTACAGTAAAACCTCTCTATTACGACCACTAAATTTTGTTACTTATGAGGTGTTTCAAACTGAAGATTGCCTTAAAGCAAGGTGGCAGTAAAACAGAAAGCTCCTGTAAGAGCTTTCTGTTTTACTGTCACCTTGCTTTAAGCAGTCACCTGTCTTTTCTTCAACCGATTAGCTTTCTTTTTAGTGGTCGTAATAGAGAGGTTTTACTGTAATAGCTTCACTGTCTAACTCCGAGTAAAACTCCCCTAAACACCTAATTTATTCATAATCTGAAAAAATAGTTCCACTCTACAAAGTCATGGATATGCTTCGTAGAAATAAATTGCTATATCCCAGCATATGCGAGCATAGGACTGGCTGAGAGTAAAGCAGAGTGCATTTTGAGGTGCATTCTGCTTTACTTTCAACTTTATTCTTGGGCCCGTTTCATAAAACTTCGTACGACAAATACGGTCGTAAGTCAAAACTTTAAAATGCATTTAAATTCTGAAATTTCTATCTAATCCTGTCTTGTGACATCTCTTTTGAATCGTCTTTTCAAGACGATTCCAAAGAGATGTTACAAGACTGGATTAGATGGAGAAATGAATAATAATTGAGACTTTTATAATCTGACTTACGACCGTTTTTGTCCAACGAAGTTTTATGAAACGGGCCAAGGTGGTTAAATGTATTTCTAACTAGGAACATGCTTTGTGGTAGTGGGTTAAGATTATATAGAGTTATTATTAATTAATTACCACAAAAGGAGTAGATACATATTTTCCTGTTAACTCAGACTAACAATATTTAAATAACTAGTCAATATCTTTAGAATTGAAATTTGAGAAATAAAACCAAACGATGTCATGTTCAAGACATTTTGACAATTCATTAAGACAATTTAAGCTGACGCGCGACATTTATTCCTGTTACATTTACTACAGTTTAACAGACTTGCTTGCTGATAGCCCAGTCACTCACTGTGTTGGTACCGCCCACAGACCAATCAGAGAGTAGCACTGACCACTGTAGAGTTAGGCATTCATCCATTGAGCACTCTTGTTATGATACCTGCTATGTAGAGTCAAACATTTAACATATTGAAACAATACCATGCTGAGAGGAATATTGCTTGGCCGTGCTTGTAGCTGATGGCATTTATCTTATGGCACATGTATAGCAATGGTAGTACTCCCTCCCTACAACGCGCCTCCACACAATGACTCACTCCTTACAACGGCATTTACCGCAGTTCACTAAACAGGACAATCTTGTCTAACGCTTTACTGCTGAAATATAGTCTGCTTCAATTTGTCCTCTGCTGTTTTTTCTCTCAAAGTTACATAAAAGAGGACATTTGGAACGAATAAATATAATGACGAGTGTCAAACAGCTTGAATCCAGATCAGACGCCGCGTAACGCGGCGTCTGATCTGGATTCAAGCTGTTTGCAAATGAAAGCCATTTCCCTCCCTATATGGACTCCCTCTGAACAACGCGCACAATTTTTGTCTCCCATTGGGTGTCTTTGTCAAGAGGGAGCGCTGTGTTACCTTCGTGTATCAGACATATTAATTCCTCATGGAAAACGAAACCAATACTACATAATTGACAACAATTTAATGTTTGAATTGAATGTTGACTAGACATACGCCTTACTGTTGCAACACTATCGGAGTACTTGACACCAAACGCAGAAAATTTCATTTCCTTGAGACTCACAGACTCCTCTAGGAAAACGAAACCAATACTACATACTTGACAACAATTTAATGTTTGAATTGAATGTTGACTAGACATACGCCTTACTGTTGCAACACTATCGGAGTACTTGACACCAAACGCAGAAAATTTCATTTCCTTGAGACTCACAGACTCCTCTAGGAAAACGAAACCAAATACTACATACTTGACAACAATTTAATGGTTGAATTGAATGTATAAGCACTTGTGTATCGTGATTCCATAATCATTCTTAAACAGTATGTACTGTCAACATTAAAACTGCACAACTGCAATTATATTGTGTAAATAAATCAACACATGACTGCTAAGAAAAACAAATCTACCATTTCTTCAAAAATTTTAAAAGTTTAAGCCGTCTGTACACGTCGACCTTCCAAAGCTGAATGACTAGACATACACCTTACTGTTGCACGAAAGCTTCGTGCACCACTACACCCCCTGTCGGAGTACTTGCTTGACACCAAGGAAAGTAATTTTCTACTAATTCACATACGTTCAAACGTAGAAAATTTCATTTCCTTGGGACTCACAGACTCCTCTAGGAAAACGAAACCAATACTACATACTTGACAACAATTTAATGGTTGAATTGAATGTATTAAGCACTTGGAAGATCAGTGAACTAAAAAGAACGGGAATGGTAGATTAATATTTTCTATAGCTATAATACATGTAACATAATTCTAAAAAACAGAGCAACTATTACGTCAAACATAATTAAAGTCCAAGAGATAAAGACACTTGCAATCGATGTCTTAAAGCATCCTTCACATAACCGTCCTTAGCACTGTCACTTAAAGTGCGCTCACATTTACGTCTACGGTGACCAAAGAAACGTAAAATCGGTAGAATCTTGCGGCCGCACGGCGTTTCCCAATATTCTATAGGCCATAGAGCACTGGTTAGGAGCTTGGTTACAGTGGGGCGAAGGTCCTCACGACAGGTGGTATAGGGGTCATTTCGAAAAGTATTTCAGAGTCGTGAATCTTTCTCGCGTGTACATGTAAATACATGTAGATGCACATATCTTTGTTATAAATTGAATTTACGTAAGAAATTGCAGCATTTTACACAATAACATAATCTATTTTTTCGTGTTTGTCTAATATTGAACCATTTTTAAAAGATATATGTCCGATTTTTAAAGTTATCAGAAGTTTAGTGTTACTTATCAATGTGATGTAGAGGTTACAGGTCCCTGACGACTGTTTAATAAGTGGTACTGGTTCTTCTTTACAGTGTTACAGAGTCTTCAGGAATCTCGAAATGGACGAGATTTTGATGAAGACTCGAGTTTACTCGATATAAGCCTGAATATTGAAGTAGATGATAATAACAACACATGCGGCACTTCCAGCACCCGGACTCCCGTACTAATGTCGTAAACGCAGAAGACAAAGCAGTGTCTGTGTAACGAATATCAATACATGACCAGAAGTTCAGGCATTCTTAAAGTCCCATTGTGTTTTCAGACCTTTTCTTAATGCCTGAAATACAATAACGGTTAATAATAATGTTTGAACTTTCTAACTCAATGTTATTCAAAACTAAATTACCAATTCAAACATCTGTGGTAAGCGAATTTCTGTTGGAGTTATTGCCCTTGAATGACTAAATATTTCATTTTTTAATTATTCAAGGGCAATAACTCAGACATGCCTTATGCGTCTGTCATAAACATTACCACACGGCTTAGTATCTGATATAAACTGTATGTGTTAGAAAGCAAAATGCTGAAACATTCATTTTTAATACTTAAAGGGCCAAAACTCAGACATGCCACATGCGAATTTTGTAATAATCAAACTAGACCTAAATCTTATATAATTAAATATTTTCAGCAAGTTTAGTGAATATCCGATAAAAACTGTGTGTGTTAGGGTGCAAAAATGACTGAAACAGTCATTTTTTATTAATAAAAAGGCAATAACTCAAATATACCTTATGCGATTTTAGTAGTAATCAAACTAAACCTTGATTTTATATCAATAAACATTTTCAGCAAGTTTGGTGAAGATCCAATAAAACATATTTGTGTTAGTGAGCAAAACTTGCTGAAAACAGTCATTTTTTAATACAAAAAGGGCAAAAACTCAGATATGCCACATGCGATTTTAGTAAGAATCAAACTATACCTAAATTTTATATGAATAAATATTTTCAGCATGTTTGGTGAATATCCGATAAAAGCTGTTTGTTTAAGAGTGCAAAAATGACTGAAAAAGTCATTTTTTATTAATTAACAGGCAATAACTCAAAAATACCTTATGCGATTTTAGTAGTAATCGAACTAAACCTTAATTTTATATCGATGAACATTTTCAGCAAGTTTGTGAAAGATCGGATTAAAATTAGTTGAGTTAGAGAGCGGACAAAAAAGCCATGATAACCTACATTTATTTACGGATTTTAATGTGTTACGTATGACAGACCTTGTTAATAATGCAGGTATATCTGAACCGCTACGGCTTCCCGACCATTCGGTTCTTACATGGCTAATTAACGTTAACAGCATGTATACTGGTACAGATCTTACACAGAATGCGACTGAATGTAATAGTTATACTAAATACGAAGTGAATCATATACCAGAAGATTTCATGTCTGATGCGAATTTCTTGACCAGTATACATGATTGTGTCTTTTCTCTTGAGCAAGGAATGCGTAATCAAGGGGCTATAGATAACTCGTACCAAACTTTATGTAATGTCATTGAAGACGAGATGAAGAGTAAGCTCCCTTGCAAAATTTTTTTTTTGAGAGACGGAAAGTCAAATAAGCGCCGAAGGGTCGGTAAGCCGTGGTGGTCTCAGGAACTTAGTATCCTGTGGAATGATGTTTGTGAATCTGAACGTGTATGGCTCTCATGTAGCTCTAGGGCTGAGAAAATGACCATGAGAGCTTCGCAAATTATTTGACAGAGAGGTACAAAAGGCAAAAAGGAAATATTGGTATGTTACACAGGTGCATCTTTTAGAAAATCTTAATAATAATGCTACAGATTTCTGGAAGTCTATTGGAAAAATTGGCGTCTCATATAGTAAAAAGCAGTCTATACCTATGGAGGTTATGTCAGATGATGGTATTATATGTAATGATAACAAAATAGTTTTAGATACATGGAAATCTGCTTTCTTTAAACTTCATAACCCAGTTAACAGTTCAGACTTAAGTAATGTGTTACAGGATGATCAACAAATATTGAATATTAATTATGTAAATGAGGCTGATGAATGTCTAAAGAAGGTTAGTTCATGTATCTCAGTAGATGAAGTTCGTAATGCTATTACCAGTGCAAAAATGAGAAAAGCCTGTGGGTTTGACGCAATGCATGCAGAAATTTTCAAAAATGATACGGCTGTCTCCTTTTTGCACATATTTTTTAATACTTGTTTCAACACCGGTAAAATACCTTCTGACTGGGGTAAAGGTGTGATTACACCAATACCTAAGGCGGGAATCGCAGATAGACGTGACCCTTCAAACTATAGAGGTATTACTCTGGCCCCGGCCATGTATAAGTTATATTGTCATATACTAAACAGCAGAATGTCGCGCTGGAGTCAAACGCAAAACTTAATGATGAGCAGAACGGTTTTAGAAGTAAACGCAGTACAATTGATCATTTATCTACACTCACATCACTCATAGAAACTAGAATAAAACAGAAAAAATCTACCTTTGCAGCATTTATTGACTTTCGAAAAGCGTATGACTCAATTAATCGTGATATTTTATGGCAAAAGTTAAAACACATGGGGTTAAGTGGAAAACTGTATGATGCAATTAAATCTTTATATAGTAATGTGAAATCGTGCGTCAGAGTAAATAATATAGATAGTGACTGGTTCGATGTGTCAGTTGGATTAAGACAAGGCTGTAGTATTTCACCGAACCTTTTTAATTGTTTTATTGATGATTTTGCTACCATGGTTAAAGCATCTGGAGTAGGTATTGACATTGGAAATGGAGAAAAACTCAGTATTTTGCTGTATGCAGACGATGTGGTTTTACTGGCAGATAATGAGCAAGATTTGCAATTACTGCTGGACAAATTACATCGTTGGAGTTCAAATAATGGTATGAGTATTAACAATAAGAAAAGCAATGTTATTCATTTTAGACCACCTTCAATTAAACGAACAGACACTGTATTTTCAGTTGGAAATGATGCTTTAATCATGGTAGACAAATATGTGTATCTTGGTTTACTAATTGATGAATTTATAAATCTAAATGTAACAGCTAAATATGTGGCCCAGTCAGCGGGTCGGGCACTTGGGCTATTAATAGCTAAATATAAGCAAAATGGAGGTTTTCCATATCATGTTTATACAAAACTATATGAGTCTTTAGTATGGCCAGTGATAAATTATGGAGCCTCGATATGGGGAACAAAATCATTCTCATGCATTGATGCCATTCATAACCGTGCGATGAGGTTTTTTCTAGGGACAGGTAAATACACCCCTAATGCTGCTGTCATATGAGATATGGGATGGGATCCAGTCGGTTTGAAACTCTTGAAGAGTGTGTCAACATTTTGGGTTAGATGTGTTAATATGGAATCTGAAAGAATTAACAAACATGTATTTTTATTCTGTAACAATCAATCGGGCTCGGTGTGTAAAAATTGGGCTTTCAGAACCAAATGCATATTTGATAAGTTAAGCTGTAGCCAGTTTGCAAATGTTTGTAATTATATTTCAAAATCTGATATCATCTGTAAGGTGACTAATACATATATGGCTAAATACAAAGAAGAATGGAGAGATGCTATCAATAGGGAACTTTCAGTAACAGGATCCGGACGTAATAAATTAAGAACATATAAATTATTTAAAGAAACCTTTGAAATAGAGTACTACGTTAAAAGTATCCTTCCATTTAAACACAGATCGGCTTTTGCTAAGTTTAGATGTGGAGTTGCTCCTTTACGAATAGAAACTGGCAGGTATGAAAGGCTGCCGTTAGAGTGCAGAACCTGTCCATTTTGTCAAAATGCTGTTGAAACAGAATTACATGTGATTACTGAATGTCTATTATATGAGGACATAAGAACTGAGCTCTATGAAAAGGCAACCAATATTATTGATAGTTTTATGTCGAAATCTGAATGTGATAAGTTTAAATTGCTGTTTTCTAGCCCACAACTTGTACGTTTTACTGCCAAATCCTGCTTTAATATTTTAAAACGTCGTACAAATCGTTTGTATGATACATAATGTGTGCAATAACAAATACAAGTGATCATCTTTAGTCCATGCAAATATGAAATTCTTATGATTGTATATAATGTAACATGTTTTGTTTAAACCTATACATGTAGCTTATTATTATTTCGTCCATGTAAATTTTGCTAATCAAGTTATCATTGATCTGATCAATGGTAAGACTAGATTTCTTATAAGAATTACTTAAGTACGCATGTTAATGCATTTTTTGAAAATCAGGTTTTAAAATAAATTTTATTGCAGGTCTTAGATTTGAGATTAGCACTATTTACATGGTTTTAGTTTTAGTGCTAGGAGTTGCTTTGAATTACTGATACTTGAAATAGGAGTTTCAGAAACATCGTGTGTTGTAATTAGTAATACATAGTCTCTTATAATTCTTATTTGAATGGCATGGTTAATGTTATGACGAAATGTATATTATGTTTGTATTATGAACCATGATGAGACTGAAATAAAGATATATATATATAGATAGTCTAACTGACTAATGGATAGACGGCCGGAGATAGATACGGTTGCCCCCAGTGAAGTTGTATTCGGCTGTATCACGTGATACTAAGCCGTGCGGAAATGTTCTATTTTCGGTTTGTTATGATTTTAAATCGCCCTTTTTGGTCCGTCTTCATGATTTCATAGATCAGTTTGGCCCATAAGAATGTTCAAACATTATTATTAACCGTTATCGTATTTCAGGCATTGAGAAAAGGTCTGAAAACACAATGGGACTTTAACCCATTACCCTATAAATACGCCTTTTTACGCTTTTATTTATTTCTCCAATGAAGAAAATAGTTTCATATTATACATTCATGAATAAGTATATTGAGAAATATTTTCTTTTCTCTTGCAGATGTTGACTTAAAGCAGACTGAAAGTAAAGCAAAATGTACCCTAAGCCCTAAAGCATTCTGCTTTACTTTCAACCTGCTTTAAGTAGTCACCAGTCTTCAAAACTAAAAACAGACTATGGGGTAAAGGATTAATCAAGGTATTATAGATATGACTGTACCACAAACTGTCAATGCAAAACAACCATAAAAGTACATTTAAGATGAAAAGAATTCTCCTAAAACAGTGATTACACTTAGACCAGTGTTTTATGATGGTGATTGACTGATTGCATAATCTTACATCATGGGAGGGTGACTTCCTGTCTTAGCCCCCAAAACCATATGTCCCCTTCCCTCAGAAGAGATTTCCAATAAACAATATCTCCTGTCACCACTAATTGGACAGATAAAGGGATTAAAATGCCTGCTAGCCTTTAGAAAGACGTTTGAACTGGTCTTCAGTAGATATAAGTAAGAGGGCCTTTCCTCCCTCAAATGGACAATTCTTGTTTTGAATTTAGTCAAGTCCATTTTGACTTTTGGGATTGATTTTTACAATATATGTCAAAATAACATCCGTGCCTCGGTCGTTTCTTTGGGGGCATGACTGCCGGTACTGGTTGACCACCACTTCACATTAGTAGAGAAACCTATATAAGTAAAAAACATATTAGACATAACACTTGGCATGATGAAAATAATGATCAATAAACTAGTTTTTTTATTTAAATTCTTTACCATTTTAAAAAAGTAGGACACATAAAAATAGATGATTTTCATATCAGATTTGGGAGACTAATATAAAAAGAAACCACATTATAGGTGTTATATTTGTAAAAATAGGATATTTTCATAACAAGCAAACCTTTTTCAGTGAAAATAATACAAAATCTGATGATTTTGAATTTTATTCATTCGTGCTTGGTGTAATTGCAGTTTGAATTAATGACGATAAATACAGTGCCACGACAATGGGTTTAGCAAGCAAAATGTCCCCGACATCAAACCATTACACATACCCCACTTTGTCCATCGAATGAAAGCCAATTCGTACTAAAAAAGTAGGACACATAAAAATAGATGATTTTCATATCAGATTTGGGAGACTAATATAAAAAGAAACCACATTATAGGTGTTATATTTGTAAAAATAGGATATTTTCATAACAAGCAAACCTTTTTCAGTGAAAATAATACAAAATCTGATGATTTTGAATTTTATTCATTCGTGCTTGGTGTAATTGCAGTTTGAATTAATGACGATAAATACAGTGCCACGACAATGGGTTTAGCAAGCAAAATGTCCCCGACATCAAACCATTACACATACCCCACTTTGTCCATCGAATGAAAGCCAATTCGTACTTTTTGCTCGTATTTTCCGCTCTGAATCTGTGCAATAGTTCCGGGAGGTGGTCCACTCTGCCCACCAACACCGTCGGAAGCCCGTCAATCTCATCTTTGTGTAACTGCATAAATAGATTTGTAAACAACAACTCTACATTAGTAGCATATAGTGCATCAAACATATACATGTAATGGTGTAAACGTTTTTGGGAAAATCCCATCAACAAAGATACCTTCTTTGTCAGCATCCGCTATGAATTAACTCGGGAAACTCCCGGAGATACCTCCTAAGACAGAATACGCTATTTTACCCGTAAACCAGGTTAGCTCCCTTTGCATGCGCCGTTATAGAGGCAGATAAAACTAAGTCAACGATTCCACTTTGAGTTGTCTCCCTTCAACCATACGCTTTATGTTTTACTACTAAACCGCACGTACAATTGACACTTGATAATTATCCCAGAAACACATAAGGGGTTTCTATCGTGTTTTAATCGTTTAATTCTACAATTAACCGTTCTGTACGCTTAGAAAAACGATTGAAACCTGATAACTGTATATAAACTATACAATCGAAGTCGCATTCTCAGTCGAACGAGATTTTAAGAGCTAGCATATAAAATTTGATATCGGAATTTCCGAAAGGACCTTTACCATTTCTACATTTAACATAGAATTTTGACTCCCTAGGCAGGACAGTGAAACCTCTAACTGCTGATACAAACAGTCCATCCGGACAAATCAAAGGCCAAAAGGCAGACGATTTCCAACGGGGGATAATTAACAATCCCTGAGCTTTATTGTCACGAATCTTGCGAATAACTCTAGATAATATTGATATTGGCGGAACAAACAAGTCAATTTCATGACACCAACTTTGCGTAAAAGCATCTACACCCAAACAGCCACCTTTCCAAAATCGTGAGAAAAATCTCGGCAATTTGGCATTATAATCAGAAGCAAAGCAATCTATAGCCTGTACGCCATATCTAACCTGTATAATCTCTAGAAGCTCATACTTAATGCCCCAATCATCACAATCTATGGTTTTAGACAAGTAATCAGCTTTTTCATTGCAAGTACGAGGGATCCACTCTATTTCGAGCTCAATACAATATAGAAAACAAATTCTAAAAATCTTCATTGCAATGTCTTGTAAAAAAATTTCATCGAGCCCTTTTTGACAATAGACGTGACACCTTTATTGTCAGAAAACCACTTTACTCTTTGGTTTTTCAAAATGTGACATATTGCGCAAATGACTCTGAATACTGCTGTTAACTCTCGCCAAGTTGACGACTTAACACTCTCCTCGTTTGACCAATAGGTAATGAGCCAATAAGTGCCCCCCCCCCCCCCCCCCAACCGGACTTTGTTGGACCTATATTTTCTTGTAGCATATACACAGCGATTACGAAATCTGGTTGTTGGATGGAATATCGTCGCCGGATAAGCGCACAATTTAATCGTTTCCATGGCAATCCTCATGATTTTGAGGTAAAACATGTATATTGCAAATTGTGCTATAACTTTGCTAAACGGTAATATAGATCGTTTTAAATGGTGCCTAAACAAAGATAATTGAAGTGCAATTTATTTGATATGCTGTTTAGGTAATTAGCTAATTTGCATAATTATGCATATTAATGAGTAATTGGAAAAATGCATGAATTTTGATTAAAAATACACCTATTTTAACCTAAATATCATCAATATCTCTCCTAGATTGTAACATGAAGACTTAAAACGTTTGAAACACAGTATATTAACAAACTTACAACAAAAAAATCGCAGTCGATAGTTTGAAAGTGATAAAATATTGGCAAAACCGATGGAAGGGTGGGTGGGGTAAACACTCAATACGCACTAATATGGGTTTCAGTAATGTGTTATATCTTTGCTTAATCATAATATAACTCGTTCTAAATGGTGCCTAAACAAAGCAAATGCTTATGCAATTTGTTTGATGTGTTGTTTAGCTAATTAGCTAATTTGCATAATTATGCATATTAATGAGCAATTAGAAATAACCATGAATTTTCACAGTGAATATACCTATTTCAACGTAAATCATAAATATCTCCCAAAGATTGCAACATGAAGGCTGTAAATGTTTTGTATAAAATATAATTACACATTTACTACAAACATGTCGCAATCGATAGTTTTAGTGATAAATATCGCCCAAAGTGATGTTGGGATGGGTTTGGGAAAACACAAATACGCACTAATATAGGATGCAATTTGGTGTTGTATCTTTGCTGTATCGTGATATAAGTCGTTTCCAACGGTGCCTAAACAAAGAAAATCGTTATGCAAGTTGTTTGATGTGTTATTTATTTAATTAGCTAATTTGATCGATATGCATATTAATGAGCAATTCGAAACAAGCATGAATTTTCGCCAAAAATACATACATTTATAACTTAATATTATCAATATCTCTCAATTTGTTAAATGAAGGCAGTAAATGTTTGGTAAACAATATGTTTACAAATTTACAACAAAAATATCGCAATCGATAGTTTTACATGATACAATATCCTCCAACGTGAGGGGGAAGCCCAAATAAACACTAATATAGGTTGCAATATTAGGTTATGTATTCGCTACATCGTAATTTAACTCGTTCTTAACGGTGACTAAACAGAGCAAATAGTTTTACAATTTGTTTCATGTGTTGTTTTGCTAATAAGTGAATTTTCATAATTATACATATATTGAGCAATTGGAAACATTATTATATCAGATTCACACAGGAGATGTAAGTTCAAAACCACTTCACATGAAATCATATAAATGTAAAATACATTGAAGATACACTTTGTTAACCAAAATATCATCAATATCTGTCTCACTTTGCAACAAGAAGGTTGTTAATGTTTGTAACACAAAATGTTAACATGTTAACGAAATGACTAAAAAAAAAGGTCGAACATCGACGGCTTTATCAAATAAAGTATCGTCCAAGCGATGGTGGGATTGGTGAGGGAAGCCACACACGCTTATAGCATTTTTTCAGTACGTATGCAGTCAAATTATTTCCGGGTATTGGTTAACTTTTCAAAATGGCCGACAAAATGGCTGACGGCAGCCATTTTGGATTTTTAGATGTTATTTTGTAATTTTGCTATGATCTTATGTCATTTCAATACAATCGGAAACTTTTGCAGTATGATTTGTAGAGAAACACACTAAGCATCTCTAAAAATAGGTGCGTATACTGGGGAAAAGAAGCAGGAATTTCAGCATTCAGGGGCAGATAATCACTACTAATTTCTCGACCTATCCGGCGCCCGTTTAACATCCAACAAGTGCCATTCTATAGGGAATACATTTGTACTTCAACCTTTAACATGATATATGTCTCATAAAGTCCGGCTAGGGGGGACCTAGGGTCCAGTCAGCCCTGAATCTACAAATACCGTGGGCAACATCGTTAACAGAGCTTACTTCGTAACCCGTAGAACTTGCATCGGAATATACCACTTTTGAACATTTAAAGACGCTCACAACCGGATTTAGCATTAAAAATGGTAATTTGTAAATATATGTCAAATGATTCTATAAATGGGTAAGATTTAGTTTAGGATAATAAATTCTGTTAAAAATGCATTTCCAAAAAAAAAAAAGAAGAAGCTCTGGTGGGATTCGAACCCGTGACCCTCCATTGCGAAGACAAACAAGAAATATGAGGACACGCCTTTACCGCCTCGACCACGGACGCTCTCTCTATATATGGTAGCGAATTAACGTACTTCACTGGCTCCGGTTTATGTCAGAGCCCGTGTAGAGAAGCAACAACAACAACAAAACCGTCAGCTGACGCTATTGAAAAACGATGGAATATATCTAAAAAAACTAAGATTCGGTGACGATTCTTGAGACTTTTTTTGGACTGATCATATTTATTTAATGTCAGAAGCCAAATAATGCCAAAAATTTGCTTTTATTTGAGTATTTTATTTTATTTTAACAAGTACACCATCCGGTTGCGAGTCCCTTTAAAAGACGAATACTCTTTGAATTCAAATAACTACCCTAACGTCATCTGCTTTAAACACGGAATTCCGTGACTTAGTAACACCTTGGCAACATGTTGCCTGAAAGACATCTCCTGACGACCTTTCGATCATAACGCCTTGCCAGACAATTTCCTTGCAAAAAACATGGATCTTGTGGACATGGGTAGCAAAGAACCATTGCAGCTTCTCGTGTGAGACCCAACCTTCATATTTGATAGTTTGGTTAGAAATAACCATTGAAAATCACTAGAGTAAGAGTATAATCTGGGCCTCACCAGGTAAATTGAGATTGGTATAGCATGTGGTGCATGCTTTTGGCAGTTTAAATTCACACCTATCTAGACAATGGGGGGGGGAGTCCATCAATGGACTGAGGAAAAGTCTTTAACACCATGACCTTACCTTGCTCAAGGTCGAGTGATTAAAACACAGTACTAGGGAAACGTAACTTTTATTTATACATGTTATATACAAATGAATATGTATATCGAAATAATTTTAGTGCCGTTTCCATTAGCCTATTGGTTACCACCGGAACGTAAATTGGACTATGGTAATAGGGGTCGTGAGTTCGATCCCCCGCCGGACCAACGTTCTGACTAGGAGATTTTTTTCTGAATCCCCGATGATGTACAGGAATGTTCTTGAGCAAGAGATGTACCGCGAATTGCTGCTCTCCACCCTGTCCCAGGGGTTAAAAATCGTGTTTATATGCTTTACCTCATGCTGCATGTAACCATGCCTGAGATGAAATAAAGTTTTGTTCTTGTTCTTGTTTTCATCACAACAACAGCAAGGAGTAACCTGCTGTAGGATTTTTCTTGAAAGCCTAATGAATACATTGCAGTGACAAAACACCTCGGGGGCATTTTTCGCTTTCTGTGACACCATTCTTGTTTTATATTACTTTAAATATCTCTTTAAACGTTCCTGGTTACCATGACAACCATTCAGGTGCTCAGACAGGCCATTTCAAATCACATTTAATCCGTTGTCAACAAGTAACAGTATTATCATCGGTTTCTAGTGCGCATTACATAGTTCTTATTATCTTATATGATTGCTTTAATTATGCTTTGTCGTGTGACTGGTTTGATTTATCAGACACTGAATGTGTAGTGCCTTCAATATGGAATATGTAACTATTTGATAAATCCAGTGGTGCATTGTCTAAATCTATCTTTAACTTGTGTATAAAATGGACATATATATGCAGGGCTTTAAAGAGACTGAAACCCAAATGGTATATTTGCAAAAATAAACAGAAAAACTCAAATAAAAGCAAACATCACGGAGTAAACACGTATAGCAGTGTCGTCCATCTGGCATTAAAAAATGACCAGTCAATGGGTTAACACATGTATAATTATTAAGTTCAAAAGCCATTTTCATATCTAAATATTGATTGATTCATATGTAAACCTCTTTTTACTAGAATTAATGCAGACTGAAAGGCTTATGCAGACATATTAGATCAGCGTCCGTGGAACTCGGCGTCTAACAAGGGTCCAATCAGTTTGCTACTTATTCTTTCACCACATTCATTTCACTTCGCTCTATACCCTGCTTTCTAAGGGTCTACTCGCATAAGTTGTATATATGCGTAACGACTGTTCATATATTTCGCCGTAAAAATGTATAAATAATTTACTAATAACTATTTTTAATTTCCAATAGCCATTTAACCCTTTGAACCCTAGTCCCGCATATAGGCGTCCTTTTCAAACAGTGTACATGTGAATAGTTTACTTGTCCTGTGCAAACAGTGAAGACCCAGATCAGAGGGCTCCGAAAGGAGCCCTCTGATCAGGGTCTTCACTGTTTGTCATAATGCCAAACTTTGACAAAACAACCCTTAGAAGTCAGAAATGGACAAGACTAAAATGGAAACTGGATTTGTCCATTTAAAGTTTCAGGGAGGAAAGAGTTAAGATCCCGACGAGAGGCCGCGTAACACGGCATCTGGTGTGGATCCAATCTATTTGTATAGTTATGAACTTATGAGCCTAAGGTAGCACATTACGTTAGTTAGTGGCATTTGAGTATTATATTTATACATAAATATAGCAGCATCTATTTTTAGTAACGTACACGATCTTTGTCAATAAATCGATCTTTTTTTCAATTATTCATTCAAATATAAGTTTCTAATACACATTTTCGATAAAATAATATATCGCCATATCTTATTTGAGGGATCCGGACAATTCCCCACCAGGACAATTCCCCACTAGGACAATTGCCCACCGGACATTTCCCCACAGGACAATTACCCACTAGGACAATAACCCACTTTTTGGCAGGGCGGAAAATTCCCCACTGTTAAAATTAAATTGTTAATAAATCATTTTTTTGAAATATTAAAGAGGAAAAAAACAGTGAGGATACAAATTCAAACCAATATTAATAGTTTGTAACCTTTTAATTAACAATTGATTCATAAAAATGGTTGTTAGGCAATGGTTGAACTTAGGTGGATTTATGACAGAATTTGTAATTTTTATCCTAGGACAATTCCCCACCGTTAAAATTAAATGGATATTTGATCATTTTTTTGAAATATTAAAGTGGAAAGAACCACTGAGAATACAAATTCAAACTAATACCAATAGTTTGTAACCTTTAAAATAACTATGGATGCCTTAAAATGGTTGTTAGGGCATGGTTGAAATTGGGTTTACATTATTACTGAAACTGTCAGTTCTATCCCATATTTTAAATTGAAATCGTTCGTAAAGCACTTTTAAGACAATTTTCTAAAGGAAAAAACGCATTAGTGAGAATATTAATTCATAGTTATAGCAATATATTTTTAATTCAACCATAAGTAAATAAAAGTGGTATTTTCAACTATTTTGGGCTATTTATTGATTAAAAAAAACACATTTTTTATATCAGTTCTGTCAGTCTTATCCCCTATTTTAAATTGAAATTTGGTGGTATTTTGGGCTATTTATTAAGAGATCTAAATACTTGTGCTCAGCTCTGGATCAGCCATCACTGATGCTGAGGTAGGTTCATATTTTTCATTATTTATTTTAAAACACATTACCCCATAACCTGTTTCTAGTTTTGAAGATAGTTGACCCTTTCAAGCAGATTGAAAGTAAAGAGCAGACATCAACTATCTTTGTATTGCCTGCAAACAGTTAAGATTCAGATCAGATATTTGATCTAGATCTAATGTTTGAAATTGTTATGCATAAGGCATTTAGTAAAAAGTAAAAAAAAAAGAAGTTTATATCAAAAGCAGACATCAACTACCGGTATCTTTGTATTTCAAACAGTTGAGATTGAAGATCAGATATTTGATGTTTGATCTGGATCTATTGTTTGAAATTGTTATGCATAAGGCATTTAGCATTTTAAGAACGGTTATAAAAGATATGTCATTATAATTAAAAATTGTTTAAATCAAGAGCAGACATCAATTATCTTTGTACTTCCTGTTTAGCTTCAGATCAGATATTTGATGTTTGAATTGGATCTATAGTGTTTGAAATTGTTAAACATAAGGCGTTTAGCAAAACTAGAAACAGGCTATGGGGTTATGGTTAATAGTAAAGAAACGTCATTAACATAATCAACCTTTATCAAGATCAAGCACCCACTGTTTATCATTGACTGATCTTAGTCAAAACTGTTTTGCAAATGCAACTAAAATCCTGATATGATTGGAGTCTACACTGTAAGTTTTATATTGGGCATGGTTAAATTGCAATAAGTGCTTAAATTCATTAATTAAATACATAATTATAATTAATAGTGGGGTATTGTCCTAGTGGGTAATTGTCCTGGTGGGTAATTGTCCTAGTGGGGAATTGTCCGGTGGGTAATTGTCCTAGTGGGGAATTGTCCTGGTGGGGAATTGTCCTACACTCCTTATTTGAACATAAAAAAATAGGTAAAGATCATTAAAAAAAGTTGGGTAGCGAAACGACTTATCGGTAGGTGGCGAAACGACTGTAGCGAAACGTCCGTAAACCGTCTAAAATATCCTCAAGAAAAGTCAATATATCTTAGTTTTTTCGATATTTTCCATTGCTTTTCCTACTCTGTATACTGTATGGGTGGATCAATAGATGGGTGGATGGATTAGACAGACAGACAGAACGGATAGACAGACAAACACACAGACAAACCGACAGACTGACGGAAGGGTGGACGGACGTTCTAACATTTCAGGTTATGTGACTTTCCCATTGTTAAAAAGGTGTGAAAAGCCACTTAAAGAAGCCACATAGACCACAAAAAGCCACTTAAACCCAATATGGACTAACGGAATGAACAACACTTTTGTTTTCTTTTGTTCTATGTTACGTCACGTAGTCCCATATACCCAAAATGTTAGCGCGGACCGACAGACCGTCGGCAGGGCGGACGGACAGACAGACAGACAGACAGTATAACAGACAGAGAAATATACTGACGGATGGAGGGCGGGCGGACGGGCCAGATACCATGTGATAGTTAATATAAGCCATTGGACGGACGGACGGACGGACGGTCGGACAGACAGACAGACATACGTATAGATAAATAGATGGTAGAGTTGGTGGGTGGTCCTGTTGATGGATGGATGGGGTGGGTGGGTTGGTAGGTATGTAGGTAGGTAAGGCAGACATAGCACAGAGTTATACACTGTATAATTCCGTGGACAGAGAGACTGCTTCTTTTTTGTTTGTATAAACAATATTCCTTCAAAACTGAAGGGTATGTTTTGGCGCTGGAAAGTGTAAAATACAGACTTCAAACAGAAGTAAAATAGTGCATGATGTGTGTGTGTGTGTGGGGGGGGGGGGGGGGGGGGGGGGGGGGGCATATTTATATATATCTTGATATGTAAATTTCATTTATATTAAATTTGTTTTATTATGTTATTAGCATGGAGAAAGTCCTTTCTCCATGGTTATTAGCTTTATCATGGAGGAAGTATACCCTGGAGAAGTATCCGGCCGGCTCGCGATTTATCTTGTCGTCCAAAATCGGTCAATCAGCGGCGCTCGCTGGCCGCTAGAAAACAACGTTTTTCCGAAAGTTAATAGAAATGCTTTTAATGTCATCTTTTCGTTATAAATTTTAATACAGATGTTTTATTAGACAATAATCTTACGCGTAGTACAACATTTGAGGCGATAGCTTATAAATTGTTAGTTTAGTGAGGTTTTGAAAATGAGAGAAAAACGTATTTTTTCGTTTACCTACGAAGTTTGGTGTTTAATAGAAATGCTTTTAATGTCATATTTTCGTTATAAATTTTAATACAGATGTTTTATTAGACCATGATCTTACGCGTAGTACAAAATTTGAGGCGATAGCTGATAAATTGTTAGTATAGTGAGGTTTTGAAAATGAGAGAAAAACGTATTTTTTCGTTTACCTACGAAGCTTGTGTGTGTCTATTTTTCTCTGCCACTGTCTGTTTGCCTCTTGTCTGTCTCTCTGTCTGTCTGTTTTTCTCTTATCTCTGTCTGTCAGTCTCTCGCTTCTTCTTTTCTGTCTCCATCTTTCTGTATGAATGTCTGTCTGTCTGTCTCTCTCTCTCTCTGTGATGATCCTCATGCGGAGAAAAGATAAAATGTGTCATAAAGAGCTTAATTTGAAAAAGGGGTAAACTATATTTCAAGAGACATACTCTATGAATCCGACATTTTTGCAGCCTGGTCTGGATTACAACTGTTTGCAATTGCAATAGTCATCATGTTACTGGTATTCAGTAATGAGAGGGTTAATCCAGTCATCAACCAAACCAGGTGCATTGATGTTGGTCTTTTTTTTTTTTTTTTTTTCAATTCAATTCTATTATCTTTATTTTTGTGATTTGTATAATATATAAAAATCATGCGGTTACAGAAGTCAAAAACACATGTTCAAGTTACACGCACGGGTAGCATTGATCTTTTTTTATTAAAGAGGAAACCCCTTGGTGTCCAGTTCCCTAACAAGCACTTCATAGATAATCGGCATGTTCAAGAAGCATGGACTTCATGCTGGGAGAGTTTTATGACGCTTATAAATGGCCTGCTAATTGTGTACGGTTACGTAATGTGTCACATTCCTTTGTGATGTGTAATATGGTAGACATGTAGTTTACAGATGAATAGCCCTAGTTCATTATTTAACCACAATTTCTTGATGATTTTAATCTTAAATAAACGTCTATTACCTTTGTAGGTCATCATTACTTTTTTCGCTTCAAGAAAAACCCTGGTATTTTTACAACCGAAAGATAAGTGTCACGGCTTTATATCAAGACCTTTTTTAATATATATATATATATATATATATAAACGGAAATGCAAAGGTCCGACAAAAGTCGGTCCGGTACAAGTTAAGATATATATCGAATTAAAAAATAAGAAAGATTATGCCTTTGTTTAAAAAATATTTAATAAAAACATTACGCTCCTCTACTAAACTAGTTTCGCCTTTCGGCTCCTCAGTAGTCAATCTAGTAGTTGACTACTGAGGAGCCGAAAGGCGAAACTAGTTTAGTAGAGGAGCGTAATGTTTTTATTAAATATTTTTTAAACAAAGGCATAATCTTTCTTATTTTTTAATTCGATATATATATATATATATATATATATCGGACGAAATTTATGGATTAAATTCAAGTTTTTGAAACGGGACGTTGTATTTATTTCGCGATCGCCTGCTCTCGTTTATCGACTATTTCATTTGGCAATCGCTCTTTAACTCGCCATAAAATTTGTTGATTTAAAAAATAAACACTGGCATTTTCTACAACTGAAAGAAAAATATTTTAGCTGTCCTTTAAGACCATTGTTATGGAAATCGGCCTAAAATTGAGGATTTTATGAAAGGTTTTGTAACAGGGCGTGATATATTTTTGCGCGAGCGCTTGCTCCCTTTTATCGGCAAATTCATTTGGTAACCGCTCTTTAACTCGCCATAAAAATGATCAATGTAAAAATTAGATTATGTTATTTTCACAAGTGAAAGATAAATATCTTAGCCTTCTTTTAAGATCATTATAATGAAAATCGGGTAAAAATTAAGGATTTTATGTAACTTAAACTAACAGTAGGTAACCATTCAACACGATAAAAAACGCGATGCCCGCTATCGGCGTACCGGTGCAGTTGAATTATCGATCGATTAAGCGTTATCGCGCATACAGGTATTGGACGACAACATTTTCGGGAAAATGCAGATTTGTGTATATAGGCCATTCAATCTAGCCCAAAATAGGGCTTGACCTAGACAAAATTGCAAAAGATTTTATTCTATCATAATATGATACCCTTATACCTCTACTACAACATACTAAAATTTGCATTCCGAAATATTGGGGGAAAGTTCGAAATTCAAGATGGCCGACAAAATGGCCGCCAATTATGTAAATAAACACATATGGATCAGTTATTACCGAAATTATCATCATTTTCAATCATCTGAGGTACTTTGTGGTATTTTTACTTCATCAGTACTAAATTTCAATGCACATTATACCATTTTATACGAATTAACATGTATTTCAGAAGAAAATGCTCCTTATTCGTGGAACAGAAATGGACAAAAAGACAAACTTTTATGACATATTCATATTTTATTTGTGTTTTAAGTATATACATATTTTTGTTCGTGAATTGCATGTCAAATTTCATTTACATACATTAATACTACATCATATTTATTATCAACATATTTATAAACAATTTTTTTGAAGCTTTAAAGTCTATTTAGTGGGTGGGGTAATTTAACCCCAGGAATAGTGGATTAGACACTTTTATGAAACATACTTATTTTATGTGGGTTTTTTTGTATACAATATTTTTTCCTGAATAACAAGTCAACTTAATTTAACATGGTTAATTGGTTATGGTTAACTTCTTTATAAGCAATTACATTTCAATTATGGTGGGTGGGGTAATTTGACCCAAGACATAGTGGTTGATTGAACGGCTGAGTTGGTTTTTACGGTACGAAACACATGAAATTGTAATATTTAGAATAGATACATATAGCTGTCATTTAGACATAGATATGCAAATCATCATAATTGAAAACTATTCACGTTATTGAATTGCATATTAATCTTTCTTTTATACCGCCACCACCTGTTGTTGGGGCAATATAGGAATCCACATCGTTCGCCCGTCTGTCACGTTTTTCCGGGTCATTTGCCTTCTTCTTAAAAAACTATATGTGATACCATCTTCAAACTTCGTACACATTATCCGTGTTAGGCGGTAACACTCTGTTACAAGTTTCACAACTCTTGCATACACTTTCCCAGAATTATACCCCTTTTTAATTTGAAATTGTGTCCCCTAATTGGGATATTTTGCTTGGAACATGCCATTTTCTAGAAAATTATTTAATGATATTGTCTTCAGGCTTGGTTCACATTATCAGCGTGATGTTTGGAGACTCTTTTTTTTAAAGTATCATAACTTTTGCAAAATGTTTGACAGAATTATGACCCTTTTAAATTTTGTTCCTTAGTGTGAACATTTTTCTAGGTACAAAAGAACTGAAAACAAGATGC
The DNA here is from genome assembly GCA_922989275.2 of Gari tellinella. Taxonomy (NCBI): domain Eukaryota; kingdom Metazoa; phylum Mollusca; class Bivalvia; order Cardiida; family Psammobiidae; genus Gari; species Gari tellinella. Next base: position 69,369,529 of record OV277859.1, read on the forward strand.
TTACCCATAACAAATACACGTGCACATATGCTTCCGGGACTAAATGTGTTTAAGAATATACAGTTCTAAAGAAAATGGTCAAATGCCCAGCACCATTCAATTTGATTAAGTTTTTGTGTTTAACCCTTATCCCATAGCCTATTTCTTTGTTTTGAAGACAGGTGACCATGGTTTGGTTTTTTGGTTAAGGTATGTTATTTGTATTCTGTTGCACATATACTAAGAAATGTCAAGTTTTTACTTGGTATTTATGACATTATGTGGGGTTTGTGACAAGGAAGTTTGGGGTGGGGCTATATATCACCTTTATTGATAGTTGTCTACTGGTATGCAGGCTAAGTAATAAATGTTGTGGGTATGGCATTCCAATGATAAGCGATGTTGGACTAGCGTGCTTGTTTAGCTATAATAAACATTGTAACTTAAAACATGAAATGTCATTGCTGATGTTCTCGACAGCCTCAACTTCATCATGTATGGGTTCGAAGACCCATCCATCTGAGCAAACTACACCACAACACAGAGTAAATAAACACGGAGAAGAAAACAGAATGCCTGCGATTAATCTTGTCTTTCAGACGACCATTCAACGAACCGTTCGCGATTGATAAACTGCTCACGCGCAAAAAAAAATGCCTTCCGTTACAAAAACTTCGATACATTTCTAATTTTTCTTCCGATTCTGTAAATAAGGGCAATAGCCTTGACAGAAAACCAAGACACTTATCTTTCGGTTATAAAAATACATGTACCAGAGTTTGTTCTTGCTTTAAACAAGTAGTTATGGTGACCTTATTAGGGCTGTTGGGAATTAAGTGTGTAAAACACACAAAGAACCACTGTCTGTAAATGGGTCATTTTAAATTCATGATTGTGAGAGTATATTCCAAAACAATTATTTAAGAAAAACGTATGAAGCGAAAGAACAACAACATGGTATTACAATAGAATACATTTTGAGTGAAACGAAAACGAATCCCTAAAAATGACAGTATTGTCGAGAAATCACCATTTTCACGGCTCCACTCAACTGGAAATTACTTAACTAATCGCCTTAAATATGGCTTAGTACAAAAGGTCATGATCTCATTAAGTATCTGTGTTAGATTTAGAAGAAATACATCACAGAAGATGCCCTCCTATAAACCCACAATACCATAAAGGTATAAGATTTTTTCCATATTGTGTTGAACATCGCATTTCGTCATAAATCTCGTTTATCGGCCAATACATTTGGCAACACCTCTTACTCGCCATAATATCTTTCTAGTTAAAAGAATCGACTCTCGTAGCTTTAAAGCCTTTTTAAGACCATTATTATGCGAAAAATGAGGATTTTATGTAAATTTAGCTAACAGTAGGTAATAATAACACATGGATGTCTTCGGCGTACTGAATTGTCGATCGATTGAGCTATGTCGCGTTTACAGGTATCGGTTTACCAACGGACGACAAAGGTTTTGGGAAAATGCATAGGTTATATAGGTCCTTTCTTCTCCGTGTGTATTTACTCCATGTCCACGACACATGACATGTGTAGCGCAAACACAAGAAGACATCTCATATTATTGTCACTATTTGTGTCTGTATTTCGTTTGCGAATAAAGTCACGTTTACAGCTTGAATGAATACACTGGTCACGTTCTGTTTCTATGTCGGCATCTTTACGCAAGCTTGCTCTGTTAAGGCTCTTAGTTCCCTTATCCCCCAGGTTTACAACTGGTTGGTTCCCAATTTCAGTAGCTGCTCACACACAATGCACGTGTTATCCATCTGAAACAAAAACAACAATGCAATAAGTCAATATGATCGACACATTTTATCCACAAGTACGATGCAACACATAAACTGAACCATTGTCAAAAGTGCCTTTTAAAAAAAATACATGTAAGTATTAAGCTTTCAGAGACAGTAACAAACCTGTATAAAACATACTATTGTAATTTATACAATCGTATACCATACATGTATACAAATTAAACGTAACTGTAATATATGTTAGATGGGTTGATATTTTGTGTATTTTTTTTCCATATACAAATTAAACGTAACTGTTAAATGCATGTTATATCTCAAAGCATAGATTAAGCAGATGAGCGGATACTTTGCTTAGTTTTTATCCTATACCTTCATATCTGAACTCATCTAGAATATTGTTAATAAAGAAGCAGTCAATGACTAGAAAATATTGGACAGCACGTTTTGTTTGTACTGTTGCGCAATTGTACATGTATAGATAAAATTGTATTTTAACCTAATAAACCAAGAAAATCCGTTAAATCATAAATACATTAGAATTAATATAAACGAAATATCACCACAGTGTGCGATTCGGGGTCTTGGATCAGTTTGAGTTGGTTGTGTATTCCAGACCTGGAATACACAAACCAATGAGGACTGATACAAGAACCGGATCACAAACTGTGATAATATTCCTTTTATTATAAACCTTATCTTTATATAATGTTCTTATCTTACTTTACTTTATTTAAAAAAAAAATATTTAAAACTAGCTTAAAATCGGGACTGTATCTTCTTGCTGAATGGAATGACTAAATATATGCATATTTTAAACTTATGTCATTCAAAACTTCATCATCTGTATTGATGACGTGCATTGATTTGTTCTCGACTTGGTCGGCTTATTTTCATCGGCTCGATTGAGAAGTGTTTGTTTGCAAAAAAAATAAATGTCATTTAAGCGTTTTAGAGCATGCATTAAAATGTTTAAGCTTTATCCTTTGGAGGAAAACATAAGTGAAAGTGAGTTCTGTGGATTATGCACGCTTCAAACGGAAATGAAATGTTCAAAAGTCATCAACGCTTGGTTTCAACTTTAAAAAAAATTAGCATCAAAACCGGGAATACCGAACTTCATGCGCAAAGCTTCTTTATATAAATCAGAATTATGTGAGATAAGCATAATGACTTTACCTTCTACATAATGGTGTTTTCTGTTTGTCAGAGTTAAACTTTCACGTGCTGACATCGTGTTGGGCTATCAGTTTCTGCTAAATCTGAAGAAAAAAATATAATAAAACATAAGTATAAATGACTTGAAATCCGTGCAAGTCAATTTTGTTGAAATCAATATATATCGCGAAATCCAGTGAATTATGACAGAAATGTGCTTCCGTAGTTTTAAAAATCGAACAAGACGCGGTTTTAGTTTCATCATAATTTCGCTTTTATCGCTCTTTTCCTAATAGTTCTTATACCGATGTTCATATCTTTAATACTATTACGCAAAAAACAGTTATTTCATAACAAATGAAGCAAAACCTGCAATATTGAAAATCAACAAATGTGCGGTGAGACTCGCCATTCTATTAAATTACGTGTAAAAATAAATACACAGACGAAATCGCCCGTCTTCAGCGTTGCAATTGTGATACAAATGTATTAATTTTGACTTACCAGTATCGCTTTATCAGCTTTTTTCAAAATAATTTACACCCGGAAGTAAATTTATAATCTTGCGATCGCCATTTTCTTAGACATAATGATGTCATATTGATGACGTCATTAGTTTTTACGTCAGGAAATACTTCTACGGTGTACTGTACAGGCCATCGGATTTTGCGTAAAGTAGAGCAGTTTAAAATCGATTTTATTTAACTTTCCCCACCTACTCCAACTTCCAACTTTTTGCAGTGAGATAATATACATATTTAGTTTCGCCGACAACAATCAGAAATTCTTTTGCAATTTTGTCTAGGTCGAATTTTATATTGAATGGCCTAATATGATTCTTCTCCAGGTATACTTCCTCCATGGCTTTATACAACATATTGTTTTGCACATAATTCATTATATAGTTCATACGTTGCGCGCTTCGTACGCTGATGTTGCGGTACGTTAAGGCAGTGGTGCGCTTCGTCTGTTACCCTCCCGACATGCCACATTGCAAATGGTCGCGTCCATAGGATTCTGGACTGACAAACTGTACAAAGAGGACATGCGGTATAACTGCTTATCTGTTTGCTTTTAACACTTACTTTTGGGGGATCTTCACAGGAACGAGTTCCCTGTTAATGATATAGCCCAACTGTAAAGGATATTGAAAGAATCATCTAAATGTAAACCTAGATCACTACTGAGTATCCATGGAATGTCTGTTGCAATCAACGACAACGGTCATTCTGAGAAAGATTTACAGACGTTTCGGTAAATGACCAGTTCGGTAAATTGATTTTATATAGTGAAAGTCTGGACGTTTCGGTAAAAAGGTAAATTATAGTAATTATAGGATTAAGTATATCGCACCTCTCTCGGTAACAATGAGATTGTGGCCAGGGGCGTAGCTTGGCCGAAATGAAAGTGTAGGCATATCTTCTAGGGGGGTCCGGGGGCATGCTCCCCCTGGAAAATTTTGAGTTCTACAACACTGTAGACGATTTAAGGAGGGTCTGGGGAGACATTTATATGAGGAATTAATGAAATGAAATGCTTCAAACAACAGACAAGTTTATTTTTTTGCAAAGGAATATGTCTGCATATTTTCTTGAAAAAAAAAAACTCACAAAAAAACAACCCCACGTCAATTAATATATCATAGGGTCTGATAACGTAATTTTTTCATTAACATTAACTCGCTACTTGAAATTATTTGGATGTAACTTTCTTTTCGGGACAAAAATCGACAAATTGATCGAGCACACTACTGGCCCGTATGAATTATCCAAAGTAACTATACCAATTTATGAACTCACTCTTACTAGGAGGGGATAGGGGAGGGTTGATTCCTAGATAGCCTCTGGCTTGTTCTGAGAGCGTTTTTGCGCGTCCAAGACAGGTAAAATTCTGCCATAAATATATGTAAAAACTCGGCTGAAAATGACATAAATTTTCTGTTCCTGGTTATTATAATGTAATTGTTGACAGGTTGTCTTCCATTAATCTCTAAGTTAGACTCTGCCACCCCCTATTCCTATTGTATTGCATTTTTTTTTTACTTTTTGAATTGTCGCAAGTATGAGGACAGTGTGTACGTGGTAGCGCGTGTTTTGCATAAGGCAGCTACATGTACAATTGTACACGCGTGCCAACGGGGTGATAAGACGAGTTAATAAGTGAACGCTTTCTTACTAGTGGGGTCCGGATGTATGCTCCCCGGGAAATTTTTATTCCTAGATAGTCTCTAGGTGCGTTCTGAGGTCTTTTCCCGCGTTTGATAATGGCAAAATACTAACATGAATCTATGTAAAAATAATTGGGGTTCACCTCTAACCCCCCTTAGATGTCAATTTTATTGCTTTTTCTGCATCTTCAGCCTTTTTTATTTTTTGGACTTCTGAAAAAAAGTGTAGGCACGTGCCTACTTGCCTAATAGGAAGCTACGCCAATGGTGGCACACTGTTTGTGCCAAGTTTGCAGGGTTGTTTTAGTATGTGTTGATATAAAGTCACCGTCTACATAGTAGATCCGGATCATATAACTGATCCTATCGGGGTTGCAAATACTTACACAGGATTCTCAAATTACACTTTTATTGTTTTTCCGTTTTCCATTTCCCACTTCATAACCGACTTTATTGCCCCAATTCGGCATAGAAATTTTACCAATTCCAGAACTAGATTGTATAGTTTAGACCCAACCCATTTGCAAGACGTTACAAGGTACAAGTGATTAGAGATCAAGCGCCATCAGTTATTGATCTAGCGAAAGGTGTGATATACAGACCTGTACATAAACTTATAATTACTATAATTTACCTTTTTACCGAAACGTCCAGACTTTCACTATATAAAATCAATTTACCGAACTAGTTATTTACCGAAACGTCTGTCATCTCTGAGAAATACAGATGAGAATGAAACCTTTTTGTATTCGTGTAATACAATTACAAGGAGTCATTGTAAATGTCAAAAACACAATAATATTGAGAACGGTCAAATGGTGTGTCTATATAGATCTACGTACCCCGTAACTGTATCTCTTTCAGTCTTTGAAGAGTTTATAGGCAGTGTTGTGCCTAGGTCCAAAATTTTGGGGGACACGGTGGCGCGCTGTCAAAATTTTTGGGGGACATTTGAAATTTTTGGGGGACACACTAAAAAAACCTTTAAAACACGATATACCTACCTTTTAATTAGAATACAGCTTACGGTATTTAACTGTCTCTGTATCTCGTATCATAGAGTCGCTGTTTACACAACGGGCAATTTGATGTTTGTCTTTTTTAAATATGTTGAAGCGGTTGTCTTGGTTCAGATGATGTTGAAGGAGTATCCTCAACACTTTGTTTAAAAGAAGCATCGTCTGCTAGTTGTCTATTTTAATCGGAAAGAAAATCCGTCAAGCGCATCGTTCCGACGCCATTATCACAAAGCGGAACCAGACTGGTTTACATACCGATTCTATATGCCAATATTCTTCACGTATATTATACGCGCACAGTCTATTTTCAATACTAAGATTAATCTCCCTTTGTGATCTCTCTATTCTCCGGAATTGAGTCGGAATGGAGCAGAAACTAGTAGAAATTGCCGAAAATGCGATTTTTACGGCGCGCCCATATGCCCGCGCAAGGCGAATTTGTAAGGGTCAATCGTGAAAAAAATGCGGGATTCCCGCAATGCCGCGGCCTAGGCACAACACTGTATAGGCATAAAGTGAAACTGAAGAAGAATCTTCTTTCACTTTCAGTTGTACGTTAACCAGGGCTCGAACTCGCAAAATGCGAGTGGAATTTTGAAAAAGCGAGCTGAAAAATGGGACCGCTGAAAAATTCAGCACTTGAAAAAAATTGCGAGTGTATATTTTGAAGTTCAGACGTTCCAAAATGTAAGGTTAAATTGGTAAAGACGAAACATTGTGTCTAACCCTTCTAATTTTTCAGTGTAATTTAAATAATTATCACCTTTCGTCCATCTCGTTCTTTTCATATCTCTGCTATTTATAACTTCGGGAAACCCGGCACTTAACGCATGATTGATAGCCCGGCTTCATACGTACCAACGCCAAATCAGCATCAGAAAAAGGGGAACCAGTCTATTAGCCCTTGACCAGAAACTGCGAATGATGATGTAAATTAAACTCAAATATCAATGTTTTCCAGTCGACTCGTCCTTCTAGCCTTTATAAACGGAGGGCTGACCAGACATTTAAAGAAGAACAGCCGAACACAGGCTGAAAGCTTGCCCAAACCAAGTTACGAAACTCACGAAGTAATTGGGTTTTATTGCTTTGTGTGAAAGTGGGACGAACCACGGCATTGCTAAAATCTGTCCTAAAAATGGTAGAAAGAAATGCACATCTTTCTCGACTCGAACATAATATTATGGACGATAGTGAACGCGTTATAGAAATATAGTGTACTGTCTGTCGACTGTCTTCACCAAAGATAAAAAAAATCATCCATAAACATCGAACTCTGAAAATATAACACGGCCCTTTCGCCCCCTTGACAAAAAGACCCAGTTACAAAGTTTCAGCTATAGTCCGTGTTTAATAAATCTGCGAACCTTGCTGTTTTGAATGAAAATTGACTATATGTGATGGACTGCAAATAAAGACTTATTTCGAGTTAAGAATAGTAACTGTACAATACATAAACACAAAAAGACACACACTAGTTATCAGAGGTGTAGATAAGGCGGGTATCTGCGTACTTACGCAATTAAAATTGGTGAAATACGCAATTATTTCAAAACTAACGGGTGACAGTACGCAATAAAAATAAAAGATAACCCAATTATTTAAAAGTGGTGCGTAACAAACAAACTAATACTCAATTGTTGGCCGGATTGAAAATGCGGTCTATAGATTGGCGAATGCCGTCCGTCTGTCTGTCTGTCTGTCTGTCTGTCCGTCCGTCCTCACTTTGGTTGACCTTTTTGTTAGTGTCAGTTTTAGCCAAAGCTTAAGTCCTACAGCAACCAAATTTGGCATGTACAGTTATAGTGAGGTCATCATCACATGCTGTGGGTAACTAGGTCACTGTGACCTAGATTTCACGGTCCAATGACTTAGAGAATTCTTGGTTAACCTTTTCGTTTGCGTCTTGGTTTACCTTTTTGTTAGTGTCAGTTTTAGTCAAAGTTTAAGTCCTACAGCAACCAAATTTTGCATGTTCAGTTGTAGTGAGGTCATCATCACATGCCATGGGTAACTAGGTCACTGTGACCTAGATTTCAAGGTCCAATGACTTACAGAATTCTTGGTTAACCTTTTAGTTTGCGTCTTGGTTTACCTTTTTGTTAGTGTCAGTTTTAGTCAAATTTAAGTCCTACAGCAACCAAATTTGGCATGTACAGTTGTAGTGAGGTCATCATCACATGCCATGGGTAACTATATTATATATATATATATATATATACAAAGCAAAAGTGCAGACAATCCGGCCATACCGACATTGGCGGTTTCTCGTTTTTCAATTTCATTGGGTATCAACTTAACTTTCACTTTAGTTGAGCGTGTGTAAACAAAACTTGCATATAGAACTGTGTTCGATAAACGCCGAACATATTCGAAACGGGATGACGTAAAGTGCACCTGTTACAGCATCTCGATTCTAAATTTAACGGAAATCATAGAGGGAGTCCGAATGAGTTGCCATGAAAACAAGTTATCAACGCACCATCGAAACAGTTCAAAACAGTGTGCTCGGCCATGCATGTTATTAGCAAGATTGTCAATTTACCGGTGCTGGGAGATAAGCAATTAGGTACGTAATCTTAAATAAACAATGTCCACATCCAACGCTATTTTCCCGTTGTAATAAACAGTCAGAGAACTGCAACACTAGGAGTGCCTTCGTATACTTATATTTGGCTTTCTCTAGCTACTGTTTTAATGGTTTCGCTTTTCTGTTCAATAAAGCGTTAACAGACATGATTGTTTGACCTAGAAAGATATCACCAACAAATCACCTGTGATAGTGACGTATATTTCATGTGACTTAATCTTGAGGGTGTGTCAGAGATTCTGCGTTTCATTGGTTGATGAATTAAGACTTCGAAGACAAAGGAATTATTTTCCCGCCTTTTACGAGCTGTACAGAACACTAACGAATGACCACTGCGCGGCATTAGTTCATCGCATAAATTATTTTCCGTCGCACAAATTTTAGGGAATACCTACTAGATCTATCTTTAGAACGGATTTCCGAAAATCTTTAATTGGCAATAATAAAGCACATTTCTCAGGAATCGTTCTATATAAGTAGATATCTATTTAGATTTATGATTTTGACGTCTTTTTCATTTCTGTGAGAATTTTTGGACAAGCTTTCTGAATCTGAATGTATACGTCATAGACGCCAAAAATGGCTTTCACACGACGGGGAGAGTGTGCATGGCTAAAGTAATCCAAATTTCTGAGCTTCATGCGGAAGCTAGATACTGAGTCCGCGTTCACAACAGAGTCACTCAATTCGTTCCACTCTTTCTGTTTATTTGACATTGGAATAGGGAAGCTGTCGATGGTTTCGGATATCGGAGTAGAGCATTAAAAATCGGGTCGTGTGTCTGGAAACTATTTTTAGCGCTACTTTCACTATCTAACTACACTCAATATGTCAATCAACCCCGAGTGTGTGTTACGAAATGAACAAAAACATGCATTCTTTAACTAACGCTGACTTATGTTTGCTTGCGAACTAATGTGCTTACATCAAAATACGCGGAATGCGCTGGAATTCAAGGTGATTATCATGTATATTTTGATTGTAACTTCGTTTTACCGACAGCTTGTTCAAACTTTGAAAGCATATATACATACATGCATGTATACTTCCGTGGTTTTAAAAGATGCAGAGGATTCGTTTTGATGTTCGGTGATATTAGTACGAGGGGAAACAATACTTCATTAAGGATATATTTGTTACTTTTTCCATGAATTCCACTTTTTCCATGAATTCGGACACCCTCTAAAATAATTTATTATGTATTCAGACAGCAAAAAATACAGTATTATAATTGTTATTTGTGTCCGAACTGTTCGAGTAAATACGGTAGGAATTGCTCCAAGTTTATTTTCCTACAGTAGTACTAGGCCTACCGAATTGTATTACAAATCATGGGGTTCTGGACTGTGGATACCCAATCGAATTAGAAACCATGGGGTTGTGGTCAATGCAATACCCAATGCTTTTTACCTCACCTGGCACGTAGTGCCAAGGTGAGCTTTTAGGATCGCTGGATGACCGTCGTCTGTCCGCACAACTGAAATGGGTTAGAGAGCCTTTTCTGGCCAGATAACGGTAAACATAACAAAAGAAGACAATAGAGTTCATTCCGTAACAATAGAATAAGGGGCCGTGGCCTGTTATTCAAACAAAAGAAAATAACAAAAGAAAAGGCCTTCTAACCCACTTCGGTGGCACGTCCGTCCGTTCACAATTGTTCGTTAACACTCTAGCAGGTTCAAATCTCATTGGATCTTGATGAAACTTGGTCACAATGTTTGCCTTAATAAAATCTAGGTCAAGTTCGAATGTGGGTCATGTCCGGTCAAATACTAGGTCACTAGGTCAAATTATCGAAAAACCTTGTTAACACTCTAGAGGCTACAAATTTCATTGGATCTTCATGAAACTTCATCAATATGATTGCCTCAATGAAATCTAGACCAAGTTCGAATGTGGGTCATGTCCGGTCAAAAGGTCACTAGGTCAAATCTGTGAAAAACCTTGTTAACACTCTAGAGACTACAAATTTCATTGGATCTTCATGAAACTTCATCAAAATGTTTGCCTCAATGAAATCTAGGTCAAGTTAAAATGTGGGTCATGTCTGGTCAAAAACTAGGTCACTAGGTCGAATCATCGAAAAACCTTATTAACACTCTAGAGACTACAAATTTCATTTGATCTTCATAAAACTTTATGAAAAGGTTAACCTCAATGAAATATAGGTCAAGTTCAAATGTGGCTTATGTCTTGTCAAAAACTAGGTCACTAGGTCAAATCATCCAAAAACCTTGTTAACACTCTAGAGACTACAAAATTCATTGAATCTTCATGAAACTTGAACAAAATGTTTGTCTCATTGAAATCGAGGTCAAGTTAGAATGAGGGTCATGCCAGGTCAAAAACTAGGTCACACGGTGTTTATGGTTACATGGTTACCAGGTGAGCGATTTAGGGCCATAGTGGCCCTTGTTTCAAAAACCCATTTCATTTAAAATCCATGGAGTAATACCCAATTCCAAGACAAAGCTTATCTACAACTCTGGTTATTATATATATTTTAAACTTTATTTACATGAGTAATCTAGCACAGAATGAGATACAGAATGAAAGTTCAACAAAGTAATGTTTATCTAATAATTTTGATCAAATTGTTGTGAAACGTCAATTTGTAGATAATCGTATTGAAAAAGCCAGTTGGAACCTGGTTTTGCAAGAAGAAAATATGGGCACTTGCAAAAAAATGCAAGTGGGAAAAAAATCTAAAGCAGGGCTGCACAAATAAATTTTTTAGCCACTTGTCCAGGACAAGTGACTTTCAAAAAGTCACTTGTCCTGAACAAAAAACCACTTGTCCAACTTTTTATAAACCTGATTCGAAAACATGGTTCCATGTAAATGCCGGCAAAAGGGAACCCATTAAATTGATACTTTCAATTTGAGCATATCAATTTGTTTTAATTTTTATCGGTTATAAAGACAAAATGGTATTTATATATTTTACTTATTATTATTATTATAATTAAAATTATGATATGAATATACATGTATACTCTATGAAACATAATTAACTAGACTATCACACCTTATCACTTAAATGTAGAATCTGTAATGTATCTCCACTATTTCTTTAACCCATTACCCCACAAATTTGCATGTATGCCTTTAATTGATTCCTCCGCTAAAGTAAAAAGATCCACACTTAAGATCTACATTTTAATTACAAGAGCCCCATGGGGCATATTCGCTCACCTGAGAATAATTGGAAAAATGGAGATATTGATTTATGTCCAGGACTGACCTAGATATGCAACAGACCGGAACAATTTGAACAAAATATGTAAAGTATATGTAAAAGTGTCACCATACAGAATATAAAAGCTCTGGCCATATTAGTTTCAGAGAAGAAGATGTTTGAAAATTTCACTATATAACTCTATGTAAAACAGTGATCCCCGGGGCGGGGCAAACTTTGAACAAACTTAATAGAGGACCTGTAGGCGATGATATTAGTCATATATCTAAGCTCTGGCCCTTGTAGTTTTAGACAAGAAGATTTTTTAAGTTTTCACTGAAAAAATCTATTTTTAGCTCCTGTGACCTAGTTATGCAACGGACCAGAACCATTTGTACAATTTCGGTATAGGACATCTAGAAGTGTCACTATGCCAAATATCAAAGCTCTGGCCATATTAGTTTCAGAGAAGAAGACGTATGAAAATTTCACTATATAACTCTATGTAAAACCGTGACCCCCGGGCCGGGCCAATTTTGACCCTAGGGGCATAATTTGAGCAAACTTGATAGAGAACCTGTAGGCGATTCTATGTGCCAAATATCTAAGCTTTGGCCCTTGTAGTTTCAGACAAGAAGATTTTTTAAGTTTTCATTGAAAAAATCTATTTTTAGCTTCTGTGACCTAGTTATGCAACCGACCACAACCATTTGAACAATTTGGTAAAGGACATCTAGAAGTGTCTCCATGCCAAATATCAAAGCTCTGGCCACATTGGTTTCAGAGAAGAAGACGTTTGAAAATTTCACTATATAACTCTATGTAAAACTGTGACCCCCGGGCGGGGCCAATTTTGACCCCTGGGGCATAATTTGAACAAACTTGATAGAGGACCTGTAGATGATGATATGTGCCAAATATCTAAGCTCTGGCCCTTGCAGTTTTTGACAAGAAGATTTTTTAAGATTTCCAAATTTTTTTCAATTTGGTTGCCATGGCAACCAGAGTTCTGCATTGTTTTTAATTCTTTGAACAAATTTGAAAGAGCTTGACCCAAGGAACATTTCTGTAAAGTTTGGTTGAATTCTGTCAAGGGGTATAGGAGGAGATGTCATTTGAAGCAATTGTTAACGACGACGCACATACGCACGACGCACATACGCACGGCGCCGGACACAGGGCCATCCCAATAGCTCACCTTGAGCCTTTGGCTCAGGTGAGCTAAAAATAAGGGATCCCTTATGACAGGGACACTTTTCACCCAAAGCTTTAATTCTTACAATTGATATCTCTATATTAGTTATACACTTGTTGGTTTTGACATGAACATTTTAAAAGATTTTCCCTTAAGTAGCCATGGCAACCAGGGTTCTACATGGTTCCAATACATGATATGATATGTTTTATTCAGCAAAGACATACATGTCTATCAGCATTATATAATATAATACATATAAAGACGAGTAATGACGGGCAGTCATTCTTATAACAATAATCTGCAAAGTATATTAGAATCTGCACATTTTATATTTTTTGTATATGAATTGTTGATTATTTAACACATTTGTTTTCTCTTCAGGATAATAATCCCAGCATAAAAATTATTTCAAAACTCTAGAAGTTTGCAGATTTAAGCTTAAAAAATGGCTTAAAGTAAGGCAGAATACGCATTATGACGCATTCCGACTCTACTTTAAACCCGCTTCAAGTATTCAACTTTCTAAAAACGAGCTATGGAGCAAAGTGTTAACTATCGGAGAAAGCCCCCGTTTGTTAACCTATTGCTCCATAGACACGCAATTCAACACTTTTGTATTTATTTCGAAGTAATTCCTGCTTATGCAGTCACGTTTCTTAAAATAAATTATCTCTATACTCTAGCTGATGGTAGCCTAGAGATTAAAACTTTAAACAGGCTTAAAGTAAAGCAGAACGCGCCTTAAGGCGTTTTCTACTTCACTTTAAATCCGCTTCAAGTGATCACCTAAACATATCCCGTTTATATAATCATGAATATATATTAAATCGAATATTGTCTACAGTGTAGTAGACAATACATGATGCCTTATCTATTTAAGCTTAATTCAGGTTGAAAGCAAAGCAGAATGCGCCTTACTACGCATTCTCCTTTGCGTTAAACCCGCATTAAGTGATCATCTAAACCTATCCCGAGTATATAATCATGAATATGTTAGAACCACAAATAGTTTCTATATCGTAGTAAACAGTAGGTGATACCTAAAATCTCTTAACTTAAAGCAAGTTGAAAGCAAAGCAGAACACATGTTTAGGTGTATACTACTTTACTTTAAACCCTCTTTAAGTGTCCACCTGTCTTCGATGCTAGAAACTAGCCTACAGTCATGAATATGTATCAAAACATATATATGGATATTGGATCAGGTGGTAGCATCAAACGCTAAGTTTGGCATAGGCTGAAAGCAAAACAGAACATGTCCTAAGGCGAGTTCTAATTTGCTTTAAACCGCCTAAGAAAATGACAACGGGTTTATACAGGTATGGATATGTATCGTAACAGATATATTCGATATTATTGTAGATGTTAGCTTAACACACGTAAACTTAAAGCAAGTCTATAGTAAAGCAGAATGCGCGTTAATGTGCTTTCTGCTTCACTTTAAACCTACATCAAGTGAACACTTGTCAAGTCTAGGGATAGCAGATGGTTTTTATTTAAACTCTATGCTTAAACTGTATGCTTAAAGCAGACTGAAGGTAGAGCAGAACGCGCCTTATGCATTCTGCTTCACCTTAAACCCGCTTTAAGTGGTTTCATGTCTTCAATGTTAGGTAACGACTATAGGTTTATAATGTATATACAATCCTGGATATTCATCATAATCAATATGTTCTATATTGTAGCAGGTGACAGCTTAAATCTCTAAGCTTAGTGCAATTTGAAAGCAAAGCAGAATGCATGTTAAGGTACATTCTGCTTTACTTTAATTCCACTTCAAGTGGTCACCTATCCTCGATGATAGAAACTGGCAATGCATTTATAAAGTCTGTACAGTCTTGAATGTGTATTAACAAATATTCTCGGTATTATAGCAGATGGTTGCTTAAAGCTCCAAGCTTAAAGCAGGCTGAAAGCACTACAGGATGCGTTTTACGGCGCATACTGCTTTGCTTTAAAACCGTTTTAAGTTGTCACCTATCTCCAGTGTTAGTTTATGCAGTCATAAGTATGTTTTGTATCAAATATGTTCAGAATTGTAGCAAATGGTAGCTTGGAATCTATAAGTTTAAAGTTTAAAGCTTAAAGCTTAAAGCTTAAAACTTAAAGCAGGTCGAAAGTAAAACGGAATGCGCCTTAAAGTGCATTCCGCTTTACTTTAAACCAACATCCAGTCGTCAGTTATCTTCACAGCTAGTAAATTTGAAATGGCTAGATTTAATATTATTGATATAATAAGTAAGTGTTGGTTTCTCGAACCGACATAATTTGTATCTGGTAGAAAAATACATATATATGAAACAAAATTTCGCAAGCGAGCGCACAGTAATTGATGCAGAGTTGCGGTGTGTACCTCACATTTCCATTATGATACCAGATTAAATGCTTTGTAAATATAAATACTTAAGTTTCTCATTTCTTTTTTGTTACTTGTCGAGAGAAGTTCGATTAGTTTTGGTATATTGGGTCTCTGCCAATAATATTTATTAATGTAAGTAGACCTTAAGCTTCTATATTTTCTACACTTAAATAAAAAGTGAAATTCATCTTCAAGCTCGTGACATTCTAAACACTTTCGGTCGTTAAGAGGCACTGGGTTTGGTTTTTTGTATCGGCCCTTCTCTACTTCTAATTTATGTGAAGACAGTCTCAATTTAGTCAATGCTATTCTGAACTTTGTAAATGTGACATGATTTAAGTAGTCTTGAAAACAAAAATTTGAAAATAACCTGTAAAAACGAGCTTTTGGTGAGTTATTTAATCTAGTCTGCCAAATTTGCATCATGTTGTCTTTCAGTCTTTGTTTGAAAACAGACAGAAAATGAGTTTTATTTCCGACTCCCTGAAATAGCCAAACTTCATAAAAACCCAAGTCTGACAACATCTTTTTCACAAGGGATGCCCAGTTATCTTTTCTTGGCATTTTTTCAATGTCATTTACAAGTGTTATATATGCATGTTTTATGTATTTTGTTTCCGGACATTGTACAATTTTCAACCAATATTTTACTATTCTGAGGAAGCGATTAAACTGCAAAGGGAAACGCCCCAATTCCCCATAAACCATATCTGTTTGTGTGCTTTGTTTTACATGTAATAGTCGTTTACAAAATTGCAGATGAACTTTCTCGACTTTGTCGGCCTTACAAAAACCCCAGACTTCAGAACCATAACAGAGAATGGGACTGATAAGTTTATCAAAAAGTTCTAGATAATGTTTGAACGGTATACCCTTAAAACTGTACAAATATTTATTCAGTTTAAAAATTGCCTTCTGTGCTTGTCCAGACAAGGTAGACTGTGCCTCAGGAAAAGCCCCTCCAGTTGTGAAAACGATCCCTAGGAAAACAAATTTGCTTACAATTTCCAAATTGGTAGTACCGTAATAGAAACTCAAACCCCTCCTTGGTAAACCTCCCTTCCTGAAGACCATACATTTAGTTTGAACAATATCAATGGGGCGATAACAATACATCTAAATAATTTTAATATAGGACCATCTAAGGAACATAATTACCTTTAGTATACTTGTGCCTTCAATATTCAATAAAGAATGAAATTTAATATTGTTTCCCTTTTGTCTCTTAATTCTATGTTAAACATTTGAAAGTGTGTAAAAGTTATCTTTCCTTTATTTCAAACTGTCACAATTTTTCTGTAATTTACAGATTTTCTTTAAATTCACATTTGCAAAATCATCATCTAAACTTTGATTTGCTTAAATCATGTTTACATAACATTTTAAAGACACATTTCCTACATAAAAATCATAAACCTATTTATTAGATATAAAAATAAATGTTGCTATTTAAACAAAAGAATGCTACCTTTTTCACTCTAACTTCTTAATCACTCTATATTATAAGGACAAACGATCCTGTATTGATTTGTATGAAACATTCAACAACAACAAAAATATTAATTTAGCGTATGCAACCGATTTTACATGTACACGACTACTCATCAACACGTTGAAATAAAAATCTTTGTGCC
Organism: Gari tellinella; assembly: GCA_922989275.2. NCBI lineage: Eukaryota > Metazoa > Mollusca > Bivalvia > Cardiida > Psammobiidae > Gari > Gari tellinella. The sequence goes on from OV277859.1 coordinate 69,386,587, forward strand.
CTTGTCTACACACTTGAATTGTCAGAAGTTTACAAGCTTTGATTGACCATCAGATGCTGGTTATGTGTAAGATGGAGAGTCCCTTTGTGTAACACATTGAGATTACGTAATCAAAGGGTGGTGCCGTGGAAACGTGTGAGAGACTGACAGTCACACGAAATTGACATAAAACAGTCATGTAGATCTACTGTGAATTTGTGGTAGTTGACACGCGGATTGGCTTGATGCCTAGGGAACATGGATAACTGGATTATAAGACCTTTGCACAGCAGGTAGGCTAGAAGCACTCGCGGCATTTTATGATTCAGGCCACCTCACTAACCTGAAGTCCCGTAGTGTTAATCAACCAGCTATTTTTGAAATTTGCCGATTTTGATCGGGACTAAAGTTGGAAAATAGTCACTTGTCCGGGACTAGATTCTAGAAAATAGGCACCTGTCCGGAGCCATTTTCCACTTGTCCGGGACGTCGGGCTATGGGATTTGTGCAGCCCTGTAAAGTTCAAGCCCTGTTTAACATTATAGAAAATGTTTTTGTGGGTGTTATTACTTGTCATATAATCACCAGTAACCTTACAGGCATAAAAATGTGTAGGGGTACAGGGAAGTGTATCAAGAAAAAATACATGTCTGAAGATGACCTCTTTCCCGAAGCAGAAAAAATTATCATAACAGAAAAAGGAGTTTTAAAGTTATTAATAAACATAAATCCCCACAAAGCAGTGGGGCCTGGCCAAATAAAGCCGCTAATATTAAAAGAATTAGCAAATGAAATTTCACCAATCCTGACGACAATCGTCCAAAAATCTCTTCAGTCGGGGAGGTACCGTCAGACTGGAAAAAGGCACGTATCTCGCCAGCTTTCAAGAAAGGACAGCAATACCTAGCAGAGAACTATCGACCCATTTCGCTAACCTGTGTTGAACACTGGGACTGTACCTGGCCGGTCACTTTACCGACGAACCAGTCGTAATGCTAACCCAAAATCCTGAGAGCAAAGGAGGGAAGCCATTACTACCAAATTTCAAGTCTTTGGTTTGACTCGGCCGGGGATTGAACCCGCAACCTCCCGCACTGCAAGCGGACGCTCTACTCCTGAGCTATACAGGCGGTTATACACCCATCTGCTAGAATCTGCATGTCTATGAAAACAAAACATATCCTCGATTCTATCTGTATCTATAGATACTAAATATATAGATTCCTATATATCAAGAAGCTTCCATGACTCCAGGACAAACACAAAAATACGTAACTTGGTGATGACTCAGCTTGGACTCGAACCCAGGACCTCTGGCTTACCATGCCAACGCTCTAACCACTGAACTACCGAGTCACCCAGAAAAGCCATTCAACCATTTCACGATATTCTCTACCCGGCTACACACACCCCCTCTACACAAGAATGTGTCCCGAAATCGAACTCATACCCTCCACGAGTTTCTTATTTTTATCTATATTTCATTTAAACTACCCGAAGGGTTATTTACGTTGGGTGCCAAATGTAACTTGGTGAAAAAGTTGTGACTCAACTGGGACTTGAACCCAGGACCTCTGGCTTACCATGCCAACGCTCTAACCACTGAGCTACCGAGTCACTCACAAAAGCCATTCAACCATTTCACCATATTCTCTACCCAGCTACAAATACATGATTTGGCAGGTCATTGTGCGATCTGCTAACATCATCGCAAAAGGCAGTTCCGGTTTGTAATTTGATAAGAATAGCAACACTGCCAAAAAAATTTGATGAAAATTTATAGTTTAGAAGTTAAATTTTGAAGAAAAATATATTTTTCAAAAAAAATAATATCAAAATTGATCACATACCTTATCTATGTAATGTTCCTTGGTAAAAACACATTTTTTCAATATAACGCTAAATACTTATTACATGTACATAGTGAGTGTTTTGAAATTTCATGACCTTTCACAGAAGAATTTTAAAGGAATTTATTTAGCCTCTGGCTATAGAAGTTCCCATGAAATTTCACTATTTTGTATATATACAATATCGAAGGCATCATCATCATTGCTTTTAAAATAATCACTTGTATGGATTTTTTACGAACAGGTATAGCAACCATGGCAGAGAAAACAAATTATCATGTGAAAGATATTGAGGCTGATTTGAAAAGAATGTTGAACATGTCATCATCTAGCGGAGAAAAATCTAAACACCCACAGAATGACAACGATATGAAATCAGAGTTGAATAAGATTTTAAGCCAGTCATCAAGTAAGATGATGCCACAGCAGGAGCCAACTGTAAGGAATCAATCTCCAAAACCTGGTGGAAAGATATTCAAAGAAAATTTGCCAAATACTGTGAAGGTATTTTAGATTTTTTATCTCCTTTTGCATATGTAAAAAATTAACAACAACACATAATTTTCAAAAACTAATTTCACTTTTATAAAAAAAAAATCAATGTTTTTTGTTTGTTTTTAGCTCACCTGAGCACAAAGTGCTCAAGGTGAGCTATTGTGATCGGTCGCCGTCCGTCGTACGTTAGTGTTGGTGTCGTCCGTTCACAATTTGTTTCAAACAACTTCACTGAAACCAATGGCCCAATTTTAACCAAACTTGGTCAGATACATACTGTAGTTGTGAGCTTCAAAAATTTAAAAAAAAAAGTGGGTGGGGCAATCGGTCTTGTTGCCATGGCAACCATGCACAATACTACTACAGTAAAACTCTGATATAGTGAATTTACTTCACTATAAGCATACTTCACTATATTGATATAGTGAAATAATTCGCTATAATTTTTCAACTCAAATATGGATTCATATACTCCTATATGTACAGTGCATAGCTCTGCATGTACATGTACGTGTAGCTGAATCTGTATTTAAGTGAAATATATGTTATTCAACAGGAAATAATAACTATTAATTCATGTAAAGTAACTTTATATATTTAGGCTAATTCAGTGTATATTAATATAAACGCAGTGAATAATTAAAGCATGTATAGTTGTAATAGTTTGAGCTACGATTTACATAGCACAGGCAAAGAGTTGTTTCAACACTTCATGTACACTGTATCTAGTCTAGAATCACTCTCTTTTTAGACGTGAAAAAGTCTGTCATATGTTTTGGGCCATTTTGCTTTCTTTGCATTTTCCTAGAAATACTTTCATTGTTTGAAGCAATTCGAAAAAAGCTTGGGTGTGTTTGTTTCACCTTCCAATGCCCGCTCTAATAACGCTATTGCTGCAGTGGAGTCACTGTACATGAACTAAGTGTTTGTGGCAACATTTCAAAGTCCGATGCTATATCCTTTTTAGCTTTTTCCCTTCCTCAACACATTTTATTATCTGATATTTTGTCTTTAAAGAGATCGCTTTCCTTTTTAGCTCACCTGGCACGAAGTGCCAAGGTGAGCTTTTAGGATCGCTGAATGTCCGTCGTCCGTCGTCTGTCCGTCCACAATTGTTCGTTAACACTCTAGCGCCTCCAAATTTCATCTTATCTTCATGAAACTTCATGACAATGTTTGTCTTGATGAAATCTAGGTCAAGTTCGAAAGTGGGTCATGTCCGGTTAAAAACTAGGTCACTAGGTCAAATCATAGAAAAACCTTGTTAACACTCTAGAGACTACAAATCTCAATGGATCTTAATGAAACTTGGTCAGAAAGTTTGCCTCATTGATATCTAGGTCAAGTTCGAATGTGGGTCATGTCCGGTCAAAAACTAGGTCACAAGGTCAAATCATAGAAAAATCTTGTTAACACTCTAGAGGCTACAAATCTGAATGGATCTTAATGAAACTTGGTCAGAATGTTTGCCTCATTGATATCTAGGTCAAGTTTGAATGTGGGTCATGTCCGATCAAAAACTAGGTCACTAGGTCAAATCATAGAAAAACCTTGTTAACACTCTAGAGGCTACAAATCTCAATGGATCTTAATGAAACTTGGTCAGAATGTTTGCCTATTGATATCTAGGTCAAGTTCGAATGTGGGTCATGTCCGGTCAAAAACTAGGTCACTAGGTCAAATCATAGAAAAACCTTGTTAACACTCTAGAGGCTACAATACTCAATGGATCTTAATGAAACTTGGTCAGAATGTTTGCCTTATTGATATCTAGGTCGAGTTCGAATATGGGTCATGTCCCGTCAAAAACTAGGTCACTAGGTCAAATCATAGAAAAACCTTGTTAACACTCTAGAAGCTACAAATCTCAATGGATCTTAATGAAACTTGGTCAGAATGTTTGCCTTATTAATATCTAGGTCAAGTTTTGAATGTGGGTCATGTCCGATCAAAAACTAGGTCACTAGGTCAAATCATAGAAAAACCTTGTGAACACTCTAGAGGCTACAAATCTCTTTGGATCTTGATGAAACTTGGTCAGAATGTTTGTTTTATTGATATCTAGGTCAAGTTCGAATATGGGTCATGTCCGTTCAAAAACAAGGTCACTAGGTCAAATCATGCGAAAATCTTGTTTACACTTTAGAGGTTGATTGTGGGTATACATTTCCAGTCATAATCTAGGTCACTATAGGTCAAGTTTGCCATGGTGTACCAGGTGAGCGATTTAGGGCCATAGTGGCCCTTGTTTTTTTAACTTTCTATTGCGTATAGGTACAGCCGAATAACACAGAGCACTAAACTTAGAATTGTCGCGGAAATAACAAAAGTAACAAAACTCAGATTTTATTTGTGCGTTTCTCTTTATTTAACAAACCACGAAGTAATTACTTCATGAACAAACTGAGCGATGTTAAGTTATCGTGTACCGAGAGAGTACAATGCCGGAGCTTAACGGTCAGCTAATTATACCTACCCTTATTATCGATCGATTGGACACATAGTCACATACTACACAGCGATTGTTTGAGAGGTGCGAAAATTAACACATGCTGCACTTAGTATGCCTCCAGGTTCGTCTTCACTATAACGCAGGCATTTTAAGCAATTTTAATCATTTCAGGACCTGAGATTTGATTCACTATAAGCAAAACTGCACTATAACCAAATTCACTATAAACATCAAATTTTGTATAGGCTATAGAGGCTTTTCGCCTGGGAATCGATTTCGATTCACTATAACACGAAATTCACTGTATCAGAGTTCACTATAACTGGGTTTTACTGTACTACTATTGGATTTTGATTAACGTGCAGGTTCAGGGGCAATATCCATATCAGTGGGCCCCCTTCCAGGCAGCTGGCTTGCTGCACGCATGGCAGTTCTTACACCTGATCTCCAGGTGTCTCTCTCTCGAGGGTCAATTCCAGTGAGATTCCATTCTCTGCAATCCCTCTCTGTCAACTGTTTCCAGGTCATCCTAGGCCTTCCAGGCCCACATGTGCCATCAACATGTGTGTTGCAGGCTGCCTTCAATGCACCGCTGGATCTCTCCACGTGGCCGTACCACCTTGGCCTTCTTTCCTTCAGGATGATGATAAAATATCTATAAAAATCTTCTTCTCAAGAACGACTGGTCTGATTTCAATTTGGTTTGCACCAAAATAATTCTCAATTGATATACTTTCAAAATTGTTCAAAGAATTTTGATCCGTCAAAAAACATGGCCGCCAGAGGTCGTGGTCAATTTCCGTATTTACATCATATTGACAACCAAATTCAAAACTTTACGATTTTTTTCTTTTCAAAAACCGTTAGTCCTAGGACAATCAAATTTCATATGTAGCATCATGTTGTAAACCTTTACCAAGATTATTCAAATTATGATCCCGGGTCAAAAATGGCTCCACACCGGGCATATCAGTTTTTTAGCTCACCTGGCACGAAGTGCCAAGGTGAGCTATTGTGATCGCCCTGTGTCCGTCGTCGTCCGTTTTCCGTCGTCAAACTTTTTGTTCAAAGATCTTCTTCTTGGAAACCAATGGGCCAATTTCATCAAAACTTCATAGGATTGTTCCTTGTAAGGTACTCTCTCAGATTTCTTCAAATATAGGTAATCCAATTGAAATTGTGGTTGCCATGGCAACCAATTGAAAAAACTTTAAAAATCTTCTTGTCAAAAACTACTGGTCCGAATTGAAAATAATTTTACCCAAATGTGCCATTGGTGACCCTCTATCAGATTTCTTAAAATAATTTTCCTATCTTGAAAAACATGGCCGCCAGTGGGTGGGGCAGATTTTCCTTATATGGCTATATAGTGAAAACTTAAAAAATCTTCTTGTCAAAAACTAGTGGTCCGATTTGAAAGTAATTTTATGCAAATGATCCATGGGTGACCCTCTACCAGATTTCTTAAAATTATTTTGATATCTAAAAAAACATGGCCGCCAGTGGGTGGGGCAAAATTTCCTTATGTTACTGTATAGTAAAAACTTTAAAAATCTTCTTCTCTGAAACTACTGGTTCAAATTAAAAATAATTTAATACAAATGGTCAATTGATGATCTTCTACCAGATTTCTTAAAATCATTTTGTTATCTAAAAAAACATGGCCGCCAGTGGGTGGGGCAAGTTTTCCTTATGTTACTGTATAGTAAAAACTTTCAAAATCTTCTTCTCTGAAACTACTGGTCCAAATTAAAAATAATTTTGCAGAAATGGTCAATTGATGATCCTCTACCAGATTTCTTAAAATCATTTTGTTATCTTAAAAAACATGGCCGCCAGTGGATGGGGCATGTTACTGTATAGTAAAAACTTAAAAAATCTTCTTCTTTGAAACTACTGATTCAAATTCAAAATAATTTTACACAAATGGTTAATTGATGACCCTCTACCAGATATCTTAAAATCATTTTGTTATCTAAAAAAAAAGGCCGCCAGTGGGTGGGACAAGTTTTCCTTATATTTCTGTATAGAAAAACTTTCAAAAAAATTCTCTTGAAACTATTGGTCTGATTTAAGAATTATTTTACACAAATAATGATTCATGGGTTACCCTTTGCCAGTTTTCTTCAAATAATCTTCCTAGCTCAAACAACATGGCCACCAGTGGGTGGAGGTTAAATAAGTGAAAACTTAATCATAACTAGTCGATTTACATGACCGTAATCATGGATACCAGGTGAGCGATTTTAGGGCCGCATGCGGCTCTTGTTGCAACAAGTATCAACTCTGAAAAAGTCAATCAAGTATTAAGCCTAGAGATCTAACCAAAATAACGTGCATAAGATACATGCATCCATTGTAACACAGTGATCGAGTGGAGTTAATCAAATTGTAATTAGGTCAGTAACACATACCTCAAGTTACAGTATTCTATACTGGGCCACATTCCGGGGAAAGCCTTTGTTGATTCCTACACAGTGTACAGCATGTCCCATAAATTTTGGCTCAACAATCTGGTCAATTCTCAGGACTCACATTGGGGTGTCTTTCAAGATTTGTTTTTGAGTTTTAACATCCGGCGCAAAAACGGTAAACATGAATAGTAAACTCAAATTTCACTGGCTAGCCCAGTCACTATACACTAATCAGAGCCATGGGGATTCTGTACTGGAGAATTAATCAAGGTTTAACTCATTGAGTCCTTGTGACGGCATATATGCATCCTCTACCAAATGTGTACTTGTGAAGAGTAAACTTGTCTAATACAAACAGTGAAGTCCCTGATTAGAGGGCTCCTGCAGATCATCAAACCCTCTATAATCAGGGACTTCACTGTTTGTTATTTTGCAATACAATTATAAAACCCCACCTAAATAGTCTAAAATGGACCAGCCTTTATTGTAAACTGGAATTGTCCATTGAAAGTCTCAGGGGATAATGAGTTAAAGGCTTTCTGTTTTAAGCAGCCACATGCCTTAGCCACCTAATAATTAACACAATTTAAAATGGCCAGTCAGTAAAGGGGTTTACTGTCTGCCAGATGGGTCTAAAAAATTCTCTATGTCCAAAGAATGCACACACTGATAAGAACTTAGAATATTATAGCGGTTTATACTGCCAGAGGGGTCATAAAATTTCTAAGTTCTCTTTCTGTGAGCTCGCGCGAGCTTAGAGGCTTTTAAGCTCGCGGATGAAGGACCCGTGAGCTTAGAGGCTTCTAAGCTCGCGGATGAGAGCTCGCGCGAGCTTAGAGGCTTCTAAGCTCGCGCAAGCCAAAAGGCAAATAAGCTCGCGCGAGCATCAGCGTGCTTGAGACAAGCTCGTAGCCCTAGACAGATAGTCAATACGAGCTAGTACGAGCTTGTTGCGAGCTCGCAACAAGCACGTACGATCTTAACTTAAGCTAACTTTTTCATAAGGGTGTGTCCGTCACTTTTTCTTTAAAGATCTTCTTCTCGGAAACCACTGGGCCAATTTCTTCGAAACTTCATAGGATTGTTCTTTGTAGGGTACTCTCTCAGATTTGTTCAAATATAAGTCATCCAATTGAAATTGTGGTTGCCATGGCAACCGATTGAAAAAACTTTAAAAAATCTTCTTGTCAAAAACTACTTGTCCGAATTGTAAATAATTTTACACAAATGTGCCATTGGTGACCCTCTATCAGATTTCTTAAAATAATTTTCCTATCTGAAAAAAACATGGCCGCTTGTGGGTGGGGCAGATTTTCCTTCTATGGCTATTTAGTGAAAACTTTAAAAATCTTCTTGTCTGAAACCGCTGGTCTGATTTGAAAGTAATTTCACACAAATGATTCATGGGTGACCCTCTACCAGATTTCTTAAAATAATTTTGATATCTAAAAAAACATGGCCGCAAGTGGGTGGGGCACATTTTCCGGGTCACCCGAAAAACCGAAAACAGCCTGTTTTCGCGAAAACAGGCGAAAACAGGCTGAGCTTACGAAAACAGGCTAGAAAAAAGGTTTTATGTTGTGAAAGTATATTTAAAGCCATCAATAACAGTTTATTAGTCTATTATAAAATAATAATCGTCATTCCTACTCAAAAAGGTGCTTTTATTGCCCCAAAATCGGCGTCAATATGAAAAGTGCCGGTCCGACATGACATACGAAAACAACCGAACACACCACTTAGAAGCTATATGTATGTTGTACTGATATCGTATTATACGGTATTCATATTTTTTATATCGTTAATACGGTATTAATATTGTTTATTTACCAATATATTTTAACAAATTATCAAAAAAAATGCTTTTGATGGCTAGCAATCGTCGCAATATGGAAAAATGCTGACCTGCCTTAACTTACGAAAACAGCCTGAAAACACCATTTGAAACAGATATGCTGTACAAATATCGTTATGGCATGCAAAGAAAAATGATATAGAGTTGGTATTATAATTTGTCTGGCTAAAAGTCGGCAACAAATGTTCAGCTGTTTTCGGTTATTCGGGTAACCGCATTTTCCTTATGTTACTCTATAGTAAAAACTTTAACAAGAAATATCTTTAAAAAAGATATTCGGCGGAATGGGTGGTGAAGGTAATGATGTATATGTAATTGATTTTATCAAAGAATTATCCAAGAATTGCAATAAATAGGATGGTAAATCAGGATATTAAGCTCAATATTTATCTAATAAGTAAGTAATCTACGACCACATACATATAATCAAAGACTGAAGGTCTTGAGAGTCGCCAAAAATGAGTTTTTGCAATCATTATACTACTGGATCTGAGGTTAATCATTAGTTTGTTAAGGCAGTTGGTCTCTCAAAGACTGAAGGTGAAAGAACAGCAGAGAGCATTTACACACGTTTATGCTTTTGATCGGGCTACATTTTGCTGCAAGTTGTCAGCTGTTTGTCAGCTGTTTTTATTCCATCAATAAGTTCTTTTTCAGAGGTGGTTGTAGAGAGATTTACTTGAAAATTCTTGACAGAAGGTACAGTTTGCACATGGATCTGCTACTGGTCCAATTTGAAAATAATTTTACACAAATGATCCATTCATGACTCTCTACCAGATTTCATAAAATCATTTTGTTATCTTTAAAATCATGGCTGCCAGTGGGTGGGGCATGTTTTCCTTATATTTCTGTATAGAAAATCTTTAAAAATCTTTTTCTCTGAAACTTTTGGTCTGATTTAAGAATATTTTTACTTAAATAATGATTCATGGGTGACCCTTTGCCAGTTTCTTTCAAATAATCTTCCTAGCTCAAACATGGCCACCAGAGGGTGGGGATGAATTTACCAATGATGGCATATAGTGAAAACTTTACCATTACTGGTTCATTACCATGACCATAACCATGGGTACCAGGTGAGCGATTGAGGGCCGCATGCGGCTCTTGTCATAGAAAAACCTTTAAAAATCTACTTCTCTAAAACCGTAAGGCCCAGACCATACATATTTGACATGTAGCATTGCCTTATGGTCCTCTACCAAGATTGTACAAATCATGACCCCTGGGTCAAAAATGGCTCCGCCTCAGGGCTTATCAGTTTTACATAGACTTATATAGGAAAACCTTAAAAAATCTTCTTCTCTGAAACCGTAAGGCCCAGACCTTTTATATTTGGCATCTAGCTTTGCCTTATGGTCCTCTATCAAGATTGTTCAAATCATGACCCCAGGGTCAAAATGGCCCTGCCCCGGGGTTTATCAGTTTTACATAGACTTATATAGGAAAACCTTTAAAAATGTTCATCTCTGAAACTCTAAGGCCCAGACCTTTTATATTTGGCATCTTGCTTTGCCTTATGGTCCTCTACCAAGATTGTTCAAATCATGACCCCCGGATCAAAAATAGCTCCGCCCAGGGGCTTATAAGTTTTACAAAGACTTATGTAGTAAAACCTTTAAAAAATCTTCTTCTCTGAAACCGTAAGGCCCATGACCCCAGGGTAAAAAATGGCCCTGCCCCAGGGCTTATCAGTTTTACATATACTTCTACAGGAAAACCTAATTCCGAGTTGTTACAGTTTCATGCAACAGTCCACATACATGCAATGACAAACTTCATTATGCATCGAGTATAACACAATAGTTAGTCAGGTGAGCGATTTAGGGCCGCATGCGGCTCTTGTATTCTGTATGGTGACACTTTTAAATATCCTTTACATATTTTGTTCAAATTGTTCAGGTCTGTTGCATATCTAGGTCAGTCCTGGACATAAATCATTATCTCCATTTTTTCAGCTATTCTCAGGTGAACGAAATATGCCCCATGGGGCTCTTGTTTAAAAAATGCAAGATTTACTGCTCAGAATGGGATATTTGGTCTATATCAAGGATCAGAACTTATTTCTTTTGGGACACACATTGTTAACAAACCTTTCTTTTTGGATTTAATTACTTTAGGAAATGGAATCTGATAACCAAGGCAGAAAAAACAAGAAGAAAGCAAAAAACAAAGGGAAAAAGCAAAACCTTTCAACAGAGCTTGCCATAGACTATGCTCCACATGTGCAACAAATTGAAGATTCATCAAATCATCACCAGCGAGATCCTAGGGCACTACAAGGGACAGAAAGTATGAAATATTTCAAATCAACTACAGTAGAACCTCTCTATTACCACCACTAAGTTGTGTCAAATTTAAGTAGTTTAAGACAGGTGACTGCTTAAAGCAATGTGAAAGTGGATCAGAAAGCTCCTACAGGAGCTTTCTGTTTCACTTTCACGTTGCTTTAAGCTATCACCTGTCTTTTGTACAGACAGTTAGCCTGCTTTTTAGTGGTTGTAATTGAGAGGTTCTACTGTATTTCTGTACAGTTAAACTTGTATTAAGCAACCACTTATAAGGTATCTATGTATGTAGTCTAAATGGCAGATAGCAGCTTTACACAGGGCAAAAAATATGCAGCAAGGAGGTTTCTGCATGAAATTTGTCCACAGTATTAACCCTTTGAACCCTAGTCCCGCATATAGGCGTCCTTTTCAAACAGTGTACATGTGAATAGTACACTTGTCCTATGCAAACAGTGAAGACCCAGATCAGAGGGCTCCGAAAGGAGCCCTCTGATCAGGGTCTTCACTGTTTGTCATAATGCCAAACATTGACAAAAACAACCCTTAAAAGTCAGAAATAGACTAGACTAAAATGGAAACTGGAATTGTCCATTTAAAGTTTCAGGGAGGAAAGAGTTGAACAAATTCTCATGTGATTTAAAAGCGCAAAAGGAATTTTCTTTCATTGGCCACTTAAAACTAGTGTAGTGCAGCCAAAAGAAGTATTTCAGGAGCAAATGCAAATCTAAGGATTGCTTTTCCCAGAGTTGCAATGTCAAACTTTAACCCTTTCTCCAGTAGAACTGGCTTTTAGCGCATTCAGTTTATTCCTCTGCTGAAGAAAATAGTTTCAATTTATACAGTCATGCATATATATCATAAGAAATGTTTTATTTATTCTATCAGATGGTAGCTTAAAGCAGGCTGAAAGTAAAGCAGAATACACCTTAAGGCGCATTCCGCTTTACTTCCAACCTGCTTAAAGCAGTTACCTATTTTTAAAACTAGAAAAAGACTATGAGGTAAAGGGTCAAGATTTAGCCCCCATGTTTAAACCACCTTTTAATGTTTTTTTCTCATAAATAATGTGCAATATCGACTTAATCCTGTTTTGGCTCCATAGTCAGTTGTCACAGTAGCAAGACATTGAATTCTTTGAAATGCTTGTTAGCTCATTTACTCCTGAAACTTAAAATAGAGAAACTTCCAAAATTACAAACAGTCACTCAGTGTAGACCCATATTTCTGATATGGGTCAATTCTGTTTGCATAGGACAAGTGTACTCTTCACACTACACTGTTTGTTAAATGTGTGGTTTTTAGCTCGCCTGTTCGTAGAACAGCAGAGCTAATGTCATACCCCCGGCGTGGGCGTGAGCGTGAGCGTGGCCAAGGTTAATTTTTTTTCGGACGGGTTGTTTTAAAGCTTAATATTTGTGCTAGGGTTATGAAATTTTGTATGGAGGTTCATTTGGGGTTAAACATTGATGTTATGATGTTGGAATTTAAAAATAAATTTAATTCAAGTCAATTTTCGACATGTTTTGGACTTAAGTTTTTCGACTACAAATTACCAGGTTAAAGTTTTTTGGACGGGTTGTTTTGAACTTTAATACTTGTGCTAGGGGGCTGAAATTTTGTATGGAGGATTATTAGGGGTCAAACATTGATGTTATGAAGTTGGAATTTAAAAATAATTTTAATTTATTGTCTTTTTTTGGCATGTTTTGGACTTAGGTTTTTCGACTACACATCACCAGGGTTTCCCATAAGATTTGGCATAGCTGGCAAACTTTTAGGAAAAGCCGGCAGAGCGAGCGCAGCGAGCAAAACAACTTAGGCGAAATTGCAAAAATGGTGCAATTTCCTGCATTCTAAGTCGTTTTGGACAGGTTTAAGATAGGCAAAATATTGCTCAAGAAAAATGCAAGATGGCTAGATTTCATTGCCAAAAGGTACATTTTTCTTTGGAAAAAACCCACCTTTGCATATCATGGGTACCGTATTTCTTCCAAGTCTTGGGCCAGCAAAAGATAATTGTTTTTTTCAGTGGCCCAAGAATTAGATTTAAAAAAAACAATTTTTTTCTTAATGTTTGGTCCAACCAACATATAGATCAATGTTGAAACGTACCACTACAAGTAAAACTTATGCCAATATACGCGATTGTGCACAAAGTGTCATCTATAAACCTACTACCAGGGTGCCATACTACCAAGGACATTACTTGGGTACTCCGACAAGTCAACGGAGGAAACTTACACAACAACAACAACAACAATATGGCGGAACGTCTAAAAGAAACCTCAGCATTTCTGAACTACTGATGCTTTCCCGATACCGCTGAAAGCTTGATAAAGTTTACAGTAAAAGTTTAAAATAAATAATATCAGATAATCACATTGAATGTTCGCCTCTAATAGCATCCAAAAAAATTATCCTCTCTATACATGATACTTTTCATACTGAGATACTCAGACACGATTTACACACAAATCAATGTGTTAAAACACCACAGCATAATTGAGGAGCTCCGCCCATTTTGATTCAATGGCCTAGCCCTGGGTTCACGTAATAATATTTATCTAGATATATATCTTACACTGGAAAAAATCTGCAGCTGCAGTTTGACACTGTTATCGACATAGGATGAAAACGGTCACCCTATTCTAAAACCCTTTGAACTATACTCGTCACTAGGGTTGAAGACGGTCACCAAATTTTTCATCTCGTTGAAGTTCGCCGACCTGTTCAGAATTAGGGGCTGCAGAGAAATTATCAGAACACACAGTGACACTACCAGACGGATTTTATGAGTTTGATGCAATTATGACACGTGTGTATTCAAGGTTGGCTTATAATGGGAAAATAGAGTTTGACATGGACAATGTTTGATTACGTAATTGCTTATCTCTCAGCACTGGATTTATCTAGCCAAAAGCAATTTAGTTGATATGCCGATACGCTAATAAAGCTGAACTGTAAAATTGACAGTCTTGCTAATAACATGCAAGGCTGAGCACATTGTTTGGACAAGCTTGATTGGAGGAAATGCACGAAAGACAAATTCATGAGATCGCTAGAATATGGACTGTTTGCTATGTATTTAGGCATTAAAATGTGCTTTGTCAACTGGGAAAAGTGTAACACTGTTTCTTTGGAGTGGGAATGTGTCCAGTATTTAAATTATTTGGATTGGGAAGAGTCTGGCCTTCGAATTCATTCGAATCATTGACACGTTTCCAAATTCTCCCAACACGTTTGCAATTGTTTACAAGCCTCGAAATGATAACCGGAAATTTAACATCCTGTGTGATTTAAAAATATTTTTAGTGCTTATTCAATAGTTTCAATGCTATTTTTAGGCGGGAAATACACCTCTTTGGTCAACGCCCTGTAGTTCTGTGTGTCGAAATAATGCCTACTTAAATTCTTTGTTATTAGCGCTAATGCACTTGCATCAGGATAAATGGAATACACGTTCTTCAAGATATGGTACACACACATTTTAACCGATATTGGTGCAATTTAAAATTATGAAAAGTACGGATCCTACATTCGTCAGAATCCCGCGTAAAGGTTTATTCTGCTGTACCAAGAAGCGTATTAGTTTTATCCAAACTATCATTCTGAATACCGCGGTCATTTCGCTTCAAACTTGAACACACCTTGTCAAACGGTGCCGATTTTGCATGCGATCGAGGTATAACAGGACCGAATATATCAAATACATAGCAACCAATGTCGCTTCGTTTCTACTACGAGCGGTGCTTTTAGGAAACAAATACTGCGTAGAATCTTCTTTTAAAATCTAAATAAATAGATCTATTTTTGAAATTTTGAAAAATGGAAAATAATAGCCGGCATAAATATTGGAATAGCCGGCGATATCTGCCGGCTTCCGGCTTTTATGGGAAACCCTGATCACCAGGTTCAAAAGTTTTTTGAAAGGGTTGTTAGCTCACCTGGCACGTAGTGCCAAGGTGAGCTATTTTGATCGTGCTCTGTCCGTCGTTCGTCCGTTCGTTCGTCGTCAACAATTTCTTTAAACGACATCTCCTCCGAAACTACTGGATAGATTTTTACCAAACTTGGCCTGAATCATCCTTATATGGTCCTCTTTCAAAGTTGTTCAAACATTTCCGGTCCGTTGCATATCTAGGTCACAGGAGCTAAAAATAGATTTTTTCAATGAAAACTTAAAAAATCTTCTTGTCTGAAACCACAGTACCCTGAGCTTAGATATTTAGCACAAAGCATCGTCTTCAGGTCATCTACCAAGATTGTTCAAATTATGTCCCTTGGGTAAAAAATGACCCCGCCCCGGGGTCGTAATTTTACATAGAGTTATATAGTGAAATATTCAAACATCTTTATCTCTGAAACTAATATGGCCAGAGCTTTGATGTTTGGCATGATGACACTTCTAGAAGCTCTTAACCAATATTGTAAATATGGTTCCGGTCCGTTGCATATGTAGGTCACATGAGCTAAAAATAGATTTTTTCAATGAAATCTTAAAAAATCTTCTTGTCTGAAACCACAGTACCCTGAGCTTACATTTTTGGCACAAAGCATCATCTATAGGTCCTCTATCAAGATTGTTCAAATTATGCCACTGGGGTTAAAACTGCCAAGGCCCTAGGGGTCGCAGTTTTACAGAGAGTTATGTAGTGACATAATCTTCTCTGAAGCTACTATGGCAAGAGCTTTGATATTTTTAGCTCACCTGAGCTAGCTCAGGGTGAGCTTTTGCAATACTTGAATGTCCGTCGTGCGTCGTCCGGCGTCAACAATTTTAGTGTTTTCACTCTAGAGGCCACAATATTTATCCAATCTTTCTCAAACTTGCTCAGATTGTATATTACCATAAGAGTTCAGATGAGTTCGATTATGGTTGTAATCGAACCAATAGGTGAAGAGTTATCTTCCTTTAAATTGCTGAAAATGCCATAATATAACATGTTTACACTCTAGAGGCCACATTTTTTATCCAATCTTTCTCAAACTAGCCCAGATTGTATATAACAATAAGAGTTTGGATGAGTTCAATTGGTTGAAATCATACTAATAGATCAAGAGTTATCAACCTTTGAATTGCTGAAAATGCCATATTTAACAGTTTTTACACTCTAGAGGCCACAATTTTTCTCCAATCTTTCTCATTCTTGCTCAGATTGTAAATGACCATAAGAGTTCGAATGAGTTCGATTATGCTTGAAATCGGATTAATAGGTCGAGAGTTATCTACCTTTGAATAGCTAAAAATATCATATTGAACAGTGTTTACACTCTTGAGGCCACAATTTTTATCCAATCTTTTTCAAACTTTCTCAGATTGTATACTACCATAAGAGTTCAGATGAGCTCGAATATGGTTGAAATCAGATTAATAGGTCAAGAGTTATCTACCTTTGAATTGCTGAAAGTGGCATATTTAACAGTGTGCTTGCTAGAAAGGCTTCATTTCAGTATTATTTAGGCTCTAGTTATCTGCACTTGATGTACTCTACTATACTAGAGTAGGTCGTATTCCAATGTTATTTACATGCTATACTACAAATTTGAATGGATTTAGAATAAAAAGGGTGAAATTCAAAGGTAAAGTTATCAGGCTTCATTAAAACAGGTGAGCGATATCAGGGCCTTTAGGCCCTCTTGTTATTGTAGTGACACTTTTAGATGTTCTTTACGAATATTGCTGAAATGGTTCGGGTCTGTTGCATATCTGGGTCATATTAGCTAAAAATAGATTTTTTTTCATTGAAAAGTCTTTTTGTCTGAAACCATCCATGTACAAAATATTTGACAGCACACTTAATTTTCAAGTTCATCAGCAATATTTTTGAAATTATGTCTCTGGGGTGAAAAGTGATCCCACCCCAGGTGTCATGTGACCCTTGTGTTGGTTTTTCCAGGTGAGCGATATTTAGGCCCGCATGGGCCTCTTGTTTTAAAAGTTTAATACTGGTGCTATGGTGCTGACATTTTGTATGGTGGTTTATTTTGGGTCAAACATTGATGTTATGAAGTATGCATTTAAAAATACTTTTAATTTATGAGACTTAGTTTTTAGCTCACCTGGCACGAAGTGCCAAGGTGAGCTTTTAGGATCGCTGAATGTCCGTCGTCCGTCGGTTCACAATTGTTCGTTAACACTCTAGCGGCTACAAATTTCATCCGATCTTCATGAAACTTCATGACAATGTTTGTCTTGATGAAATCTAGGTCAAGTTCGAATGTGGGTCATGTCTGGTCAAAAACTAGGTCACTAGGTCAAATCATAGAAAAACCTCGTTAACACTCTAGAGGCTACAAATCTCAATGGATCTTAATGAAACTTGGTCAGAATGTTTGCCTCATTG
This sequence comes from Gari tellinella, assembly GCA_922989275.2. Lineage (NCBI taxonomy): Eukaryota > Metazoa > Mollusca > Bivalvia > Cardiida > Psammobiidae > Gari > Gari tellinella. The sequence goes on from OV277859.1 coordinate 69,404,267, forward strand.
ATATCTAGGTCAAGTTCGAATGTGGGTAATGTCCGGTCAAAAACTAGGTCACTAGGTCAAATCATAGAAAAACCTTGTTAACACTCTAGAGGCTACAAATCTCAATGGATCTTAATGAAACTTATTCAGAATGTTTGCCTCATTCATATCTAGGTCAAGTTCGAATGTGGGTCATGTCCGGTCAAAAACTGGGTCACTAGGTCAAATCATAGAAAAACCTCGTTAACACTCTAGAGGCTACAAATCTCAATGGATCTTAATGAAACTTGGTCAGAATGTTTGCCTCATTGATATCTAGGTCAAGTTCGAATGTGGGTAATGTCCGGTCAAAAACTAGGTCACTAGGTCAAATCATAGAAAAACCTTGTTAACACTCTAGAAGCTACAAATCTCAGTGGATCTTAATGAAACTTGGTCAGAATGTATGCCTTATTGATATCTAGGTCAAGTTAGAATGTGGGTCATGTCCGGTAAAAAACTAGGTCACTAGGTCAAATCATAGAAAAACCTCGTTAACACTCTAGAGGCTACAAATCTCAATGGATCTTAATGAAACTTAGTCAGAATGTTTGTCTTGATGAAATCTAGGTCAAGTTCGAATGTGGGTCATATCCGGTCAAAAACTAGGTCACTAGGTCAAATCATAGAAAAATCTTGTTTACACTCTTGATTAGGGGTCATGTCCAGTCATAATCTAGGTCACTGTAGGTCAAGTTTGCCATGGTGTACCAGGTGAGCGATTTAGGGCCATAGTGGCCCTTGTTTAGCTCACCTGAGCCATAGGCTCAGGATGAGCTATTGTGATCCCATTCCGTCCGTCGTCCGGTGTCCGGCGTCCGGCGTCCGTAGTACGTCGTACGTTGTACGTCGTCCGTCCACATTTTCAAACAACATCTCCTCTGAAACCAATAACCTGATTTCAACCAAACTTTATCAGAAGCATCAGTGACAAGGGGGAACGAAATCTTGTTCAAAGTTTTTGGCTAGAGTTATTCCCCTTGCTGTGGGACTAGATTTTCTAACATGACCGTATAGACAACTTTTAATGCATAAGAAAATCTTAAAAAATCTTCTTCTCAGAAACCCAAAGGCCCAGATCTTTGATATTTGGTATGTATCATTACCTAATGATCTTCTACCAAGATTGTTCAAAGTTTGACCCTGGGGTCAAAAATGGCCCCGCCCTTGGGCTTATCAGTTTTTCTTAGGAAAACCTTTAAAAATCTTCTCCTCAGAAACTGTATGGCCTAGATCATTAATATTTGACATGTAGCTTTGCCATATGGTCCTCATCCAAGAATTTATCCATATCCCTAGCCGGTGTAACAGTACTATTTAGTTTCCGTTTAATCTCGCTCAACGAGACGCTCTTATTAAGAAACAAGCAGCGAATCAAGGGCCTGGTTGAACAAGATTAATACAGTAAACACGATGGCAGATGCTTGTTCCATACTTACACGGTATATTGCAATATATTGCGATTCGATTTCTCTGTATTGCGATAAACTGTGATGCGGGTTTTGGCGAATTGTTACACCCCTATTCGTAAATATTTCAACTGCCTTGTTGAAAAATTGAATCGACTTATGGAGAGGGCAATGGAAAAAATCTGGAAATTTTAGGACAAAATAGGGGGGTCAACTTATGGTACGGGTAGACTTATGACTGCGAATATACGGTAGACGTTGACACTCATTTTGACGGACACAATTTGTCATCCTCACAAGCTATAATACTATCTAATTCTATCCATGGTTACAAGAAGTTTTTAACAATAGTGTTGAATCAGTCAGAAGCTTGTATTCTCTCTAATTTTTAGCTCGACATTTTCTAAAAGTCCAGCTATTGTCGTCTGCGTCAGTGTCTGCGTCAGCGTCTGCGTCAGTTAAGTTTTTTCTTAAGGTTTTTGTAAGAGTTGATTTCTCAATAACTATCAAAGGTATCCATTTGAAACTTGGAATAGTTGCTGCTCAGTATCAAAAGGGCAACTCATAACAACAAGGCAGATAACCCTGGGATTTGGTTTTTTTAGTGTTATTGCCCTTGTTTTTAGCTCACCTGAGCCAAAGGCTCAGGATGAGCTATTGTGATACCATTCCGTCCGTCGTCCGGCGTACGTCGTACGTCGTCCGTTCACATTTTCAAACAACATCTCCTCAGAAACCACTGAAACGATTTCAACCAAACTTTGTGAGAAGCATCAGTGGCAAGGGGGAATGAATTGTTGTTCAAAGTTTTTGGCTAGAGTTATTCCCCTTGCTGTGGGACCAGATTTTCTAACATGACTGTATAGACAACTTTTAATGCATAAGAAAATCTTAAAAAATCTTATTCTCAGAAACCCAAAGGCCCAGACCTTTGATAATTGGTATGTATCATTACCTAATGATCTTCTACCAAGATTGTTCAAAGTTTTACCCTGGGGTCAAAAATGGCCCCGCCCTTGGGCTTATCAGTTTTTCTTAGGAAAACCTTTAAAAATCTTCTCCTCAGAAACTGTATGGCCTAGATCATTAATATTTGACATATAGCTTTGCCATATGGTCCTCATCCAAGAATGTTCAAATTATGACCCCCGGGTCAAAATTGGCCCCGCCCTGGGGCTTATCAGTTTTACATAGACTTATATAGGAAAACCTTTAAAAATCTTCATCTCTGAAACTGTAAGGCCCAGATCTTTAATATTCGACATATAGCTTTGCCTTGTGGTCCTCTACGAAGATTGTTCAAATAATGACCCCCGGGCCAAAAATGGCCCCGCCCTCTGGCTTATCAGTTTTTCATAGGAAAACCTTTAAAAATCTTCTTCTCCTGAAACTGTAAGGCCTAGATCACTTATATTTAACATGTAGCTTTGCCTTATAGACCTCTACCAAAACTGTTCAAAGTATAACCCCTGGGTCAAAATTGGCCCCGCCGCGGGGCTTATCAGTTTTACATAGACTTATATGGGAAACCCTTTAAAAATTGTCTTCTCTTAAACTGTATGGCCTAGATCTTTAATATTTGACATATAGCTTTGCCTTGTGGTCCTCTACCAAGAATGTCTAAATTATGACCCCCGGGCCAAAAATTGCCACGTCCTCGGGCGTATTAGTTTTTAATAGGAAAACCTTTAAAAATCTTCTTCTCTGAAACCGTAAGGCCAAGATCATTTATATTTGACATGTAGCTTTGCCCTATGGTACTCTACCAAGATTGCTCAAATTTTGACCCCTTGATCAAATTTGGCCCCGCCCCGGGGCTTATCAGTTTTACATAGACATATATAGGAAAACCTTTGAGAATCTTCTTCTCTGAAACTGTAAGGCCCAGATCTTTAATATTTGACATATAGCTTTGCCTTGTGGTTCCCTACCAAGTGTGTTCAAATTATGACACCTGGGTCAAAATTGGTCCCACCCAGGGGCTTATCAGTTTTTATAGGAAAACCTTAAAAAATCTTCTTCTCTTAAACCGTAAGGTCCAGATCATTAATATCTGACATGTAGCTTTGCATTGTGGTCCTCTACCAAGATCAAATTATGGCACCTGGGTCATAGCTATATCAAAATGTTGTCTTGCCCAGTCAGATTCTATGGTACAATGTCCTCAGGTGAGCGAAATGTGACCCTCTGGGTCTCTTGTTCGACTACAAATCACAAGGTTATAGTTTTTTTGACGGGTTGTTTTAAAGCTTAATACTTGGGTTAGGGTGCTGATATTTTGTATGGAGGTTCATTTGGGGTCAAACATTGATGTAATGAAATTAAAATCTGAAAAGAATTTTAATCTATGTCAATTTTTGACATGTTTTGGACTTTGGACTACAAATCACCAGAGTTTTTTGGACAGGTTGTTTTCAATATAACTAGACTAAGACTCACCATTCATTTGATAATACAGTCAAACTTGCTGATGCGACCACGTGTATTAACCGACCTTTGTGTTAAGCGGCCGGTTTGAATCCCGCCGGATCGTTTTTACTATATAAATTGACAGTATTCAACGATTTTTGCCTAACGCGTCCAGCGACCGGTGTTTTTTCGTCCCAAACAACACTTTTCGTTTTATTAAATGACCGCCTCGGGGTTAAAAGGTCATAATTGATCAATTATGTCCAAACATTTGACATCTTTTCACACTTATTCGCAATTAAGATCGGTGTTTCTCAATTTCATGAAAGGTGTGAAAAGGTACGCAAAATCGAAAGTTATTTTTTACGGGAAACTTCGACAAACTCCGTCAAGCACGGAACTTAAGTAAATTGTTTCGAAATCGATTGCCGCTATGAATATTCTAATAGGAACCTAAAGGTTTGACATCTATTAATTTGATTCCGTAGACTCTCTGCTGTTTTTTATGGCGACTTCCTTTCAAAGCCGGTTCGACAGCCATTTTTTTTTTTTTGAAGAATCACCCATACGTCATGTGTACAAAACATGTGAAGTTCTCGAGAGGGTGTGTCGGAAATCCCGTGTTTTATTGGTTGGTCTCTTGTAATTCCCGCTTTTACGTCCGGGCTATACCGAATAATAACGAGCCATATTACGTTGAAAACACCGGTTCTCGTCCGATCACCGAAGTTGAGCAACGTCGAGCCCGGTTAGTACTTGGATGGGTGACCGACTGGGAATACCGGGTACCGTAGACTTAAAGAAAAGTCCATTCAACAATAGGCATGATGCTGACAATTGTCCCAATCCTGAGACAACGGGATGACGCATCTGATAAAGCTTATGCGGGACAATAAACCTTAGCAGAAACAACAACTGAACAAAATTAGAAGTTAGCCCAAGTTTTTTTTCTTTCGCGCATGGCCGCATGCTCTGTCTCTCAATTTTTCACGGAATACCTGCAGCTAACATAGTAGGAACCGAAATCTATAAATAGTAACAAAGATCATATTCCTCAAGAATCATGTCAATTTCTCGGCGAATTAACGCACATGCTATCTGTTAATTTGACATTGAAATAGCGAATCTTATATCAGCGTTTTTATTGTGCTATTGATAAATTCGTACATATATCGGCGTTTTTATGCAATTACGGATAAAAAAAATCGATTGATATTAAAATGTAAAAAGGGTAAGTTCAACTGTATGGACTATGTCAAGTTATTCAATTCAGATTAAGGACGAAAAAGATAACAACCCAAATCAATCATGTTGTATTCAGTGGCCATTTTATTCAGCGACCACTTTAGAGCCTTCCCTTGGGTGGTCGCTTAATACAAGTTTGACTGTATCTCTAAACTGAAATTGTTTTGCTTTCGAAACAAGATGTTTTTAGACTTAAACTTTAAACAGGCAAGCATCAGGTGGCTTTGACACCCATTTCTGGTTAATGGGTTACAGGTATTGCATGCAGAACAGAAGAAATGCAGACAGCCCTTCAAGAGCCTACTACGTTAACCCTTTACTCTGTAGCCTGTTTCTGCTATTGAAGACAGATGACCACTTGATGCAGATTCAAGGTAAAGCAGAATGTGCTTTAAAGCACATTCTGCTTTACTTTCAGTTTGCGTTAAGCTACCTTCTGCTAGGATACAGGAAATATTTCATATGTTGCATAAATTCAATATTATTCACAGGGTTATAGATAAGGTTTTGCATTAATTGGGTATTTACTCCCTCTATTTTCTAAGAATTGGGTTTTCTGAATTTCAATTGAGTATCCAAAAAACCGTTACTCCATCAATTTGATATGAATTGCTTTTTTACTCCTATTTTTTTAGCTCACCTGAGCCAAAGGCTCAAGGTGAGCTATTGTGACCGCTCGTAGTACGTCTGTCCGTCTGTCCGTCTGTCCGTTCACATTTACTTCAAACGACATCTCCTCTGAAACCCGCCGATTGTAGGGAGAGTTCAAACTGCTCATGATGTTCCTTGGATGCTTCTCTACAGAAGTTGTTCAAAAAAAAGGAAAAAAAGCACAAACTCTGCTTGAAAAAGCAAAAAAGCAAAAATCTTTAAAAAATCTTCTTGCCCAAAACTACTAGGCCCTAAGCTTTGATATTTGTACAGTAGAATCACCTGGTGGATCCCTCTATAGTTTGTTAAAATGAAATCCCTAGGGTCACATTTGACACCACCCTGCACAGTTTAAGTGCTGCTCTAGGCAGGTTTTACAGTATTTTTGATTTAGGCAGAACTGTATTTACCTGAGTTACCCTTAATATACTATGGGCAAATAACCAATATTTGCAAACAATTTGGATCCAGATCAGATGCAACATAATGCTGCATCTAATCTGGATCCAAACTATTTGCCACTCATTTACCAACTTAACATTTTCTACAAAAAAAAAATGTACATTTTTTACACACAGAAGGTATTTAGCAGACATCATTTCAGTCTGGTAAGGGTAAGCTTCCAGCAGCAGTGCTGCTAATGCTACAGTACTCTTGCATAATATTTGACCTCAGTGATCAGGCCAACAGAACTGAACATGTTGTCTGCTATAGTTTAGAAACGGTTCAGTCTGCTTCATACTTAGAGAAACAGGATCTGGAAGTGATCCACTGACAGTTATGTAATTACAGTTAAACTTCTATGTATCGAACTTCGATAAATCGAATACCCCGTTGAGTCGAAGTTTTTTTGAAGTCCCGATCTTTTCCACTATATATTCCTTGTAAAAACACATCCATGAATCGAAGTTATGTGTATCGAATTCCCCGTTGTATCGAAGTTTTTTTCCAGTCCTTTTCATATAAATCCAACATAAAATACCACAAATGTATCGAACATCGATTACCTGTCAACATGGAGAAATGTCTGCTCCGAGCTGTCAACTAACATGGATCAACGGATTACATGACTCGCTAGACTGACGCTAATTTTTCACACCTTCGCGTGAAAACACGCTTGGGTGCTCTTTTAATTCTGCATGCACAATCTGTGTTATCAGTAATAATTGGGTAAGTTTGTCATTTAATTGTTTCACAGTTTTCGTTAATGATATTGACAACGCCGCCATATTTAAAGGTTTATCCAAATGAGTTCAAATAAACCGCAAGGACTGTTTTGGACCGACAATTAACGAAACAAGCCAAACTTTGTGAGAAGTTTAATAATGCTGATAAACCAGTGGTCGGCATTCTATTATCAGAGCCACAACATGCGCTCCGATCATGGCCTGTCCGGTGAAAGACCCGGTAACCAATCCGTGGGGATAGCTGGGCAGACCCATCTCACAACGAACGACAACTCTGTTAAGATATCGAAAACGATATTACTGTATGTTCGTATTTATGCACCTGCAATCTTGACAACATCGAAGTCGAAAATTAATCTTTAAAATCATTATTATTTAATCAAATGTTTATTTCAATCTAGAAGCTAAATTGATTGACAGTTTCACTGTACATAGTACGATTTTCGGCATTTCCGCCGTAGTTTCGCATCTTGTAATTGACAGCATCTAAATTGAAAGTAAGATACATGTAGGGGTTTTTCCATGTTTTAATGCGTATTACTATGAATTCTCCTACCTTTGTACACATGTATTGTATTTTGTTATTTATGCCGTTGTTTTTATAAATGATAAAGAACACGTCGGATTTATGTTTTATTTCAATATGCAAAAAAGTACACATAGACGTGAAAACATTACACTCTGGGAACGATAGTTCTTATAGATCTTATATGCATTGAAATTCAATACTCAAATCACAACCCATTTATGATTCGAAGCCCCGATGTTTCGAAGTTTTTTTCACAGTCCCTTGAAGTTCGATACATCGAGGTTTAACTGTATGTCTTATGCCATATTTATTCATATGTTTAATATTGGTTTTGTCACAGTTATCTGCATGTCTTATCATTTTTTCTTGTCCAGGATTCAACCCTTTCCCCCAATAAATACTGACGTTTGTTAACCCATTACCCCATAAATGTGCATTTTTAGGCCTTTGATTTATTCCTCCACTTAAGAAAATAATTCCCCTTTAACCCTTTCCCCCATAGCATATCTCTAGTATTGAATGTAGGTGTCCACTTAAAACAGGTTGAAAGTAAAGCAGAATGCGCTTTAAGCGCATTCTGCTTTACTTTCAGCCTGCTTTAAGCTATCATCTGCTAGAATATAGAAAATATTTTGTATTATACATATTTATGAATGTATAAATTGGAACTATTTTCTTCAGAGCAAGAATAAACTGAATGCGCTAAAAGGCGCTTCTATGGGGGAAAGGGTTAAACAGTCATGAAAATGTAAGATGTGAAATAAGTTTCTATATCCTAGTAGATGGTAGCTTAAAGCAGTTTGAAAGTAAAGCAAAGTGTGCATTAAGACTAGGGCTGCAACGGTTCAGGTACTTCACGGTTCGGTTCGGGTTCGAGTAGACCCCTTCGGTTTTCGGTTATTTCGGTTCGGGTATTAGGATAAGAACTTGATAAAACCAGAAAAAAATTCTCATTTACTGGCACATGTCTACGCAGACAATAGATCTACACACTTTTTCGAAAACGCTATCACTGTCATCTATAATTTTATCATATGTACGAGAAAGATGTGCATTTCTTTCTACCATTTTAGGACAGATTGTAGCGAATTTAAGGCGTGGTTCGTCCCGACCTGTTTTTCATTGAAGTTTCGTAACTAATCTTTCAGCCTATTTTGTTTGTCATTCTGGCTGGTCTTCCTTAAATGCCTCATCAGCCTTCTATTTATAAGCGCTAGAAGAACTACCTAGCTCCAATTATATTATTATTTTACTGAAAAAGTCATTAATATTTCAGTTTAATTATTTACATCGCAATTTGCGGTCGCTAAGTAATAGACTGGTTACCCTTTTTCTGATGCTGATTCGACTTTGGTACCTTTGAAGCCGGGCTATCAATCGTGCGCATGCGTTAAGTGCTGGATTTCCCGGAATTATAAATAGCCGATATGAAAGGAATACGACGGAGGAGAAGCGAGCTATTTAAATTACTGCAAGAAGAAAAGGTTAGAACTGTAATTTAACCTTACATTTGGGAACGTCTGACCATCAAAAATATACACGCAGACTGCACGCTGATTGGTAAATTAGCGGTCTAGTGTAATTTACCATACATCGGCGCACCGAACCGAAAATTTGCGGTGCCGACCCGAAACTCGAACCGAGACAAACGAACCGAAAATAACCGAAATTCGGTGAACCGTTGCAGTCCTAATTAAGACCCATTCTGCTTTACTTTCAACCTGCTTTAGGTGGCCACCTATTTTCAAAACTAGAAACAGGCTATGGGGTAATGGGTAAAATGAAATTGCCTATTTGGAAAGAGCCTAATGAGAGGAAGTGCCATTTGCAAAGGCCATAACTCTGACATCATTGTTTTTTTAGTTATTTCCCTTTGTCATATTTTCTTGTCAAGAAGACAACTCCAGTTCTACTGATGCTATTGTAATGAAATTTTATGTATGGAAAGAAACTGATGAGAGAAAATGCCATGCATAAGGGCAGCAATATTTTGTTTTCCCCTTTGTCATATTTTATTGTCAGGAAAATAACTCCAGTTCTGCTGACGCTAGTGAAATAATTATCATTTACCGGAAATGGAAAAAGCTTGATAAGAGGATGTGTCATGGATAAGGGTCATAAGCTTGGCAACAAAATTCATTTTTGTCATGTTTTCTTGTCCGGAAGATAACTCCATTTATAGCTATATTAAAATGTTGTCTTGCCCAGTCAACTTAGGTACAAACTTCAATGTCCTCAGGTGAGCGAATTTAGGGCCATGGCCCTCTTGTTTTTCATTTAATACAAAACACAAGCTGATTGTTTGATGTACTGTACCCTCGTTTGCCCACACTGGATAATTTCAGTTTCGATCTCATTTCAACACAAATGCAACAGCTCATGTTTGTGTAGGAAAACTAGGATTCATTAATTTTCAGCCACGGAAACTTTAAAAGCCATTCCAGGATTCCTTTACCGTAACTTTGCTAACTTTAGCACTGGTGACTTGCAGATTCGGGACAAAAGATCGTCGATTATGTCAGTAACATTAAACAACCTCTTTTTTGGCTGTTACATGCATCATTCAAAATTTCATTCACGACACTGTTACAAATTATTTCTGGTTCGTTCGCGGAAGGCTGAACGTAATTGAATAATGTGGGTTTTTTTGTTGCGCTTTTTCCGTCCGCGCGATGCCATTTTGACAGAAGAAATTCTGGCAGACGATGTGACTGGTTTACTAATAAAACGAGCTAACAAAAAGCGGTGCTGCATAAATCCTATAGGCTATTATTTGGAAATAAATAACCAGTCTAACCAGTGTATCGGTAAAATATTTACCCGGTGTCGTAGTAAACATCCCGTCATTAAACTTGAGAAATGCGACTAATTGCGTACGATACGCGCCTGCTTGAATTCTTTTGCCTAAACCCTTTCAATAATTGCTTTTCAGTACGCATAGTTTTGAAAGTAATTGCTTTTCTACTGTATTTAATTGCGTATTTACGCAAATACGCGCCTTATCTATAACCCTGTATTCATTACTGTATAATTTAAAAATATTTTCTTCATGGGAGGAATAGTTTGAATGTGTTAAAATGCTATTATGCATATAGATTTGTGGAGTAAAGGGTTAAATTTGTCCTAAATTAAGTCGTAACGTTTTATTTAGAGATGGTTTCTCGTGGAATGTCAACTTAAAAAAACAATATTTGTTTTCTTATGTTCAGCAATGACTACACAAGGAGTGAAAAAGAAAAAGAAAAAAAAGAGGAAAAAGAATAAAAAATCTACTGACGGGCAAGATGGGACAGAGGAGACTGATGATAGCAGTGACGGAGAGACGTGTGATAGTAAAGACAGTCCATCTACACAGACTCTAGCTACCCATGTGCTAACTGTGAAATGTAAGTGTGCAAGATCCATGCTTAAAAAGCGTTTGAATTGAGTCTGAGTTTGTTCTCAAGCATTTGATTGGTCAGATTTGAGCCTAGGCTCAAATCTGACCAATCAAATGCTTGAGAATGCTATAAGACTCAACTCAAACGCTTTATAAGCATGGACTCTGATCTCTAACAGATGTCCTACACAGGTCTCCAGATAAGGGGAGTATTTCAAAAAGTTAAAAAAAATTCTGCATTAAATCCTATGGTGTGACTACTCATTAGAATTGTCTCAATGAGACAGTTCTATTGAGTAGTAACACCATAGGATTTGGTGCTGAAATGATTTAGAAAAGGTTGGATTTGTCCTGTTTACTCTCTCAGATCTGGAGCCCTGCCTTTTTAGGAACTTTTGCCATTTGAAGTAAAAAAGTTAACTGATCTATAGTATTGCATCTGGCTCTGTACTGACAAAAATATAAATGATTGGAAACAGAACAAGTTGATACTTACAGTTAAATATGTATTAAGTGGCCATTAACCCATTAACTCATAAGCGATTAACAATTATCAGTGCTCACCTCAATGCATGCTAGTTGATTAAAGTGAGTCAAAATGAGTTAGTATGAGGCTATTGCGCAATGAGTCAAAATGAGTCAGTATGGCTTAATGGATTAATGAAAAACCCTATTGACAGGCTTAAGTGTATATTGTTGCTTAATTCAGGGTGAAAAAAGTTCATAAACTCTGGTAATAGTATTTTTATGCTCCCAGTATCTAAAGATGCAGACACATGTATTTATTGTCTAGTCCATCTGTCTGTTCATAATATGTGGGTCCGTAACAAGGTTAACTAGATTTTACCTTTTCCTTTAGGCTAGCATTAACACCGCTCACTCAAATACTTGCATACTTATACAGTTGTTGCCTTTGACCATTCCCAATGCTCCAGCTACATTTGACCTTAATCTTATTTGGACTTAGAATATTATATTGTAAATGGGCTATGTCTTGGTTAACTACATTTTACCATTTCATCTAGTGTCAACACTACTGACAATGTTTTGCTACTTATACAGCTGCTGCCTTGGATCACTACCAAGCCACCAGTATTACCGACCTTGATTTACCGTATATACGCAGCCATAAGTCGAGTTTTTTAGACCCAAAATACACCTTCAAAAAGCACAATCGACTTATGGCCCGATCATAGTCTTTGTCAAGATTTTTTTGTATAATAATCCGATTAAAAACAGTGTTTACTCATACCTAATTTAGAAGAAAAAGTTCTCGCGAATGCTGTCCTATTCTGTATCTAAATACAAAATAACTTGTATTCATAACATTAAACAGTTCTATTCTGTTCTGTTCATTAAACAGTAATCAAGTATCACAGGAATGCAATTTGCAAGCCTGGCAAATTGACACTAAACACTGGTCAGTGTTAATCTTTGCGAGGTTAACGACCCGCGAGAAACTTACACATCAGCTGGCAGTTGCAGAGCTCGGTGCTGTGTGTACTGGCTGTGGGCGTTGGCACGTGTAATTATGCTCCCCTTTAGGGGGGGAGCATATAGTCGCCGTTTTGTCAGTCCGTCCGTGCCTACGCTAGGATACTTATGTGGCTAAAATTCTTAGCCCCATAATAGAAAAACATTAACATGGCAGTCTCTTGTGACATTAACCTGGCCATTTCTAGTGACATTAACCTGGCCAGTTGTGGGACCTAGGGTAAGGGGTAGGGTTAGCCTCCAGATCATTATTTTTCAAGTTAGAAGAAAAAGAAAATGTCTCTTGTGTGGCTAGCCACGCAAGAGAAAACAATAGAAAATAGCCACATAAGTATCCTAGAGAAGAATGTCTGTGTATCCGTCCTTCTGTCTGTCTGTCTCTCCTAAGTACGTCCGTCCATCCGTCCGTCTGTCCGTCCGCACGTACGAAAGGTCCTTTGTTGGGTAGGGAGAACAATAGATTCCATTCATTCCGTGATTGCCCTATTGTTATTGTTGGTTTTTAGCTCACCTGAGCTAGCTCAGGGTGAGCTTTTGCAATCCTTGAATGTCTGTCGTCCATCGTCTGTCGTACGTCGTTCATCGTTCCTCTTCAACAATTTTAGTGTTTACACTCTAGAGGCCACAATATTTATCCAATCTTTCTCAAACTTGCTCAAATTGTATATTACCATAAGAGTTCAAATGAGTTCGATTATGGTTGAAATTGGATTAATAGGTCATGCTATACCTTGGGTTTTTAGCTCACCTGAGCACAAAGTGCTCAAGATGAGCTTTTGTGGTCGGTCTTTGTCCGTCGTCGTGCGTCGTGCGTTGTGCGTCAACAATTTCTTCAAACATCTTCTTCTCCAAAACCACTGGCTGGATTGCAACCAAACTTCACAGGATTGTTCCTTGGGTCAAGCTCTTTCAAAGTTGTTCAAAGAATTTGAAACAATGCAGAACTCTGGTTGCCATGGCAACCAAAGTGAAAAAATGAGGAAATCTTAAAAAATCTTCTTGTCAAAAACCAAAAGGGCCAGAGCTTAGATATTTGGCACATAGCATCATCTACAGGTCCTCTATCAAAGTTGTTCAAATTTTGCCCCGCCCCGGGGGTCACCGTTTTACATAGATTTATATAGTGAAAATTTCAAACATCTTTTTCTCTGAAACCAATATGACCAGAGCTTTGATATTTGGCATGGTATAACTTCTAGAGGTATTTGACATATATTGTTGAATTGGTTCACCGGAGCTAAAAATAGATTTTTTCAATGAGAACTTAAAAAATCTTCTTGTCTGAAACCATAGTACACTAAGCTTAGATATTTTGAACATAGCATCGTCTACAAGTCCTCTATCAAAGTTGTTCAAATTTTGTACCTGGGGTCAAAATTGGCCCCGCCCCGGGGGTCACAGTTTTACATAGAGTTATATAGTGAAATGTTCAAACATCTTTTTCTCTGAAACCAATATGACCAGAGCTTTGATATTTGGCATGGTATAAATTCTAGAAGTCCTTCACATATATTGTTGAATTGGTTTCAGTCTGTTGCATATCTGGGTCACCGGAGCTAAAAATAGATTTTTTTCAAAGAAAACTTCAAAAATCTTCTTGTCTGAAACCATAGTATACTGAGTTTAGATATTTTGCACATAGCATCGTCTACAGGTCCTCTATCAAAATTGTTCAAGTTTTGTTCCTGGGGTCAAAATTGGCCCCACCCCGGGGGTCACCGTTTTACATAGAGTTACATAGTGAAATGTTCAAATATCTTTTACTCAGAAACCAATATGGCCAGAGCTTTGATACTTGGCATGGTGTAACTTCTAGAGGTCATTCACATATATTGATGAATTGGTTCTGGTCTGTTGCATATCTGGGTCACCGGAGCTAAAAATAGATTTTTTCAATGAAATCTTCAAAAATCTTCTTGTCTGAAACCATAGTACACTGAGTTTAGATATTTTGCACATAACATCATCTACAGGTCTCTATCAAAGTTGTTCAAATTTTGCCCCGCCCTTGGGGTCACCTTTTACAAATCTTCTTTTCTGAAATCAAGTGACCCATCCTAGTGTCATGATGGACAGGTGAGCGATCAAGGGCCATTCTGGCCCTCTTGTTTCTTTGTGGGGAGCATCCATCGTTGGGAACGATATTCTTGTTTTAATTTTAAACACATTTATCGAGACAAGTCATATGCAGTGACGTAACGGACCTAGCTGCGGTTATGTAAAGTCTATAGGTGTTGAAGATGTGTAATTGCTTTAATCAACGGATTAATTAACATGAGAGCTGTACACAATGGAAACTATAGAAATTATTCTTTAGAGGTATGGAGAGATTCAGTTAAGCTAATTAATGTCTATTTTGACATGTTACGAGGGATGCTTCCATCAATTTTACAACAAACACTTGCAAACATTGTCTGAATTAAGTGACAAATGACGCCAAATATTACGATAATTTAATGACTTTTATTAGCTCACCTGAGCTAGCTCAGGGTGAGCTTTTGCAATCCTTGAATGTCCGGCGTCCGTCGTCAACAATTTTAGTGTTTATTCTCTAGAGGTCACAATTTTAATCAAAACTTTCTGTAACTTGCTCAGATTGTATATTATCATAAGAGTTCGAATGAGTTCGATTATGGTTGAAATCTGACCAATAGATCAAGAGTTATGAACCTTTGAATTGCTGAAAATGCCATATTTAACAGTGTTTCACTCTAGAGGCCACAATTTTTATCCAAACTTTCTGTAACTTGCTCAGATTGTATATTACCATAAGAGTTCGAATGAGTTTGATTATGATTGAAATCAGACTAAAAGTTCAAGAGGTATCTACCTTTGAACTGCTGAAAATGCCATATTTAACAGTGTTTACCCTCTAGAGGCCACAATTTTTATCCAATCTATGTCAAACGTGCTCAGATTCAATATGACTATAGGAGTTCAGATGAGATTGATTATGATTGAAATCAGACGCATAGGTCGAGAGTTATCTACCTTTGAATTGCTGAAAATGCCTTATTTAAGGGTGTTTACACTCTAGAGGCCACAGTTTTTACACAATCTTTCTCAAACTTGCTCATATTGTATATGACCTCAAGAGTTCAAATGAGTTTGATTATAGTTGTAATCAGACGCATCAGTGTTTTCTTGAGAGCGCGTTTTTGCGTTTTTGGCGCAGAAAATTCACGTTTGGCGCAACCAAATTTGTAACCTGCGTTTTTCTTGACGCAACAATATTTCAGCCCTAAATTGTATCTTTAACTCCGAAGAAATTGCCATCTTATAAACCGAAAGTCGGCGCCGAGAAGCAGTAATTCTGTTTACTTGTTGCTGTTATTCTGCGCATGCCTGAGCACCTTGCTGGCCTCAATTCCGGTAGCCTGGTTCCCTGTCTTCATCACATTCGGGAACCTGACTAAAATTACGGTGCAATTTCCCGTTCAAGTTACGTATCTCGGTACGGCTTCGACGATTTTAAACCAATGAATAGTTATCAGTAAACGTTGAATATTTTATTACCTTCGATCCAATACGATTGTTTCTTATAAATAAAGACGTGCAACTCAAATAATAATCTTCAATTATCAAATTGTGTGGAATTATTACTGATACAGAATATAATCCGCCATACGTTCCAGTACCCGGACAATATTAAAACGTCTTCCCGCAATATGTCAAGTTGAATAAAACTTTACGAAAGCTCCGAAGCAACGGAGACAAACTGCATTTTAATAAAAAAAGAAAACTCTGATAACGGTGCTGATCGTAATAAATCAATGCTTTGAAGCAGAAAAGAATCAAACGAGTGAAGAAACTGCATCCAAAACAGCATCGGCAGTGAACCAGGTAACGAACTGCATACATGGCTTGAGCAAAACTTTCGGCTACGGTATGAAAGTGGCAAAAACAGGAAAATCCAGAAAAAGACGGATATTCTTTCAGTAGATGTGAGATTAACTATTTGTTTCAGTCAAGAAAAACACAAGTATTACTAGCTGTTTCTGACTTGGAGTTTCACTCTCATTGAAACTTTCTGTAAGTTGAAGTGAGAGACAGGCCGAACGTTGAATTTCTGTTGAATTTTGATTATTACCTGCATTCAAAAAACTGAAATTTTCAAGTTAATTAACCCTTTCCTGTACACCTTTGAAGGTCTTCTGCACCTTGCTAACAGAGCAGACCATTACCAAACAGATGTTAAAGCTACACTACTTTCTCATAGATCATAATAACTTAGAACCTGTTCTGCTAACACTTCAAACCAACCGTGCATAATCAGTTGTAACACCTTATATGCATTAATTAAGATAATTCAAGTCAGAAATATATATGACCCCTGATTTTTCTAAATGACCCCCACTTTTTTAAACAGGGGGTCAAACTTGACCCCCTAAATTTTGGCTCTAGAGAAAACACTGGACGCATAGGTCAAGAGTTATCTACCTTTGAATTGCTGAAAATGCCATATTTAACAGTGTTTCTACTCTAGACGCCACAATTTTTATCCAGTCTTTTTCAAACTTGCTCAGATTGACCATTGTATATTACCATAAGAGTTGCAATAAGTGTGATTATGGTTGAAATCAAACTAATAGGTCAAAAGTTATCTGCCCTTAAATAGCTGAAAATGCCATATCTAACAGGGTTTACACTATTGCAACTACAGTTTTCATTGAATTTTGATTATACTTGCACACAAAGTATACAGCTATAAGTTCTCAAAGGAGTGCAATTAATTATTGTTGAAATCTTATTGTTGTGGCAATAGTTATCTGCCCTTGATATACTTTGAAATGCTAGAAAAGGCTTCATTTCAGTTTAGTTTAGGGTCTAGATAAATCTGCCCTTGATGTACTCTACTATACTAGAATTATGAGGTTGTATTCCAAAACTGTTTACATGCTATACTACAAATTTGAATGGATTTAGATTAAAAGGAGAGAAACAGAAAGGTAAAGCTATCAGGCTTCAGTACAAGAGGTGAGCGATATCAGGGCCTTCAGGCCCTCTTGTCTTAATACTAACCAAAAAGGACTGAATGCAGAGAAGTATTTCAATTCTTTACATACATTGGGACACCTAACACACTTTCTGCTTTGTAAATAAGGGTGTAACGATTCGGCGGTGTACCGATATATTGCGGTGTGAGCTGAATAATATTGCCCCGCGGTTCAGATTCAGAAAAACCGATTTTCTTTGCCTTATTTAAAAACGGTAAAAGAATGGACAAACTTACTTTTTGTTTCGCGGAATTGTTTTCGAAACAACGCGTAGTAGACGCAGTCCGGTGTTTTATCCATATCCCTAGCCGGTGTAACAGTACTATTTCGTTTCCGTTTAATCTCGCTCAACGAGACGCTCTTATTAAGAAACAAGCAGCGAATCAAGGGCCTGGTTGAACAAGATTAATACAGTAAACACGATGGCAGATGCTTGTTCCATACTTACACGGTATATTGCAATATATTGCGATTCGATTTCTCCGTATTGCGATAAACTGTGATGCGGGTTTCGGCGAATTGTTACACCCCTATTCGTAAATATTTCAACTGCCTTGTTGAAAAATTGAATCGACTTATGGAGAGGGCAATGGAAAAAATCTGGAAATTTTAGGACAAAATAGGGGGGTCAACTTATGGTACGGGTAGACTTATGGCTGCGAATATACGGTAGACGTTGACACTCATTTTGACGGACACAATTTGTCATCCTCACAAGCTATAATACTATCTAATTCTATCCATGGTTACAAGAAGTTTTTAACAATAGTGTTGAATCAGTCAGAAGCTTGTATTCTCTCTAATTTTTAGCTCGACATTTTCTAAAAGTCCAGCTATTGTCGTCACCCTGTCGTCTGCGTCAGTGTCTGCGTCAGCGTCTGCGTCAGTTAAGTTTTTTCTATTAAGGTTTTTGTAAGAGTTGATTTCTCAATAACTATCAAAGGTATCCATTTGAAACTTGGAATAGTTGCTGCTCAGTATCAAAAGGGCAACTCATAACAACAAGGCAGATAACCCTGGGATTTGTTTTTTTTTAGTGTTATTGCCCTTGTTTTTAGCTCACCTGAGCCAAAGGCTCAGGATGAGCTATTGTGATACCATTCTGTCCGTCGTCCGGCGTACGTCGTACGTCGTCCGTTCACATTTTCAAACAACATCTCCTCAGAAACCACTGAAACGATTTCAACCAAACTTTGTGAGAAGCATCAGTGGCAAGGGGGAATGAATTGTTGTTCAAAGTTTTTGGCTAGAGTTATTCCCCTTGCTGTGGGACCAGATTTTCTAACATGACTGTATAGACAACTTTTAATGCATAAGAAAATCTTAAAAAATCTTCTTCTCAGAAACCCAAAGGCCCAGACCTTTGATATTTGGTATGTATCATTACCTAATGATCTTCTACCAAGATTGTTCAAATTTGAAAATTGGCCCGCCCCGGGGCTTATCAGTTTTACATAGACTTATATAGGAAAACCTTTAAAAATCTTCTTCTCAGAAACTGTAAGGCCAAGATCTTTAATATTTGGCGCAAAGCTTTGCCTTGTAGTCCTCTACCATGATTGTTCAAATTCTGACCCCCGGGCCAAAAATGGCCCCGCCCTTGGGCTTATTAGTTTTTCATAGGAAAACCTTTAAAAGTCTTCTTCTCTGAAACTATAAGCCCAAGATCTTTAATATTTGGCACATAGCTTTGCTGTGTGGTCCTCTACCACGATTGTTCAAATTATGACCCTAGGGCCAAAAATGGCCCCCCTTTGGGGTTATTAGTATTTCATAGGAAAACCTTTAAAAATCTTCTTCTCTGAAACCGTAAGGCCCAGATCATTTATATTTGACATGTAGCTTTGCCTTATGGCCCTCTACCAAGATTGTTCAAATTATGACCCCTGGATCAAATTTGGCCCCGCCCTGGGGCTTATCAGTTTTACATAGACTTATATAGGAAAACCTTTAAAAATCTTCTTCTCTAAAACTGTAAGGCCCAGATCTTTAATATTTGACATATACGTAGCTTTGCTATGTGGTTCTTTACCAGGTGTGTTCAAATTCTGACCCGGGGACTAAAATTGGCCCGCCCTGGGCTTGTCAGGGTTTTTTTTTACGGGAAAACCTTTAAAAATCTTCTTCTCTTAAACCGTAAGGCCCAGATCATTAATATCTGAGATGTAGCTTCGCATTGTGGTCCTCTACCAAGATCAAATTATGACACCAGGGGCTCGTCTTACTAAACATCGTACGTTAAATTTTATCGTAACTTTTGTCGTAGGGCAGTCGTAACTACTTACGACCGTCTTACTAACATTATCGTAGAGAATTAAAGTTACGATATCGTAACTTTTGGTCAAAAACTTACGACGGGTTCAACTTCACGTAAGTTTATCGCAAGTGTCATGGTGGCCGAAAAAACCCAATGAAAATCGTCGATTCAAATGTCAAAGAAGCAATAAATGGTGTAAATCCGCCACGATCGTGATCAAACCCGCAATATTTAAATGCGGCTCCTAGTAAACTTTTGGAAGCGTCATTTTATTACTCCATATCCAAAAAATGGACGCCAGTAAACAACAATTTGCAGTCATCGCTGGACAAAGGTATCGATCGCCAGGATAAAGGACCATTTGTGAGCAGTCGACAAACTCATACTCTTCCACATTTTACTGAAGGTTTGTAAAGTATTTTATTTTAATCTTTACTAGCCTAGTTCTGTAAGTTTTTACCCGTTCCTTATCCGGGAACGATTCGTCCCACAATCAATTCGTAGGCCTATTGATTCTTGGAATCGACTGTGCATCAACGTAAATAACACTGGTTGTATACGTGTTAAAATCACAAACCCTAAACTGACCAGGACATGAAACCCCATCCCCATCTGATTTTGCACTGGCAGGCAGCCCCCCCCCCCCCCCTTTCGATCGACAAGCAGTCAAGCACCTCTGTTCTCCCATCTTTTGGGACTCTAATCAACCTCCTGCTATGTCATTTAATACACTGTTCTGTGTGCTTAACTCTAGAAGCTCTTGTGCTCAGTACAAGTTGGGGTCTGGTCAACAGGTAGTTCCAATGTTATGGCCCATTGATGTTAATTCAGTCATTTAAACTCATTTGACCTCTGAATGACCTTGACCTTTGTCAGACATGACCCCACCCCCTTTATGTTGTGCAATGGTAGAAATGTTTCAGGGGAAGTAGAGTCAGAACAATTTCAATAAGTGTCATGAAGCTCTTTCATATTGTACAAACAGTGATCCCTCTCTACAACAACCCCAATGGGAGACTAAGATTGAGTGTGTTGTTCGGAGGAAGTTGTTGTAGGGAGGGAACTTGGCTAACATTTGCAAAAGGCGGGGTCTTATCTGGATTCAAGCTGTTTGTTGCTTGTCATGTTTTTTTTCTGTCAAAATGACTAATAGATCTATCTATGTGACTGAGAAAACCAGCAGACCACAATTATAAGCAGACAATATTGGAGCTATGAAAAGGTTGAACATAAGTGTTGTTGTAAGGACGGAATCATCATCATCATCATTAATACTGCACTCCTTCACTAAGATTTTGAAGTTTATGTACATCATTATTCAGTGGGTCGTTGTATGGAGTGAGTACTGTATCACTATATAGTCTAAATGTTCTATGTATTTTTTATATTTCAGTTGTAAAAGTGCAGACCTAAACTAGTTCCAGTAACCATGGAAATCACCTAATCAGCAGCAGTTGCCTGACCATGATGGATTTATACCAGACTGCCTTGTTGAAACTTGAAGGTATTTGTTGCCTTATCAAGCATAATAATGATAATGCATTTTATATACCTACTATATTCTAAGATTTAGGATATGGTGGAATTTTGATTGTTATTGCTCTTAGAGCAGTAATAGTCGTGATACCACCGTATCCAATATAAATATCTCAATTTAGCAGAATTAGGGCTACATGAAGCCCTTGGAGCAACTGAAATCTGATAGTGAACTAAAGCAGTAGTTTATGAGATTTCATGTTAGAACAAGTGACAACTAACAACGACGGACACAGACCATCACAGTAGCTCATCTTGGCACTGCATGCCAGGTGAACAAAAAAAGAAAGTTCTTGCAAACTTTCATTGTGATTGCCCTTATTCTTATATTGTAACAGGGTAAATTCTGCAGACAGACAAAAAAGGATGCGAATAAAAATAGTTACCTTCAGTACATGAGATATGTACACTTTGTTGGTGTTTTGAGTAAATATTACATCAACCAGGCACAAGAACCTTTAACAGTGCCTCCTTTGTGATTCAGACAGATTGACTTTCTGGACAGAAAAAGAGTTTTTATAAACCTGTGTTCATCCATAAATTTTTGGTTTTTTTTTTTATCGAAGACTCTTTAGTCTTTACCCATTTCGTCTGTGCACATCACCTAGATATTCAACTTAAAGGGACTCGCAACCGGATGGTGTACTTGTCAAAATAAAATAAAATACTCAAATAAAAGCAAATTTGTGGCATTATTTGGCTTCTGACATTAAAAAAATATGATCAGTCCAAAAAAAGTCTCAAGAATCGTCACCGAATCTTAGATTTTTAGATATTTTCCATCGTTTTTCTATACCGACTAGTAGACGGTATAGTTGTTGTTGTTGCTTCTCTACACGGGCTCAGACATAAACACGAGCCGAATTACGAAGTTGTATGCACTTTCGATCGCTACACATTGAAATACGTTAAATCGATCCTAGATAAACGGATAGTTCCGTGGTCCATTGGTCTAAGCGGTTTCCCCTATTTTGCCTTCTGTCCGCCAATGCCGGGCCCCGGGTTCGAATCCCACCAGAGACCAATATTTTTTTTTATTGAAATACATTTTTTTAAACAGAATTTCTTATCCTAAACTAATTCTTTACCATTTATATAAGCGTTTGACACATATTTACAAATTACTATTTTTAATGCACCATCTGGTTGCGAGTCGCTTTAAGCCAGGTGTCTGCTTAAAGCACAGTGAAAGTAAAGCAGAACACTCCTTTATAAGCTTTTTGTTTATTTTCATCTTGCTTTAAGCAGTCACTTAAATTGAACAACACATATGCATTCTCATTTTTGGTTCTTTTAAAGAGGAGTAGGTGAAAGCATTCTATGGCGCTTATACAGAAGAAAGGGTTAAGTAAGTTCTAGAGTAATTCAGGGGTTAATTGAACAAAAACACATTTTAAAATGTACAGTTTATATTTCATGTAAACATATGATTTCATCAGGTTAATAATATTTTAAGGATTTATTGAAAGTACAATGTAGTTATGTGAATGCTATACAGAGGACACACTCCTGATAACTACATATTATACCAGTATTGTATTTGCATTATAAGGATTTACTGTAAAGGACACAAACTTAGTACAGTTAATCTTGTATTAAGGGGCCACTCTTGAGGAAAATGGTTTTTAATGCAGGATAGATATAATGCAGAAAATTCCTGCAAGAGCTTTCTGTAATTCCTGCACTGTGCAACCATATATGTTAATACTAATTACTATTATATTGCATATGGTCTTTCTTGAGTGGTTGCTTAATACAAATTTACTTGCATTGCATCTGAATTTTTTTTTATCAAAAGTGTTTGGGATAATATTGCTTAAAGTGACTGTCTTCAACAGGTTTAAAGTAATATTTCTGCTGTCAAAATATTTATATTGCTTTGGTCACATCAAAAGCACTGTCCAAATATGGGTTCTGCAGTAGTTATATTGATAACATTTCTCTTTAGGTACTGGCTGAATCTGGAATTGGACCCTGAAATAAAATAAGATAAAAAAAATGCTATTATGAGACTGAAAGTGAGGGAGGGAGGTTGTATTTTGATGTAAACAGTCAACATATAGTCTCTTTATGACATCACATGTTTATCCATTGAGCCCAGTGACAAACATACTCATCCTAAACAGTGTACCTGTGAAAAGTATACTTGACTTTATGTCTTATGTAAACAGTGTACACAAAGAACAGAGGGAGTCCTCTTATTATGTCAGTCATGGGCAATACAGTGTCAAAAACAACCATAAATAGTAGGAAATAGACTAGGCTTTATAATTGGAAAATGAAATTGTCAGTATGTCAGTATGAAACTTCTTGGTTGAATGACATGACTCCAAATAAGAGAGAGTAAACTGAACAAATCAAATATTTTCTCACTTATTTTAGCACCAAATCCTATTGTGTAACTACTCATTACAACCGTCTCTAAGCAAGGATTTTAATGAGTAGTGACACCATAGGATTTGTGTAGAAATAAATATTTTAGTTTTTGAAATATCCCCCTTATCTTGAGCTCTGAATGAGTTACGGTTTGTGTTTTCTGGTAACATCTTGAATCAAACTGAAAATTTCATTTCAAAAGAAAAATAAAGTGTTTTGTTTGTTTTGTTTTTCAGAAACAGCTGCTCAGAAGTTTGCTGCCAAAAATGAAAAACCCTTTGAAGTGATTAAAACACATTTGCAGTATCACTGATTAGTGATTAATGTGGACAATGTACTTTTGAATTTGTAATATGTGGACCAATTAGAAACTGTGTGATAAAATTGAATAAAAATAACTTTGATTTGGCTGCTCGTTCATTTATACTTCTCATGTTTAATGTTGATGCACACGTTTTTCATCACTACATATGATATTTACCTGAAAATTTAACCCTTAACCTCGTAACTTTTCTGATTTGAAGACAGATGACAGCTTAAAGCAGGTTAAAAGTAAAGCATAATGCGCCTTAAAGTGCATTCTGCTTTCCTTTCACCCCACTGTAAGATACCATCTGATTGGATAATAATGTGGGAATATTTCTTATGAAACATTTTCTTTAGTGAAGGAATAATTAAGGTGTAAAAATGTATATTCATGGAGTAATGGGTTAATGAAAATGTCAGGAAAAATCTTTGGACACACTGTTGCCAAACTGTATAGTATGAAAAACTGGTCATTAATGTCCATTTTTAAATTTTATGCGACCAAAGCTTGGCTTTGGTGGCATATAGTAACTGCCATCCCATTAATAATAGAAATCAGCACTTCGCATTGACATGCAGTGAAAAAAGTTCAGCAATGTCAACAAACAGCTCAAAGCTGTATACATACATGTATACCCTTTATAAATGCCCTCAAGGCTTAGCTTTGGGTGCATATAGTGATTGAACTGTGTGTTTGTCGGTCCATCAATATCCCCTTTGTCCAGAGCATATTTCATATACGACATCACCTATGGATACCAAATTTGGTGTGCATAAGTACACCTTAGCAGGGCTACCATAACATCCTAAGATTTCAAAATTTCCCTGAAGTGCTATTTAACATTATTATTCAACCAGTTAGGATCCAGATCAGACGCCACGCAATCCCGGCATCTGGTCTGGATCTAAACTGGTTGGCATCAATGTTTCCTAAGTTAACTTGCATACAATTTCAAATTTTAAAGGTAAAAACAAAAATTCCGAAGATTTCAAGGAAATCCGTAGGTCCGGAGAAATTAAGGAAAATCAGAAGATTTTGAAAAAATCCGGAGAAATGGCAGCCCTGTCTTGGTATTGTGAAATGTTATCATTTTCAAGTTACTGTGATTTTAATCTTGACCTTTGACTTCAATTATAGAAAGTAATTGTCAAGAGAAAAAATCAGTCTTCCTCTAACAATATCAGCTAAAAATACCAAATTTAAGTGTGACAAGTGACTGCTTAATGCAGGACAGAAATAATTCCGAAATCTGCTGGTATAGGAACATTCTGCATTATTTCTAATTTTCTATGTTACATCAATTTTAAGCAGCCAAATTTATTAGATAATTCATATGGGTCTCCTATTAATTTGTCACTCCATTACCTCATAGCCTACTTCTAATTATAGGTAAATAGGTTACCACTTAAAGCAGGTTGAAAGTAAAGCAGAATGCGCATTCTGCTTTACTTTCAGCCTGCTTTAAGCTATCATCTGCTAGAATATAAAAAATATTTATTATATATATCTATAACTGTATAATTTTGAAATATTTTCTTCAGTGGAGAAATAAATTAAAGGCGTAAAAAAGGGTATTTATGGAGTAATGGGTTAAAACAAGAATAACTGTAGTCGAAACTCGATACTTCGAACTACCTTAAATAGATCATACCAGTACTTCATAACTTGATCATCGATAAGTCGATCTCGTTTAATTCAAACATGCCCTTATTTTAAAGTTTTAAACGTGGCTAAGCTACATTTTTACTTTGAAATATGGGTGTGTTCGAACTAACGTGAGTTCGAAGTATCAAGTTTTGACTGTATTTCTATCTATCGCTTGAACTTGACAAACACATACCTGTCCGTTAGTAGATTTAGTTTGACCCCTTTCTTGTTCCTATCTAGTCTATATTGATATTTGGGACTTTTTCCTGGAAATTGCTCTGCAAATATAAAATCAAACAAAAACAACTTAATTAAATAATTATAATGATTATTAAGAAAAGATGTACGTGTATTTGAATCCCCCCTCCCCTTCAATAAAGAACACAACTGAATATCAAAATATGATCAGAACATCATACTGTATTTGATTTAAGGTTGAGGACCCCTCATTAGATCGGACATATGTTGGTCAATATTTCCAATCAATGTAGAGCGAGTGTTCATTCTCGTCAACTCGACCCAGTGTTACAGCAAATTTACCTCCCTGAAAATATTGAGTAGCTCAAAACAGGCTGCAAGTAAAGCAGAATGCTTTAAAAGGAGCATTCTGCTTTACATTCAGTCTGCTTTAAGCAACCATCTGTCTTCAATAATGTAAATAATCTGTGGGACGTGGAGTAAAGGGTTAATACTTTAATACAGGTGATTTAGTATATTTTAGCACATGGGTTAGTGGAGGAAAGCTTAAAGGAGGCTGAAATTTAAGCAGAAATATATCCTTTAGGAGATTTCTACTTTAATTTTAGCCTATGCAAAAAATGCAGACCCAGATCAGAGGGCTCCTCACGGTTTGTCATGTTGCAAATAAATTGAATAAAAATCCTTGAAACCTACCGTCACATACATCAGTAACAAGCAGTGTACCTATGAAGAGTACACTTGTCCTATGCAAACAGTGTAGAACCAGATAAGCAGGCTCCAAAT
This sequence comes from Gari tellinella, assembly GCA_922989275.2. Classification (NCBI taxonomy): domain Eukaryota; kingdom Metazoa; phylum Mollusca; class Bivalvia; order Cardiida; family Psammobiidae; genus Gari; species Gari tellinella. Next base: position 69,430,692 of record OV277859.1, read on the forward strand.
AGGGACCTTAATTCCAATTAGGGTATCCGATCACTGTTTGTCATGTTGCAATAAATTGTAAAAAACTCATTGCAACCTAGTGTCACATATGTATACATCTTTAACGGTGTACTGGTGAAGAGTACACTTACTCTAGGCAAACAGTGTTGACCTTGATCAGATGACTCTTATAGGGGCCCTCTGATCAGGGTCTTCAATCACTGTTTAGTGTCTATCATGTTGCAATAAATTTAAAAAAACTCATTGATATCTAGTGCTACATAACAGTGTACCTGTGAAGAGTATACTTGTCCTATGCAAACAGTGTAGACCCAGATCAGAGGGATCCTTAATGCAATATCTAAAACACTAGGAAAGATCTTTACAATTTAATATAGAGGGGTGTATATTTCCTCGGATATATCAAAACCAAACATATATAACTTTATTTTAAGATTAAGAGACATGCCACACACGAGACGCTGCACTGATTCATGGAAGTGCAAAACGCCAGTTTCAGTTTGTGAAACTCATTTTACTGTAACCATAGATTTTTTTACAGTACAATTTCGTTGTATAGCTGAAGCTTCTCAGAGTGTAAAAAGCTAAACGAAAGATCGGTGCAATCGCTTATCAAAACACATAATTATTTATCTCTCCACCCACCCCATAAAAATGATCAAGAATAATCACTTACCGATCGCAGGTTTTCGGTCCTGATAGTGGTTTACGCTTGTCATTCTACACGTTCACATTTGCAAACGGCATAGTTGTCTTCAAATTACTCTTTCCTCATGATTCGTGTCCGTTTCGGGGTGATTTACATGCAAGTTTGACAGGTGATATATTTTGACAGGTGGCCGCCATTAAACAAAATAAAGATTCTACCTCCACAAGGTGAAGAGTGAAAATTCAGACGGGTTTGCTATTATTCGGGAATAAAGTTACGACAATTTCTACGACAACGTTAGTAAGACGGTCGCAACTTTATCGTAGAATTATCGTATCTCAAAAACTTACGATATATTTTATCGTAAAGTTACGATGTTTAGTAAGACGAGCCCCTGGGTCATAGCTATATCTAAATGTTGTCTTGCCCAGTCAGCTTCTAATGTTCTCAGGTGAGCGAAATGTGGCCCTCTGGGCCTCTTGTTTACTTAAAAATTGTAAGTTAACATATCTAAATCACTATGAAAGATATTAACTTGAAACTTGGAATACTTGTTCAGTATCAAAAGGGCAACTCATTTCAACAAGGCAGGTAACCCTGGGATTTGTCATTTCAGAGTTATTGCCCTTGTTTTTTTACTTAAAAATTGTAAATTAACATATCTAAATAACTATGAAAGATATTAACTTGAAACTTGGAATAGTTATTCAGTATCAAAAGGGCAACTAATTACAATAAGGTAGGTAACCCTGGGATTTGCCATTTCAGAGTTATTGCCCTTTTATCTTAAAAAAATTACTTCAAAATTGTAAATTAACATATCTAAATAACTATGAAAGATATTAACTTGAAACTTTGAATAGTTATTCAGTATCAAAAGGGCAACTCAATTCAACAAGACAGGTAACCCTGAGGTTTGTGTATCCAGAGTTATTGTCCTTGTTTTATTTACTTAAAATTATAAATTAACATATCTAAATAACTATGAAAGATATTAACTTGAAACTTTGAATACTTGTTAAGTATCAAAATGATAACTCATTACAACAAGGTAGGTTACCCTGTGATTTGTAATTCCAGAGTAATTGCCTTTGATTTATTTACTTAAAACTTGTAAATTGAAATATCTTAATAACTGTCAAAGGTATTAACTTGAAACTTTAAATACTTGTGTTTTATCAAACGGGCAACTCATTCAAACAAGAAAGGTGACCGGGGATGTGCCATTCCAGAGTTATTGCCCTTGTTTTTATTTACATAATAGGTATTTACTTGAAACTTTAAATACTTGTTAAGTATCAAAAGGACAACTCATTACAAGAAGGCAGGTAAACCTGGGTTTTATGATTCCAGAGTAATTGCCCTTGTTTTGACTTTTTAGAATTTAATTAGATTTCTCAATAATTACCATAGGTATTAATTTGAAACTTTGAATACTTGTTCAGTTTCAAAAGGGCATCACCTTTCAACAAAGCAGATACAATGGGATTTGTCATTGCAGAGTTATTGCCCTTGTTTGACTAAGAATTTGTATATGAAATTATTCAGTAACTGTAGAAAGTTATTAATTTCAAACTTCCAATATATTTGAATACTTGTTTAGTTTCAAAAGGGCAACTCATTACAACAAGGCAGGTAAAGCAGGCAAAGATATTGGCCTTCTTTTGACTGATAGTTTACTTTAAATGGAATGTAGACTGTCCAAGTTCATGTATGTTTAAGTTGTTGTTACTTACAAACTTCTATGATCAATAGGGTATTAAACACCCATACACATTCTTTAAGTTTGAAAAATGTAGCCGTCTCAAGTATATGAAAGTCAAGCGTCCAGCACCCGTTTGCGGTGCTCTCGTTTCATTTGTGTTTTAACCCAAAGGCCAGGCAATGTTTTGGATGAAGAGCCTCTTAACCCATTACTCCATAAATAAGCCATTTTACTCCTTAATTTATTCCTCCACTGAAGTAAATAATTCCACTTTATACAGTCATGAAAATATACCATAATAAATATTTTCTATATCCTAGCAGATAGTAGTTTAAAGCAGACTGAGCATTTTGCTTTACTTCCGATCTGTTTTAAGTGGTATCCTAGCCTCAAAACTAGAAACAGGCTATTGGGTAAATGGTTGAAAATCTTATAACTACTAAAGTATGTTTTGGTTTACAGATTTGGATGAAACCCTGAAACCAGCAGTTTTAAATGAACTGGAGAAAGAGAGAATATTTCCATTGAGGAAAGTAAGATTACTTTTTGCTTCGTAAATGTTTGATTTCTGTGAGTGAATTGATTTATTATGTCTGCCCTGGGTTAGTGGTGGGGAAACATTTATGATGTCGTTCTGCTTCTGTTCTTTCATGGCAATTATGTCCATATTAAGGTAGCTTAATAGTTTTGATACTGTAAGCGGATTTTTCTTATTTATCATCATGATTTATAATTTATTCTCCCATTTTATAGCTGAATGGTTTAAGTGGTACACATGTCACCACAATTTTTTTTTTAAAAATATTTTATTTTTTTACGATTTTATAAGACAATTTAAAAAAAATTCAAACAGCCATTTCAAAGCCGTCTTAATTTGTAACGCCTTTAAAATTGCCCATAATACACTTCAGTAACATATCTAGGGATCCATGTCTCAGATTTTTAAAATTCCCCTTCCAACTATTATTATGTAACATCAAAGTTATTTTACCGTTTTAAGTCGATTTCTATTACGTAATGCTTTGCTGTGAACAGCTGGAGAACCTCATCAACATTCTGAGACACGGTTCCCTTGAGAAGATAATACCCTTTCATCTGCTTTAAACCGCATGAAAATCAGACCCCAACCGCGAACACAATCGTTGTTCAAACTTGCCGCGCGTCTGAAAATAAGGAGGTGCCGAAAACGTCAATTAACTGATAAGCGTGTCATTTTGACTGTCTGACACAGTGCGAATACCCCTGGGGTTCAACTATGTCCTTTTTGTTTCAACCAATAAGAAGATTCATATTTCGTAAGCGATTTTCCTTAGCTCCACCCTTAATAAAATATACCAATCATAATTCAATAATGGTTTTAACATGCGAAACCCATAAAGCATGCAACAGCACCTGGACAACGCCTCTAGCTTGTCACATGGCTGGACTACGGAGTGCTTAATGAGGTGTGATTTATTGATCAGATAGCCGTGTAATGCGTTTGGTTTGGTTTTGGAGATTTTGATAAAATGTAGAACAGAATGTCGGCTATCAAAATCGGAAAAAAGGTTAAAAACACAATTTTTGCAGTTTTAAAGCTATCAAGACACCTTAAGTGTATAATTATACTTATGAGGGATTACATGGGATTGCATTTGAGTTCAGTAGGTCGAAGGTTTATGTGATCTTTCACTAAAAAAGGTTTTTTCAAGGTCCTGGAAAAGTCAGGGAATTTTGAAATTGGCCAGAGAAAATTGGGGTGTTGGTAAAATTGAGGGAAAAGTCAGAGAATTATATATTTAGAGGCCTCAAAGCTCACTATTTCTAATTCTAAATTTCAAAATTGTCTTGGGGCCCCCAACTTTTATAGCATTTGTATTGTAAAGCTGGAAATGGAAACAATTTTGCAATAGAACTAAAGGGATAAAGAAAGTTGGTGATTTAGATTTCTATAAGTGCAATGTCTGGTATTTTATGTTTCTTGTTTTTTGCTTCAGAAATCTACAAAGTTTCCCCATGCCAAGTATTTTTGTCGGCTTTGTGATTATCACTGTGACAATGTTCCTGTGTGTCGTCAACATGCTAATGATGCAAGACATCGTCGAAGGAAAGAGGTCAGTTAATGACATTTTGAGATATTGGCTGTAGTCTGTACAACCAAATTTCAATTTATATTAAGAAAACTTTTAGCCAATAAACCAATGTAAGACCAGTCCTTTTATGACAAAAAAAACACACTAAAACATGTCAGATGGACAGACCTTAATTTTTCTTAGGTCTTTTTTGTGCCCTGGCACAAAGACTAAATGATGCATATATATATAGTGTAACACTTGTCCATAAAACTGTCTGTATCTCCCAAGGTTAAATGTTTGTGTTTAGGTAAGCAGAATGTGCCCCACTTTCTGCTTTACTTTCATCCTGCTTTAAGGTATAAGAAAATGTTCTTTTGGTACATATTATTGACTGTATAAACTGGATATATGTTTTCATGAGTGGAGGACTATTATAAAAAGCGTATTTATGAGGTAGTGGGTTACAGACATTGACTAAAGTTAGTAGCCCTTTTGGTTTTACATAACAGATTATGATACAAGACAAGAAGCTTCAAGCTCTACCAGTTCCCACAGCAGAGCACCTAGCTGCCATGAATGGCTTAATTGATGACATCTTCGCACATCAAAGTCTGAGTGAAGATGAAAGCAGCTACAGAGAAAGTCTTGTACAACAAGTGCAAGAAAGTCTTGAACCAAGCATTCCAGGTAGGAGAACTTGTTTTCTCACATAACTACACCTGTTTTCAATAGGGATCAAAGATCACCAATATCCTTGTCTTCAACATATGGGAGATCACTTTGATGATGTCACTATTCCAAGAAAGGCCTATTGCTTAAAATACCTTAAAATCGTTGGTTCTGTGAGAAAAAGAATCTTTCACTCTTCGATCTTTGAGACAAGCTGATCTCACCTTCATCTATAATAGAAAAGTTATGAGGCTCACCAAGGCTTACTTAGTAACATTTCAATTCTACAATTGGTTGAGATCAGCTTGTCTCAAAGATCAACTCGTGACAGATTCTATATGCCCATTTGGACTTTGAAGTTTCATCTACAACAACAGTAAAACCTCTCTATTACCACCTCTTAATTGTATTCAATATTAGGTGTTTTAGGCAGGTGGCTGATTAACAGAATTTAGGAGCTTTCTGTTTTTCTTTCTTTTTGTTTTAAGTTGCCACCTGTCTTTAATACAATTAATGATTCTTCTTTTTGTTGGTCCCTTTTAGATAGGTTTTACTGTTGTACAGTGAAGATTGCTTATAACGTTCCTTGTTTGTACGTTTCCTTTGTTAGAACGTTTGATTTTTGCTGGTCCCGGCCAATTACCTTCTTTCTCTATGTTGAAAAAGGTTTGTTATAATGTTTCCTTCTTTTAACGTTTGGATTGCTTTTAACGTTGAAGTTTGATGGTCCCAAGGTGCAAATTGCTGTTAATATAACGTTTCGCCGGTCCGTCTTGACTACGGGCTTGTTCGCACTGTTGGCAAACTTGATAATTATAACAATAGAGCATACAATAATTATGTGTACCGTTGTGCATTGCATCTACAGGTGTGCTTACTAGTGGTGGTAATCGGTTGCGAAAATGACCAACCGATTATCGGTTCTATCGGTTGGGTCTCAATCGATAACTTTCCGATTATTAATCGGTTGACCGAAAGGTGGACTTACAGCACAAATATTCTGTTACAAAGGTGAGGTCACACATAAATGTACATGTAGCTTATTTTTTTGCAAATGTGAGGTACATTTGAGTAATTAACTAAACCCTTTGAGACTGTCTCCAACATTAGCATCCAGTACCTTTAAATTAAACACAATAATAGTAGACCAACTCTTCATCAACACAATTTTAACATTTGGAAAATGAAAAAAAAATGATTTCATCACTTACTAACTGCAAACTCATAAAGTGAGATTAACATTTTCACTGAAATTACACTGCTCCATCATCCTTAGTTTATGATACAAAAATGGTTTCAATTCACATTGAGCACCTACGTTATGGCAATATGAAGCAAGAATGAATTAACGCTATACATGTACTATATGTTTATGCATGTGATTTGGTGCATACACAGACTTATGTTCCTCATTGTCCAGAAATACGACTGACATGAATAAAATATATACACACGTAGAGTAAGCCTAACTCATAGCTTCTAAAGACATATCTAGCTTGCATTGTTTGACGCATTTCTTGTTTTCTACGTTCACGGAATTGGGGTTTTCCGTGCTTTTATAACCATTTCCAACTAAGGCTAACTTCAGCTTATATGTTTAATAGCATGTCATTTGCACCGTTTAAGCAATTAATTAACCATTTGGTATAACAAACTTACCCTCTTCAGCGACACAGTATCTAAGAAGTCAGTGCATGTATATGACAACATCAACTACCATGGAGGCTGCCATATTTCTTTACGTCATAGCCGCTTACAACATAAAGAATTAACAACTCAACTACAGCGTGCTATAATGTGAACGTCACAGGATGTTTAAAATATAATGGGACGTTGAGGATTTGTTCTTTCGGAGCAAAACGTTAATTTCCTATATTTTCAAAAACATTCTTGAAAATCTTTTCTATCTTTGAACATTATAAATAGATTTGCGATGTCGCGAAAGAGAGAAAATGTCAATCGATTGTCGCTGTGTTTGAAGTTAACAACTGATTGTCGGCGACGTTGCGACAATCGGATCACCACTAGTGCTTACCCCTTTTAACGCCGAATTGTCGTCTGCATGAAATCTATGTCACAATTTCAAGCGAAAAAAGGGAAAGAAAAATCGGCAGCGATAAAACTATTTGTTAGCGCATATGCCGTGTAGCCTCTTAAATGTCCAAGATACCAAACACGTAAATACACTAGTGTGTACGATTTGATTAACACGTGAGCTGTCATATGCTAATTTCACTTATGTTGTTATTAATATTAAGTAATTATTATTCCGTGTTAATATTACTGACCTCTAATGTTTAAATCATTTAGATTCAGTTTACTAATCTCCTGCTTCAGCGGTTGAGAATTATCAAATTCTTATTTATTCTGTTAAACATCCAATTAAACAAGTCGAAATAATCAGACCCGGTTATGTAAATGACACGACAATCGGATTACTTCATCTTTTTTGTCTACAAGTAGGAAAGTGACATGATATTGGGCCAGTTACTTACGCATATCTATAATTCGACACAGACAAAAATATACGATGACACGAGAACTGAAAGAAAATATGCATAGTTATAACACATACAAGGGCACATTATGCTTCCAGGACTTATTTGTTACGGAATGCAAGCTTAAAACCTGTGTTTGTTTTTAGCTCACCTGAGCCAAAGGCTCAAGGTGAGCTATTGGGATGGCCCTGTGTCCGTCGTCGTTAACAATTGCTTTAAATGACATCTTCTCCTATACCGCTTGACAGAATTCAACCAAACTTTACAGAAATGTTCCTTGGGTCAAGCTCTTTCTAATTTGTTCAAAGAATTAAAAACAATGCAGAACTCTGGTTGCCATGGCAACCAAAGTGAAAAAATAAGGAAATCTTAAAAAATCTTCTTGTCAAAAACTGCAATGGTCAGAGCTTAGATATTTGGCACATAGCATCATTTACAGGTCCTCTATCAAGTTTGTTCAAATTATTCCCCTGGGATCAAAATTGCCCCCCGGGGGGTCACAGTTTTACATAGAGTTATATAGTGAAATTTTCAAATGTCTTCTTCTATGAAACTAATATGGCCAGAGCCTTGATATTTGGCATGGTAACTTTTCTAGATGTCCTATACCAAAATTGTTCAAATGGTTCTGGTCGGTTGCATAACTAGGTCACAGGAGTTAAAAATAGATTTTTTTTCAATTAAAACTTAAAAAATCTTCTTGTCTGAAACTACAAGGGCCATAGCTTAGATATTTGACACATAGCATCGCCTACAGGTCCTCTATCAAGTTAGTTCAAATTATGCCTCTGTTGTCAAAATTGGCTCTGTCCTGGGGGTCACAGTTTTACATAAGAGTTTTATAGTGAAATTTTCAAACGTCTTCTTCTCTGAAACTAATATGGCCAGAGCTTTGATATTCAGCATGGTGACACTTCTAGATATCCTTTACTTATTTTGTTCAACTTGTTTCAGTCTGTTGCATATGTAGGTCACAGGAGCTAAAAATAGATTTTTTCCCCAATGGAAACTTACAAAATCTTCTTGTCTAAAACCATGCTACCCTGATCTTAGATATTTGGCACATAGCATCATCTACAGGTTCTCTTACAAGATTGTTCAAATTATGCCCCTCGGGTAAAAAATGACCCCTTCCTGGACATAAATAATTATCTCCATTTTGTCAGTTTTTCGCAGGTGAGCGATATTGCCTCATGGGGCTCTTGTTATGATTAGATTTAAGATGATTAATACAAACGAGTAATTCCTACGTTAAGTAATTTTAATGGAAATGTTTACAACGTTTCTCGGTTATAACGTTCAACAAATGACGGTCCCCGGCGAAACGTTATAAGCAATCTTCACTGTAACAGCCCCAAAAGAAAATGAATCTGCAGTGTTATAAGGGTTTTGAATTAATCCAGGATTAAGTTAACCATTCACCTGTTGAATATTTATAAATATAACTGCCAGCTATGAATATCCATCATCAGAAGTTCAGAACTAATGCATTTGCTAATAAAACAAGAAAAATTTCCCCAGGAAAAAGCACAAGCATATGTCAGGCATATCCTATAAGAAAAAAACAACAGACCCTAATCAGACAGCTCCATCAGGAGCTGTCTAACTTCAGTAATCTGAGTCTATTATCGGGGGAAAGGTCAGTGCATTAATGGTTTTAATGATATTGTTAACAGTATTGATTCTGTTTTTATACGCCCACCTCTAGAGGTGGTCGTATATTGGCGTAGCCCTGTCCATCCATCCGTTCGTCCGTCAACATTTTGTTTGTCCAGAGTTTTTAGCTCACCTGAGCACAAAGTGCTCAAGGTGAGCTATTGTGATCGGTTGCCGTCCGTCGTACGTCTGTGTCCGTGTCGGTGTCGTCTGTTCACAAAGTGTTTCAAATAACTTCTTCTCTGAAACCAACCAAACTTGGTCAGATACATACTGTAGTTGTGAGCTTCAAAAAGTGTTAAAAAAGTGGGTGGCGCAATCAGTCTAAAAAAAAATCTTCTCAAAAACGACTGGTCCGATACAATAATGTTCTAATAAATATACTTTCAAAATTGTTCAAAGAATTTTGATCCGTTAAAAAACATGGCCGCCAGAGGGCGTGGTCATTTTCCTTATTTACGTAATATTGACAACAAAGTCAAAACTTTAAACATCTTCTTGTCAATAACTATAAGTCCTAGGATAACCAAATTTCACATGTAGCATATTGTTGTAAACCTTTAGCAAGATTGTTCAAACTAATGACCCCCGGGTCAAAAATGGCCCCGCCCCGGGGTTTATCAGTTTTTCATAGGCAATCCTTTAAAACTCTCCTTCTCTAAAATTGTATGGCCTAGACCTTTTATATTTAGCATCTAGCTCTGCCTTATGGACCTCTACTAAGATTGTTCAAATCATGACCCCAGGGTCAAAAATGGCCCCGCCCCGGGGCTTATCAGTTTTACATAGACTTATACAGGAAAACCTTTAAAAATCTTCTTCTCTGAAACCGTAAGGCCCAGACAATTTATATTTGGCATCTAGCTTTATCTTATGGTCCTCTACCAAGATTGTTCAAATCATGACCCCAGGGTCAAAAATGGCCCCTCCCCGGGGCTTATCAGTTTTACAAAGACTTATATAGGAAAACCTTTAAACATCTTCTTCTCTGAAACCGTAAGGCCCAGACCTTTTATATTTGGCATATAGCTTTGCCTTATGGTCCTCTACCAAGATTGTTCAAATCATGACCCCTGGATCAAAAATGGCCACGCTCCGGGGCTTATCAGTTTTACATAGACTTATATAGGAATAAACCTTTAAAACTCTTCTTCTCTGAAACCGTAAGACCCATACCTTTTATATTTGGCATCTAGCTTTGCCTTATGGTCCTCTACAAAGATTGTTCAAAATCATGAACCCCGGATCAAAAATGGCCCAGCCCCGGGGCTTATCAGTTTTACAAAGACTTATATAGTAAAACCTTTAAAAATCTTCTTCTCTGAAACCGTAAGGCCCATACCTTTTATATTTGGCATCTAGCTTTGTCTTATGGTCCTCTACCTAGATTGTTCAAATCATGACCCCAGTGTATAAAATGGCCCTGCCCCTGGGCTTATCAGTTTTATATATACTTCTACAGGAAAACCTAATTCTGAATTGTTACAGTTTCATGCAACAGTCCACATACATGCAATGACAAACTTCATTATGCATCGAGTATAACACAATAGTTACTCAGGTGAGCAATTTAGGGCCGCATGCAGCTCTTGTTCTGGAAAACTATAACAGGGATATTAATGAAACTTCACACAAATGTTATATGCATCAAGATCTAAAGCTGAGTCGAGATTGAGGTTCATTTGAATTTTCGTTACAGAGTTATCTGCCCTTGATGTACTCAAATATGCTATAAAAAGCTTGTCCGGAGTTTTCTGGTAAAACTATTAAAGGGATATTTATGAAATTTCACACAAATGTTATATGCATCAATATCTAAAGCTGAGTTGAGTTTGAGGTTCATTTGAATTTTCGTTGCAGAGTTATCTGCCCTTGATGTACTCAAATATGCTATATAAAGCTTGTCTGGAGTTTTTAGCTCACCTGAGCTAGCTCAGGGTGAGCTTTTGCAATCCTTGAATGTCCGGCGTCCGTCGTTAGTCATAAAATTTTTTAGTGTTTACACTCTAGAGACCACAATATTTATCCAATCTTTCTCAAACTTTCTCAGATTGTATATTACCATAAGAGTTCGGATGAGTTTGATTATAGTTGAAATCGGACTAATAGGTCAAGAGTTATCTACCTTTGAATTGCTGAAAATGCCATATTTAACAGTGTTTACACTCTAGAGGCCGCAATATTTATCCAATCTTTCTCAAACTTTCTCAGATTGTATATTACCATGAGAGCTCGAATGAGTTTGATTATGGTTGAAATCGGACTAAAAGGTCAAGAGTTATCTACCTTTGAATTGCTGAAAATGTCATAGTTAACAGTGCTTACACTCTAGAGGCCACAATTTTTATCCAATCTATCTTAAACTTGCTCAAATTGTATATGACCATAAGAGTTCGAATGAGTTCGATTATGGTTGGAACCGGACAAATAGGTCAGGAGTTATCTACCTTTGAATTGCTGAAAATGCCATATTTAAAGGCGTTTACACCCTAGCGTCCGCAATATTTATCCAATCTTTCTTAAACTTGCTCAGATTGTATATTACCATGAGAGCTCAAATGAGTTTGATTATGGTTGAAATCGGACAAATAGGTCAAGAGTTATCTACCTTTGAATTGCTGAAAATGTCATAGTTTACAGTGCTTACACTCAAGAGACCACAATTTTTATCCAGTCTTTTTCAAACTTCCTCAGATTGTATATTACCATAAGAGTTCGAATTAAGTGCAATGATGGTTGAAATTGGACCAATAGGTCAAGAGTTATCTGCCCTTAAATAGCTGAAAATTCCATATCTAACGGCGTTTACACTCTTGCAACTACAGTTTTCAATTGATTTTGATTATACCTGCACACAAAGTATATAGCCATAAGTTCTCAAAGGAATGCAATTATTGTTGAAATCTAATCATTGTGGCAATAGTTATCTGCCCTTGATATACTTTGAAATGCTAGAAAAGGCTTCATTTCAGGATTGTTTAGGCTCTAGTTTTCTGCCCATGATGTACTATACTAGAATTGATAGGTTGTATTCCAAAATACTACAAATTTGAATGGATTTAGAATAAAACAGGTAAAACGGAAAGGTAAAGCTACCAGGCTTCAGTACAACAGGTGAGTGTATCAGGGCCTTCAGGCCCTGTTGTTTTTAGCTCACCTGAGCCGAAGGCTCAGGATGAGCTATTGTGATACCATTCCGTCCGTCGTACGTCGTCCGTTCACATTTTCAAACATCTCCTCAGAAACCACTGAACCGATTTCAACCAAACTTTGTCAGAAGCATCAGTGACAAGGGGGAACGAAATTTTGTTCAAAGATTTTGGCTAGAGTTATTCCCCTTGCTGTGGGACCAGATTTTCTAACATGACCCTATAGACAACTTTTAATGCATAAGAAAATCTTAAAAAATCTTCTTCTCAGAAACCAAAAGGCCCAGACCTTTGATATTTGGTATGTATCATTACCTAATGATCTTCTAAGTTAATCTTAGGAAAACCTTTAAAAATCTTCTCCTCAGAAACTGTATGGCCTAGATCATTAATATTTGACATCTAGCTTTGCCTTATGGTCCTCTACCAAGATTGTTCAAATTATGTCCCCCGGGTCAAAATTGACCCCGACCCGGGGCTTATTAGGTTAACATAGACTTATATAGGAAAACCTTTAAAAATCTTCTTCTCTGAAACTGTAAGTCCCAGATTCTTTATATTTGACATATAGCTTTTCCTTGTGGTCCTCTACCATGATTGTTCAAATTATGACCCCCGGGCCAAAAATAGCCCCGCCCTCAGGCTTATCAGTTTTTCATAGGAAAACCTTTAAAAATCTTCTTCTCTTAAACCGTAAGGCCCAGATCATTAATATCTGACATGTAGCTTCGCATTGTGGTCCTCTACCAAGATCAAATTATGGCACCTAGGTCATAGCTATATCAAAATGTTGACTTGCCCAGTCAGATTCTATGGTACAGTGTCCTCAGGTGAGCGAAATGTGACCCTCTGGGTCTCTTGTTGAAAACTATTACAGGGATATTATAAACTTCACACAAATGTTATATGCATCAAGATCTAAAGCTGAGTCGAGTTTCAGGTTCATTCGAATTTTTGTTACAGAGTTATCTGCCCTTGATGTACTCAAATATGCTATATATAAAGCTTGTCCAGAGTTTTCTTGGAAAACTATTAGAAGGATATTAATGAAACTTCACAGAAAGGTTATATGCATCAAGATCTGAAGCTGAGTTAAGTTTGAGATTTATTTGATATTACGTTACAGAGTTATCTGCCCTTGGTGTACTCAAATATGCTCTAAAAGACTTATTTGACAGTGTTAACACACTTAGCAACTACAGTTTTGAATGGATTTTGATTATGTTTGCCCACAGTATAATTATAGAAGTATAAATTCATGAAAGGGTTGATTATTATTGAAATCAGATCATTGTGTTGAGTTATCTGCCCTTGGTGTACTCAGATATGCTAGAAAAGGCTTTATTTCAGTATTGTTTATGCTCTCAGAGCTCTAAGTGTGTACAAGTTAGAATAAATTTTGATAAAACTATACATTTCTTTGCCAGTGGGCGTATAATGTACCGCATGCGGTGCTCTCGTTGAGATTGCCATGTTTATTTCAGCGAGTGATGGCTGTAACATCTTTTCAAAGATATTTTGTTCTTTAGTGGCTTGCTTAATTTATTCCATAATCTTTTTAATGCCCCTAAGAAACTGTTGAGCTGTTCCTTTTGTAATATATGCTTTTCAGGTATTCAACTTCGTATGTATGGGTCCTCCTTGACTGGGTTTGCCCTTAAGACAAGTGATCTAAATATTGACCTGCTGGTGGAAAAGAAATGCAACCCAGCACACAAGTTAGCCCTGGTGTACAGAATCCTTAGAGGCATGGGTAAGTTCACAATGCATTCCAGGCCCCAAGGTTATAAAGAGATGGATTTCGTTCTCAAGCATTTGATTGGTCCGATTTGAGCATAAGCTAATATCTGACCAATCAAATGCTTGAGAATGAACTCAGACTCAACTCAAACTCTTTATAACCTTGGACCCAGGCCCTATGCTTATTATATAACAACTAGTTGAGTTCAGTCTGAAATCATTCTCAGACTCAATTAAAACACTTAAAAAGCATGGACTCAGGGCTACAGATCAGAACGGGTACATCAATTTTGAAGTTTTCTCCTTTATGCCTCCACCAACTCCTATATTGTACTATGACAATGAGTAGTCACTAGTCACTTCATAGTTTGGAGGAGTTGCAAGTTTGAAATACTGTCCTTTTCTCGAGTGCTTACATTCTCAAGTTCCACACTGGTATTTTCAGAAAATCAGCTGTATCATGAGAGATTCGATTCACCCTGGTTAACTATTTGCAGGGCACAACAAATTTTATTAAAAGATGGTTGCCCTCAGGGCAAACAGAATTATTTTCTGGTTGCCCTGAATTATTGCGCACAAAAGATGTACCAAATTATCAATATAAAGCAAACCCTTCATTCACTGACTGCATTAACCCATAATTTTCACCATAACCATTTTCTAGTTTTGCAAATAGGTGACCACTTAAAGCAGGTTAAAAGTAAAGTGTTCTGCTTTGCAGCCGAATGGCGATAGTCCAGTTTTATACAATTTAATACTTATATACCTATAAATTCATACATTTTGATCAATAAAAGACTTGGTTGATCAAAATACCATTGGTAAGTCACAGCTTGTAGTTTCATTGTTGTTGTTGTTAATTTTTGTTCTAAACTGAGCAGTTTTACACTCCATCAAGTAGTGTTTTAGCTAATGCGGAATGGCGGGGCGGCCCGCCCTTCTGCCCTTTTGATCCGCCCTTCTGCCCTTATTCCGGTGTAAGGATCCGCCCTAGTGCCCCTATTCTGTGCCCCTATCCATTTGATATAGACCGCCCCGCTGCCCGGAGCGATACCACTTACTGTCGCTAATCCCATTATTGCCAATCAGTGCAATGCGACACACGCGTGTCATAGACAATCAACAATTATAGTGTGTAATCGACCGATACACATATGTACCTGGTGTGGTACCCCGCATAGCGATAGTGTACGACTGAAGCCGGATTAAATCGAAACGCATGTGAAAATAATATGTTGGCCTCGTTGAAAAACAGAATATACGACACCCTTTTCCCTATATTTAAACATTCATATGATTATTATCCATTATGAAGACTGAAAAAAAAATCACAGATTAAAACGCAAACGCGAGTCGGATCTTGGAAAAATATGCTCGATACAGGGCCAATAAAGAATGCTCGACGAACGAACATTTTAGGTGAATATAGATCTAAAACCGAAATTAATTTTCTTAGAAGGAAATACTTTCCATACAAATCTTTATTAATATTCACGTACCAGAAACGAACAGTCTTCCAAATTTCGGAAATGGAAAATTCAAACGCGCACCGTGCTTCGAACTTTTACACAAGTTGTCTTTACTCGTTTTATTGGCTATAAGAAAGGTAATTCCCCGCATCTTTTATTAAACATCCAATGAATGTAGACGTTATATACACACATTTAGAAAGACAGTATTGATGATTGACGTGAAATTAACAAATTACATCTTACAGGTGTATATTTCGCTGGAGTTTCGGGAAATAAGTTACGACCGAGAGAGGTTTGGTTGGTTTGATAACGTCCGTTTCTGCCATCAAATACTGTACGCGCGAGAATCGAAGAATGTGATATTTCTATTTCTAAAAGTATCGGTTCTGTGCTGTTGTTTTTATTTTGGTAAGTTCATATTGAATGATCTATTTGAAACAGAACATCAGCGTGACAACACATATCTAAGTAGATCCTGTTTAATTTTTCCCGTGATGCAGTCTAATTAACCCTTCGCCAAGTTTGTATTCTGTTTTATGACAGGTCCATGGTTGCTTTTTATTAATAGGAAAATCCTTAAGACACCCACTTGCCTGGATACAGCAAAAATCCAATGGCAATAATTATTGTACTTTATAGTAGATCTATTTGTTTGTGTGCATGTTTAACTGTGTGCGATATTAGAAAAATCTCAAAATAATTTTAAATCAGACAAACAGGTAATACACCCTATACAAAGGACTTACCCAGGGCACTCTATACTATTTGCATAAAGGTAAAGACACTCCATAACCTAGTTTCTTGCTCTCTTTTTTTAAAGAATTAAGTAAGAGAATTTATATTTTCTAGTATTGATCGTTTTGGGGCTTTTACACCCCTGTTTTACAAAAAGAATGGAATACTAGTTTAAATGCAAACCTCAATCAACAGCTGTAATGGGAAATCATCAGGTGCTGGAGTAAAATTTAGTTGTGTAACTTTAAATATTAATAATGTGTGATTTAAAGAAAAAAAATCTTGATCTGTTAATATTCTATTTGCAAACATTGGCTGATTTCATCCATTTTCCATAATACTTGTATGCATCTGTATAATGTACATGTATAGCTAAAATCCACTACATGTGCATACATGTTTATTATATATCTCTGTATAGCAAAATTGCACTATTTCATCATTTAAAGTCAAAAAAAAATTCCGCCGCAGCGCAGGAGGGGACGCCCCTCCCGCACCCTCCCCATTGTTCTATTGCCACATGTATAACCTTTTTCTTTACAAACTTATATGCTAAATACATTAAAAGTGCTTATGGACCTATAAGACTTCGAATATGATGAAAAGACACCTAGAAATGTTAACAATCCCCTCACCGAAGTTGTGGGTCCGCACTTTGTTTGCACCCTGTCATTTTTTGGTGCCCCCCTGCCCCTTTTTGGTGCCCCCCTGCCCTTTTTGAGAGTCTGGCTAAAACACTACATCAAGCCTACTTTAATTAAAAAAATGGTAATTCATCCTGATTTTTAAATTATGAAAGTCCCTGGTTTCATATAGATCTATATAAATTATATACAGTATTGCAAACAGTTTGGATGGAGAAGAGACGCCGCGTCGCGCGAAATCTCATCTGGATCCAAACTGTTTGACACTCTGATATTTTCTAGAAGAAAATTCATAAAACCATAATAAAACTGTTTGACACTCTGATATTATCTAGAAGAAAATTCATAAAAACCATAATAGAGAAACTCAGAATAGTTGCAGACGATTGAATTGTGCAGACGAACATTGCATACGTCATAAAATAGGTGTGGTTGATTCGCCATTAGAAAGTTTTGACAACCAACTTTCTACCGCGAAAACTGAGTGCAAATCAATTTTACGCGCATACTTTGTTGCAAAATTTAACTTAACATACATTAACACAAAGAGTATGTTACAATAGAAGAATTTATATGTTTAATCTTAATAGATGATAGAAAACTACGCTGGAGAATGTCTTTTTTTTACTCACAAATACACATACCCTTCATAGCAAAAAGTACGGCGCCCCGCCATTTTGTAACTTAAGAATCGTAAGCGTGTCTTTCATAACGTGGTTATTCAAAGGATTGTGTGGCGGAAATCATTTAATAAAATGATAAATGTTAATTTCTGTTAAAGGGAAATGGACAGCTCCGGTTAAGTCGGTCTTATATTGTAGCCTTTGTCTTACAAACAACATATGTCAAAATCCCGTTGTCAGTAGGATGCATATAAGCGTAAAAAGTAGATAATAAGTCTTCACTAATTAAATAGGAGGCCACCATCTTTGCATATTCGCAAGCGGAACTATTCGGTCTTTATCCTATTTGTGACGTCATACCTCCCCATGCATGTTGTCGGGTACATTGGATGTACAGCTTAAGTAATTATTTCTCTGATAAAAGGCTTTGAAATTCTTAGTGATTTTCGAATAAATACCAGCTAAACTGTAGATAAAAGTACAATTAAACTTAATGGTAGATGGGAAACTTATCAAACCTTTTTTTCCACGTTATGTTTTAACACGAAATGAATTTTACAACTAAACACACATGCAAACAATTCAGGCATTTATGTGTATCACAATGGCATGCTGCATCCAGATTGAAATTATTCAATCCCTCGAGATAATTGCTGTCCTTACCATCGGGAAAAAAATCCCACTAATCCGATTAGTGACACTAGAATTATCAACCAGACCTATAAAGCCATAAACCACCTGTCACGGCAGACTTGCATTTTCGTCAACACGTGGCCCGCCGCTACCGGAAATGTATAATAACGACCGCAGTCTTTACTTACCGCGCGAAAGGTAGGGACATTTGATGTCTTGATCACTTTGTTAATGACCCGTGTCAATATATATAGAGTATTCTGTAGAAAATTAAAGTCATTTAACCGCGATAGGTAATGTAAAACTATGGTAAATTTCGGACATTTCAAATTAGTTTTGTAAATTTATATGTTTTTTATTAAAAACCAATCGAACTACCAGGAACGTTCAACTTACATGGGTATTTGCATAAACACCATACAACCGTACATGAAACATGTATGTTTGGTATTAACTTGATCAATTAAACTCTGTTACTTTCACAAACTGTCTTTCTTCTTTATTGTATATATATATATGCCGACAGGGGAGAAATGATGTCACACAGGTAAACAAAATGGCGGCCTCCATGAAAGTTCGTTATCCAAACTAAAACATGCTATAAAATCATTATTTTGAAAGTTTTTGAGGATTTTTTTTCAATTTTGGCATTTTTAATACATGAACTTTTGTTTTAAACCAAGTTGTAATCAGCTGTCCATTTTCCTTTAAGCATTCACCCAAAATGTTTGTCCTGAACTATCGACCGTATCGAAATTATCTTATTTATCGCACACGGAATTATACAACATAAGTCCGTGGTTCGCACGTGACCGCTAAATTGTCGCAGAGACAGTGATAGCAAATATAAATCATTGATTGTTGTTGTAACAGTTTTACACGTCTTCGATTCGGGGTGATTTTTTAAAATTTAAAAATGGTAAATCATCATCTATATTTCATTTTACGGGGGAAAGAAATGTCCAAATCTTGAGTTTTCTTAGCTCATTGTTCGAGACTGTCAATCACTTTTTAGCTCACCTGAGCACAAAGTGCTCAAGGTGAGCTTTTGTGGTCGGTTTTTGTCCGGCGTCGTTCGTCGTGTGTCAACAATTTCTTCAAACATCTTCTTCTTCAAAACTACTGGCCTGATTGCAACCAAACTTCACAGGAATGTTCCTTGGGTCAAGCTCTTTCAAAGTTGTTCAAAGAATTTGAAACAATGCAGAACTCCGGTTGCCATGGCAACCAAGGTGAAAAAATAAGGAAATCTTAAAAAATCTTCTTGTCTGAAACCACAAGGCCAGAGCTTAGATATTTGGCACATAACATCATCTACAGGTCCTCTATCAAAGTTGTTCAAATTTTGCCCCTGGGGTAAAAATTGGCCCCTACCCGGGGGTCACCACTTTACATAAGAGTTATATAGTGAAATGTTCAAACATATTTTTTTCTGAAACCAATATGACCAGAGCTTTGATATTTGGCATGGTATAACTTCTAGAGGTATTTGACATATATTGTTGAATTGGTATCGATCCGTTACATATCTGGGTCACTGTAGCTAAAAATAGATTTTTTCAATGAAAACTTAAAAAATCTTCTTGTCTGAAACCATAGTACACTGAGTTTAGATATTTTGCACATAACATCATCTATAGGTCCTCTATCAAAGTTGTTCAAATTTTGCCCCTGGGGTCAAAATTGGCCCCACCCCGGGGGTCACCATTTTACATAGAGTTATATAGTGAAATGTTCAAACATATTTTTTTCTGAAACCAATATGACCAGAGCTTTGATATTTGACATGGTATAACTTCTAGAGGTATTTGACATATATTGTTGAATTGGTTCTGGTCTGTTGCATATCTGGGTCACCGGAGCTAAAAATAGATTTTTTCAATGAAAACTTAAAAATTCTTCTTGTCTCAAACCATAGTACACTGAGTTTAGATATTTTGCACATAGCATCGTCTACAGGCCCTCTATCAAAGTTGTTCAAATTTGTCCCTGGGGTCAAAATTGGCCCCACCCCGGAGGTCACCGTTTTACATAGAGTTACATAGGGAAATGTTCAAACATCTTTTACTCAGAAACCAATATGGCCAGAGCTTTGATAGTTTGCATGATGTAACTTTTAGAGGTCCTTCACATATATGGATGAATTAGTTCTGGTCTGTTGCATATCTGGGTCACCGGAGCTAAAAATAGATTTTTTCAATGAAAACTTAAAAAATCTTCTTGTCTCAAACCATAGTACACTGAGTTTAGATATTTTGCACATATCACCATCTACAGGTCCTCTATCTTAGGCAGTGTTACCGCGAGAGCGCGTTTCTTGCGTTTTTGACGCAACAAAATCACATGTGACACAACTAAATTCAGCAAGTGCGTTTTATGTGACGCAAGTCAATTCTCCCGAATAACTGAAACCAAAAATGTTATAATCGTCACATTCATTGAAAGCACGCAGCCGACGCAGGAGTAAATACATAAGTATGAATTCCGTGTTGGACGCATGTCGATTACGAAATTGACAGAGTGCGCTAACGGCCATTTTGGTTGTTTTGACGGGTGCATTGTGGGTATTAGAGTTCAGTTCGACTGGCATATAAACTCACTCGAGTAATTAAAAGTCGAAAATTGAAAAGGGCGAAATATATTAAAAACTACGACGAGTCCGTGTTTGTTATTGAATTAGATCCTCAGGTCTAATATTATTACGTTTGAATATACTTTTAAATTGTTTCCTTTGAAAATGATTTAAACTTCCGTAGGTACCGCTAATCGCCAGAATCGGTCGCCATTGTTGTTTGTTAATTGAACTCACTTTGCTAAAGTAGACGTACAGGCTCAAACATCGTCTGCTAAAAAGGTAGAACATTTGACTTCATTCTTCATCTCTTCAGCGCCCAAACAAAGAGAATGAAATGCACAGTTTGTGGTAGACTTTCTATGTCATTTACTTTAAGGGATCAATTTACCTTCGTCCGTCTGGCCGTTCGCCCACCTGTTCGCCCACCTGTCTGTCAGTTTCATTTTACGATAAATATTATAGGTAGATTTAAGTGACACTTAGGGTATTGAAGCCTTTTATATTTGACAAATGTTGTTGTCTGCATAAAGGCTTGACACATTGATACAGGAGACATTGCAGAAAACTGTTTGCTTGTTTGAAGTAATAGTGAAAAGCACTGACAGTACACATAGATCTACTTCATTGATGAGGTGTTAAAGAAGTTCTGTTATAGGTAGACCGTTTGTCTCTCAGTTCTATTAATTAAGTGTGAAATAAAGACACTGAACAACACACAAACTACTTTATTCAAATAGTTCTATCTAGATCTATTAACGTAAAAAAACTTCAAACTATCCTGTGACCCCCTAAATTTCCAAATGACCCCCACATTTTCATCAAGGGGATCAAGAATGACCCTCTAAAATTTCAGTCCTGCAGTAACACTGCTTAGGTGTTCAAATTTTGCCCCTGGGGTCAAAATTGGCCCCACCCTGGGGGTCACCTTATACAAATCTTCTTTTTCTGAAATCATGTGACCCATCTTAGTGTCACCATGGTCAGGTGAGCGATCAAGGGCCATTCTGGCCCTCTTGTTTTGATAACCAATTAGACAAAGGCAATGTGTCAACATACTCAGTGGGCGTGGTCAAACTTCAACCCAACTTTGATATCACGCCAATAACCGTGCTCCGCCTTCAAAAGTATACTTCCATTTCCTCGCGACTTATTTCCCCCTTGTTGAACCCCGCCATTGGAAATAAACCCTTTGATCTATTTGTGTTTATTTCAATGTCAATAACGTCAACGTCATGATTCAAAATGTGTTGTGTACTAGTAAGCAGACATTTTTGGAGTGATGGACTATAAAAGTACTTCAAGTTCAGTTTTGATCACACGGTAAAACAGCGAAATATTTATTTGCCAATACAAACGTGTACCGCATTTAATTATATTAGCGTTCTTCATTTTTACCGAAAATGCGTTTTCTGTATCGTTCGTAGCTTGTTGTAAACCTAGGTGTGAAAGTCAATGTTTTACACATTACGTTCACGCAACATCTCAATCTTCCCTTTCATTTCCGCACAAAGTTAAAAGTGTTCCCGGCTGTATCCGCGGGCTTGTCTACACAATATTTGCCGCCATGAAAACCTGGAAGTGCGTTGTTTGTTTGACCGTGAAGTGCTAATTTGGGTGTCTAATCAGCGATTATCATGACCTGTGTCACCCGCACTACTATGCAAACACTGATAAGTGTCAGCGGGGGTCTTTGTTCCTTCAGTAAGACAATTAGCCTTGATCTACCGGTAGTTGGCAAAATTCGTTGCGCTCAATCAAACTTTTAGATTTTTAACGTATTTTTTTCTTCTGAAAATGGAATTTCCCGGGCGACTCAAATTGGAATTTAGGGAGTGCCCGCCGGGCTTCAGTTTAAAAAATATGGTTGCCCAAGCCCTAAATTGGGTTGCCCACCGGGCTCCGTGCACAGGATTTGTCGTGCCCTGTATTTGTCATTAAGTCAGCAATAGACTAACAAAGTGTTTACATTTATGGCCAAGCATGTGCTAGGGCATCTGTGTGTCAGAAACACACAACACATCAAACTTGTTATAAATAACCATTTATAAAAGAACAGAGATCTCTAATGCCAGTTGACTACA
Source organism: Gari tellinella (assembly GCA_922989275.2). Classification (NCBI taxonomy): domain Eukaryota; kingdom Metazoa; phylum Mollusca; class Bivalvia; order Cardiida; family Psammobiidae; genus Gari; species Gari tellinella. Next base: position 69,453,575 of record OV277859.1, read on the forward strand.
GTCGAACTTCGAAATCTCGAACACCCTAGGGGCGTTAGAATTTGTTCGAGAAAAGGGTTGTTCGAGATTCAGGTGATATGAAGTTCGAACTTCAAGTTCGACTTTGTACTGCGATGGAGACATACAGCTGGTGTGTTGGGTATATCAGAATAATGTGTACGTTTTAAACACAATAATTGGACAGATAACTTATTCGATCTCTAACATTTACATCTTACACATAGATCTACATAAGGCAGAAATAGTTCAGTGTCAGCATGCTTATTATATGCATTTGTAATTAAAACGTACGTCAAAAATTACCGTTGTTTTCATTCATGTTCATTATATACCTAATGCACAACTAGCATAGAAATAGTTATTATATACACATGAATAGAAAAACATAAAAAAATTAATCTGCGCTTGTTACACTAAAAGAAAACAAGTCATATGTATATAAGTTGTTTTAAAATCGCTATGCTCATATTGTTATTGCTTGAAACGAAACATTTAGCAATATTTGAATAGTTCATTGTTGTGCATTACGATTTCTGAACATTAACTTATCTCCGTTTTAAAAAGCACCAACGTTTTTACCTCTCTTGTTCTTATTTAAGCAATGTGGGTTTTTTCCCTCTTATTTTGATCAGCTTTAATCAATAAACAATTCAGGTGATCACGTTTCAAATAATTAAAGCAAACACACACTGATACATTTGTGTAATGAGTGCTGATCTGACGATGTGTGAAAATTTCACGCGCTGCTGGTGTAATTATAACATGAAACAATGGGACGGAAACTGATTGTGTTGACAGTTCTAGCATTAGGTGTGAACTATTGTTGACAGTTTGACCATTAGGTGTGAAATAATGAACAAACTGCTTCACGGAGACCGCACATCAGTTGGAGAATTCCAGCTTTCAGTGTTCGAGAATACAGAGGTAGAACAATAAGGATTATATAGAGAAAGGAACTGGACGGAGAAATGAGTTCGAGAATTTGATCGTGTTCTAGCTTTCAGAGTTCTAGCTTTCGAAGTTCGACTGTACTTGTTGGGAATGAAAAATGCAGAAAGCTATTATTGGGGAGCTTTTTGCATTAATTTAATCCTGTATCTGGCAACTGTCAGTGTTGAAGGCCTCCTATTTGATATTCTATTGAATGGTTGCTAAACCCATTACCCCATAAATACGCTTTTTATGCCCCCGCGATGATCAGCCGGGGCATACTATTTAACCCCTGTCTGTCTGTCCGTCCGTTCGTTCGTCCTACATACAGTACTGTACATACTTTGTCTGGCTAACTCCTCCTATAGTTTTACAGTCAAACTTAGTCAAATTTTTGCCGGCGGGTGCATCATATTTGTCTTACAGACAAAGTCATACCTCTAGTTTATGCTTTTAATTTATTTCTCCATTGAAGAAAATAGTTCAAATTTATACAGTTATGAATATGAATCAGAAGAAATATTTTCCTTATCTTAACAGAATGTAGCTTAAAATAGGCTGAAAGTAAAGCAGAATGCACCTTTAGGCACATTCTGCTTTACTTTCAACCTCATGCATGCTTTTAGTGGTTATGTATCTTCAATACAAGAAGTAGGTTATGGGGTAATGCAATGGGTTAATGAACTACTATAGACATGTTTATTAACTTTATATATATGAGTTCTCAGTGTTCACCCTGACAAACTGCTGTAGTTTGCAGTGATAAGCAAATTACTTGTGGTTCTGTATTTGTTTTAGATTGTTTATGAAACCATACATTCGTAATATTTTTCATCAGAGACGTTCCCAGAGGTGAAGAGTAATTTCATGGCTAAGGTGCCGGCCGTGACGTTTAAGTCACCATGTGGGTCTGTAGACTGTCAGATCACAGTTGGTACAGACACAGCCTATTACACCAGTAGGTACCTTAGCCTGTATAGCAGAATGGATCCACGGGTCAGAAAACTTGCTGTCGCCTTCAGATTTTGGGCAAAAGTAGGTCCAAACTTTTAGCTTTTACCCAATCTTGCACATTACTCTTTTCTCCATAGCCCTGTTTCTAGTTTTGAAGACAGGTGTCTACTTAAAGCAGGTTGAAAGTGAAGCAGAATGTGACTTAAGGGGCATTCTGGTTTTTTTCCAGGCTGCTTTAGGCTACCATCTTCTAGAATATAGAAACAAATTTCTTGAGATGCACTATTTTCTTCAGTGGATTAATAAATTAAAGTATAAAAACTCATTAAGAGTAATGGGTTAAGAGAAAATTTAGTGATAATCTTTCGATCCTTAAGACAGGCAGGAACAACTTTAGTATTCCATTGTTGCTGTTCAAATCAGTTGGGATTAAACACAAAGCTCCAGATAAGGGGAGTATTTCAAAAAATAAAATCTTTATTTCTGCATTAAACCCTGTTGTGTAACTTCTCATTAGAATCGTCTCTTCGAGACGATTCTAATGAGTAGTTACACCATAGGATTTGGTGCTGAAATGAATAAGAAAAGGTTGGATTCGTCAGTTTACTCATTTTTTGTCTGGAGCCCTGATTAACACCACTGTGAAGTCTGGGTGAGGATGAAGTAAGCTGTAGAGAAAGTCATTTACACCAAGTACAAGAATGTGTTGAACTGAGATTGCTGAGAGGGTTTGAACCCTAATAATACATATACACATGGTTTGCAAACAATGTACTTGTGAAGAAAACATTAGCCCTATGCAAACAGTGTAGAGCCCTATGATGTGGGTATACACTAGTTGGCATATTGTAATACATTGACAAAAACAACCCTAAATAGTCAAAATGGACTGATCTAAATTGGAAAGTGGAATTGGAAAGGGTTAAAGTTATTTACACTGAGGGGACGCATAATCTTAATCAAACCTTTCTCGCAATTATGAATATATAACTTTTTAAAAGCAAATGATGCTCTGTTGTCAATAAATCATATTGATTCAGGTGATTTATGACTCTCTCGCTTTTACATGTTATAGGTTTGCCAAGTTGATGTTCAGGAGAATGGTTCTCTACCTGCCTATGCCTATGGTATAATGACCGTGTACTTCCTACAACAGTGTAAGCCAGCAGTCCTGCCTGTCATATGGAAGGTATGTTTGCATTAAATTTCTTTGCTTAATTTGATGGGGGTGTGTGAAATGAACTCCTGTTTTTAGCTCACCTGAGCCTTCGGCTCAGGATGAGCTATTGTGATCCCATTCCGTCCGTCGTCCGTTCACATTTTCAAACACTTTTCCGCTGAAACCACTGACCCGAATTCAACCAAACTTTGTCAGAAGCATCATGACAAGGGGGAACGAAATCTTGTTCAAAGTTTTTGGCTAGAGTTATTCCCCTTGCTGTGGGACCAGATTTTTTAACATGACCGTATAGACAACTTCTAATGCATAAGAAAATCTTTAAAAATCTTCTTCTCAGAAACCAAAAGGCCCAGACCTTTGATATTTAGTATGTATCATAACCTAATGATCTTCTACCAAGATTGTTCAAATTTTGACCCTGGGACCAAAAATGGCCCCGCCCTGGGGCTTATCAGCTTTTCTTAGGAACCTTTGAATATCTTCTTCTCTGAAACTGTATGGCCTAGGTCATTAATATTTGACATGTAGCTTTGCCTTATGGTCCTCTACCTAGATTGTTCAAATTATGACCCCCAGGTCAAAATTTGCCCGCCCCAGGGCTTATCAGTTTTACATAGACTTATATAGGAAAACCTTTAAAAATCTTCTTCTTTGAAACTGTAAGGCCCAGATCTTTAATATTTGACAGGGGTGCGGAAATCCCATGTCCGACTCATCAGTCTCATACATTTGGAGGCCCGGACGAATTGATTATTGCATTTCAATCGTCGGTGGACAAGCACAGATTCGGAATAATGTTATATTGGAAGCCTAAATCTGCCTTCAAATCTGACCAAAATATCTACAAATTCAAAGAAATTGAGATAATCCGCAACTGCTGACGTTTATTTGTCTTGTCTATTTTACTATTGAGATGTTTGATTGACAGGTACCCTACTGGTTATCAGCATCAATAACCATTTGTCATTTCATTCGCTGTAATAATCGGGTACCAGCAGATAAGGAGAATGTGTTCACTAAATAAGCTGACAAATAACGATTCGGATTTGTTTTTGTGGCGTATTAGCATTTTTTTCTCTTTTTAAATCTGATTAAAACTCGCGAAAAATACCATGTTACAGTGAGAACCACTGTGAAATAATAAAGAAGAGGTTATTTTAATCATCTGATGCTTCAACACGAGCGAAATCGTCTGTAGTTAGGTCCGGTATTGTTTTCAACCACTGTGTCTTTGTCCGGTTTTTAGCCCTAATCTTAAAATAAAGTCACTTCCGTTTCCTCATTTTTTTATTACATGATTGACAGTTAAGCAGACAATGGAAAAGTTTCTTGACAGAAAAGACAGTAAAACAAAGACTGTTGAAGACAACGGAAAACTGAAAGTGACCGTGACTACGATAAAAATAAACGTAAGCGACCTTTTTAGCGATTTTAAATGGTTACATGATGTCTGCCGTTTGAAACCCGAAATCGCTGATACTACCATACATCAGTGATACAGATCTCAACCTGTGACCTCCAGTAAGCGATCCTGTACTCTATTACTACATACAAAATATATATTTATTGAAACAGACTAGTATAGTTTTGCCTTAGAAAGAATCAGATGTGTGGCTACCAGACAGTAAGGCTTGCACTCTATCAATATATCATGGATAGTCTTCAAAGTTACTAAAAAGAATAATAAATTTGGACAAGTTGAAATATGCTGCGGACAACCAAGTTTTTTCATTTCACTTGTCCGTGGACAAGTAGAAAAAACTGAAAATTCCACACCCCTGTTTGACATATAGCTTTGCCTTGTGATCCTCTTCCAAGATTGTTCAAATTATGACCCCTGGGCCAAAAATGGCCCCGCTTTTGGGCTTATCAGTTTTTCATAGAAAAACCTTTAAAAATCTTCTTCTCTGAAACTGTAAGGCCCAGCTCATTTATATTTGAAGTGTAGCTTTGCCATAATGGTCCTCTATCAAGATTGTTCAAATTATGACCCCGGTCAAAATTGGCCCCGTCCCGGTGCTTTTCAGTTTTATATAGAATTATATATATGAAAACCTTTAAAAATCTTCTTCTCTGAAACTGTAAGGCCCAGTTCTTTAATATTTGTCACATAGCTTTGCCTTGTGATCCTCTACCAAGATTGTTCAAATTATGACCCCGGGTGAAAATTGGCCCCGCCCTGGTGCTTATCAGTTTTACATAGACTTATATAGGAAAACCTTTAAAAATCTTTTTCTCTGAAACTGTAAGGCCCAGATCATATATATTTGACATGTAGCTTTGCCTTATGGTCATCTACCAAGATTGTTCAAATTATGACCCCTTGATCAAATTTGGCCCCACACCAGGGCTTATCTGTTTTATGTGCTCGGAGTAAAGCATTAGGAGTAACCAATGGTCTTCTAATGACTGGGCACTTAAGCCATTACCCCATAGCCTTTTTCCAGTATTGAAGCTAAGTGACCATTTAAAGCAGGTTGAAAGTAAAGCAGAATGTGCCTTAAGGCACATTCTGCTTTACTTTCAACCTGTTTTAAGCTACCAATTGCTAGAGTATAGAAAATACATATTCAAACCTGTATAAATTGAAACTATTTTCCTAAGTGGAGAAATAAATTAAAGGTGTTGAAAGGCGTATTTTTGGGGTAATGGGTTAATACAAGATTGACTATTGGTTTGTTGTGGAGAATAGGATTGGTATAAATCTGCCAGTAATGTGGACTATTACAGGTTTTAACAGAGGAGGTGTTACACAGACCAAAAACAGTTCAAGACATCATGGGAATGCTGGAGGAATTGGAAAAAGAGGTGATGAGTCTTAAATACAGTTGAAACTTATCTTAACTCATAAAAAGGGTCATAACCACATAGCCTGTTTTAAGTATTAAATATAGATTACCACTTATAAAGCAGGTTGAAAGTAAAGCAGAATGTGCCTTAAATAAGCCCTATCTTAACAAAGTCGTCATTTATGATTTCAAAGCCATTTTGGCATTACAGAATCTATTTGGGCAAAACAAAGTTCATCCCAGACAAACCCTTGACTTAAAAGAAACTCTTCTAACAAAACATAGAAAAATCAATATTGAAAATTATGAAAGAACTTCTGGCAGAGATTGAATATGGGACTCCTGCATCACAGTCCTATACCTTAACCAACGAGCTAAAAAGTAGACTCTCTATATAAGCAATTACTGAACGCAGTCTTGTTTTGTATTGTATTTCAAAATGCCAAAAATTTTGACAAGATTTATCTTGTTTTAAGCGGCTGCTAAACGCAGGTTTTACTGTATGTTAATTAGGATTTTACTTTCAATTTCCATGTAGACATGGGTATCCAGAAACAAAGACTGTGTGGGATTGTTGTGGCGTGATCTCCTGATGTTCTATGGTATGAAATTTGATCTCAAAGAGTGCATCATCTGTATCCGAGCTCTTCAACCCTTGCTACGTGCAGAGAAAAAGTGGAAGAGTAAACGAGTAGCTATTGAAGGTATGCTTTTGCTGATTTACAAATGGCAGATTTAAAGACCCAACCCCATATTTTGTAAATAATTCCCATGTCAAAGTCGATTCCGTATAGTTCCATCTCTAGAAAAGTATATCTTTTTCCCCATATATGATTAACGTTTCTATGAAAGAAAATCTCATAAAACAGCTCAATTTAAACCTTTCCTTTGTATATGAAATGGGCCATAAGAAATGTTGCTACATCCCGACTAGAGCATGCATAATGTAAGGCAGAAAGTTCATACAAGTACTTTTTGTTTTACTGTACTGCTTAAAGTTAACCCATTTTAGCCCTTGCAGAACTGGATCTGAAAATACCCATCCTTTGCAAACAGTGTAGTCTCAGATCAGAGGGCATCTGGAGGAGTCCTCTGTCAGATTACAGGGTCTGCATTATATGTCATACTTCATGATTTTTTGGGATAAACCCTTGAGAACACATGTGAATAAGTAATTTACCATATAACAGGTGAGAGTCCATTTGAAAATTCAGCATGGTAAGGATTAAACACTCACACGTCTGTCCCAAACAATGTTGCTATTTCCCCCTCTTACACATTTAATATATTAAAAAAACAAACGCAAGAAAAAAGTTTCTATTTATAAATGTGAAACAATATAAACAGTAGAACCTCTCTATATCAACCACTAAATTGCTTTAATTATAAGGTGTTTATGACAGGTGACCGCTTAAAGCAAGATGACAGTAAAACAGAAAGCTCCAACAGGAGCTTTCTGTTTTACTGTTACCTAGCTTTAAGCTGTCACCTGTCTTTTACCCAATGAATTAGTCTTCGCTTTAATGGTCCTAATACAGAGGTTGTACTGTATATTTAATATCCTAGCAGATGGTAGCTTAAAGCAGGCAGAAAGTAAAGCAGAATGTACCTTAAGGCACATTCTTTTTATGCTCCCCTTTAGGGGGGGAGCATATAGTCGCCGCTTTGTCCGTCCGTCCGTGTTTCCGTTCGTCTGTCTGTCTGTCCGTCTGTCCGAGCGCACAAAAGGTCCTTTGTTGGGTAGGGAGAACAATAGATTCCATTCATTTTGTGATTGCCCTATTGTTATTGTTGGTTTTTTTTGTGTACTGTTGGGTACCAAAAAATACCCAACAAATGTCCAACTGTGAGAACGTCCGTCTGTCCGTCCGTGCATACGCTAGGATACTTATGTGGCTAAAATTCTTAGCCCCATAATAGAAAAACATTAACCTTAGCCCCATAATATACTCAACAAAGCAATTAAAGGGGCAAATATATTGGGTAGGCCCAATATATAAAAATAAGTTCATACAATATTTCTTTTTAAAGTTTCATGTAAAATTACATGTTAACTTCGTTGTAGAGTATAACTGTATTTCGAAAAGTAGAAATATATATCGCAGTTTCCCTTCAAACACAACCACCCTAAAATTACCGTGTGCCAGATTAGGTGGGTGGGGTAACAAACAACTTGACCAAGAGCCCCACCTGTTAGGTTCTTCTCTTAAATTACACCTAGTATCATATGTGTTCACCACGTGCATTAATCACTTCCTTGCATCTACATGGAAATCGGAGAATTAGCTTAAGGGTGTATGCAAAGAACATTCTGTGTCATTCTTCAATAAGCATGTCTGTTAGCCTCTTAGGTGACGATCTCGACCGGATATCCGATGTTGCCGCATGTCCTAAGCATCCTCAATGTGACCGAAGTGTGTTGACCTTGCTGGCCAGTCCACCTGCCCTATGCCCTCGTGTTCCAAGTACTGGTCTACCGTACGTGCTCGGTAAGGACGAGTTTTGTCGTCTGTCGGGATAAAGCCTGAACCCAAAGCTCCAGCTTCCGCTCGTGCAATAACGTCTAGGGTCTCGTCCCTGTACCCCAAACTAGTCAGAGTCCAGTTCCTGATGACGTAAAGGTCCGTGTAACCGTTGTAGGATATGCCCACCCCTAGGAGCCCTGACCCCTTTCTGAGTCCGTCATGCTCTGCCACATAACAGCCGAAGAAACTTTCGTTTCGCTGTCTTTACGTTCGTCTGCAGTCGTTATTCAAATCCAAAATGAAATTTGACGCACTTGTCCACAATACGTTGCGAATACGTAAACGTTCAAATGGCATGATTTCTGGCAAAACGCTAGATGACATTTTCGGTGGTGTGGGGTCAAGGCCGGTCGCACGACGCGTCTTCTAGCCCATAGGTTTGCAGCATGAAGTCTATTTCCGACGATCTGAACAGAAATCCTGTAACCACACGTCTGTTTATAAACACTATGAAGCGTAACGAGGGAATTGAGCCGTTGACGTCATGCCATAAGTGACAACATCGGTCCTTTACTTCAAATATGACCTGCAAACGACCTTGACCTGATCTCCAATTAACCATCCCAGTGTCCAGGTACAACTACCAAAACCTGTCGACGACACCCTTGCTAACGTTAAACTCCGTCGCAACATGACGTTGGAAAACGACAAATGACGTCTTTAGGGGCATAGTTTTCAAAGTTTGTACCAATATGCAATCTATTTTTGCATTCTATACAAATATGCACTCAATATAATGAAAACAGCTATAAAACTAATCGTTGAAGAATAGGCAGTCACATCGTGCAAAAATCCAGTGGACGTTAAACACCGTGTTTTTGCTACTTGTCCGCTTCAATTCATTCAACCATGACCATTTTTGCACATAGTGGCGTTTGTTTCTTATTTTTAGCTCGCCTGTACGTAGTACATGACGAGCTATTGCAATACCCCCAGTGTAGTCGTCGTCGTTGTCGTCGTCGTCGTCGTCGGCGTCGTCGTGAACGGCGTAAACAATTTTAAGAAAATGTCTATAACTTCTAGGTCCCTTGAGGTATTGCTTTCATAGTTGGTATGTGTGTGTATATGGACAAGACCTTTCCATGCACAGAAATTTTTTGACTCCTGTGACCTTGACCTTGAACTTAGGGCCTATGTTTAGGTTTCGAAATCTGCGTTAAGGTTTCGAAAAATGCCTTTAAACTTCTATATCCATTAAGGTATTGCTTCCATAGTTGGTATGTGTGTGTATATGGACATGACCTTTCCATGCACAGAAAAATTTAGACCCCTGTGACCTTGACCTTGAACTTAGGGCCTGCGTTTAGGTTTCGAAATCTGTGTTTAGGTTTCGAAAAATGCCTTTAAACTTCTATATCCATTAAGGTATTGCTTCCATAGTCGGTATGTGTGTGTATATAGACATGACCTTTCCATGCACAGAAAAATTTAGACCCCTGTGACCTTGACCTTGAACTTAGGGCCTGCGTTTAGGTTTCGAAATCTGTGTTTAGGTTTCGAAAAATGCCTTTAACTTCTATGTCCCTTGAGGTATTGCTTCAATAGTTGGTATGTGTGTGTATATGGACAAGACCTTTCCATGCACAGAAAATGTTTTACCCCTGTGACCTTGATCTTGAACTTAGGGCCTACGTTTAGGTTTCGAAATCTGTGTTTAATTTTAGAAAAATGCCTTTAACTTCTATTTCCCTTGAGGTATTGCTTCAATAGTTGGAATGTGTGTGTATATGGACAAGACTTTTCCATGCACAGAAAATTTTTGACCCCTGTGACCTTGACCTTGAACTTAGGGCCTGCGTTAAGGTTTCGAAATCTGTGTTTAGGTTTCGAAAAATGCCTTTAAACTTCTATGTCCCTTGAGGTATTGCTTCCATAGTTGGTATGTGTGTGTATATGGACAAGACCTTTCCATGCACAGAAAAATTTAGACCCCTGTGACCTTGACCTTGAACTTAGGGCCTGCGTTTAGGTTTCGAAATCTGCGTTTAGGTTTTGAAAAAATGCCTTTAACTTCTATATCCATTTAGGTATTGCTTCCATAGTTGGTATGTGTGTGTATATAGACATGACCTTTCCATGCACAGAAAAATTTAGACCCCTGTGACCTTGACCTTGAACTTAAGGCCTGCGTTGAGGTTTCGAAATCTGCGTTTAGGTTTCGAAAAATGCCTTTAACTTCTATGTCCTTTGAGGTATTGCTTTCATAATTGGTATGTGTGTGTATATGGACAAGACCTTTCCATGCACAGAAAAATTTTGCCCCTGTGACCTTGACCTTGAACTTAATGCCTGTGTTTAGGTTTCGAAATCTGTGTTTAGGTTTAGAAAAATGCCTTTAACTTCTATGTCCTTTGAGGTATTGCTTTCATAATTGGTATGTGTTTGTATATGGACAAGACCTTTCCATGCACAGAACATTTTTGACCCCTGTGACCTTGACCTTGAACTTAGGGCCTGTGTTTAGGTTTCGAAATCTGCGTTTAGGTTTTGAAAAATGCCTTTAACTTCTATATCCCTTAAGGTATTGCTTCCATAGTCGGTATGTGTTTGTATGTAGACAAGACCTTTCTATGCTCAGAAAAATTTAGACCCCTGTGACCTTGACCTTGAACTTAGGGCCTGCGTTAAGGTTTCGAAATCTGCTTTTAAGTTTCGAAAAATGCCTTTAACTTCTATGTCCCTTGAGGTATTGCTTCCATAGTTGGTATGTGTGTGTATATGGACAAGACCTTTCCATGCACAGAAAAATTTAGACTCCTGTGACCTTGACCTTGAACTTAGGGCCTGCGTTTAGGTTTCGAAATCTGCGTTTAGGTTCCGAAAAATGCCTTTAACTTCTATGTCCCTTGAGGTATTGCTTTCAAAGTTGGTATGTATGTGTATATATGGACTAGACCTTTACATGCACAGAAACATTTAGACCCCTGTGACCTTGACCTTGAATTAAGAGCCTGTGTTTAGGTTTCGAAATCTGCGTTTAAGTTTCGAAAATCCATTTAACTTCTATATCCTTTGAGGTATTGCTTTCATAGTTGGTATGTGTGTGTATATAGACAAGACCTTTCCATGCACAGATAAATTTGGACCCTTGTGACCTTGACCTTGAACTTAGGGCCTGTGTTTAGGTTCTGAAAAATGCCTTTAACTTCTATGTCCCTTGAGGTATTGCTTTCATAGTTGGTTTATGTGTGTATATGGACAAGACCTTTCCAGGCACTGCAAAATTTAGACCCCTGTGACCTTGACTTTGAACTTAGGGCCAATGTTTAGTTTTCTCAAAATTTTTATTACTCCTATGTCCATTGAAATATTCCTTTCATATTCCGTTTGCATGTGTATATGGACACGACCTTTCCATGCATGCAAAAAAATTAGCCCAGTGTCCTTGACCTTGAACTAAGGTCGCGAAAGGTTTTAGGTTTCGAAATCTGCATTTAGGTTTCAAAAATGCTTATAATTCCTATGTCCCTTGAGGTGTTATTTTCATATTTGATTTGCCAGTGTATATGGACAAGACCTTTCCATGCAGGCAAAAAGGTTGACCTCTGTGACCTTGAGTGTCCTTTTAAGTTTCTAAAGGTGCCGGTGGCGAGCTTTGTTGTCTCTCTGACAACTCTTGTTTTTATTCTAAAGCATCTAAACACGCATTCACTCTTTCAACTTGAAAATGTTTGCATTTTGGAAAAAGATATATGAACTTATACCTTTGCCCCTTTAATTATTTTGTTGAGTATAGAAAAACATTAACCTGGCCGTCTCTTGTGACATTAACCTGGCCATTTCTTGTGACATTAACCTGGCCAGTTGTGGGACATTGGGTTAGGGGTAGGGTTAGCCTCCAGATCATTCTATTCCAAGTTAGAGCAAAAAGAAATTGTCTCTTGTGTGGCTAGCCACGCAAGAGAAAACAATTGAAAATAGCCATCGTAGCGTAAGAACGTCTGTCCGTCACGCTTTTTTGTCCGGAGCATATCTCTTGAACGGTACACCGTAGGTTGATGAAACTTGATACAGTGATAGAGAATGACAGAAGGAGGTGCAGTACACAAGAACCGTAACTCTCTCATCTCCCAATTTTGAATTATCTCCCTTTTTCTCATAAAAAAAAATCAATTTTGTCCGGAGCATATCTCTGGACAGTTACACTGAAAGTTGATGAAACTTGTAACAGTGATAGAGGATGACTAAAGGAAGTGCAGTACACAAGAACGGTAACTCTGTAATCTCCCAATATTGAATCATCTCCCTTTTTCTAAAAATACAAAACAATTTTGTCCGGAGTATATCTCTTGACTGCTACACCGTAAGTTAATGGAACTTGATACAGGAATAGGTGATGACATAAGGAGGTGCAGTACACAAGAACCATGACTCTGTCATCTCCCAATATTTAATTATCTCCCCTTTTCTATTTAAAAAAATCAAATTTTTTCTGGAGCATATCTCCTGAGCATTGCATTGTAAGTTGATGAAACTTGATACAGTGATACGAGATGACAGAAAGAGTGCTTTACTCAAGAACCATAACTCTGCCATCTCCCAATATTGAATTATCTCCCTTTTTCTACATAAATTCTTTAAAAATCAAATTTTCTGCTGCACTGTAACTTAAACCTTGATTCTGTGTTAGCGGATGACAAAAAGAAGTGTAGTACACAAGAATTATAACTCTGTTATCTCCAAATATTGAATTGCCTCCCTTTTTCATAATAAATTCATTTTTGTCCGAAGCATATCTCCTGAATGTTACATCGTAAGTTGATGAAACTTGTTACTGTGTTCACATACTAAACATGCTATACCGTGGACTTTTTCTTTGTGGGGAGCATCCATCGTTGGGAACGATATTCTTGTTTACTTTCAAGCTGCTTTAAGTGGTCACATTCCTTCAAAACTACAGTAGAAACAGGCTATGGAGTAACAGTTAAATTAGAAACTAAAATTATCCATTTGAAGATAGAGGGGCAGTGAGTTAATATCTATTTGGGCATTGTAGTTTACAAACACCTTTTGTTTCTTTCAGACCCATTTTCACCCAAAAGGAATATTGGCCGATCTCTACACAATACTAGAATTTTTGACTATTTCTACAATTGTCTCAGGAAGACTTGTGTATACTTCAGTCTACCAACTTCCCAATCAAACAAAATTTCTCAGTATATCCAGGTAAATACAGAAAACAGTCTGCGAAAAACTGAAACAAGCTCTCAAGCAGAACATTACACTGGCCAAAGTAAGACCATCAAGAAATCAGATAATAATTCAGAAACTGGTCAGAATAAGGAAAAGATAAGTGTAGATAAACAAGATGTGATACAGGAAAGTGGTCTGAATGACAGAACAAAAGACAAACAGTCCATTCAGAGTGATTGTCCATCAAGGAACCAGGAACATTCTGATAACTTGGATGAAAGTAGTTGTGAAATTCTTGAACACTCATTTCTTGACAGCAGTAAAGCTTCAAGTGAATGTAAAAGTGATAAAGATAATTTAGAGGAGGATGACAATTATTGTGAAGATACGAAAGAGTCTAAAAGTAGTGGTACTTGTAGGCAAGAGTTGCCAGTGTGTCATCAGGCAAATGATACAAAGGAAAGCAACAAAGTAGTCTTGTCTAGTGAAGATTCTTGTCCATGTGGAGATGAGAACTCAGATCAAGTGAATGTAGAGGCAGATATATCAAAAATGAAAATCGAATCTGCAGAAACAAATATGCTTGAACATGCTAATGATCCAGCAGAGGATTCAGAGAGGACTGTTGATGTTAAAACTGTGATAGAAGATAATGGGCCAAGTGATAGAGACGTGAAGGAATGTGCTAGTGATGAAGACAGTGAGGACAGTGTAAATGGCTCAGGAACGGGCTCGGACAGTATGATGGAAACCGAGAGCCCAGATTCAAGCCCAATTAGAAAGAGGGTTCAGAAGAATACTGATGATGCTGAATATAATTATGTTTTCAGTGTGCAAACTCTAACAGATGGAAAGGTAAAGAAGCTATTGCTTTAGAAAATTCAACACTTTGATAGACAGTTATTGTCCTATTTTTAGCTCGACTATTTAAAGAATATGGAAAGCTATTACAGTCACTCGTTCGTCGCCGTCGGCGTTGCATGTTAAGGTTTTTAATCAACCTAGAAAATGCCATCCTCTTCAAGCATATATCACTGCAACTAATGTTTTTATTCAATAATTGCTTTACCTCAAACATCTTACTTTCCCCAGACTAGGGGCGGATAATTCTAGATGGTATTTTGGGTGAATTATCTCCCCCTTTTGGACTTAGACATCCACGTTAAGATTTTTGATCAACCTAGAAAATGCCCTTCACTTAAATCATATATCAGATTTAAGATGCACACGAACACCATTGACTGTTTGGTATACTTTATGTGCATCTGAACACGCAAAGTTAGATATTATGAGCCAATTTTCTAAAAGAGGGCCTGATAAGAGCCGAGCAACCTACTAAGAGGAGGTTTTCTGTTGAACAGATTTAGGGCTGATATTGTCAAAAATTGTCATATTTCATTATATATTTAAATGCAATGAAACTGATAAAGAGGTTTGATTGTTAGCAAATTGGAATATGAACAATTTTCTGATTTGCAAATAGAAACTTTTAGACAAAAGAATGGAGACAAAAACTCTTCCGCGGCTCCAAAAGTAAGCTAAAATATTGCATTTTGCAAATGTTTGTGTTTTGACAACTTTCGGTTTGAAAAAGATCACATATGATGATATCTAATTCATCGACTGGACATTTTTACGTGGAACTACATTCCCCCATTTAAAAAAGAAAGCAGAAAACTCCTGTTTTGAAGCAAAAACGAAACTTGACCCATCTTTCTGCCATTTGTTTTGTGGCCTTAATCAACGCCCGGAAATGGCCTTGCACCTAATTCGTAGTAGCTCACAAAGAGCTGCCTAATAAGTCAACAGGGTGTGATAATTTAACCTTGAAATACAGGTATGGTATGGAATTATTGAAATTAAGTGTAGAAATATAGATCTTGATTCAAGATATTGACTATTAAATTTAATGTTTGCCTCTCATATTCATAGTTTATTCAATATAATTTCTTAAATTTTGCAGTTGATAAATTTGAAGCAGACAACGATTCAACATGATAAGGGTAAAATGGATTAATCTTTCAGTATGGAATTCAATATTGAATCGGACCCATCTGATTTATGCTTTCAGATTATTAGGAAAAAACTAAAATATGATTTAAAGGCATTTGTTAGTCTTTGATTTTCTCATGGATTCTGCCTATCTTTTAGAATTAGAACCACAGATTCATAGAACTGAATTTAATAATAATCTTTTAAAGGGACCATCAATTTTCTGTCAAATCTGTGATAAAGAGGGTCATTTGAAGTCCAACTGTCCAGAGGATGTTCTTCCAGTCATCAAAGAGTTACCTCCCATGACAAAACAGCATCTACAGCTGCTGAACATGACCATTCAGCAAGTTCCAAGTATGTAGCTGAGATAGTTTATATCAGTCGCTATAGTTTAGTAGCTTGCCTTTTTAGCTCACCTGAGCACAAAGTGCTCAAGGTGAGCTATTGTGATCTGTTGCCGTCCGTCAGTGTTGGTGTCGGTGTCCGTGTCGTCTGTTCACAATTTGTTTCAAATAACTTCTTCTCTGAAACCAATGGCCCAATTTTAACCAAACTTGGTCAGATACATACTGTAGTTGTGAGCTTCAAAAAATTTCAAAAACAGTGGGTGGCAATCGGTCTTGTTGCCATGGCAACCATGCACAATATCTAAAAAAATCTTCTTCTCAAAAACTACTGGTTGATTTCAATTTGGTTTTCACCAAAATGTTTCTCAATTAATATACTTTCAAAATTGTTCAAAGAATTTTGATCCGTAAAAAAACATGGCCGCCAGAGGGCGTGGTCATTTTCCGTATTAACATAATATTGACAACTAAAGTCAAAACTTTAAACATCTTCTTGTCAATAACTACAAGTCCTAGGACAACCAAATTTCACATGTAGCATCATGTTGTGAACCTTTAGCAAGACTGTTCAGATAATGACCCCCGGGTTAAAAATGGCCCCGCCTGGGGCTTATCAGTTTTTCATAGGAAAACCTTTAAAACTCTTCTTCTCCAAAACTGTATGGCCTAGACCTTTTATATGTGGCATGTAGCTTTGACTTATGGACCTCTACTAAGACTGTTCAAATCATGACCCCAGGGTCAAAAATGGCCCTACCCCAGGGCTTATCAGTTTTACATAGACTTATATAGGAAAACCTTTAAAAATCTTCTTCTCTGAAACCCTAAGGCCCATACCTTTTATATTTGGCATCTAGCTTTGCCTTACGGTCCTCTACCAAGATTGTTCAAATCATGACCCCACGGTCAAAAATGGCCCGCCCCGGGGCTTATCAGTTTTACATAGACTTATATAGGGAAACCTTTAAAAATCTTCTTCTCTGAAACCGTAAGGCCCATATCTTTTATATTTGGCATCTAGCTTTGCCTTATGGTCCTCTACCAAGATTGTTCAATTCATGGCCCCCGGATCAAAAATGGCCCTGCCCCAGGGCTTATCAGTTTTACATAGACTTATATAGGAATAAACCTTTAAAAATCTTCTTCTCTGAAACCGTAAGGCCCATACCTTTTATATTTGGCATCTAGCTTTGCCTTACGGTCCTCTACCAAGATTGTTCAAATCATGACCCCAGGGTCAAAAATGGACCCGCCCCGGGGCTTATCAGTTTTACATAGACTTCTACAGGAAAACTTAATTCCGAGTTGTTTCAGTTTCATGCAACAGTCCACATACATGCAATGACAAACTTCATTATGCATCGAGTATAACACAATAGTTCCTCAGGTGAGCGATTTAGGGCCGCATGCGGCTCTTGTCAAAGAATAAGGATGTTTATGTCACCATGGCGTTGGTGTTCGGCATGGATTTTAGTTAAGGCTTTGATGCAAGTGTTGTGATTCACTAATTCTACATGACATTTTTTTTATGCCCCCGGCATCTTTAGATGCGGAGGCATATAGTAATCGTCCTGTCCGTCCGTCCGAGCGCACGAAAGGTCCTTTGTTGGGTAGGGAGAACAATAGATTCCATTCATTCCGTGATTGCCCTATTGTTATTGTTGGGTATTTTAGTGTACTGTTGGGTACTTTTAAACAAAAAATATACCCAACAAATGTCCAACTGTGAGAACGTCCGTCCGTCCGTCCGCGCCACTAAAGTGGGTTAGAGGGCCAGATAACGGTAAACATGACAAAAGAAGACAATAGAGTTCATTCCGTAACAATACACTTAAGGGCCGTGGCCCGTTATTCGAACAAAAGAAAATAACAAAAGAAAAGGCCCTCTAACCCAATTCGGTGGCACGTCCGTCCGTCCGTGCATCCGTCCGTAACAGGTTAAGTAGATTTTACCGTTTCGTCTAGCATCAACACCGCTTACTCAAATGCTTGGATACTTATACAGTTGTTGCCTTGGACCATTCCCTATCCACCAATATCTCACAACCCTGATTTTGACCTTGACCTTGACCTAATTTGGACTTACAATATTTTTTAAATGGGCTATTTCTTGGTTAACTAGATTTTACCGTTTCGTCTAGCATCAGCATAGCTGACTACAATGCTTTGATACTTATACAGTTGTTGCCTTGGACCATTACCAATCCAACCATATTACCCAACCTTGATTTTGACCTTGACCTTGACCTAATTTGGACTTAGAAAAAATTCAGAATATATTGTCAAGGATGCCACCGGGGGCATAAGTGTTTATTGAACGCGCATTCTTGTTTTGCTCTAGGAAGCTGATATTTGGACTGGAGTTTCCCTAAGGGTTGAACAACATTGATGTTATGTAGTTAAAACAGAAAAAATACTTTCATTGGCCGGATTGAAAAAGCGGCTTATAGATTGGCTAAAGCAGTCCGTCCATCTGTCCGTCTGTCTGTCTGTCTGTCTGTCTGTCTGTCTGTCTGTCTGTCTGTCTGTCTGTCTGTCTGTCCGTCCGTCCTCACTTTGGTTGACCTTTTTAGCTCACCTGAACTAGCTCAGGATGAGCTTTTGCAATCCTTGAATGTCCGGCGTCCATCATCCGTCGTGCGGCGTCAACAATTTTAGTGTTTACACTCTAGAGGCCACAATATTTATCCAATCTTTCTTAACCCTTTGAACCCTAGTCCCGCATATAGGCGTCCTTTTCAAACAGTGTACATGTGAATAGTACACTTGTCCTGTGTAAACAGTGAAGACCCAGATCAGAGGGCTCATAAAGGAGCCCTCTGATCAGGGTCTTCACTGTTTGTCGTAATGCCAAACATTGACAAAAAAAACCTTAAAAGTCAGAAATGGACTAGACTGAATTGGAAACTGGAATTGTCCATTTAACGTTTCAGGGAGGAAAGAGTTAAACTTGCTCAGATTGTATATTACCATAAGAGTTCGGACAAGTGTGATTATGGTTAAAATTGGACCAATAGGACGGGAGTTATCAACCTTTGAATTGCTGAAAATGCCATATTTAAGGGTGTTTACACACGGCCACAATATTTATCCAATCTTTTTCAAACTTGCCCAAATTGTATATTACCATAAGGGCTCAGATGAGTTCAATTACGGTGGAAATCAGACCAATAGATCATCAGTTATCTACCTTTGAATTGCTGAAAATGCCATATTTAAGGGTGTTTACACTATAGAGGCCATAATTTTTATTCAAACTTGCTCAGTTTGTATATGACCATAAAAGTTCAAATGAGTTTGATTATTGTAGAAATCAGACCAATAGGTAGAGAGTTATCTACCTTTGAATTGCTGAAAATGTCTTTATTTAAGGCTGTTTTTAGCTCACCTGAGCTAGCTCAGGATGAGCTTTTGCAATCCTTGAATGTCCGTCGTCAGTCGTGCGGCGTCAACAATTTAAGTGTTTACACTCTAGAGGCCACAATATTTATCCAATCTTTCTCAAACTTGCTCAATTGTATATTACCATAAAAGTTTGGACGAGTTTGATTATGGTTGAAATCAGACCAATAGGTCAAGAGTTATCAACCTTTGAATTGCTGAAAATGCCATATTTAACAGTGTTTACACTCTAGAGTCCACAATATTTACCCAATCTTTCTTAAACTTGCTCAGATTGTTTATTACCATAAGAGTTCAGACCAGTTTGATTATGGTTGAAATTAAACCAATAGGTCAAGAGTTATCAACCTTTGAATTGCTGAAAATGCCATATTTAACAGTGTTTACACTCTAGAGGCCACAATATTTATCCAATCCTTCTCAAACTTGCTCAGATTGTATATTACCATAAGAGTTTGAATGAGTTGGATTATGGTTGAAAACAGATGAATAGGTCAAGAGTTATCAATCTTTGAATTGCTGAAAATGCCATATTTAACAGTGTTTACACTCTAGAGGCCACAATATTTACCCAATCGTTCTCAAACTTGCTCAGATTGTATATTACCATAAGACTTCAAATGAGTTTGATTATGCTTTAAATCCGACCAATAGGTCAAGAGTAATCTACCTTTTAATTGCTGAAAATGCCATATTTTACAGTGTTTACACTCTAGAAGCCACAATATTTATCCAATCTTTCTCAAACTTGCCCAGATTGTATATTACCATAAGAGTTTGAGTGAGTTTAATTATGGTTGAAATCAGACCAATAGGTCAAGAGTTATCAACCTTTGAATTGCTGAAAATGCCATATTTATCAGTGTTTACCCTCTAGAGGCCACACTGTTTATCCAGTCTTTTTCAAACTTGCTCAGATTGTATATGACCATAAAAGTTTGAATAAGTGCAATTATGGTTGAAATCAAAACCGTAGGTCAAGAGTTATCTGCCCTTGAATTGCTGAAAATTCCATATCTTACAGCATTTACACTCTTGCAACTACCCGGTACAGTTTTCAATGGATTTTGATTATACTTGCACACAGAGTATATAGCTATAAGGTCTCAAAGGAGTGCAATTATTGTTGAAATCTAATCATTGTGGCAATAGTTATCTGCCCTTGATATACTTTGAAATGCTAGAAAAGGCTTCATTTCAGTATTGTTTAGGCTCTAGTTATCTGCCCTTGATGTACTCTACTATACTAGAATCATGAGATTGTATTCCAAAATTGTTTACATGCTATACTACAAATTTGAATGGATTTAGATTAAAACGGGTGAAACAGAAAGGTAAAGCTATTAAGCTTCAGTACAACAGGTGAGCGATATCAGGGCCTTCAGGCCCTCTTGTTTTCAATGTAGGATTAGATTTAGGGTGTTAGAAGGCATATTTATGGGGTAATGGGTTAATATATTCATTGTTTTGTTAGCTCACTTGAGCCAAAGGCTCAAGGTGAGCTATTGGGATGGCCCTGTGTCTGTCGTGCGTTGTCCGTCGTCGTTAACAATTACTTTAAATGACATCTTCTCCTATACCGCTTAGCTGAATTCAACCAAACTTTACAGAAATGTTCCTTGGGTGAAGCTCTTTCAAATTTGTTCAAAGAATTAAAAACAATGCAGAACTCTGGTTGCCATGGCAACCAAAGTGAAAAAATAAGGAAATCTTAAAAATCTTCTTGTCAAAATCTGCAAGGGCCAGAGCTTAGATATTTGGCACATAGCATCATCTACAGGTCCTCTATTAAGTTTGTTCAATTTATGCCCCTGGGGTCAAAATTGGCTCCGCACCGGGGGTCACAGTTTTACATAGAGTTATATAGTGACATTTTCAAATGTCTTCTTTTCTGAAACTAATATGGCCAGAGCTTTGATATTTGGCATGGTGACACTTCTAGATGTCCTATACCAAAATTGTTCAAATAGTTCTGGTTGGTTGCATAACTAGGTCACAGGAGCTAAACATAGATTGTTTTTCAATGAAAACTTAAAAAATCTTCTTGTCTGAAACTACAAGGGCCAGAGCTTAGATATTTGGCACATAGTATTGCCTACAGATCCTCTATCAAGTTTGTTCAAATTTTGCCCCTGGGGTCAAAATTGGCCACGCCCCGGGGTCACAGTTTTACACAGAGTTATATAGAGAAAATTTCAAAAGTCTTCTTCTCTGACACTAATATGGCCAGAGCTTTTATATTTGGTATGGTGACACTTTTAAATATCCTTTTGGTTAAGGTTTTTTTGTGCAACCTAGAAATAAGCTTATATATCTCTGCAGCTGCTGCTTGTATGGTATTATAACTTAACCACAACCTTGCCACTAGTGCAGACAATCAAGGCAGGTAACTTTAGTTTGCATTTAGTGTGAGTTATGGCCCTTGATGGACTTTGAAATTTTGGTTAAAGTTTTTTGTGCAACCTAGAAATAAGCTTATATATCTCTGCAGCTGCTGCTTGTATGGTATTATAACTTCACCGCAACCTTGCCACTAGTCCAGTCAATCAAGGCAGGTAACTCAAGTTTGCATTTAGTGTGAGTTGTGGCCCTTGATGGACTTAGATATTTTGGTTAAGGTTTTTTGTGCAACCTACAAATAAGCTTATATCTCTGCAACTGCTGCTTGTATCGCATTATAACTTCACCACAACCTTGCCACTAGTGCAGTCAATCAAGGCAGGTAGTTCTAGTTTGCATTTAGTGTGAGTTATGGCCCTTGATGGACTTAGAAATTACCTTATATATTAAATTAGAAATTTTAAACTTAGAAATTAAAAATTATGATACTCTGCAACCACTGTTTCACCCTAACAAGGCAGGTAGCTCTGGTTTCAGTTTACACCATCAAACATGCTTATCCAATATATTTATATACCCTTATCAAATTTCCAATAATGAAAAAAACCTGGAATAGTCGAGCGTGCCATCTTGCGATGGCTCTGGTTTCTTTAAAAACTTAAAAAAACTCTCGTCAAAAATTACAAATGTCTTCTCCTCTGAAACTAATATGGCCAGAGCTTTGATATTTGGCATGGTGACACTTCTAGATATCCTTTACCATGTTTGTTCAAATGGTTCCAGTCTGTTGCATATGTAGGTCACATGAGCTAAAAATAGATTTTTTCAATGGAAACTTTAAAAAATATTCTTGTCTAAAACCCTAGTACCCTGATCTTAGATATTTGGCACATAGCATCATCTTCAGGTCCTCTATCAAGATTGTTCAAATTATGCCCCTTGGGTAAAAAATGACCCGTCCTGGACATAAATCATTTTCTCCATTTTTCAGCTATTCTCAGGTGAGCGAAATATGCCCCATGGGGCTCTTGTTTGTGTTAGTTTTAGCCCTAATAGAAGACATGCAGCAACCAAATTTGTCATGTGGAGTTGTTGTGAGGTCAGCATCACATGCCATGGGTAACTAGGTCACTGTGACCTAGATTTCACGATTCAGTGACTTGGAGAATTTCTTGGTTTACCTTTTGGTATATGTTAGTTATAGCCAAAGTAGAAGACCTACAGCAACCAAGTTTAACATGTGGAGTTGTAGTGAGGTCAGCATCACATGCTATTGGTAATTAGGTCACTGTGCCTAGGTATTACGGTTCAGTGACTTAGAGAATTTCTTAGAAGTTCCAATTGGAAAGCTTGTTTGCTTTCATTTTGCATTTAAAATTTCAGTAGTAAAATATCACTGGTTTTGTCAGGGTCAGACACGGTGCCATGTCATATTGCAAAGCAAAAGTGCAGACAATCCGGCCATACCGACCATTGGCGGTCTCGTTTTTTAAAAAGATGACCTGTTTTGGACTTAGCTTTTTCAGGTGAAATGTGTAGGTTAAGGTCTAGATGCAAGTGTTGAGATGCACCAGTACTAGGAAGCTGATATTTTGATAGAGATAGCTTAAAGCTGGGTAAAAGTAAAGCAGAATGCTTGTTAAGGAACATTCTTCTTTACTTTCAACCTGGTTTAAGTGGTCACTTGTCTTAAAAACTAGAAATAGGCTATGGGTTAAAGAGATACTACTTCTGTACTAAACAAGTTAATGTATAATATGTCAAGATGCTATAGACATTTTCTCTGCTTCCCAGGGGATTTCAGAATGTCCCAGCGAGAACTGAAAGAAAGAAAGTCTATATTGGCCAACTTGGAAGCACATGTTCGAGAAACTTTTCCAGGTATTTCTCTGTCTGTCCTGTCTGTCTGTCCTCAAGGTTTCTGCATAAAACTAGCCTGCTTTAAGCAGCTACGTTCCAGGATGCAGGAAAGTTTTCCTATGGCTCATTTATTAAGACAAAGTAGAAATGTGATAGGGCATTTATATAAGGAACACAGGGCTGCCATCACTTGATCATGAAAAATCCTAAGATTTCAAAATTCTCTATTTTTCAAGCACGTTTACTTAAAGCAGGTTTTACTTAAGGCACATTCTGCTTTACTTTCAGCCTCCTTTAAGCTACCATCTGCTAGAATAAGAATCCGAAGATTTCAGAAAAATCCGGAAGAAATGGCAGCCCTGGGAACAGGAGCATAAAAAGTCATTTCTTTGAGGAACCCCAACTACTATGAACACTTATCTGAGCTTTAACTTCGAAGCTAATACACGTATATACAATAAGAACAAAAATGCCATTGAAAGAGTGCAGACTCGTGTCAGACAGATCCTATAAAAAAACAGTGCAGACCCTGACAATACAGCATACAGTCCAACTTTGTTGTTTCGAGCTTTGTTAACTCGAAAATACCCGTATTTCAAAGTAAAAACGTGGCTTAGCCCTGTTTTAACTTTGAAACACGGGTATGTTCACCTAAACCGAGCTTGAAATGAGGCAAATTCATGTTTTGAAATATCGAGTATTTCGAGTTAAGCTAGTTCGATATATCGAAGTTTGACTGTATAGGGATTTTAGGATTGCTGTTTTTGCATGCATATCTGATTCTGCAACAGGTGTTTGATTTCTGAATCAATATCCCAAGTTTTATCTTCATGTAAAGTGAAATAGATCTGGCAACTTTCACCATTGATGACACCATATAACCAGTAAAAAACTGTTGTAGTACCTTATTACAAAATTCAGATCAAATCTTTCATTTCTTAAAAGTTTTCTAAATCTTTTATTTATCTCGAATAGTACTTTTTTTAACTGTCATTTTTCTTCCTTTTAATTTAGAAGCAGAATTCTGTTTGTTTGGATCTTCTGAGAATGGTTTTGGATTTCACCAAAGTGACCTTGACATCTGTGTAACATTCAGAGGAAAGAAGCCAGAGGTAAGGGAGATAAAACTTTCTTTGTATTGGCTGTCTGTCTTACACAGTTTGGACTTAGATAAGATTTCCAAGTAACTGATAAGAAGTCAAACTATTGAACTGGTACTAATTACATGTAGTCCCCTTGGACAAAATGAGATAGGGGTGGGGTATGGGTTGGAGGTTATCTTTGTAGTTTTTACTGTCATCTAGACCATTGGGTTAAAGGGGGGGGGGGGGGGTAAAACATTTGGATTTAGCTTCAACAGTTAGTTTTTAGTTTCCACTGTTTCTAAGATGTGTGTATTGACCTCGTAACAATACTTTAATTTTTCTTTTGCCCCTTCATAATAGAGAAGATACATTTATTTCTGCAGAATTCATGTGCTGACTTCTATGTTATGTTTTATGTGATACAGCGTTCCCTCTCTACAACGACACCCTAAGGGAGACCAAAATTGTGTGCGTTACGCGGCGTCTGATCTGGATTCAAGCTTTTTGTCACTTGTTATTAAGTTTGTTTCTGTCAAAATGTCCATTATGTTACTTTGAGAACACAGCAGACGTCAATTTCAAGCAGACGATATTGCAACTTTTAAACGTTAGACATAATTGTCCTGTTCAGGGAACTGCGACAAGGGTCGTTGTAAGGAGGGAGTCGTTGTTGGGAGGTCTGTTGTAGAGAGGGAGCACTGTACCTCTGTTCAACAACCCTCAAATTAAACCTAATTGTGATAGTTTCCTACAGGTGACAGCTTAATGCAAGACAAAAGTAATGCAGAAAGCTCCTTCCTGAGCTTTCTGCATTATTGTTGTCCAGACTTTAGCAGCTAAAGTGGAGAAGGCATTTTTTTCCTGTTTGAATGAAACTAAGCACAAACTCAATATGACAGCTTTTTGGAAACGTTGATCTGAGTGACAAACATTGGGAAGTCTGATCAGACACTGGGTTACCCAGGGTCTGATCTTGCTCCAACATTATGGAGTCTGATCAGATGCCGGGTTACCTGATGTCTGTTCTAGCTCCAAACTGTTTGCAATTATAACAATAATTTTACTATGATCATCATCAATGTATAGGGAGGGATAATGTTGTACCTTCCTGTAAAGATTGTGTTTACAGTATATCATTTCTGATTTTTAGCTCGCCTATTCGGAGAATGGGGGGGGCTTATGGAATCACCCCGGCGTCGGCGTTGGTTTTTAGCTCACCTGAGCACAAAGTGCTCAAGGTGAGCTATTGTGATCGGTCGCCGTACGTCCGTGTCGGTGTCCGTGTCGGTGTCGTCTGTTCACAATTTGTTTCAAATAACTTCTTCTCTGAAACCAATGGCCCAATTTTAACCAAACTTGGTCAGATACATACTGTAGTTGTTAGCTTCAAAAATTGTTGAAGAAAAGTGGGTGGGGCAATCGGTCTTGTTGCCATGGCAACCACAATATCTAAAAAAATCTTCTTCTCAAAAACTACTGGTCCGATTTTAATTTGGTTTTCACCAAAATGTTCAATAAGTATACTTTCAAAATTGTTCAAAGAATTTTGATCCGTCAAAAAACATGGCCGCCAGAGGGCGTGGTCATTTTCCGTAATACGTAATATTGACAACTAAAGTCAAAATTTTAAACATCTTCTTGTCAATAACTATATGTCCTATGACAACCAAATTTGACATGTAGCATCATGTTGTGAACCTTTAGCAAGATTGTTCAAATAATGACCCCGGGTCAAAAATGGCCCCGCCCCGGGCTTATCAGGTTTTCATAGGAAAACCTTTAAAACTCTTCTTCTCTAAAACTGTATGGCCTAGACCTTTTATATTTGGCATGTAGCTTTGCCTTATGGACCTCTACTAAAATTGTTCAAATCATGACCCAAGGGTAAAAAATAGCCCCGCCCCAGGGCTTATCAGTTTTACATAGACTTATATAGGAAAACCTTTAAAAATCTTCTTCTCTGAAACCGTAAGGCCCAGTCCTTCTATATTTGGCATCTAGCTCCGCCTTATGGTCCTCTGCCAAGATTGTTCAAATCATGACCCCAGGGTAAAAAATGGCCCCACCCCGGGGCTTATCAGTTTTACATAGACTTATATAGGAAAACCTTTAAAAAATTTCTTCTCTGAAGCCGTAGGGCCCAGACCTTTTATATTTGGCATCTACCTTCGCCCTATGGTCCTCTACCAAGATTGTTCAAATCATGACCCGCGGGTCAAAAATGGACCCGCACGGGGCTTAACAGTTTTACATAGACTTCTACAGGAAAACCTAAGTCCGAGTTGTTTCAATTTCATGCAACAGTCCACATACATACAATGACAAACTTTATTATGCATCGAGTATAACACAATAGTTCCTCAGGTGAGCGATTTAGGGCCGCATGCGGCTCTTGTTCATGATTAAAGTTTTGGGGTAAGTGTTGTAATGCACTAACACTACATGAAATATTTGAAGCTGATATTTGGAATGGAGGTGCTCTGTGGGTTGAACATTGATGTTGTGTAGTTAAAATTTAAAAAAAAGAAGTTAAATTTAGTCAAACTTTCACCTTTTGTGGACTTAGGTTTTTCGGCTGATTTCTCATGGTTAAAGTTTTGGGGTAAGTGTTGTAAAGCACTAATTCTACATGAAATATTTGTATAAGGAAGCTGATATTTGGAATGGAGGTGCCCTGTGGGTTGAACATTGATGTTACTTACTTAAAATTTAAAAAAAAAAATTAAATTGAGTCAAAATTTTACCTTTTGTGGACTTAGGTTTTTCGGCTGATTTCTCATGGTTAAAGTTTTAGGGTAAGTGTTGTAATACACTAATGCTACATGAAATATTTGTATTAGGAAGCTGATATTTGGAATGGAGGTGACCTGTGGGTTGAACATTGATGTTTCGTAATTAAAATTTAAAAAAATGTTTAAATTTAGTCAAAATTTTACCTGTTGTGGACTTAGAGTTTTGGGACTGAAATTTCAAAGTTAGTTATGGAGTAAGTGTTGGAATGCACTTATACTACATGACATATTTGCATTTATAAGCTAATATTTGGAATGGAGGTTCCCTGTGGCTTGAATATCAATGTACTGATACACTTTTCTATTGATAGTTACCTATTTAAGAAAGGTTTAGTTAGGCGAGCTTTGCTGTTCTCCGACAGCTCTTGTTAATCATGGTTATAATTCTATTCCCATCAGGATTTAGACTTTGTGCCATTTATAGAGGCAATATGTAAGAAGCTGAAGAGTCACCGTGGTCTGTACAACGTCTTTCCCATTACCACCGCTAAAGTTCCAATCGTAAAGTTCAAACACAGACAGAGCCAGCTTGAGGGAGATATCAGCTTGTACAATATACTGGTGAGAATGAATAAATCTAGAATTCAGTAAAATCTTTCTATAACAATCTCTGAAAATATAACTTTTTTTTATGTCAAAGGCTGGTACAGTCTATACATGATACTACGAATCGGCACCGGGTCTTGTCGATTGTTCGTAGAAATGCATTTTCGTAACAATGCATCTTGAGAATACGATGAGATTTCCACCTTACCTCTTCATGGTATAGTCGTAGTATCAACATAAATGTATCTGCAGTACACCGGTCTGGTAATTGCATATGTGTAATAGCATTGTCGTAATGCGATATGTAAAATATATATATTTTATCCACTTATCGGTTTGATTTATATTTCGTGTTTGCCAATCAAATTACACATGTACTAAAGTCGGGGGCCTCCGTTGCCTAGTGGTATAGTCACTGTGACTTACATCACTAAGCTCCTCACCGCTGTGAGTTCGAATCCCAGTAGGGTCGTTCGGATTTTTCATGTGGGGAAGCCTTCCAGCTGGCTTGCGGAAGGTCGGTGGTTCTACCCAGTTGCCGATTTGTGCATAAAGGACTTCTGGGGTCTTCCTCCACCTATAATTAGCTGGACGTCGCGATATGACTGAAATACTGTTGAAAGCTGCTTAAAATCAAAACAAATCAAATCATGTACTAAAGTCCACTCACATTTAATTGAATTACATGTGTATAGTGGAATTTCGTATGTCATAAGAGGTTATGTATAAAACAAGAAACAGTAAGCAGGGTTATAGATAAGGCGCGTATTTGCGTAAATACGCAATTAAATACAGTAGAAAAGCAATTACTTTCAGATCCATGCGTACTGAAAATCAATTATTGAAAGGGTTTACGCAAAAGAATTCAAGCAGGCGCGTATCGTACGCAATTAGTCGCATTTCTCAAGTTTAATGACGGGATGTTTACTACGACACCGGGTAAATATTTTACCGATACACCGGTTATACTGGTTATTTATTTCCAAGTAACAGCCTATCTGATTTATGCAGCGCCGCTTTTTGTTAGCTCATTTAATTAGTAAACCAGTCACATCGTCTGCCAGAATTTCTTCTGTTTAAATGGCATCGCGCGGACGGAAAAAGCGCAACAAAAAACCCCACATTATTCAATTACCTTCAGCCTTCCGCGAACGAACCAGAAATAATTTGTAACAGTGTCGTGAATGAAATTTTGAATGATGCATGTAACAGCCAAAAAAGAGGTTGTTTAATGTTACCGACATAATCGACGATCTTTTGTCCCGAATCTGTAAGTCACCAAAGAAACACGACAGTGCTAAAGTTAGCAAAGTTACGGTAAAGGAATCCTGGAATGGCTTTTAAAGTTTCCGTGGCTGGAAATTAATGAATCTTAGTTTTCCTACACAAACATGAGCTGTTGCATTTGTGTTGAAATGAGATCGAAACTGAAATTATCGAGTGTGGGCAAACGAGGGTACAGTACATCAAACAATCAGCTTGTGTTTTGTATTAAATGGAAAAAAAGCAATTCATATCAAATTGATGGAGTAACGGTTTTTTGGATACTCAATTGAAATTCAGAAAACCCAATTCTTAGAAAATAGAGGGAGTAAATACCCAATTAATGCAAAACCTTATCTATAACCCTGAGTAAGACCAGCTAACGGAGGGAGAAAACAAAATATTTCCAACATTTTTCCTGTAATGTTTCAATCAAGTCCTTTGTGCTTTAACCACCCATAAGCATTCTCTTTTAGCGGAATTTAGTCATCACATAGTAGATCCCCTTTTAAATCTAGAGCCTGAGCCGTTTTTACGCTAGTAATATAATAAGAGGTAGATCTAATGTAATAAAAGAAGAAGCGAATCAAAATGTTTACACAAAGTATGCATACAAAAAAAAATAAACACACAGCATAGTAAAGTGTCATAAAATCGCCTTGTAGAATACTATTCGTAGTTGCAGAATGCTGATGTAATATCGTTGATAAACTTATGTTAGCAGTGCATAAGCAGAAATTATAACCAGTGTACATAAATGTTGAGAATTTTATATTCTTTGTGACAATGACATAAGTCACTCTAACAAACAAACCCGGCTTCCGCTGACCATATCACGATATGTCATAAAACTTATAAAACATCTCAGATAATTATATAAAAGATTTCTTTTTATCATTTGCGCCATGCAGTCGATCAGTTTAATCTTGCTTCAAACATGCCCGTGTGCTGATCCTAACACGCTGCGTGTTAAAGGGTATCGAGCAGTCGGGTGTGTAAACAATGGATAATTATGCCGACCTGAGCAACGGATGTGTCTTTGTTGACGTAATGTGAAAAACCCACAGATGTGATTCGTACCAATGCATTTTTTTACTACTGTTTCCATTGAAAAAAGAACAAATTCGGCCTGGACCGGCGGTGTTTTTCGTAGTAGACTGTTATTTCGTAATAACGAAAATCGTAGTATCCTGAATAGACTGTAGTAGCAAAACCCTTCTGTTAGTAACTTGACTGAAAATCGTGATAAATTTGGATCAAAATCAAGTGCCCAATAATGCAACGTTATGCCAGATTGACTTATTTGACACTTATGTGAAATACTTTTGTAGTCAAAATACATAAAATCTTATTTGTAGAAATGAAAGCGGACAACAATTTAGAATCAACTAATATTATAGAAGAGAAAAGGTTTACCCATTACTCCATGAGTACATCTTTTTACTTCTTGTAACTGTTTCTACATTAACCCTTTACCCCATAGCCTGTTTCTAGTTTTGAAAATAGGTAACTACTTAAAGCAGGTTGAAAGTAAAGTAGAATGTGCCCTTAGGCGCATTCTGCTTTACTTTCAGCCTGCTTTAAGTTACCACCTGCTAGAATTAAGAAAATATTCCTTCTGATTAGTACTACTTCTGATACATATTCATGACTGTATAGATTGGAATTATTTTCTTCCGCGGAGGATTAAACGCATGGGTGAAAGTTTTCTGTATTTTGACGGAATTCCGTATTTTGGAAATTGCTGCGGGTCATTTTTCCAGAACGTGTAAATCCGTTAAGAAATTTGAGGGGATGGGGGGGGGGGTTGTAAGATGACGTCGTTGTCGAGTATCATAAAACGGAATGCACTAAAAGGCGCTTCTATAAGGTAAAAAGGGTTAAGGAAAGTAGTCCCACCTAGAAAGTCCTGAATATAAACCACAGAATGCATTTCCAGTATCTGTCTATATGGCAGCTTACAGCAGGTTGAAAGTAAAGCTTTAAGTGGTCATTTGTCTTCATAATTAGAAACAGTCTATTGGGGAAGTGGCTTTTTGCTTTACAGTCAAACCTGTCATAGTGACCGCCCCCTAATAGTGACTTCTTGCCTTACGGGACTCTAAAAATCCTTTCTCTCTGTATGTTGAGAGTGCTAAAAGCAGTCAAACTTGGTATCGCAACTATTTATTGTAATATCCTGTTACTGAATTTCTATTTCACTAATAATTTGTAGTATTGAAGATAGGTGACTACTTAAAGCAGGTTAAAAGTAAAGCAGAATGTGCCTTAAGGCGTGTTCATGCTATTTTAAGCTTCCATCTGCTAGATAAAAGAAAATATTTCTTATGGGGCAGATACATATCTGTATAAATTTGAACTATTTCTATCAGTGGAGGAATAAATGTTTAAATGAATGTCTATGGAATACATGTAATTGGTTTATATGTTGTATTTTTAGGCTCAGGAGAACACTCGCATGCTGTATACGTACAGTAGCATTGACCCAAGAGTGGTGACTATGGTGTTTGCCATCAAGGTATTTGTGAAGGTGTGTGATATTGGTGATGCCTCGCGGGGAAGCCTCTCTTCCTATGCCTATACCTTAATGATGCTGCATTATCTACAACACACCGAGCCACCTATCATACCAGTATTACAAGAGGTAAGGACAAAACTGGTGTCTCTTCCATTAGCATTTTTAGCTCACCTGGCACGTAGTGCCAAGGTGAACTATTTCGATAGTTCTGTGTCCGTCGTCGTTTGTTCGTCCGTTTGTTTGTTCGTCAAAAAATTCTTTAATCGACATCTCCTCCCAAACTACTGGATGGATTTTTACCAAACTTGGCAGGAATGATCCTTGTATAATCCTCTTTCAAAGTTGTTCAAATACTTCCTATCCGTTGCATATCTAGGTCACAGGAGCTAAAATAAATTTTTTCAATACTTAAAAAATCTTCTTGTCTGAAACCACAGTACCTTGAGCTAAGATATTTGGCACAAAGCATTGTCTTTAGGTCCTCTATCAAGATTGTTCAAATTATGTCCCTGGGGTAAAAATTGACCCTGCCCCGGGGGTCGTAATTTTACATAGAGTTATATAGTGAACTCTTCAAACATCTCTGAAACTAATATGACCAGAGCTTTGATATTTGGCTTGGTGACACTTCTAGAAGCCCTTTACCAATATTGTGAATATGGTTCCGGTCCATTACATATCTAGGTCACAGGAGCTAAAAATAGATTTTTTGAAATCTACCCTGAACCAGATATTTGGCATAAAGCATCATCTACAGGTCCTCTATCAAGATTGTTCAAATTATGTCCCTTGGGTCAAAACTGCAAAGGCCCTAAGGGTCGCAGCTTTACATAGAGTTATATAGAGTGAAATATTCTTCTCTGAAGCTATTATGGCAAGATCTTTGATATTTAGCATTTTGAAGTGACACTTTTAGATGTTCTTTACCAATATTGCTGAAATGGTTCGGTCTGTTGCATATCTGGGTCACATTAGCTAAAAATAGATTTTTTTCAATGAAAAGTCTGAAACCACCCATGTACAAAATATTTGACAGAACACTTAATTTTCAAGTTCATCAGCAAGATATTTGAAATTATGTCGGGGGTAAAAAATTATCCCACCCCAAGGGTCATGTGACCCTTGTGTTGGGTTTTCCAGGTGAGCGATATTTAGGCCCACATGGGCCTCTTGTTATGACAAATAATGTCTGAACCCTTTCCTCCATGGAAACACCTTTTGAAGCCTTTAATTATTTCCCTAAGATTGCCTTTCTAATGCATCTAATATATCCTGATAAAGAGACACAGAACACATTTCTATTATTCTGATACTACTGATAGGTACTGTACAAAATTCCTGATTTAGATTGAAAGGAAAGGAGATAGCCCCTAAAAGAGCTTTCTGCTTCACTTTCATCAACTTTTTCTAAACAGATATTTGAAACTTCATGACATATTCATGAAATGAAAATGAAAAAAAAACTTGTAATCAACTAGTGGCCAATTTGAAAATGATAAATGTTGCATAAGTGTACCATGTAAAATTGTTTTAAACTGATAATGATTGAAATGGAAAAAAGAAGTGTTAGTAAACTTCCAAAAAATGAAAACTTCATTCCGTCTTGAAATGTCTTTATTATTGCTGTTAGAAAAAATATTTATGAAAATCAAGAGTAATGGAAGTAGTGTACTATTTGTTATCCCCTGCCGAAAGGCAGAGGGATACTGTTTTAGGTCTGTCCGTCCGGCTGTGCGTGCGTGCGTGCGTTTTCCGTCCGCAACTGTATCTCCGAAACCTATTAACAGATTTGGATTAAACTTGGTATACTTATTTGTCATCATAAGAGCACCGTGGGAAATCAAATTTTTTTCAGAAAATTTTAGGAATTTATGAGTTATCTGCCCTTTTTGTGTTAAAAATGCCGTCCGTGCGTCCGTCACGTTTTCCGTCCGCAACTGTATCTCCGAAACCTATAAACAGATTTGGATTAAACTTGGTATACTTATTTGTCATCATAGGAGCACCGTGGGAAATCAAAAAAAATTCAGAAAATTTTAGGAATTTATGAGTTATCTGCCCTTTTTGTGTTTAAAATGCCATATTTAACAGTTTTTACACTCTAGCAACTACAGTATTCAACATATTTTGTTTATACTTGCACACATTGCCTATAAGTACAAGTTCTTGCAGGTGTGCAATTATTGTAAAAAAAGGATACTTGTGACAAGAGTTATCTGCCCTTGATGTACTTAGAAAATGCTTTATTTTGGTATTGTTTACATACTAGAGCCTATAAATATGCATGGATTTTTGAAAAAACTTTCTTGAATTATGTTTGGCTATTAGTTTTCAAATGAATTTGATTATTGTTGAAAACGAAGAAATTAGTCATGAGTTATCTGCCCTTGATAAGTAAAAAAAGCCATATTTAACTGTTTTTACTCTCTGGCAACTACAATTATGAATGGATTTAAATGATACTTGCACACGATGTCTATAAGTAAAAGTTCTTGAAGGTGTGCAATTATTGTCAAAAAAGGATACTTGTGGCAATAGTTATCTGCCCTTGATGTACTTTGAAATGATAGAAAATGCTTTATTTTAAAATTGTTTACATCCTAGTATCTATAAATATGCATGAATTTTGATAAAACAAATTCTTAAACTATGTATGGCTATTAGTTTTCAAATAATTGTTATCATTTTTGAAAACGGAGAAGCTAGTCAACAGTTATCTGCCCTTGATGAGTAAAAAAACCCATATTTAACAGTTTTTACCATCTAGAAACTACAGTCTTTAATGGATTTTGATTTAACTTACACATGATGTATATAAACATAAGGGTAGCAATTATTGTCAAAATAGGATACTTTGTGGCAAGAGTTATCTGCCCTTTATGTACTTAGTAATGCTCAACATGGCTTTATTGTTTACATGCTATTGTGTACAAATGAGAATGGATTTTGAAAAAAAAATTAAATCATATATGGCTATTATTTATAGAATGAGTTCAATTATTATCGAAAATGTGCAAATTAGTCAAGAATACTCTGCCCTTGATGAGTTGAAAATGTGTTTACACTCTAGTAAATTCTACAGTTCTGAATTTTTTTTAATAATACTTGCACACAATTATAAGTTCTTGAAAGTGTTTAATTACTGTTGAATTTGAATCAAGAGTTACCTGCCCCAGTCATACTTAGATTTATAATGCTACAAACGGCTTTATTTTTTGTATTGTTTAGGCTTTAAAATGTACAAAATTGAATGGATTTTATAAAACTTTGTAAAAAGCTTTTGAATGTTGATCTTTAAAGACAGGTGATCACCATTTGCCCCTTCCTCCCACAATAAAGTTTGCCACTTTCTTCTGGACAATCACTGCGGCAGGGGATATCAGCTCTAAGGTGCTTGTTAATCTAATCTTTCCAATCTTAAAAACCTGAATGGAAGTCTTTCACACACAAGTAGGTTCAGAGCAGGGTAAAAAGTGTTTGTCACATAGATTTTGTTTTGTAAATATATTGAACACTGACCAAATTTCAGAATTTCATCAGATGACAGAATAGATGGCAGTTACATTTACTCAGTGTTAAAAGAGTTGAGGCTTTCTGATTTACTTTCATTCCGTTTTAAGCAGTTACCTTTTTAGCTCACCTGGCACATAGTGCCAAGATGAGCTATTTTGATCGTCGTCCGTCCGTTCATCGTCAACAATTTCTTTAAACGACATCTCCTGAAACTACTGGATAGATTTTTACCAAACTTGGCCTGAATAATCCTTATATGGTCCTCTTTCAAATTTGTTCAAACATTTCCGGTCTGTTGCATATCTAGGTCACAGGAGCTAAAAATAGATTGTTTCAATGAAAACTTAAAAAATCTTCTTGTCAAAAACCACAAGGACCAGAGCTAAGATATGTGGCAAATGGCATCATCTATAAGACCACTATCAGTATTGTTCAAACTTTGCACCTGGGGTCAAAATTGGCCCTGCCCCGGGGGTTACTGTTTTACATAGAGTTATATAGTGAAATATTCAATCATCTTCTTTTCTGAAATGAACAGCTTTGATATTTGGCATGGTGACACTTCTAGAGCCCCTTTACCAATATTGTTGAAACCAATCCAGTTCGTTGCATATCTAGGTCACAACAGCTAAAAATAGATTTTTTCAATAAAACTTAAAAAATCTTCTAGTAAAAAACCACAAGGGCCAGAGCTTAGATATTGGGCACATGACATCATCTATAGGTCCTCTATCAAAATTTGTTCAAATTTGGCCCCTGGGTCAAAATTGACCCGACCCTGGGGGTCACCGTTTTACATAGAGTTATATAGTGACATCTTCAATCATCCTCTTCATTGAAACTAATATGGCCAGAGCTTTGATATTTGGCATGGTGACACTACTAGAGGCCCTTTACTAATACTGTTGAAATGGATCTGATCCTTTACATATCTAGGTCACAGGAGCTAAAAATAGATTTTTTTTCAATGAAAACTTTAAAAATCTTCTTGTCTGAAACCACAGTACCACAGCTTAGATATTTGACACAAAGCATCATCTACAGTAACTGTTTCTCTATCAAGTTTGTTCAAACTATGTCCCTCTGGTCAAATACCCCATGGTTCGCGCCAGTTGCATATCTGGGTTACATTAGAAAAAAATAATTTCTTTTGCAATGAAGTCTTGTTGTTTGTAACCATGTACAAAGTCATGAGCTTAGATATTTGACAGAACACTTCATTTTCGTGTTCAACAAGATTTTTGAAATTATGTTATTGGGGTGAAAATGATCCAACCCAAGGGGTTATGTGCCCCTTGAATGGGTTTTCCCAGGTGAGCGATATTTAGGCCCACATGGGCCTCTTGTTAGCTCACCTGGCACGAAGTGCCAAGGTGAGCTATTGTGATCGACCTGTGTTCGTCGTGTGTCGTCAACTTTTTCTTTAAAGATCTTCTTCTTGGAAACTACTGGGCCAATTTCATTAAAACTTCATAGGATTGTTCCTTGTAGGGTACTCTCTCAGATTTCTTGAAATATAGGTCATCCAATTGAAATTGTGGTTGCCATGGCAACCAATTGAAAAAACTTTAAAAATCTTCTTGTCAAAAACTACTGGTCTGAATTGAAAATAATTTTACCCAAATGTGCCATTGATGACCCTCTATAAGATTTCTTAGAATAATTTTCCTTTCTTAAAAAACATGGCCGCCAGTGCGTGGGGCAGATTTTCCTTATATGGCTATATAGTGGAAACTTTTTATTGTCTGAAACCGCCGATTCAATTTGAAAATAATTGTACACAAATGATCCATGGGTGACTCTCTACCAGATTTCTAAAAATAATTTTGATATCTTAAAAAACATGGCCGCCAGTGTGTGGAGCATGTTTTCCTTATGATATACTGTATAGTTAAAACTTTAAAAATCTTCTTCTGTAAAACTGCTAGTCCAAATTGAAAATAATTTTACACAAATGATCCATGGGTGACCCTCTACCAGATTTCTTAAAATTATTTTGATATCTTAAAAATCATGGCCGCCAGTGGGTGGGGCAAGTTTTCCTTATATTTCTGTATATAAATTTTTCAAAAATCTTTTTCTCTGAAACTATTGGTCTGATTTAAGAATATTTTTAAAAAAAGTAATGATGGG
This sequence comes from Gari tellinella, assembly GCA_922989275.2. NCBI lineage: Eukaryota > Metazoa > Mollusca > Bivalvia > Cardiida > Psammobiidae > Gari > Gari tellinella. The sequence goes on from OV277859.1 coordinate 69,490,880, forward strand.
TGACCCTTTGCCAGTTTTCTTCAAAGAATCTTCCTAATTCAAACAACATGGCTGCCTGTGGGTGGGGGTTAATTTAACGGTGATGGCTTATATTGGAATTTTATCATTACTGGTCCATTACCATGACGGTAAACATGGGTACCAGGTGAACAATTTAGGGCTGCATGCGGCTCTTGTTAAGCTTTCTGATTGATGGCTACAAGAGGATAAGTTGCTAGACAGGGATTTTGAGGGGAAAAAAAGTTAACCCATGACCTGATAGCCTTTTTAGCTCACCTGAGCTAGCTCAGGGTGAGCTTTTGCAATCCTTGAATATCCGGCGTCTGTCGTGCGGCGTGCGTCGTCAACAATTTAAGTGTTTACACTCTAGAGGCCACAATTTTTATCCAATCTATCTCAAACTTGCTCAGATTGTATATGACTAAAACAGTTCAGATGAGTTTGATTATGGTTGAAATTGGACGAATAGATCGAGAGTTATCTACCTTTGAATTGCTGAAAATGCCATATTTAAGGGTGTTTACACTCTAGAGGCCACAATTTTTATACAATCTTTCTCAAACTTGCTCAGATTGTAAACCGGTATGACCATAAGAGATCAGATGAGTCCGATTATGGTTGAAATTGGACAAATTGGTGGAAAGATATCTACCTTTGAATTGCTGAAAATGCCATATTTAAGGGTGTTTACTAAAGATACATGTTTATATACAATGACGTTGTGACGTAAAGACCTGCGTACAATGGAGGCAAACATCGTCACGGAACGTCGCGTTATATTCTCGACATTACTCCGTCCACGAAAATGAATAAGTTTTTAGCATATGTCTGAAAGTTACCAATAAATAGAATCATTAAATTCGTACATTAAATAGATATCTTTTGAATTACTTTACTGAAAAGGTCTTTGCTTAGAATACATGTAAGCGTTGAATTCTCAATAACTTAAAAATAACTATACGTTTAGCTGCTAAATAGATCTATCAGTAAATTGCTTTAATATAAAACAAGTCTATGAAAGATCTTATGAAATAAAATGCAAGTAAATATGTATTGAGTATTCACACCATAAATGTACATTGTAAAAAGTCTCTGGTCTCTATAATACCGTTAACGGATAGAGTTTAATTATAGGTCGCGTTGTAAGTCCCTTTGATGTGCGTATGCGGGCGGCCCTCGTAAAACCGTCATTTCCGGTACACAGTTCGTCCACTATCGCGAGGTTCCAACATAGTCTGGGTGTAAAGTCGTCCTGGACGATTACAACATCTCCCACATGGATCGTTCCGTGATTGGTCCCGTTATTCCGCTGATACTCCCTCAGGGATGTCAAATATTCGTGTTTCCAACGACGCCAGTACTGGTTAGCTAGATGCGCATGCCGTTTAGCTCCCCGAGTTACATCCTCTCTGTTGCTATGGAAACCAATCTTTTCTTTGGATGTCGACCTCTCTAAGAATGGCAAACTAGTCAGTCTGTGTCCGTTTCTCTTTGTCATTTTTCTCTTTCTTTTCTCCTTTCATCTTCTTTTCTTTTGGGTGAAATTCGAACTTTCAGAGCTTTGGAATTCCCCATGAGGAGTATCATTGCTGTACTGTATTGCATTTGTCATTTTGTAGCTGTTCTCCCAGCAATTATTAGACTGTCCCACTTTTATGTTATAACTGATGCTGGTGTTAATCTCACCCGAGACACAAGATGGAGTAAACACATTCCTCTTATGCGAATGTTCTATCGCTTGTTTAGATTTAATCTGGGTGAAACCCTCTATCGTTCTAGTTGGCTCTGAATCATGCTTTAGTACATTACAGTCAAATGTGGAAAGAGATAGTATTTTCAATTTGTGGTATTGTATATTGGCGGGTGGAAACGAAACGTTACTCACAGTTTCCGCTACGGTTCCGTAAGGTACATACGACCTTTGCTTCTTGCAACTCTGTCCTGTTCCGACTTCACAATTCTCCATTCGATCTTCTCTCTGCTCCTTTCCCCCGTTTGTTAGCACCTCCTCTCTCTGAATACTCTCTACGTCTTCTCGTTCTGTAATCTCGTTTTCTCGCTCCTCTTCTCCGTTTGGCCGATTTGATTTGATTTGTTTTGATTTTACGTCGCTTTCAACAGTATTTCAGTCATATCGCGACGTCCAGCTAATTACAGGTGGAGGAAGACCCCAGAAGCCCTTTATGCATGTTTCAGGCACAAATCGGCAACTGGGTAGAACCACCGACCTTCCGCAAGCCAGCTGGAAGGCTTCCCCACATGAAAAATCCGAACGACCCTACTGGGATTCGAACTCACAGCGGTGAGGAGCTTAGTGATGTAAGTCACAGTGACTAGGCCACGGAGGCCCCCTCCGTTTGGCCGAACGTCCTCTCTCCGAATAATTGCTCCATTTTCTCCTTCTATCGTCTGCTCATGTTCTGACTCCTCTCCTACGTTTTCTGACTCCTCTCCTCTGTTTGTGGGCACATCCTCTCTCTGAATAATTCCTATATTTTCTCGTTCTGTCGTCTTATCCTTCTCTCGCTCTGTGATCTGCACTGTTCTATGTGCTAGCGGCTGCGACCTTCGTAACCTGGTTAATTCTAACTCCAACTCCATGTTGTCCTCTCCGGTTGAGACAACCTCTTCTTCTAGTCCTTCTAACTCCGTCTGTGACAGTACCTCGTCGTCTAGGGTGAGTAGAGCCTCCGCTTTTGTTACTAAACTTTGCAATACTGCATTGAACTCTTCGCAGGTCCCATCTTCCTTCAGCTTGTGTATTTTGTCCAATACAGACGAAATAAGACTTCTATTTGTGGCACGCAGTGTGAGTAGCTTCTGTAAATTCATTGTCCCTTCAGTCACGGCACCAATATCGAAAAGGTAAAGGGTTTTTGAACAGCTAGAAAAGGCTTCATTTCAGTATTGTTTAGGCTCTAGTTATCTGCCTTTGATGTACTCTACTATACTAGAATTATGAGGTTGTATTCCAAAATTGTTTACATGCTATACTACAAGTTTGAATGGATTTAGATTAAAATATGTGCAACAGAAAAGTAAAGCTATCAGGCTTCAGTACAACAGGTGAGCGATATCAGGGCCTTCGGGCCCTCTTGTTCTAAATTTGAAGACGGGTGACGACTTAAAGCAGGTTGAAAGTAAAAGGAGCATTCTGCTTTTCTTTCAGTCTGCTTTAAGTTGCCAACTGCTAGGATATAGAAATCATTTATGGTGCATAATCATGACTGTATTTAAAGGAAGTGTTTTCTTCATTGGAGGAGTAAATTAAAGGCGTAAAAATGTGTATCTATGGGGTAATGGGTTAATGTATGTTGTCTTTTCCAGATTAAGTCCAGTGAAATACCACCAAAAGATGTGATTATTGAAGGATGGAATGCTTGGTTTTATGATGACTTAAATAGCATAGTAAGTTTTCATTCTAACAGTGTTCTGCTATTAACTCATTGCCTGTTTCTAGTATTGATGACAGGTGACAGCTTAAAAGCAGGTTTAAATTAAAGCAAAAATGTCCCTTAAGGGATATCCTGCTTTAGTTTCAGCCTGCTTTAATTTCAGCCTGCTTTTAAGCTACGATCTTCCAGAATGTAGAAAACATTTCTAAAATATTATTCATAACTAAGAAAAGGGTTAATACAAGATAAACTGTAAATTTGGAATCAATTGCAAATCAGTATAGCAGGAATAATGATTAGCCATGATGGCTCTGTCTTCAAGGGCTCCAGATAAGGGGAGTATTTCAAACCATAAAAACCTTTTTTTCTGCATTAAACCCTTTGATGTCACTACTCATTAGAATCGTCTCTTCGAGATGATTCTAATGAGTAGTAATGGCATAGAGTTTAGTGCTGAAATAAGTAAGAAAATATATTTGTTCAGTTTACTATCTCTTATCTGATACCCTGGTCTCTTCTATTCTTCAGCCTCAAATCTGGCCTGACTACAGGAAAAACAAACAGACTGTCGGTGAGCTGTGGTTTGGCTTTTTCAAGTATTATCTGGAAGACTTCAGTTTTCTAGAGAGGGTGATCACCATCAGACAGTTTGAGCCACTGACAAAGTTTGAAAAACTGTGGAATGGAAGATGTATAGCCATAGAAGGTAGGATGTGGTATCAAGGATCAGAGCTCCAGATAAGGGGAGTATTTAAAAAAACTAAAACCTTTCTTGCATTAAACCCTAAGGCTATGGTGTCACTACTCATTAGAATCGTCTCTTCGAGACGATTCTAATGAGTAGTAACACCATAGGATTTGGTGCTGAAATGAGTGAGAAAATGTTTGATTTCTTCAATTTACTCCCTCTTATCTGGAGCCCTGAAGGGTGTACCTTTTATATTGTCTTGATAAAGGAATAGAAGCAAGCCTGAAGTATTGCATTTTCTGTTGGAGTTAGGTTAGGTTTAATCCATTCACTGTTAACCCATGACCCAATAAATATGCATTTTTATGCCTCTGATTTATTTCTCCATTGAAGAAAATGGATCCACTTTTTACAGTCATACATATGTACCATATCAAGAAATTTTTCTATTTCTTGGTAGATGGTAGCTTAAAGCAGACTGAACGTTGAGCAGAATGTGCTTATAGGCACATTCTGCTTTACGTTCAGTCTGCTTTAACTTGGGCATGTCTTCAAAACTGGAAACAGGCTATTAGGTAATGGGTTAATGACGACAAAAGGGGCCTTTACAAACAGGTTGGACCCTGATCAGACGTGGCACACATGGAGTCTGACCAGGATCCAAACTGTTTGACACTCGAAATTACTTCAGTCATTCTGCCTTAAATCGAACCTTGAAACAATATTGCAGACAACAGTATTGAAGCAGCCTACAATATGGCCGTGAAGGGGTGAAAATCTCACTATAGTTTTGACAGTGGAAGGGGTAATGAGTGAGACTACGGCAAATAGTTTGATTTAGCTCCAATATTAGGTTTACCCATTTTACCATTCCTTACTGCAATAACTTTATCTCGCATTTGCCCATGTCTAGAAAACAATTGAAACTTTTCCCACAATCTGCTACGTGGTTGCTACTGATGCAGTGCACAGCATATTGAATCTTACATAGGTTTGGATTAAGCTCCAACAGAAGTAATTCATTATCAGAAGGTGATCAAGTATGTTTCAAAAAGGTCAAAATTAATGAGCATAATAATTTTACTGAGAGAAAAAAGTTTAGTCATACATTAAGGATGCAAGCCACGTCTGCGCAGTACAATTATCACTCATATTGCATAATGACATAAGTAATTGAGCCTTGGAGAACAGAGAGAGATATCGACTGTGCTTTAAAAATCAACGTATTGGGAGGTAACTCCTCTTGTATTGTATTTGGAGAATCATTCTTTACAACTGTGTGTACAATCGCCGGTTGAAAAGGTTATTTGTTTAAATTACCTCCCATTGAAAAAGGAGTACATTTTAAAACAAGAATACTTGATGGCAAATTATTGCAACCCATATCTCTCAAAGCCACCCCCTTAACTGTGAACCTGACTTTATTTTCTGCTGTTCCATATTTCTTCGATATTGTTTTCCAGACCTACAAAAAACTGGGAATGCTGTCTATGGGAAATCCCATGTTAAACAACTGTCTAAACTTTTTTCGCTCAGTATATTGTGTAAGGGGTATAAGAAATGCTTTATTGAGATGTCAAAAAAATGCATTGCCTTAAAAGTGTTATGATTATGCCTGCTTTAAGCTACCACCTTTTAGGATATTGAAAATATTTCTTACAGGGGCATATTCATGACTGTATAAAAGAACCATTGGTCCAATAGCCTGTTTCTAGAATTAAAGACAGCTGATAGCTTAAAACAGGTTGAAAGTAAAACAGAATGCGCCTTCAGGTGCATTCTGCTTTCCTATCAGCATGCTTAATTAAATAAAGCTACAGTCTGCCAGAATATAGAAAATATTTGTTATGTAAATTCATAACTGTAATACTCATAATACTATTTATACCCCCACTAACGAAGTTTGGGGGGGTATACTGGAGTCACCATGTCTGTCCGTCCTTCTGTCCGGCTTGTCCGGAGCATAACTTCTAAAGTATAAGAGCTATTGACTTCAAACTTCATATACAGATAGATCTCATTGACCAGGAGTGCAGTGCGCAAAAACCATAACTCTATAATCAATATTTTTGGAGTTATTGCCCTTTGTTGTTATATTTTTACCCAATTTAGGCTTGTCTGGAGCATAACTTCTAAAGTATAAGAGCTATTGACTTCAAACTTCATATACAGATAGATCTCATTGACCAGGAGTGCAGTAGGCAAGAACCATAACTCTGTAATCAGTATTTTTGGAGTTATTGCCCTTTGTTATTTTATCAAATTTAGGCTTGTTCGGAGCATAACTTCAAAAGTATAAGAGCTATTGACTTTAAACTTCATATACAGATATATTTCATTGACTAGGAGTGCAGTGCACAAAAACCATAACTCTATAATCAATATTTTTGGAGTTATTGCCCTTTGTTGTTATATTTTTACTCAATTTAGGCTTGTCCGGAGCATAACTTCCAAAGTATAAGAGCTTTTGACTTCAAACTTCATATACATATAGATCTCATTGACTAGGAGTGCAGGGCACAAGAACCATAACTCTATCTTCAGTATTTTTGGAGTAATGCCCTTTGTTGTTATATTTTTACCCAATATAGGCTTGTCCGAAGCATAACTTCCAAAGGATAAGAGCTATTGACTTCAAACTTCATATACAGATAGATCTCATTGACTAGGAGTGCAGTGCGCAAGAACCGTAACTATGCCATGAGTATTTTTGGAGTTATTGCCCTTTGTTGTTATAATTTTATCAAATTGAGGCTTGTCCTGAGCATAACTTAAAAAAAATAAGAGCTATTGACTTCAAACTTCATATACAGATAAATCTCATTGACTAGGAGTGCAGTGCAAAAGAACCATAACTCTATCATCAGTATTTTTGGAGTTATGGCCCTTTGTTGTTATATTTTTTATCCAATTTAGGCTTGTCCGGAGCATAAATTCCAAAGTTGTTGTTATATTTTTATCCATTTTTAGCTCGCCTGTACGAAGTACATGACGAGCTATTGCAATACCCCGGTTTAGGCGTAGTCGTTGTCGTCGTCAGCGTCGTCGTGAACGGCGTAAACAATTTTAAGAAAATGTCTATAACTTCTATGTCCCTTGAGGTATTGCTTTCATAGTTGGTATGTGTGTGTGTATATGGACAAGACTTTCCCATGCACAGAAAAATTTGGACTCCTGTGACCTTGACCTTGAACTTAGGGCCCGCGTTTAGGTTTCGAAATCTGTGTTTAGGTTTCGAAAAAATTTAAATGCCTATAACTTCTATGTCCCTTGAGGTATTGCTTTCATAGTTGGTATGTGTGTGTATATGGACAAGACCTTTCCATGATGCTCAGAAAAATTTGAACCCCTGTGACCTTGACCTTGAACTTAGGGCCCGCATTTAGGTTTCGAAATCTGTGTTTAGGTTTTGAAAAATGCCTATAACTTCTATGTCCCTTGAGGTATTGCTTTCATAGTTGGTATGTGCGTGTATATGGACAAGACCTTTCCATGCACAGAACAATTTGGACCCCTGTGACCTTGACCTTGAACTTAGGGCCCGCGTTTAGGTTTCGAAATCTGTGTTTAGGTTTTGAAAAATGCCTATAACTTCTATGTCCCTTGAGGTATTGCTTTCATAATTGGTATGTGTGTGTATATGGACAAGACCTTCCCATGCACAGAAAAATTTGGAACCCTGTTACCTTGACTTTGAACTTAGGGCCCGCGTTTAGGTTTCGAAATCTCTGTTTAGGTTTCGAAAAATGCCTTTAACTTCTATGTCCCTTCAGGTATTGCTTTCATAGTTGGTATGTGCGCGTATATGGACAAGACCTTTCCATGCACAGAAAAATTTGGACCCCTGTGACCTTGACCTTGAACTTAGGGTCCGCGTTTAGGTTTCGAAATCTCTTGTTTAGGTTTTGAAAAATGCCTTTAACTTCTTTTTCCCTTGAGTTATTGCTTTCATAGGTGGTATGTATGTGTATATGGACAAGACCTTTCCATGAACAGAAAAATTTGGACCCCTGTGACCTTGACCTTGAACTTAGGGCCCGCGTTTAGGTTTCGAAATCTGTGTTTAGGTTTTGAAAAATGCCTATAACTTCTATGTCCCTTGAGTTATTGCTTTCATAGTTGGTATGTGATTGTATATGGACAAGACCTTTCCATGCACAGAAAAATTAAGACCCCTGTGACCTTGACCTTGAACTTAGTTCCAGGGTTTAAGGATTCGAAATCTGTGTTTAGGTTTAAAAAAACGCTTATATTTCCTATGTCCCTTGAGGTGTAACTTCATATTTAGTTTTCATGTGTATATTGACAAGACCTTTCCATGCAGTCAAAAAGCTTGACCTCGGTGACCTTGAGTGTCTTTTAAGTTTCTAAATGTGCCGATGTCGAGCTTTGTTGTCTCTCTGACAACTCTTGTTGGAGTTGTTACCCTTTGTTATTCTTTTCCAAATTAGGGAGCACTTAAGTGCACACATCAACATTACCTCTTGTGACAAGACCCTACTGGGGGTATGAATCACCATTTGTGATAGGTCTAGTTTCTTCAGTGGAGCAATACATTTAATGTGTAAAAATGTGTATCTATTGAGTAACGGGCTATCGTGTATAGCTAATGTTATGAATGAATTGATATTAACTATTATACAATTGCAGATCCATTTGATCAGAATCATAACCTGGGTGGAGCCTTGTCAAGAAAAAGTAAGTACACTTATTAACCCATTTGTGCCCAGTGGATTCTTCCATGCTTATATATTGGATTAGTCCATTTTTGGCCGGATTGAAAATGCGGTCTATAGATTGGCGAATGCCGTCCGTCTGTCTGTCCGAGCGCACGAAAGGTCCTTTGTTGGGTAGGGAGAACAATAGATTCCATTCATTCCGTGATTACCCTATTGTTATTGTTGGGTATTTTGTGTGCTGTTGGGTACTTTTAAACAAAGAAAATACCCAACAAATGTCCATCTGTGAGGACGTCCGTCCGTCCGTCTGTCTGTCTGTCTGTCTGTCTGTCTGTCTGTCTGTCTGTCTGTCTGTCTGTCTGTCCGTCCGTCCTCACTTTGGTTGACCTTTTTGTTAGTGTCAGTTTTAGCCAAAGCTTAAGTCCTACAGCATATCTAGGTCACAGGAGCTAAAAATAGATTTTTTCAATAAAAACTTTAAAAATCTTCTCAGAAACCACAGTACCCTGAGCTTAGCTATTTGGCACTCAGCATCATCTAATCAGCAATTGGCACAATCATATTGTCATAATTTCTCAGCTTTCCAAGATATGTTACATTTACATCAACGGTTCCAGGTGAGCGATTTAGGGCCGTATACGGCTCTTGTTTATCCTATAAGGGGTACCTGGTCAAAATTTTCATTTTTATTTTGTTTTATATTGAAATTCCTATCAGCAAACAGTGTAGACTCTGATCAGAAATCGCATAATGTGGCGTCTGATCAGAGTCTACACTGTTTGCCTATGTCCCATATATGGGATCGTGGGCACAAATTGGTTAAACATTACATGCTGCATTTGCAAATGGACACATCCATTTGGTCAATAATGACCAGCTTAAGTTTACTCTTTAAGAGTTTGTTAAAAAAATATTTAGAATCCAGGTCAGAGTGCTCCTAAAGGAGCCTTAAGTTCTGAGTCTACATTGTTAGCAAATGATTTTGATACTTGTTTCCCACAGTTAGGGCTGTGTATCTTGAGTCGGGTGACGATACGATTCGTATTGCGATACTGACATGCGATTCTCGATACGTATCCCGATTCTTTTAATACATAACAAGTCTCAGTTTAAAGATAAATTTGGATTTTCCCCCTTTTTGTTAGCATAATTGAAGCATGCAAAGGCTTGTGACAGGTCAGGATATTGATGTTATAAACAGATAAAGATACTATATAGCAAATGTCCAATTCATACAAGCAAACAATAGTGCTGTGTAAAACATATGTTTAAACTGTTCGACATTGGCCTGCATTAGAAAAGCATTCACTGGTAATGACCCAGTTTGGTCTCCCAGTCTCGCATTCCCTCTCAGTTACTTACCCGAATGGCCTAGTCAAACTATGAAGTGTATTTTTAAGTCACGCATTTAATAAAAAAAAACATCATTTGTTCTAGGTAAGAATCCTGTACAGTTCGCCACTGTTGTTTCGTTTTTCTACAGAGTAGATCTATTACTCTGCGGTTTTCGCATCGAAATGAAACTCTGGGAAATCCTCATTCTAAAATTAGTAACTATCTCACAGTAATAAGAATGGGGAGTAAAATCCGGTTCAGCAACAGAAAAAATCGGTGACATGTGATTAATTTTTCATGCCGCGTTCTACTTTAAAAACCTGATTGCGCTGTTACGATATCGTTTTAAATATTCTTAAGGTCTTAGATGGGTAATGCTTGACTGCGCACAGGGGCCCAGTCACGATTGCTTTTTTTAGAGAAAAAAATCGTCAGAAGGTATATATACTTCTGACGATTTTTTCTCTCAAAAAGCAATCGTATCGGGGCCCTGTGAGAAAAAGAGCCCTGAGTGGAAAAGTTTGAAAATCGACGAGTGGCCGGTGCGGAAATAAAAGAAAAATAACTATTGTGTGGGCGGTAAAATTGTTGAGTCTGCCAATGAAGAGCTAGTTTGCCAGGATCTGCGAGACAAGCAGATGAGCTTACCATTTATAGCAGAGCGTCCTTGGCAACTGTGACGTCATAGTAGACTATTGATTAACAAGCACAAAGATTGTTTAAATAAGATGAAGGAAATACTGATAGAATTTGATTTAAAAAAAGAATGAGTTGGCAATTAACAATATAGTATATTAGAAAATGTAGAGTGCAAAATGGAACAGTTAAATAAGATTCTCGTAGTTAATGCTAGGATTTAGTTGAAGTTTCAAAAGTTATTCTGTCTTGACTAATAGTGAAAGTCTATAGAAAATTCATTGTTCAATTCTCGGCTATCGTCGGATTCTGTGGGTGGGTTTCCAGTCTGGTAACATGTGGCCCCATGTTGGAAGCATCAAGCTCCTCTAATTTTGGGAGATGTATCAATAGAAGGTCATCTGTGTACTGTAGAGACTGTATTTTGGACGATCTGGAGATTATTGATAGTTCAGAGGTTTTCTGGATGAGTTCTAGATGGTTTACAGATGCGCTGGGTGTAGTTTCACTTCTATCTGGCATGTAATGGTTAAAAAAGTTCAACATACCTTGATTTGGGATTTCATGTATATTTCCTGATTCCTCTTGTAAAATCCTTGTTTTAATGATAATTTCTCTTCCAGTTGATTTTTGATGACATCTGTCTCGGTTTTTGAGCCTTGTTGTGTTTTCTCCTTTTCGTTCATTTTGCGGTTTTTTTAAGTCCGTGTTTTAGTCCATCCAGGAAGTGCTCTTCATTCTAAAGTTGTAGTTCTTGAAGACAGATGAATTTCCGATGGAGATTGTTAATTTTCTGACGGTTTACAGCGTTGCCCTTGACAGTTGGAGCAGTTTATGCTTGCTGGGTGGATCCTCTAAGGATACATGACAGCAAAGTCACTCGACTATTCCATGCCGTCTACACCGCGTCGGTTGACTGGTTGGTCTGCCAGTGTTTGTAGGATTCTCAAAAGAATGCGCTCGCACCACTGATCAAAATCATTAAGAAGAAAGGTAGGATGCGAATAACTACTTTATATAAGAGTTAACCTAAGGTTTAGTCTTAGTAACTTTTTGGTACGGTCCATTAAAGTTTGCAGACTATTAGATCGAATGTCTTGTGAAAGAAGCTAATTAATGTCCGATTTTATTACATAAAATAGAGTTTTAGAACACTTCTGTTGCTATGTAATGTATAAAAGTTGATCGCCATACGGATCGTTTTTTCGTCCGCGATACGATACGGCTGATTCGTCTGTTCACAATTTCGAATCAGCGGTGCACCGGTGAATCGTTACAGCCCTAACCACAGTTATGGTTAAACATGACTGTAAATAAAGATACATTATTAGAACCAGACAGGGTTCATTCTAGAACGCGCCATGTGCGTTTTCACACGGAAAAAATACATAGGGCACATATTTATAATGTTTGTCTGCCAATTGGGGGTATCTTTTTTATTTCCAGCTTTAAAGGCAGTATGTAAGCCAAAATAGCGCATTTTTTAAACCTGAATATTCAGGCAGATACGTAATCTAAACATATAAAAAGAAGTAATCCGCGATTATTATGGAGGCAATAAATCTGACAAACACATGAATTTGGTGGAAAAAAGTCGACTTTTAATCGGTTTGTTGACATCCGATCAACGACGGAGATTTTCCGAGTTTGTTCGTCTTGCGCCCGGTAAAGATTTTTTCATAGCTCATTATTAGTGTTTTCTTCTGACTTAACAGAGTTATTTTTAGATTGGAACATTCTAAAATTTTAAAAGGGATGAGCTACTATCTGGCATGTAATGGTTAAAAAGGTTCAACATACCTCGATTTGGGATTTCATGTATATTTTCCTGATTCCTCTTGTAAAATCCTTGTTTTAATGATAATTTCTCTTCCAGTTGATTTTTGATGACATCTGTCTTGGTTTTTGAGCCTTGTTGTGTTCTCTCAGGTTTGTCCTTTTCGTTCATTTTGCGTTTTTTTGAAGTCCGTGTTTTATTCCATCCAGGAAGTACTCTTCATTCTAAAGTTGTAGTTCTTGAAGACAGATGAATTTCCGATGGAGATTGTTAATTTTCTGACAGTTTACAGCGTAGGCAGATACGTAATCTAAACATATAAAAAGAAGTAATCCGCGATTATTATGGAGGCAATAAATCTGACAAACACATGAATTTGGTGGAAAAAAGTCGACTTTTAATCGGTTTGTTGACATCCGATCAACGACGGAGATTTTCCGAGTTCGTTCGGCTTGCGCCCGGTAAAGATTTTTTCATAGCTCATTATTAGTGTTTTCTTCTGACTTAACAGAGTTATTTTTAGATTGGAACATTCTAAAACTTTAAAAGGGATGAGTATTCCCTGCATCCAGCAAGAAACATTGATAGCTGTATTTATTGTGCGCACTATACAGTAGAGAATACATTTTTCTTTCCCATTTAAACACAAACGCAATGCACGTAACTGTGGAAATTTACTTTTAGAAGTTTTAACTATTATTTCTCAGGGTTTTCAATAAGATTTGTATCAAGGGATAATTTTGGGAAACCAACCGATTCGGCGGGGGTCCTGGTAGGGGGGCCGAAAACGATTTTAAGAGCTCTCCTTGGCCAAATTTCACAACCTACGGCGTACCGCATAACTCCAACAGTTCAGACATTCTTAGAGTTCGGAAACCTATAATTATTCATGAAAATAAAAAAAATGTTTGCCTCTAATTTCGGACACAAAGATCAAAAGTATTTTCCATGTTTTTGGACACCATGTAATCAGGAACGTATATAGTCATACGTTAATTATTCCGGTAAGAGATCATCAGCGTATTTTCAGGATCCGACTGTCTCTTACCTCCGTAAATGCTCGTCAAAAGTGTGCTCGTCCGTGTGTGTTATTAACAAGATTGTCAATTTACCAGTGCCGGGAGATAAGCAATTACGTAATATTTAAGAAACATTGTCCACCCAACGCTTGTTTCCCACTGCATTAAACAGTCAGCGAACTGCCACATTAGGAGTGCCTTCAAATGACTATATTTGGCTTTCTCTAGCTACTAATTTTATGGTCTCACTTTTCTGTTCAATGAAGCGTAGACAGCCATGATTGTTTTGAAAGAGGACACCAACAAATCTCGTGTAATAGTGACGTATATTACATGTGACTTGTGGGTGTGTACGGAATTCCGTGTTTCATTGGTTGATAAATTAAGACGACAAAGACAAAGGAATTATTTTCCCACCTTTTACGAGCTGTACCGAACACTAACGAATGACCACTGCATACATTATTTTCCGTCGCACAAATTTTAGGGAATATACCTGCTATCTTAATATCTTTAAATAGCAATAATAAAACACATTTCTCAGGAATCATTCTAAATAATTATGTAGATCTATGATGTTGATGTCTTTTTCATTTCTGTGAGAATTTATGCACAAGCTTTCTGTTTATTTGACATTGGAATAGCGAAGCCGTCGATAGTGTAGAGCATAAAAATCGGGTTTTGTGTCTTGAAACTATTTTTAATGCTACTTTCACTATTTTACTACACTCAATATGTCAATCAACCCCCTGGTGTGTGTTACGAAATAAACAAAAAGATGGATTCTTTAACTAACGCCGACTTGTTTGATTGCGCGCTAATGTATTTATTTCAAAATACGCGGATGCGCTGGAATTCAAGGTGATTATCTTGTATATTTTTATTATCCCCTGCCGAAAGGCAGAGGGATACTGTTTTAGGTCTGTCCGTCCGTCCGTTCTCGCGAATGATACATTGTGCAACTTTTTTTTCGCCCAGATATACACTGTGTGTCTTTTTCATTGTGCAACTAGTCACACAAAACATGTTGTCAAAGTATGTTCAAAATTTGTCTTTTTTCAACATAAAACCTATTGGTAGAAGTTGCACAACGTTTTTGTCCAAAGTAATGTCCATGTCAAAAAAGCCCCACAATACGATTTTTATAGTCCCACAAAATATCAGATACACAATGTATCATTCGTAGGCCCGTCCGTCTGTTTTTCCGTCCGTCACGTTGTCTGTCCGCAACTGTATCTCCGAAACCCATAAACAGATTTGGATGAAACTTGGTATACTTATTTGTCATCAAAGGAGCACCGTGGGAAATAAAAAAAAATTCAGAAAAGTTTAGGAATTTATGAGTTATCTGCCCTTTTTGTGTTAAAAATGCCATATTTAACAGTTTTTACACTCTAGCAACTACAGTATTCAACATATTTTGTTTATACTTGCACACATTTATTATTATGTCTATAAGTACAAGTTCTTGCAGGTGTGCAATTATTGTAAAAAAAAGGATACTTGTGACAAGAGTTATCTGCCCTTGATGTACTTAGAAATGCTAGAAAATGCTTTATTTTGATATTGTTTACATACTAGTATCTATAAATATGCATGGATTTTGATAAAAAAAATTCTTAAACTATGTATGGCTATTAGTTTTCAAATAATTGTTATCATTTTTGAAAACGGAGAAACTAGTCAACAGTTATGATGAGTCGAAAAAACCATATTTAACAGTTTTTACCATCTAGAAACTACAGTCTTTAATGGATTTTGATTTAACTTACACACGATGTATATAAATATATGGGTTGCAATTATTGTCCAAAAAGGATACTTTGTGGCAAGAGTTAGCTGCCCTTTATGTACTTAGTAATGCTCAACATGGCTTCATTGTTTACATGCTATTGTGTACAGATGTGAATGGATTTTGAAGAAAAAAAATTAAATCATATATGGCTATTATTTATAGAATGAGTTCAATTATTGTCGAAAATGTGCAAATTAGTCAAGAATACTCTGCCCTTGATGAGTTGAAAATGTGTTTACACTCTAGTAAATTCTACAGTTCTGATTTTTATGCCCCCAGAATCTACGATTCGGGGGCATATAGTTTTTGTCATGTCTGTTGGTTTGTCCGTCTGTCCGTCCGTCCGTCTGTCTGTCCGTCCGCGCCACTAAAGTGGGTTAGAGGGCCAGATAACGGTAAACATAACAAAAGAAGACAATGGAGTTCATTCCGTAACAATACACTAAGGGGCCGTGGCCCTTTATTCGAACAAAAGAAAATAACAAAAGAAAAGGCCCTCTAACCCAATTCGGTGGCACGTCCGTCTGTCCGTCCGTCTGTCTGTGCCAAAAACCTTAACCTTGGCTATAACTCTTGCATGTTTGTACCTGGACCTTTTATACTTGGCATGTGTCTTCCCTGTATCAAGACCTTTCCATCCATACAAACCTTTTTGACCTTGTGACCTTGACCTTGACATTTGACCTACTTTTGTAAAAATCTTTAAATGGCTATAACATTTGCACCAGTAGGCCCAGGGCTTTCATATTTTGTGTGTATATTTCTTTTGTCAAGACCTTTCCAACCATACCAACATCTTTGACCATGTGACCTTGACCTTCTCCTTTGACCTATTTAATCAAACTTTAACCAAAAACCTTAACCTTGGCTATAACTTTTGCATTTTTAAACCTGGGCCTTTTATACTTGGCATGTGTATTCCTCATGGCAAGACCTTTCCAACCATATAAAACGTTTTGACCTTGTGACCTTGACCTTGAAATATGACCTACTTTTGTAAAAAAAATTAAATGGCTATAACATTTGCACCAGTAGGCCCAGGGCTTTCATATTTTGTATCAGTGCTCCAGATAATTTTTGCATGCAATGAGTACGTACTCACACTATTTTCACTTCAATGCTGAAAATTGAAATTGAATGCTGAAAATCTAAGGAGAATACAAACAATGGAAAACTTCAACTAAATTTAACTTTTACTGAATTGAGCAATGTACACATGTACACACTTCTATGTTAATGTCATCATCTGAGCAAGACATTGTGCAATATGTACATTCCTGTTCATATTTGAACACATCGCTTGTGCTCTTTAATACCCATGCCTGTCAACAGTATTTCTTTGCAGGGGTCTTTGAGCCTTCAATGGCCAACAAGGTGTCTACATTTCCCTCAATGCAAATGGGACATTTCAATACTGTTTCTCGATCTTGTTCCTTAAAAACTAATATTTAACCAGGGATAATTCATTTCCATATTATTTTCAAGTTTTTTATCTACCTGGGCACCGTTGTGTTTTCTTTTGATAATTTTTGCGGATTTTTATACACTAGGGTTGTACTCGCGAATGACGCTATCAATTAACACTCAATGATAGATTTGAATACCCGCTCATGGCATCCTCGCGTTTTTTTAAATTGAATAGTATAGGCGTTTTATCATTACTTTTTACGTTGACCAGCACCAGACGCCGCCATCATAACAGGTTTTTCTGCCGACGCTTGCAATGACAATTTCGTCCCATAATGTTTCGACCCGTACCTTGTAGTAGGGGGAAACTATGCGGGCGTGTTTATACCGGTCTCCGAGTATTTGAGTTTTAAAGTACACCGAATTCACAATCCGTTCTGAAAGGCTACGGAATCGAGATATCCCGGCCGATCCATTGTTGCCAATTTTTAAAGTTCGCGACTGAGGCGAGACACTGCGAGTGCGAAACTAATTTAAACAGCGAACGGTGTTAGGGTAAACATTTCACTTAAAATACGGACTGGTTTGAAGTTATTTTTCTATGTAAAGAACGTAGTTCTAACCCATCAAACGCGCAAAACTGATGCCCAGTCTACCGTTTGTTACTCGCAACTAAATATTTGAAATGCGTACGCAATTTTCTTTGTGCGTTTTTGTACGCCTGGATTGTCATTTCAAATGCGTTTCTCTCCAAAAAATATGCGGGAAAACGCACGTACGCACCTTATCTGGAGCACTGTTGTATGTATATTTCTTGTGTCAAGACCTTTCCAACCATACCAACATCTTTGACCATGCGACCTTGACCTTGATTGACCTTTGACCTATTTAATCAAACTTTAACCAAAAACCTTAACCTTGGCTATAACTTTTGCATTTTTAAACCTGGGCCTTTTATACTTGGCATGTGTATTCCTCATGGCAAGACCTTTCCAACCATATAAACCTTTTTGACCTTGTCCTTGAAATTTGACCTACTTTTGTAAAAAAAATTAAATGGCTCTAACATTTGCACCTGTAGGCCCAGGGCTTTCATATTTTATATGTATATTTCTTGTGTCAAGACTTTTCCAACCATACCAACATCTTTGACCATGCGACCTTGACCTTGACCTTTGACCTATTTAATCAAACTTTAACCAAAAACCTTAACCTTGGCTATAACTTTTGCATTTTTGCACCTTGGCATTTTATACTTGGCATGTGTTTTCCTCATGGCAAGACCTTTCCAACCATACAAAACTTTTTGACCTTGACCTTGACATTTGACCTTCTTTTGTAAAAATCTTTAAATGGCTATAACATTTGCACCAGTTAGCATAGGGCTTTAATATTTTGTATGTATATGTTTTGTGTCAAGACCTTTCCTACCATACCAATATCTTTGACCATGTGACCTTCACCTTCACCTTTGACCTATTTAATCAAACTTTAACCAAAAACATTAACATTGGCTATAACTTTTGCATTTTTGAACCTGGGCCTTTTATACTTGGCATGTGTATTCTTCATGGCAAGACCTTTCCAACCATACAAAACTTGTTGACCTTGTGACCTTGACATTTGACCTACTTTTGTAAAAATCTTTAAATGGCTGTAACATTTGCACCAGTTGGCCCAGGGCTTTAATATTTTGTATGTATATTTCTTGTGTCAAGACCTTTCCAACCATACCAACATCTTTGACCATGCGACCTTGACCTCGATCTTTGACCTATTTAATCAAACTTTAACCAAAAACCTTAACCTTGGATATAACTTTTGCATTTTTGCACCTTGGCCTTTTATACTTGACATGTGTTTTCCCTTTCTAACCATACAAAACTTTTTGACCTTGTGACCTTGACATTTGACCTACTTTTGTTGAAATCTTTAAATGGCTATAACATTTGCACCAGTAGGCCTACGGCTCTCATATTTTGTTTATATATTTCTTGTGTCAAGACCTTTCCAACCATACCTACGTTTTTGCCCTTGTGACCTTGACCTTTGACCTTTATTTGTATAAATCTTTATACGCCTATAACATTTGAACCAGTAGGCCTAGAGCTTCCATACTTTATAGGTTTCTTGTGTTAAGACTTCTCCAACCATGCCAATGTTTCATTTACCCTACGACCATGACTTTTGACCTACTTTTGCAAATAAGCATTACATTACAGAACAGGATGCTGGCTGGGGGCATTTGTGTTTCACAAACACATTGCTTTTCATCTGATCATCACCAAACTTTCTGAAAATGTTTGTTGACATAAAATGGAGACCAATTTGGATAACCAGCGGCACCAATTTATGCTAGGCCCTTTGAAGTAATGGCCCTTGAAGTCCTCAAAATGGCGCTCCACTACAGTTTCAGCTCTCTAACTTTTACGTTTGATAGTCTGGATTTCCCCCCCCCCCCCCCCCCCCCTGTATCATCGGGGGCATTCGTGTAACTGGGACACGCTCTTGTTTTTTAATAATACTGGCACACAATTATAAGTTCTTGAAAGTGTTTAATTACTGTTAAATTTGAATCAAGAGTTACCTGCCCCAGTCATACTTAGATTTATAATGCTACAAACGGCTTTATTTTTTGTATTGTTTAGGCTTTAACATGTACAAAATTGAATGGATTTTATAAAACTTTGTAAAAAGCTTTTGAATGTTGATCTTTAAAGACAGGTGATCACCATTTGCCCTTTCCTCCCACAATAATGTTTGCCATTTTCTTCTCGACAATTGCTGCGGCAGGGGATATCAGCTCTAAGGTGCTTGTTTTAACTTCGTTTTACCATGGAGTACTTAGACCTAAGTACTCCGTGGTTTTACCGACAGCTTGTTCAAACTTTCAGCAGCATATGAAAGCATCTATACACACGTGCGTGTATAATTCCGTGGTTTAAATATGCCGAAGATTCGTTTTGATGTTTGGCGAAATTAGTACCAGGGGAAACAATACTTCATTAAGAATATATTTTTACTATTTCCATGAGTACGGACACCGACGGCGATCGAAAGTTTCACTTTAATATCGTAAATGAAAACTGAACAAGAAACTAGAAACATCATGCAAAAACTCAAACGGTAACAACGGGTTATAACAAATAAATAAGGGAACCATTACTGTTTCAGCTTTATTTGGGCTTCGTTCAACCGAAAGCCGAAGTCGCAGAAACTGTTTCCTTAATTTTTCTAACTGGTTCTAACCGAATTCCGAACGTGAAGTAAAACTATAACGAGAATCATCTTCAGAAGTTTAAAGACGAACACATGTTTCTTCTGACATCAGCTCATTGTGTTGGATTTGTTTTTGTAACGGCGATCGAACGTTTGCTACATAGATCTAAATATCGGAAATGAAAACTGAACAAGAAACTAGAAACACCATGCGAAACTTGTAAGCACTCAAACAGTAACAACGGGGAATAACAAATTAGATTTACTATATCAGCTTTATTTTGTCTTCGTTCGACCGAAATCGCAGAAACTTTTTCCTTTTCTTATTCTGCAGAATAACATTCAACCTCGGCAGATATTTAAACCGAAAGCTAATAGGTTATATAGATAGTAAGGATAAGATCCGAGAGCATTATGTGTACACAACAACTCAGACAATTACAATAATCGGCGCTATTTTATTAGCAAAAATACCTTACCTGCTATGAATCTTGCTATCGGTTATTAGTACTACTACTTTACCAGAAAAAGCGAAGTCCACCCTGAGCTACCCTAGTATAGCACCACATATACGCCCGCACCGCGGCTGTCCGCTTAATCATATAGAGGCTTGCATTAAATCCTCGTGGTTTTTTCTGGTCGCCATTCGAACTATCACGGATTCTCAAGGCTCCCAGACTTTCTGCTTTCCAGACGTTTATCGATACTAAGTATCATTTCTTATTTACTGATTTTTATCTTGAACATATTTTCCCTAGATTTATACTCTTTTCGAGTGGATATTAATTTTATTTAATCTAATTCTACTCGTTTATTGTCTTTGTTTCTTTTTGCAGGGTCCCAGCATGCCCCAAATAAGAGGTTCATGCGGGCATAACAAGGCGAGCTGGGATGACCACAACAGCTGTCTTGGCTGCTGTGGTTGCTCCAGCTCCGCCCCTTGTTCCCTGTCCTCTTGCTGGTCAACCGAAACATGGTCCAAGCTGGAACAACGACGGTCCTATAAGTCTAGGAAGGAGCGCAGAGGAGAC
Organism: Gari tellinella; assembly: GCA_922989275.2. Lineage (NCBI taxonomy): Eukaryota > Metazoa > Mollusca > Bivalvia > Cardiida > Psammobiidae > Gari > Gari tellinella. The sequence goes on from OV277859.1 coordinate 69,511,861, forward strand.
TCTCGAGAAACTGAGCTATCTCGAGAGTCTCCTCTGCCAGGGGTCACGCCATTATTGGGCGGCAGCCCCTATTGCTCTGACAGGGGAGCCTTGGTTGCACCTGGCTCCCCCGGTCTCTCTGACCAGGTCTCCGACCACCCACCTCGTGCGGTGGTCGGTACCAACCAAGCCTCCGGTGCACGGCCTCTGTGCCGGTAGTGGAAACTTCTCCTGCTCCCGGTCCTACCGGAAGCAGTTTTCCTTCTACTCCTCTTGAGGGTCCGCTCTCCCCTGTTACTGATCGCTCTCAGGACGACTCTAAGTCGGTCACTGAGGACGACGGGGGGATCGACCCGGCCATTCTCTCCTTCGACAAGGCCTGTGAGGATGTCTTTGATATCCTCCCTGAGGACCTCTGTAGCAGACCTGTCTCTTGCTCAGAACCGATGGCCTTGTCTGCGGGTGAGAAGCTTCTTTCCGCTCGGGGAGTTCTGTCTCCTTGGGCTTCCAAGATGGCACTTCCGGTAACTCATACCGTTGCCGGAGTGCTTAGTAAGTTGGATTCTTCCAACAAGGTCAGATCGGAAGCCTCTTGGTCGGTGCCCTCCAAAATCACCTGGGAGGTGGCACCGAACGCATCTATGCGTCTTCCGGTCCCGTCACCTGACGCTCCTTTTCCAGTGGCGAATATAATCCTCCACTGGATGCTGATCCCAAATCTTGGGTCTTTCTCAGCCTTCTTCGGTTCCCCTGTCCATGTCCTTCTTGGACAGGTGGGAACTAAGGCAGAGGCAACAGGTTGGACTTGCTTCCAACGCCGACCTGTTCGCCGCTGCCTTGATTCAGCTCTCCTCGGAGGATAATCCTTCCCCCGAGGTTCTTAGACGGCTGACCTTCCAGGTCAGCCGTTCTACCCGCATCCTTTCGGGATTAGCCTGCTCTAACACCGCCTAAATGCTTCGGGTCAGGAGAGATGCGTTTCTCAGCAAAACATCTCTGCCTGTGGCTTCCTCTAAGGAGACTCTGAGGTCCGCTCCTTTATCCTCCCCTCAGCTTTTTGGTGGACTCATCAAGGAGGTAGCAAAAGCTGATCGGGAGTTGCAACTTCATAAGTCTGCTGCACGGGCTAATAGCTCAAAACAAGCTAATGCTCGTCGCAGTTCACCTTCTTCTTCTTCTACCTCTAATCAGCCTAAGCGGCAGAAGACCAAACAGAACAAACAGACTAATCAGAGGAAGTTTGATAACTCTGCTAAGGGCAAGACGAGTTACCAGGGCAAATCGACTGGTTTCAAGTCTGCACAGTCGCCTTCGATTTCCAAGGCGTCTGGTGCAAACCCTAGGGGCCCTCCCTAGGGATTCGCCCTTTCTACCTCCTCCCCAGAATGCTTCCGACATTCCAGTGGGCGCCAGGCTTCTTCATTTCTCTCAAGCCTGGTCCCAAATAACTCGGGACAAGTGGGCTCTTGCCATCGTCAGAGAGGGCTATTTCATTCCTCTCGAGAAACGCCCCCCTCTATCGAGTGTCCCCATCAATCTTACGTCAGCAACATCCTGGCTTAGCTCAAGCTGTGATAAGCCTGCTAGACAAAGCGGTGGTAGAAAGGGTCCGGGATCTTCAATCCCCGGGATGCTACAGTCGCCTTTTTCTTGTTCCCAAGAAAGACGGCTCTTGGAGACCGATCATCGATCTCTCTTCTCTAAATCTGTATCTAGAGAAGGAATCCTTCAAGATGGAGACGCAAGCCTCTATCCGGCTCGCGGTCCGCCCATTTCAGTGGGGTCTATCTTTAGACCTATCGGATGCGTACTTCCATGTACCAATCCACAAACGATCCAGGGATCTTCTCAGATTCTGCCATGGCTCTGTGGTCTACCAGTTACGTGCCCTACCTTTTGGCCCAGGGTCTTCACAAAACTGATGAGGATAGTAGCCTCACACTTAAGAGTGGGAGGTTCGATCCTTCTCCAATACTTCGACGATTGGCTCCTTCATCAAGGAAATCGTCATTTTCTTAGCGCCGATCTGGCCCATTGCTTGGGAATCGTTTCAGGTCTAGGTCTCATACTAAACCCAAACAAGTCAAGTTTGATCCCATACCAAGACTTTGTCTTCGTAGGGATGAACTTTCTCACGGACAGGAACGTAGTTCGCGTTCCCCCTGCCAGAATAGATCTAGTTCTAGACCTGATTCAGACCTTCTTACACAAACGTCATTGCTCCGCCAGGTCTCTTCTGTCTCTCCTAGGGACTCTGAACTCAACGGCGGACTTCATAGAACTGCGTCGCCTCTTTATGAGACCCCTTCAGTTCTATCTCTTAGCTCTATGGAGGCCCCGCCGGGACCACCTCTCGACGTTAGTTCCCCTCCGCCCTCCATTCCATCAAGCTCTGGAATGGTGGCTGAACAAGGACAGGATGCTGAAAGACGTTCCTCTCCATCTTCCGGCCCCGTCCCTGTTTCTCTTCACAGATGCGAGCAAAGAAGGGTGGGGAGCACACCTGGAACCATCGGGTCTAATGGTTTCGGGCCTATGGTCTCGACAGGAATCTCAACTTCATATCAACAACCTAGAATTGATGACAGTAAGACTAGCTCTGTCCTCTTTTCTATCTGTTCTAAAGGGCCACTGCGTGTCTCTGTCCACGGACAACACGACATTAGTTTCTTACATCCGCAGACAGGGCGGAACTCACTCTCTTGCTCTCTTTCAAGAGACAAAGAAGCTTTTTCTCCTGTGTCAATCCTCCGGGATCACCATACGGACCAAACATCTAGCGGGCAGACTGAACTCTATAGCAGACAGCCTGTCCCGCCGGAACCAGATTCTGCCATCAGAATGGTCTCTCAATCAGAGAGTAGCCAACCTGATATTCCTTTGCTTAGATCGTCCACTAGTGGACCTGTTTGCGACCAGACTGAACAACAGACTCCCTCTGTTTGTGTCCCCAGTTCTGGATCACGCAGCTTGGGGAATAGATGCACTAACTCTGAATTGGGATCACCTGTTCGCTTATGCATTTCCCCCATTCATTCTGATTCCGGCTGTACTAAACAAGATCAGACAGTCGGAATGCAAAATTCTACTAGTAGCTCCGTACTGGCCCCAGAGATCGTGGTTCAACGATCTCCTGGAACTTCTTTACGATCATCCCAGACCTCTTCCGCACCAAGAGGATCTGCTGTCTCAAAAAGGAAACGTCTTTCACGACAATCCTCTCTTGTTCCACCTTCACGTGTGGCCGTTATCAGGGAAGGCCTCAGAAAGAAGAAATTTTCTTCTGAAGTCTCCACACATATCATCAAGGCTAGACGTTCTTCGACGTGTACAGTCTATAACGCCAAATGGAACATCTTCACAGATTGGTGTAGTAGAGGGAAGATTGATCCAGTCCATCCCTCTATCCATCACATAGCTGATTTCCTAACATATCTCTTCGAAGATATGGGACTAGCTGTGAGCACTATAAAAGGGTATAGAGCTATGCTCTCTCATACTCTCAAGTTTCGTGGACCAAATTCTATTGGTTCAGACATTCACCTATCAGATCTGCTTTGTTCTTTTGAACTAGCTCGACCTGTGTCTAGGTCTCTCACTCCCAAGTGGGACCTATCGTGTGTTCTCTGGTCGCTTACTAAGGCACCGTACGAACCCTTAGATAAAGCTTCTCTCCTTCACTTAACATGGAAAACAGTCTTTTTACTCACGTTCGCCTCAGCAAAACGCCGGAGTGAAATCCACGCCTTATCTGTTGATGCAGGACATCTACGTTGGCATAGCGACGGTTCGGTCACCTTTTTGTGTGAACCAGGATTTCTAGCCAAATCTCAACTCCCCTCTAAGGCTCCGGAACCTTTCAAGATTCCTAGCCTATCTCACACTTTAAACAGAGCTGACCCTGATCGTACTCTTTGCCCAATCAGAGCTCTAAAATTTTACGTTGACAGAACTAGCACTACTCGCGGTTCTCGTAAACGTCTCTTTATTCCTGTGAAAGGAAAAGGTGATATCTCTGCAGCATCCATCTCGAGATGGGTTGCTTCTACTATACGCTTTGCGTATTCTAACCTGTCGGAAAACAATTTGTCTCTCCTACAGATTCGTTCTCATGAACTCAGGGCTCTCGCTTCTTCGTGGGCCTTCGTTAACCATGCGCCTTTAGATGACATTTTGAGCGCCTCTTCGTGGAAAAATGCATCTACCTTCTCTTCATTTTATTTGAGATCCTTCTCTCATACTAGAGATAATCTTCAGGCTATTGGCCCCCTAGTGGCTGCTCAGAATATTATTCACTAATATCTCTGGTCTAACTTTTGCTATCCTCTTTTCTTGGCGACTGGAATACACAGTTATCGTTTAAGAAATCCAGCTAGCTTATGCTACCTGAAGAGGATGCCGTCTGACAGTACTTAGGTGAGTACATGATGTTAATTATTACCTTCCCACCTTTGCTAGGAGGTCAGCAAGATTCATAGCAGGTAAGGTATTTTTGCTAATAAAATATAGTTTTTATAGTAAAACTCATTTTAATTAGAAAATACTTACCTGCTATGAATTGGAGTCCCACCTCCCACCCCGCTTGTCTTTTCTTGTGAGTATTTTTTCTTCTTAATTGGAAAAAACCACTAGGATTTAATGCAAGCCTCTATATGATTAAGCGGACAGTCGCGGTGCGGGCGTATGTGCTATACTAGGGTAGCTCAGGGTGGACTTCGCTTTTTCTGGTAAAGTAGTAGTACTAATAACCGATAGCAAGATTCATAGCAGGTAAGTATTTTCTAATTAAAATGAGTTTTACTATAAAAACTATATTTTTAGGCAACTAACGTCTGTCTTTCAAAGTTTCAAGAGGTCTGGGCTTTTGTTTTACTCAATTAACTTGCCGAAATCGGTAATATTGAGTGAAACTTCACTTTTTGTGATTCTTCAATTTTGTCTCTGGACAAAAAACAACTGATGCAGAAGCGATTTCAACCGATGGTTTGCATCGGCAATCGGTTACTAATAAAAAACACTGATTTCTTAATCTGAGTAGTAAATAGGTTGGAGCCTGATCAAACGCCGGGTAACCCGGCGTCTGACCTGGCTGCAATTTGTTTGCAATGGAAATAATAGTTTTGTATACAAATGCGTTTATTGGGAGAGAATAAAATATCAGTAAAGTTAGCGCATCGGTCTTGTGCTGCACGGGAACCATACTTATCTCAGGTAGGAAAGTGTACGATGATGTAGTCGATGATATCTTGCTTACAGTGGAGAAAATGTTATTCTTTCCCAATAAACGCGTTAACGTTAAAACCATGACTTCAATTGCAAACAGTTTGGAGCAGATCAGACGACGGGTAACCCGGTGACTGATCACGCACCAAACTGTTTGCCGCTCAGACTAACATGAATGGTCAGAATTGTCTAAAGGTTGTCCATTTATGTGTATTATTGAGATGCGTTTGCGTTTAAACGGGAAAGAATAACGTTTTCTCCACCGTTACCTTAATGGTTATGAACTATTCTGTTCTAAAAATAACCCAGACAAGTCAGGAAAATCGGATCGATCTCGTGACTCTTATTCGATCTTGCGGAAACTCTCGGAAGCCGACACGAATATTTGTTATGTAAATAAAAAGCTTATTTTTCCAACCATCTCGATAAGAAATCGGCACATTTATGTATGGTTCTTAAAGAAAAGGGGGCATGTTTCAGGCACCTGACAACGGATTTCCCTTAGTTTTAATACATAGAAAATGTTCTTATATAAGAAATTGCGCAATTTAAACATAAATTTGGGCGACATTCTGGCTTTAAGAACTATTCTTGTTAGAACCTTTTTCCATTCCTCTGTAATCGAGTATGTCCATGCTGAATTCAGTGAATGTGTTAGACCCAATATGATTGGCTGTTAGATTACTACCCTCGCTTTTTGTCCAGTCGCTATGCTTCTTTCATACATCTCACAGCAAACAGTGAAACAAGTCAAAATGCTGAAACGTGAACAGCTACGGAAAATGGAAGACTTTTTCGACTGCAAGCAGCGGAAAAGCGATGTAAATAATAACAAAGATATCTTCTAAGAATGATAAAACCTAAGACCCCGAGTAAATCGGCTATATATGTCAGTTTTCATTCGTCATGCTCGTGGTTAAAAGATTATGACTTAATTAAACTAAGGACCCCACTTTAAATCTTATGACCCATGTTTTTTCTCTTGGTTGGGCCACATGACCCTACCATTTCTGATCCTAGAACCCTGGCCAGAAAAGGTTCTTTAATTACTGCACGATCTTGTTCTATATTTTTAGTGAACCAGTTCATACTGAGAACACTTGTTCATGCCAGAGAGCTGTATGGCACTCCAATATCTGAAGTACCACAAGGATTCCAGTCTGTACTTGTAAGTGTTTCTTAACCCTTTACGCTGTAGCTTGTTTCTAGTATTTAAGATAGGTGACTACTGAAAGCAGGTTTATAGACTTATAAGTAAAGAAGAATTAGCCTTAAGGCCTGTTCTGCTTTACTTTCAGCCTGCTCTAAATTACATGTACCATCTGCTAGGATATAGAAACTATTTCTTATGTTACATATTCATGACTATATATAAACTATTTTATTCTGTGGAGGAACAAATTAAAGGCATAAAAAAGCATATTTATGGGTTAATGGGTTGTAGGCCTAATGGTATAAAATACTATTCCACTCAATTGCAAGCATTTATACCCAACAAATGGATGCAAACTTAACAGCATATGATTCTGTACTGTTGCCTTAAAAAGTTAAAATATCCTGAGAAGCAGGGGATATGAATTTGCTTGTTATCTCAAATCAAAACGGTGGGCCTCCGTGGCCTAGTGGTATAGTCATTGTGACTTACATCACTAAGCTCCTCATCGCTGTGAGTTCGAATCCCAGTCGGGTCGTTCGGATTTGTGTGTGTAGAAGCCTTCCAGCTGGCTTGCAGAAGGTCAGTGGTTTTTCCCAGTTGCCGATTTGTGTCTGAAACAGTGCATAAAGGGCTTCTGGGGTCTTCCTCCACCTATAATTAGCTGGACGTCGCGATATGACTGAAATACTGGTAAAAGCAACATAAAATCATAACAAATCAAATAAAAAAATCCTATTACTATGCATGTACAGTAAAGCCCCTCTTTTGCTACCACTTAAACAAATGCTTATTATGTCTCCCCCTTTAGGGGAGGGAGACATATTGGTGTTGTGCTTTCTGTCTGTCCGTCTGTCTGTCTGTTAAAATTCTTGTGCAGTTAACTCCTCCTACACTTTATGAGGGATTTACTTCAAACTTTTACACATGAACCAGCTATATGTGAGGATGGTCATGTGGTTTGGAATTTTGGCTGCAACAATTTTAAAAGAAGTTATGGCCCTTTGTAGTGTTTCCTTATATAGAGTATATAGCGAAAATTTCTTGTGCAGCTAACTCCTCCTACACTATTTGAGGGATTTACTTCAAACTTTTACACATGTACCAGCTATATGTGAGGATGGTCATGTGGTTTGGAATTTTGGCTGCAACAATTTTTACAGTAGTTATGGCCCTTTGTAGTTTTTCCTTATATAGAGTATATAGCGAAAAATTCTTGTGCAGCTAACTCCTCCTACACTATTTCAGGGATTTACTTCAAACTTTTACACATGTACCAGCTATATGTGAGGATGGTCATGTGGTTTGGATTTTTGGCTGCAACAATTTTGACAGAAGTTATGGCCCTTTGTAGTTTTTCCTTGTGTAGAGTATATAGCGAAAAATTCTTGTGCAGCTAACTCCTCTTACACTATTTGAGGGATTTACTTCAAATTTTTACACATGTACCAGCTATATGTGAGGATGGTCATGTGGTTTGGATTTTTGGCTGCAACAATTTTGACAGAAGTTATGGCCCTTTGTAGTTTTTCCTTGTGTAGAGTATATAGCGAAAAATTCTTGTGCAGCTAACTCCTCTTACACTATTTGAGGGATTTACTTCAAATTTTTACACATGTACCAGCTATATGTGAGGATGGTCATGTGGTTTGAAATTTTGACAGAATTTGTCAGTATTTTGACATATGAATTTATTCCTCTTAAAGGTGCCAGGGGGAGAATTTATTCCTCTTATGGGTGCTGGGGCGGGGTACCGGGGGGAGACATGTGTTTTTCTCAAAAACAAGCTCTAGTTGATTTATAAAAGACATGTGTCAGCTTAAATCAAGATGACAGTGAAACAGTTTCACTGTCACCTTACTTTAAGCAGTCATCTGCCTTAAACACCAAATAATTAACGATCTTTAGTGGTCGTAATAGAGGGGTATTAACTGTATTTACAAAATGTCCACTTAAGAGTTGCCACTGAACACAGGGAAACTGTATATATGCAGTTTCTTTCTATAAATGCTTGTATCTAGAATGGGAAATTCTGCTGGTATTTCTATTTTACCACATTTATTCCAGGACTACTTCTTTGATCAAGAGCAACTGACAGAGGGGGAACCGCCTTCTGATAGACTTTGTCGTGTCTGTAGCAAGATTGGACATATTGCTAAAGATTGCCCTCGGGTTACTGCTAGAAAGGAAAGGTAACTCTTTGCTGTGTTAGGGAAATTCTCACAATGACAGTACAGTCAAGTTGGAGAATTTGATATATTCTTAACAGAGAGTCAACTTTGCAATGACAAGGTCTTGTCAAGAATACTTTCGTACAGTTATGACAGAATAGTTGAAGCTGCCTTCTTTTTCCAAACATCTTTTTGCAACGTATCACTATTACTTATATGAGCAATAGTGGGCCACTGTGATTCTTTTCACTGGTTTTTCACACTAGCTCATAGATCTTTTCGTCATTTAACCCTTCACTCCTTGGCCTTTTTAGCTCACCTGGCACGAAGTGCCAAGGTGAGCTATTGTGATCGCCCTTCGTCCGTCGTCGTCCGCCAGTCCGCACATCCAGGAGCCACATTGTGGGGTCCTAACCTGGCAGTTTTGGGTCCTTAACCTGGCCTTTTAGTGGTTGTGGGGTTGAAGGAGAGTGTTAAGGGGTTAAAAATTGTGCATGTGGGGTTAGTTTCAGGGTTAGGGTTTATATAGCATCTAACCCCACAACAACCGTCTGGTAAGAACGTCCGTCCGTCAGTCTGTCCGTCTTCAAACTTTTTCTTTAACGATCTTCTTTTTGGGAACCAATGGGCCAATTTCTTCTAAACTTCATAGGATTGTTCCTTGTAGGGTACTCTCTCAGATTTCTTCAAATATAGGTCATCCAATTGAAATTGTGGTTGCCATGGCAACCAATGGCAACCAATTGAAAAAACTTTAAAAATCTTCTTGTCAAAAACTACTGGTCCGAATTGAAAATAATTTTACCCGAATGTGCCATTGGTGACCCTCTATCAGATTTCTTAAAATAATTTTCCTATCTTAAAAAGCATGGCCCGACGGTAAATCTGGGGTCCTCGGGATCCCGTTAGTGTCGAACCCTGCTCTTGCATACAATTTCACAGAATTATGCCCCTTTATAACTTGAAATTTTGTTCCTTAATATGCATTTATTCTTTGGACATGTCATTTTCTTGAAAACTATTTAAGACATTGTCTTCAAACTTGGTACACATTGTAAGTGTGATGTTTGCAGACTCTACTTGAAGTTACATAACTCTTGCCAACAAATGACAGAATTATGCCCCTTTTTAGCTCACCTGAGCCAAAGGCTCAAGGTGAGCTATTGGGATGGCCCTGTGTCCGTCGTCGTGCGTTGTCCGTCGTCCGTCGTCGTTAACAATTGCTTCAAATGACATCTCCTCCTATACCGCTTGACAGATTTCAACCAAACTTGGCAACCAAAGTGAAAAATTAAGGAAATCTTAAAAAATCTTCTAGTCAAAAACTGCAAGGGCCATAGCTTAGATATTTGGCACATAGCATCATCTATAGATTTTCTATGAAGTTTGTTCAAATTATGCCCCTGGGGTCATAATTGGCCCGCCCCTGGGGTCATAGTTTTACATAGAGTTATATAGTGAAATTTTCAAACGTCTCTTCCTCTGAAACTAATATGGCCAGAGTTTTTATATTTGGCATGGTGACACTTCTAGATGTCCTATACCAAAATTGTTCAAATGGTTCTGGTCGGTTGCATAACTAGGTCACAGGAGCTAAAAATAGATTTTTTTCAATGAAAACTTAAAAAATCTTCTTGTCTGAAACTACAAGGGCCAGAGCGAAATATGCCCCATGGGGCTCTTGTTAAATTTAACTTCAAATTTTGTTCTATTTTCTTGGAACATGCCATTTTCTTGAAAACTATTCATGATATTGTCTTCAGACGTGGTACACATTAGTATAGTTGTATTGTGAGACTTTTCTTCAAGTGTGACAACTCTTGCATTAAATTTGACAGAATTATGCCCCTTTTAAACTTGAAATTTAGTTCCTTAATATGCATGTATTATTCTTTCTACATGTCATTGTGCAGTTTGTGACAGGTCAGTTTGGAGTGGGGGTATCAATCACCTTTAGTGATAGCTCTAGTTCAATATAGGTGACAGCATAATGCAGGACAAAACTAATGCTTCATGACCTTTCTGCATTACTTTTGTCCTGCAGTCAGCAGTCACCTTGTTTTAGACATCAACATCTATATTTACTAGTATGCCACTAGTGAGAGAGGGAACACTAATAACATATTGTTGCAGGAAAGCACACAAAACTTTTATGTATACCGCCACGACCATGAAGAATTGATAATTGTTTATTACAGAGAGGCCAATGAAAGAAAGAGGAAGGAGGAAATGAAAAGAGCCAATGAAGACAGAGATACTAAATCCCAAAGTATGGCATGATTTTAACCTATTTGTATACATGTTTAATACACAGCTCACTATGAATATACAGTAAAACCTCTTTATTATGACCACTAAAATGAAGGCTAATTGATTGCATGAAAGACAGGTGACAGCTTAAAGCAAGGTGACAGTAAAACAGAAATCTCCTTTACTGTATATCATCTGAATTATTACATTGGATAATTGCTCTCCATGTCTTTTGCTATAGCTGTCCTTCATGTCTCTCTCTCGCCCAACTCATTCTCTCTCCTCTCTATGCATCTCTCCATTTTAAATTTAGGTTTTATTCCATTTGACTCCATTAGGAAACATCAAATCTAGTGCCAAACATTATGGATGCTGATCTGATACTAAACAGTATGGTGTCTCATCGAGTTACTTCCAGCCATGGTGCTTACTCCTTTACACCATAGCCTGCGTGTTTGAAACCTTTGAAGCTAGATGGTCATTTACAGCAGGTTGAAAGTAAAGCATAATGCTCCAGAAGGAAATGTTCTGCTTCTCCTTCAGCCTGCTTTAAGTTTCTACCTGGAAAAATACTTGAAATGCCATCCATAATTGTTTGCCAAAAGTACCTAGCTAATTACTACTTTCCTTAGTGCAGGAATAATTAGTGCGGTTAACTCATTGAACCTTTGTGGGGCATATAAATAAGTGTTCTTTACTAAATGTGTACATGTGAAGAGTACACTTGTCCTATGCAAACAGTGACGTCCCTGATCAGAGGACTCCTTCAGGATCCCTCTGATCAGGGACGTCACTGTTTGCCATTTTGCAATTTATTACAAAAACCAACCCTAAATAGTCTTAAATGGACTAGCCTTTATTGCAAACAGAATTGGTCATTGGAAGTTTCAGGGGATAATGAGTTAAAGGGCATACTGATGGAGTAAATGGTACAGAGGGATAAGGATTGGTGTTGTTCTTGCAGGTAGACCTTTGAGTGGAAGATCCCTATCTGACCCCTCAGAATGTGATAGTCCAGCTAAAGGGAGAAATCAGCAGTATCATAGAACACATTCATACTCAAATGATTCTTCTGTTGAGAAAGTAAGTCTTACAGCGTGCCACTTAACTTATTGAGCCCTAGTCACGCATGTATGCGTCATTTGCAAACAGTGTACATATGAGGACTAACAGTTTTCGTTAATGATATTGACAACGCCGCCATATTTAAAGGCTTGATGACACCAATTTATCCAAATGAGTAAATAAACCGCAAGGGCTGTTTTGGACCGACAATTAACGAAACAAGCCAAACTTTGTGAGAAGTTTAATAATGCTGATAAACCAGTGGTCAGCGTTCTATTATCAGAGCCACAACATGGCAGATGCGCTCCGATCATCTTCTGTCCGGTGAAAGACCCGGTAACCAATCCGTGGGGAAAGCTGGGCAGACCCATCTCACAACTAATGACAACTCTGTTACGAGATCAATAACGATACTACTGTATGTTCGTATTCATGCACCTGCAATCTTGACAACCTCAAAGTCGAAAATTAATCTTTAAAATCATTATTATTTAATCAAATGTTTATTTCAATTTAGAAGCTAAATTGATTGACAGTTAAAGGGAAATGGACAGTTGGTGATAAATATCTTTTAAATGAAAGATATTGGAAAAAAATCGCATTCTGCCTTTGAAATTTTGAAAAATAATAAAAAATGAAGTAGTTAGAGCCGTTTAAACTTTGTGATATATGACTGTGCAAGCGACCATGGGGGCCGCCATTTTGTTTACCTGTGTGACGTAACTAAGGCCTTCCACGACCTTCCGGTTATAGCGAGTCTAACCGGGAATGCCGTAGAGTGCGCGGAATTTACATCGATAACATTAATAAACTGAAATACTGAGAAAAATTGGGAATGTGGAGGAAGGTAAAAACACTTTAGAACTTCAGTGTTACGATTTCGATCCTAAATTATCAGAGAATGTAATATTAGAAGACAGAGACTACGACGGGTCGGGCGAAGAGAAAGCACATTCGCCGGACGAATTTGCGACTGCAATACTTGTGTATAAATGCCTACAAAGGAGGTTAATACTTGCTGAAGATCAAATGAAATGACGATTGGGTGTCTTGGTGACAATGAGTGCATAGCAGAACCATCAAAATTTCGAGCTATTAGTGCTTAATCCAGCCATACTTGAGGTAGCGTATATCAGGCAAATATCATAGGACACCGGAATCGGGCACGGATACTCCTGATAATATTTGCATACTGGTTGTGAATAAAGGCATCGAAGCCCTGTGACTTTCGAAATAAAATTTCTCCGATATATTTAGTCTTATCTGTTAATATTTCCGTAAATATTAATCATAAACATCGGCTCCAGGATATCTTCGTTTTTTACGGGGCTACGACTAAAACACGAGCAGATAAAGACGATAATACATGTGCCGATTTTTATAACATGCAGTCAGAGACAGTGTATAGCCATATGGCTATACACTGTCTCTGCATCCAGTACAAAACGGATGAGGTAAAACGTTTTTATTTAATAAAATAAGGGGGATCAAATTCCGTGACGTTTAACATCGGTTCTGGTCCTCAATCGGACATACATTTTTAGAAAATAGACCATTTATTCTCGGTATCGCAACATCCGGGAACTTTCGTACATCCAGGTCTCAATCACAGAGTTTCTCAATATCTCATTTGGATCCAAACTGTTGCTGACCTTTAAGTACAGTCAGTTTTGATTCCGATCTGGGTCCTAACTGTTTGTCAGTCTCTCGTACGGATAAAAGTTTCTTCAATGAGCTTTTCAATACATTCAAACCTTAGTTTGGATTTTCAATCACAGAGTTTCTCAATATCTCAGTTGGATCCAAACTGTTGCTGAACTTTTTGCACAGTCATTGACATGACAAATGTGGAATATCAATTTATCATCTAGCAATTGAGACTGGCAATGTCTGATTAAGATCCAAACTGATTAATTGTCTGCTGAACAAAGTATTTGATATTCTGATCTGGGTCAAAACTGAACGCTCTAGATAACGTGACCCGAGTGCTCATTTATTGTATTAATGTCGTTTTTTACTTATCGTTATATAGCTTGAGCTTATATAAAGATCTATGAAAATCATAATCGAAACAGATTCAGGACATATTTCAGCAGGCGGCTTTGATCTAGATCGCATTTTATGCTGACATTCATCATCAACCACTAATCAATTAAGCTGCCTTGCAAATTGTATGATATGGACCGGAAATAATTACACACAACCCCTTTTTGCCTAAGACCCCCTCTGTGAAGAAGTAAGAAGCTTTAGGGCCTGCAGGGCATAAATATCCATATTACGTAATCTAATTAGCCGCACTTGTCAAACAGGGTTGTGATTTCAAACACAGGCTAGCAATTTGGCTACTTAAATATGCGATTACACGCCACGAGCCTTTTACCCTGTTTCTACTTCTGAAAATATGTGACCACTTAAAACAGGTTGAAAATACTTTCAGCCTGCTTTAAGCTTTTATCTGCTAAAATATTGAAAATATTTCTTATGATTTTTATTTGTGACAGTATGATATTTAAACTATTTTCTTCAGTATATGAAGGAATTAATTAAAGGCGTTAAAAGGCGTATTTATGGGGGAAAGGGTTACATCAAAACAAAAAAGCCAAGATCTTTAAAAAAAAAAGAAAAAGAAAAAAAGAATATTGGACACTTCTAGCTCTTGTGGTTTTGTATTGATCTAGATGTGTATGCTGCTTTTTTAAAAAGGCTAGAGTCTACCATAAAACTCGAATTTAAATCTTAAAATAAATTTCATTTAGGCCTATCTAAAAGTTGTTTGAATTTTTTTCTACAGAAATGACGAGTGTAAAACTACACCCAGAAATAAGAACGATAAAACTAGATCCAATCAAAATCGGATTTGGACTCAAGTAAGATCGCTCTATCAGATCGGGATCTAGAGAATCGCGATGATTAAATTAAGAAAGAAAAAACCGATCTAGATCTACCCGTACAATATGTAGATCTAGTAATGAGACTTTTTTCATTCAGAATTTCTGTAGCGTTGAATTCCTAAACCGAGACGAACCAGCTAGAAAATGCTGATTTGTAAACGAGTTGGTAGATCTAAGCCAGTTCAACATTTAGGTCTAGATCAGCACAATATCGCACTGATTATCAGATTTTTTTTATTGTAGATCTAGATCTATTATTATAAACATCAATCAAGGTATTATGGATGTCGCCATACTCTACTGTTAGCCATTTCGCAGCATTGTTTTCCCAGATTCTATAGCTGGGAATTGGAACGGACATTTCTCTAAGCCGATTAACGATAGCTTCTGATCATTTCTGGATCTACACGACCTTTCAAGTTCATCATAATCAATATGAATATACCATCTATCTATTATCTTTTTTTTTAAACTGTATGCGACCTTGAATTAAGCTTGCCGTTACCCTTACTGACGAAGTGTGAAATGTCCGTCCAAGTTACAATGGTTGAGTGAAAGAGCCAATCAGCGTTTAGGCCTTTGTGTCGTCACAAAATGGATAAAAATCGAGGGCTCCGAATGATAGCTTTGCCAATATGGCGGCGCCCGTTCCAATTAGCGATAGCTTACCTGTATGCAGTAAATCGATCTTTTTCGTACCTTATCGATGAGTAATAATTGCAGGACCTTCATGAATGTTGCTTTTAGGATAAAATCTAGGATCAAAGACCATATTGTCATCAGCTGTCCGTTTTCCTTTAAGTAGTACGATTTTCGGCATTTCCGCCGTAGTTTCGCATCTTGGTGTAATTGACAGCATCTAAGTTGAAAGTAAGATACATGTAGTTTCTTTTTCTATGTTTTAATGCATATAACTATGCATTTTCCTACCTTTTTACACATGTATTGTATTTTGTTATTTATGCCGTTTTTATAAATGATAAAGAACACGTCGTATTAATGTTTTATTTCAATATGCCAAAAAGTTCACATAGACGTGAAAACATTAGACACCGGGAACGATAGTTTTTATAGATCTTATATGCATTGAAATTCAATACTCAAATCACAACCCATTTATGATTCGAAGCCTCGATGTTTCGAAGTTTTTTTCACAGTCCCTTGAAGTTCGATACATCGAGGTTTAACTGTATTTTGTATAATACATATTCATTACAGTATAAAATGGAACTATTTTCTTCAGTGGAGATATAAGTTTAAAGTGTTAAAATGTGTATCTATAGGCTAAGGGTTCAGACACCTAACATGGCAGTTAACCATATACAGGGCTCCAGATAAGGGGAGTATTTTAAAAACTAGAATGTTTATTTCTGCATAAAACCTAATGAGTAGTGACACCATAGGATTTGGTACAGAAATGAGTGAGAAAATGTTGGATTAGTTCAAATTACTCCCTCTCTTATCTGGAGTCCTGAACATACGTAAACAAAAAACTAACACTCCTCACCCTCCCTCTTTATTTAGAGACTACAGACACAAACCTTCCAGCGATGTCCTCAGCCGCAATCACAGCAGCCAATGTATGGCCAGTCGAGCCACGGATATTTTGCCATGAATCAGCAATATCAAAAAACAAATAAAAAAGACAAGCGTGGCTGGCGTCAAATTCAGGGATTGAATTCACCAGGCAGTGCCCCTGCCTATTACCCTGGTCCAGGGCATGTGGGAGCAGGTACTCCAGTGCAAATGAGCCAAGGTCAGAGGCCGTATTTAGCCAATGGGATTAGAGAATACTCCTCAGCCAATCACGGTCAGCCTCACACCAGCTATAGTCAACAACACCCTGAGGGACAGCATCAGGTATTGCATGATTTGAATTCATCTGTTAGTGGTGAACAGCATTGTTTAACATCTACAGGACTTACTAACACACCCAATGTATTTGTACCAACCTATACGCCAGGAGCTGCCTTGTTTGCGCCAAATATGGCTACAAACACTGTGGCGCAGCCTGCTATAAGGGCTGAGCACATTCAGCATAATGAGAGCTACAGTGCCAGGAACCAGGCTCCATTCTTTGTGCAGAACTGGTTCCCGTATGCTACTGGAGTACCTTTGTATATAAATCCTGTACCAGTGGGTCAAGAAGATACCCAGACAGATGCAACAGTACAGGTATAGATTTGTTGCTGAAGAAAAAGGGCTTGCTTCATTTTACACTACTATCATTTGATATTGACTTTAGCTTCTTTATTACACAATAACAATCTTTTATAACCCTTTCACATCTATAATCTTTTCTGATACCGTAAAACTCCTAAAACTTTGGACACCCAGTACAACTGCTGTAATTAACCTAAAAATTGACCTAATTGCTTTTATTACTCCCTTCACTATACTACTAACTAGTACTCCGTTCACTGACAGTGAATTGAACTGAATGGCAAACAGTGATGACCCTGATCAGACTGCTCCTGAGGGAGCAGTCTAATCAGGGTCAGCACTGTTTGCTCAGGCTTGTCTGTCCAAATACTTAGGGTCATTACGGTATTATAGGGTTGTCTACTCTAGTAATTTAGATCGTATGCAGTTTAGCTGAAGAAATATTGATATGAGTGTCAAGCAGTTTTGATCCAGATCAACTGCATAGTTACTCAGTAGCTGATCTCAATCCGAACTGTACACAATCCAATTGTAGTAAGCTATGGCTGTGAAAGGGTTAATACATCTTTAACCCGCCCGTTTCATAAAAAATCGTATGATGAAAACAACGTAAGTCAAAACTTTAAAATACATTTAATTTCTGATTTCTCTATCTAATCCTGTCTTTTCACATCTCATTGGAATCGTCTTTTCAAGACGAGTCCAAAGAGATGTCACAAGAAAGGAGTAGATGGAGAAATAAAGAATAATTGAGACTTCTATAATCTGACTTACAACAACATTTGTCGTGCAAAGTTTTATGAAACGGGCCCCACATCTTACCAAATGATGTAGACCCTAATCAGTGAGTTTTTTCAATATTGTGCAACACTGTTTTGGAGTTTTACACCCACTTATCAAAGAGGTTATGTCAGGAGCAAGTAGCTTCTACCTTCTCCTGCTGAATATTCATAGATAAAATTCTGATCACTATTAACGTCTTGTCATCTTAACTATTACATAAGCTATTGAAATAAGGAGAAAAATTCTACAGGAAAGAGAGCAGACTCAGGTCAGTCTGATCCTGTAAGAGAACAGTGCTGTCCCTGATCAGATAGCCGCAGAATGAGATGTCTGATCGGGGTCTACAGTGATTTAAAAAAAACATCAAGAAACGCTTACAGCAGGAAAAGGGTGAATTACTAAACTATGGAAACTCCTACAGACTTAAAGCCTACAGTCAAACTCCATAGTGTAGACCAGAACGGGGATCACATTTTGTGATATTTTTCATTGTTTGCACTTCTTAGCTCACCTGAGCCAAAGGCTCAAGGTTAGCTATTGAGATGGCCCTGTGTCCGTCGTAGGTCGTTGTTAACAATTGCTTCAAATGACATCTGCTATACCGCTTGACAGATTTCAACCAAACTTTACAGGAATCAAGCTTTTGGGTCAAGCTCTTTCAAATTTAATCAAAGAATTAAAAATAATGCAGAACTCTGGTTGCCATTGCAACCGAAGGGAAAAAATAAGGAAATCTTAAAAAATCTTCTTGTCAAAAACTACAAAGGCCAGAGCTTAGATATCATCATCTACAGGTCCTCTATCAAGATCGTTCAAATAATGCCCTAGGGGTAAAAAATGACCCTGCCCCGGGAAATAAATTATTCTCTCCATTCTATCAGCTTTTATGGGCCTCTTGTTACTGTTATTGGTTACTGATTTTTTGTGAAATTTAGTATAGATCTATAGAGTTTTTCTCTGCCTACCTCAACATAACTTTTTGAAACTTTGCTGTATTTTTTAACACCACCTACAATTGCGGTTTTGATTCGTCACTTCATTCTTGAATTACGTGTTTGTTATCCCTTTTCATAATATTAACAAATGTAATTTGGTCTGCATCTTTATTTTGTCATGCCTCAACAGAACTTTTTTCAAATTTGCAGTATTGTTAAACACTATCTGGAATTGTGCACCTGCAGTTGTGATTATGATTCCTCTCTTTGTTCTTGAATTAACTCCTTTTTCGTAATTTTAGCAAATCATTGCTTCATTCTTTGACTATTTTTGGTAAATATTTTTTCAAAGTACCAGTAATTGACATTTGCATACTTATAACCCCATCTCTGTGTCAAGTGTGGTGATGGAGGGTATAGAATTAATCACCTTCAGTGATAGTATTGTACAGGTATTGTAAATTAACTGGTCCAGGCCCCAAGCTTATAAAGAGTTTGAGTTGAGTCTGAGAACGTTCTCAAGCATTTAATTGGTCAGAATTGAGCTTTTGCTTGCAAAAGCTCAAATCTGACCAGTCAAATGCTTGAGAACTATCTCAGACTCAACTGAAACTCTTAGTAAATTTCAAATCTGACCAATTAAGTGCTTGAGAATGATCTCAGACTCTTTGTAACCTTGGACCCAGGTATATTTTTAGCTTGACTCTAGATTATACAAAGCAAGTTTTTAAACCATTGTCAGTGTATACTGAGCAGTGTGTATTGTAGTGTCTTTAGAAGTGGTGGATGTCTATCTGTCTTTAGTTTTTGTTTAAAATAAATTCTTTTTATAGCTCTGTGTCTCCAAAAAATAAGTACTAGACCAACCAAACTTGGAATGTCGATGTATTATCATTTATGTCTTTCTTGGATTGATGGAAAAATCGGGCACAGCCAAGACATTAAATTATGTGGAGTTCTTGTCATAAGTAACATTTTGCTTTACTTTCAACCTGCTTTGAGTGGTCACCTTTCTTCAAAACTGGAAATAGGCTATGGGGTAAAGGGTTAAAACATAGAAAGTTTTTTTTATTTAACTGTTACGGTGTTATAAAAAGCAATCCTAAAACCATAACTATTCATAGTTGTCTTTTGCCCTTCTACTCAGTCATCTAGACTGTAGTTCTTGATGATATTATGTTTTACTTAAAATACTATCATTCTTTTGTTTCGACTAATATTAACCCATTGCCCCATGGCCTGTTTCTAGTTATAAAGAACGATGATCACTTAAAACAGGTTGAAAGTAAAGCAGAATGCGCCTGAATGTGCATTCTGCTTTACTTTTAGCCTGCTTTAAGCTATTATCTGCTAGTATATAGAAAATATTTCTTATGATACATATATTCTTTTGTGGACTGGAGGAGTAAATTAAAGGCGTAAAAAGGCATATTTATAGAGGAATAGGTTAAATATAATAGGAATATACATTGATTTAACAGTATATGATGGTTAACGATCCAGCTAAGGTAAGTACTGTTAAGATATGTTGCTGATGGCTATGGAGAAAAGGGTTAATATAGGTTAAAGGCTTTTAGAACAAATTATGTGAAAAACCAGTCACTGACTTAACCCTTATCCTGCTGTGATATTGTCTGCTTGGAAATTGTCGTCTGCAAAACTTATTCAATTTAAATTCAGAGACGAGTGTCAAACAGTTTGGATCCAGATCAAACACAGCTTTACGCTTTAGATCTGGATCCAATCTATTTGCAACAATCAGGAAAGTCGCGATCAGTAAGTAAAGGATTAACAAGAAACGATACACATTTCAAAATGCATGGCCAGTCTTTAAGACAAGTGGCAGATTAATACAGAAAAACATATTTCAGAAAGCTCTCTATTCAGCATTGACCCTGATCCTCTAGCATCACTTACCAACAATGTTCTAGGGAGGAGAACACTTGTATTATGCAAACCCTGTAGACCGTGATCAAGGTCTGCATTAGTTTTCATTTCTCAACATACAGTAAAACCTCTCTACTCAATTTAGTTAATTATTAGTTGTTTATGACAGGTTACTGCTGAAAGCAAGGTGCACTAAACCAGAAAGCTCCTTAAGGAGCTTTCTGTTTTACTGTCACCTTGCTTTAAGCTGTCAATTGTTTTAGAACAATAAATTAGCCTTCATTATAGTGGTCGTAATAGAGAGGTTTTACTGTATTGCAAAAAAACAAAAAAATACACCAACAACCCTTAAATAGTCAAAATTGGTGTTGACCTAATAGAATGCCTTTTGCTCAAAATTCTGTTTAAAGATTTGAAGACAGGTGTGAGGTGACCACTTAAAGCAGGTTAAAAGTAAAGCAAAATGCGACTTAAGATGCATTCTGCTTTACTTTCAGCCTGCTTTAGCCTACCATTTGCAATATATAGGAAATATTTCTCCTGTTATATATTTAGTACCATAGAAAATGGAATTATATTCTTCATTGAAGGAATGAATTAAATGTGTAGAAAGGTGTAATTATGGAGTAATGAGATTAAATGGTTGGTGTAACAGGTTTGACTATACGTAATATATTTCTTTGTTTATATTACAGAGCGGTTCAGTCGAGCACAGTCGAAAGGTTAATGTACACAAGGGCCAAGGAGCAATTCCTGATGTTGGTAAGCTTCCAAGTCAGAACAGACGATATACCTCAACCCATTACCATATAGCCTGTTTCTAGTTTTAAAGAAAGATGATCACTTAAATCAGGTTGAAAGTAAAGCAGAATTATGGTGCATTCTGCTTCACTTTCAGCCTGAATTAAGCAATTATCTGCTAGGATATAGAAAATATTTCTTATGATACATGACTGTATAAAAGGGAACTATTTCCTTCAGTGGAGGAATAAATTATAGGTGTAAAAAGGCGTATTATTGAGGAAAAGGTTAATTGTAACAGCTAAATGTTAAAAGTAAATGCTGTCTGCTGATCAAAGTAAATGTGGATTGTAAAGTAAAACTATGGATTAATGGGCAAAGCAGAGACAGGCAAGATATTTAACCCTTTCCCCCATAGGAGCAAATAGTTCCAATTTATACAGACATAGAAATATACCATAGGAAATAGTATTTAAATCCTAGCGGATAATAGCTTAAAGCAGGCTGAAAGTACATGTAAACCTGCTTTAAGAGGTTTACTGTCTTCAAAACTAGAAACAGGCTATGGGGTAAAGGGTGAATTCTGCAGAATTCTTGTCAAAAATTTTATACCCCCCGCATGACTTGGTCTCGGGCATGTTGGCTTTGCTCTGTCTGTCCACAACTTTAACATTGGCCATAACTTTGGAAATATGATGATAGAGGCTTCCTATTTAGTGTGTGTAGTTGTTTACTCAACTCAAGAAGCTTTTGAATGCAAATGTACTCCAATACAAGGTAAGGTGGTGTAAGAAAGTAGTTCTATTTTATCCTGTCATGAATATGCACCATCAGAAATATTTTCTATATCTCAGCTGATGGTAGCTTAAGGGTGTATGAAAGTCATGAATTTGGGAAATTTTCAAAGTATATGAAAACACTCTATAATGGTTTTGTATTGAAGAGCTATTTAAGATGAATGAAAAAATACAAAAAGTGTACATTTTGGTGAACAACTTTTTACTCTACGGCCATGTAAAATTTACCCCCACCCACTCTTTCTTATTTTGTCCTTTTCAAACAGCCCGCTTCAATAAAATCCATTTCAAATGAAAACAAATATGATAAATTGGTTTTTTGTGTTATTTATTTTCTGTCTATGGTAGTATTTCTTCATACAAAAACTAATTTAAGAGAAAACGGCACCAAATGTGAAATTTATAAAGCTCTAAATATCATCGATATGGTACTTTTTAGCTCACCTTGGCACTTTGTGCCAAGGTGAGCTATTCTGATCGTGCTATGTCCGTCTTTCGTTCGTCCGTCCGTTCGTCGTCAACAATTTCTTTAAACGACATCTCCTCCGAAACCACTGGATGAATCTTTACCAAACTTGGCAGTAATGATCCTTATATGGTCCTCTTTGAAAGTTGTTCAAATGTTCCGGTCCGTTGCATATCTAGGTCACAGGAGCTAAAAATAGATCGTTTCAATAAAAACTTAAAAAATCTTCTTCTCTGAAACCAAAGTACCCTGAGCTTAGATATTTGGCACAAAGTATCATCTATAGGTCCTCCATCAAGATTGTTCAAATTATGTCCCCGGGGTCAAAAATGGCCCTGCCCCGGGGGTCACAAATTTACATAGAGTTATATAGTGAAATATTTAAACCTCTTCTTCTCTAAAACTAATTTAGCTAGAGCTTTGATATTTGGCATGGTGTAACTTCTAGAGGTACTTTACCAATATTGTTCAAATGTTTCCGGTCCGTTGCATATCTAGGTCACAGGAGCTAAAAATAGATTTTTAGCTCACCTGAGCACAAAATGCTCAAGGTGAGCTTTTGTGGTCGGTCTTTGTCCGGCGTGCGTCAACAATTTCTTCAAACATCTTCTTCTTCAAAACCGCGTGCCTGATTGCAACCAAACTTCACAGGAATGTTCCTTGGGTCAAGCTCTTTCAAAGCTGTTCAAAGAATTTGAAACAATGCAGAACTCTGGTTGCCATGGCAACCAAAGTGAAAAAATAAGGAAATCTTAAAAAATCTTCTTGTCAAAAACCACAAGGGCTAGAGCTTAGATATTTGGCACATAGTATCATCTATAGGTCCTCTATCAAGATTGTTCAAAGTTTGACCCTGGGGTCAAAATTGGCCCCGCCCCGGGGGTCACCGTTTTACATAGAGTTATATAGTGAAATGTTCAAACATCTTCTTCTTCAAAACCACATGCCTGATTGCAACCAAACTTCACAGGAATGTTCCTTGAGTCAAGCTCTTTCAAAGTTGTTCAAAGAATTTGAAACAATGCAGAACTCTGGTTGCCATGGCAACCAAAGTGAAAAAATAAGGAAATCTTAAAAAATCTTCTTGTCAAAAACCACAAGGGTTAGAGCTTAGATATTTGGCACATAGTATCATCTATAGGTCTTCTATCAAGATTGTTCAAAGTTTGACCCTGGGGTCAAAATTGGCCCCGACCCGGGGGTCACCGTTTTACATAGAGTTATATAGTGAAATGTTCAAACATCTTCTTCTTCAAAACCACATGTCTGATTGCAACCAAACTTAACAGGAATGTTCCTTGGGTCAAGCTCTTTCAAAGTTGTTCAAAGAATTTGAAACAATGCAGAAGTCTGGTTGCTATGGCAACCAAAGTGAAAAAATTAGGAAATCTTAAAAAATCTTCTTGTCAAAAACCACAAGGACCAGAGCTTAGATATTTGGCACATGGCATCATCTATAGGTCCTCTATCAAGATTGTTCAAAGTTTGACCCTGGGGTCAAAATTGGCCCCGCCCCGGGGGTCACCATTTTACATAGAGTTATATAGTGAAATGTTCAAACATCTTCTTCTTCAAAACCACATGCCTGATTGCAACCAAACTTCACTAAGCATTGTGTACAGGTCCTCTATCAAATTTGTTCAAATTTTGCCACTGGGGTCAAAGTTGGCCCCGGCCTTGGTGTCGCCATTTTACATGGAGTTATATATAGTGAAAGTTTCAAACACATTTTTCTTTGAAATCAATATGGCTAGAGCTTAGATATTTTGCATGGTGTAATGTCTAGAGGTCTTTCACATATGTTGATGAATTGGTTCCGGTCTGTTGCATATCTGGGTCACCAGAGCTAAACATAGATTTTTTTAAATGAAAACTTTAAAAATCTTCTTGTCTGAAATCATAGTACACTGAGCTTAGATATTTGGCACATAGCATCGTCTACAGGTCCTGTATCAAGAGCATTCATATTATGTCCCTGGGGTCAAAAGTGACCCCGCCCGTGGGTCAAAGTTTCACAAATCTTCTTTTCTGAAATCACTGACCCATCACCATGTACAGGTGAGCGATTAAGGGCCATTCTGGCCCTCTTGTTTCGATTAAACCTTAAAAAATCTTCTTCTCTGAAAACACAGTACCCTGAGCTTAGATATTTGGCACAAAGCATCATCTATAGGTTCTCTATCAAGAATGTTCAAATTATGTCCCCGGGGTCAAAAATTACCCCGCCCCGGGGGTCACAAATTTACATAGAGTTATATAGTGAATTCTTCAAACCTCTTCTTCTCTGAAACTAACATAGCTAGAGCTTTGATATTTGGCATGGTGTAACTTCTAGAGGTACTTTACCGATGTTGTTCAAATGGTTCTGGTCCGTTGCATATCTAGGTCACAGGAGCTAAAAATAGATTTTTTCAATAAAAACTTAAAATAATTTCTTCTCTGAAACCACAGTACCCTGAGCTTAGATATATTGCACAAAGCATCATCTACAGGTCCTCAATTAAGATTGTTCAAATTATGTCCCTGGGGTCAAAAATGACCCCGTCCCGGGGGTCACAAATTTACATAGAGTTACATTGTGAAATCTTCAAACCTCTTCTTCTCTGAAATTAATATAGCTAGAGCTTTGATATTTGGCATGGTGTAACTTCTAGAGGTATTTTACTGATATTGTTCAAATGGTTTTGGTCCGTTGCATATCTAGGTCACAGGAGCTAAACATAGATTTTTTAAATAAAAAGCTTAAAAAATCTTCTCTTAAACTACAGTATCCTAAGCTTAGCTATTCTGCACTCAGCATCATCCAATCAGCAATTGGCACAATTACATCAACGGTCACAGGTGAGCGATTTAGGGCCGTATACGGCTCTTGTTTCATTCATCATAAATAGCTCTTCCAAAAAAACAATGATAGAAAAAAAGTTTAATACTTTGAAAAAATCGCTTATGGGTTTGATACACCCTTAAAAGCAGAATGAAAGTAAAGCAGAATGTGCTCTAAGGTG
This sequence comes from Gari tellinella, assembly GCA_922989275.2. NCBI lineage: Eukaryota > Metazoa > Mollusca > Bivalvia > Cardiida > Psammobiidae > Gari > Gari tellinella. The sequence continues at coordinate 69,537,370 of OV277859.1, forward strand.
CACTCTGCTTTACTTTCAACCTGCTTTAAGTAGTCGCCTGTCTTCAAAACTCTAAACAGGCTATCATATATGGGTTAAACTTGATGAAGAAGGCTCCCAAAGGATGTATCTATATTTTAAGCTATTTGTTTTAGGTATCACAGTGAAGAATGAATATTACAGAGGACAGGAAAAGTGACCAAGCTGCCAATATGTGCCATAGATTCCATACCTTGCATCAAAGACTGGACTGTGTTCCCAGGCTGCAGAACTGTTTTAACTATGATAAATTTGCTGTTATAAAATAGACTAAATACTGTAGGGTCAGGCATCTCACTAAGTACAGCATGTTGCATTGCAGTTTGGTGATATTAAACCGTAATTTTATTGCTTTATAATTTGGTCTTTATTTTGTTTTAAAGGGAACAGGTCATTTTCCCTGCCATGATGAAATGTTATCTGTTATTAAACTTCAATTCACAGTGTAGTATGTCCTACACTATAGTATTTTAATATCCCACCAAGAAGAGGTTGATACATTACAGTGTACATACGCAAAATTAGTTAACTTTTACCTCTGCATAAGCTTCATTAATAACTCCTTTATCTTCTTCTATACTTAACTCTTTGAACCCAAGTCATGCATATTATTATATGCATCATTTGCAAACAGTGTACCTGTGTGGAATACACTTGTCCTATGCAAACAGTGTAGACCCTGATTAGAGGACACCTTTAGAAGCCCTCTGATCAGGGTCTACACTGTTTGTCATTTTGACATATATTGTAAAAATCAAGTCTAATAAGTCAGAATGGACTAAACTAAATTGAAAACTAGAATTGTCCGTTTAAGGTTTCAGGGAGGAAAGGGTTAAGCACTGAAAGTGATTATTCATTGATTGTGTTGAATATAGTTTTACTTTTTAGACTGCAGCTTAAAGCAAAATGAAAGTAAAGCAGAAAACTCCTTTCAGAGCTTTCTACTTTAGGTTCATCATCTTGCCTTAACCCTTTACCTGATAGCCTATTTCTAGTACTTAATATAGGTGACTACTTAAAGCAGGTTGAAAGTAAAGCAGAATGCGCCTTAGGGCGCATTCTGCTTTACTTTCAGCCTGTTTTAAGCTATAATGTGCTATAATATAGAAAAATATTCCTTATAATACATATTCATTACTGATTAAATTGGAACTTTTTTCTTCAGCGGATGAATAAATCATATCCGCTAAAAGTCGCTTCTATTGGGGAAAGGGTTAAGCAGCCTCATGGCTTAAACTCAGTTGAATATTATAAGGTAATTTGCACATATCATTAGGAGGAAAAGGCCAATTTTTTGCATTAAGGTCAGTTTTGGATTAAGTACTGCAGGTAGGGTGAGGCAACTTTACATGCTAATATGAACTAACACATTGTGCCCTACTGACGCATATATGCGTCTTTTACCAAAAGTGTACCTGTAAAGAGTACACTTGTCTAATGCAAACAGTAAAGTCCCTGAGTAGAGGGCTAATCAGGGACTTCACTGTTTGTCATTTTGCAATATACATTTATGTATTATTTAAAAAAAAAAACACTAAATAGTCCAAAATGGACTAGCCTTTATTGTAAACTGGAATTGTCCATTGGAAGTTTCAGGGGATAATGAGTTAAATAGTATTGCATGTTGCATCGCAGTTTGGTGACACTGATCTCTGTGATCAGTCGGGTCAGCTTGGAACTAAGTGGTTTATGTTTATGGTCAAGCACGCGGCCGGCATCCATGTGTTACAACACATTTTACTTTTTGTCTCACTGCAACAAAGGACTGAAAGCAAGATTTAAGGCATTACTTTCCATTGGCAGACATGGCGGCATCAAACTAAAAAATTAAGGTTTCTCATATATTACGGGTTTTTGGTTTGACTCCGTATTTTCAGAGTTATGCCCCTTCACACAATTTTTTTAACAATATATTGTTTCCTGATAATAATTTTACTTACATTTTGTCTATTGTAACCAAATTTCATATTTAGCTTTCTCATCATACAGGGAAGGCACCTGTGAATTTTGGTTCCTGTTAAATTTCAGACGTTGGCGACTATTTTTAGCAGAGTTATGCCCCCTTTATTGTCAAAATTCCGTGATATATCCAAAGTATGTAAATACCCCCAAAGAGCATTTGTTTATGAGAAAACAGTTGGTAGAAAAACTATTGTGATAGTATTGCAATAGTTTCTTGACTATCGGGATAGTACTTGAGCTATTGCAATACTACAGCATAGTCTTTTTGAGATCGATAGTCGGGCCTACACTCCGGGCGACTTTTTCCAGTCGGCCTGAGTCCGGACGACTTTGACACCCGCCGGCCATGATGGGCGTATTTTGCCGCACTGCGGTGCTCTTGTTTTGGTTTCAGTTAGGTTATCAATACCTAGGTCATATTTTCACTTCTTCATTGCAGCAAAACATCCTCTAGTAATTCCATGGAATTGTTGTACGGTCGGTATATTAAAAGAGTATTCAATGCAAAAAGATCAATGGCAATCAATATTTTTTCTTTTTAGTGCTTCTAAAGCACCAATGATGAATATGGAATAAATATTTAAACTTTAGTGCTTTTATGTTTAATATTGTAGTCAAATGATTGTTGTTGAATTTTTTGGCTCACCTGAGCCCAAGGGATTCGTTGAAACTTTTTTTGAATCTTTGGAGGATTGTCAGTTTTGTTGGTTTGCAACCTACAAATAATATGTTACCTGGCTAATTGTGTATTGACAGACATTTAGAATGTTTCTTTAATGCCATAAAACTTCCTACCGACAAATGTTGTCGTAAGTCAGATTACCAAAGTCTCAATTATTATTTATTTCTCCATCTAATCCTGTCTTGTGACATCTCATTGGAATCGTCAACACAGGATTAAATAGAGAAATCAGAAATTAAATGTATTTTAAAGTTTGGACTTACGACTGTTTTTGTCATAAGAAGTTTTATGAAACGGGCCCCAGGCCTGTAAGTAATACCACAATCAGCTATTAGTGATCAATTTCTGAACTATGATCGATTGTAGTATGAATTATAAAAGGTTTGATATTGAGTGTTACATTTCAATAGATAATTAATTTTATAATATAGAATTATCATCATCACTTTGTAGAAGCGCTTTTTGTAACCATTGTTTTAAGAAATTTAATTCGTTTTTAGAAATTTAATTCCATCATTTCAATCTTTTAAATTTAGAAGATACCTTGGCCTCACGGTGTAAGATGTTTACACTATTTATCGAGATTCAAGACTTTTATTAGATTTCAATTTGCCAAGCAGTTTGGGAACATGGTCAGACACGCCTTACACATCATCTGATCAGGATCTAACCTGTTTGCAAAGTCCACTGTAGTCACCTATGATGGTATAACCCATTACCCCATAAAAACACCTTTTTACGCCAGTAATTATACCCCCTCAAACGAAGTTTGGGGGGGGGGGGTATACTGGAGTCACCATGTCCGTCCGTCTGTCTGTCAGTCCGTCTGTCTGTCCGCACGCACGAAAGGTCCTTTGTTGGGTAGGGAGAACAATAGATTCCATTCATTCCGTGATTGCCCTATTGTTATTGTTGGTTTTTTTTGTTGCTATTGGGTACTTTTAAACAAAAGAAAAACCCAACAAGTGCCCAAATGTAAGGACGTCCGTCTGTCTGTCTGTCCGTCCGGCTTGTCCGGAGCATAACTTCTAGAGTATAAGAGCTATTGACTTCAAACTTCATATACAGATAGATCTCAATGACCAGGAGTACACTGCGCAAGAACCATAACTCTGTCATCAATATTTTTGGAGTTATTGCCCTTTGTTATTTTTATTAAATTTATTCTTGTCCGGAGCATAACTTCCAAAGTATAATAGCTATTGACTTCAAACTTCATATACAGATAGATCTCATTGATTAGGAGTGCAGTGCACAAGAACCATAACTCTATCATAAGTATTTTTGTAGTTATTGCCCTTTGTTGTTATATTTTAACCCACTTTAGGCTTGTGCGGAGCATAACTTCCAAAGTATAATAGCTATTGACTTCAAACTTCATATACAGATAGATCTCATTGATTAGGAGTGCAGTGCACAAGAACCATAACTCTATCATAAGTATTTTTGTAGTTATTGCCCTTTGTTGTTATATTTTAACCCACTTTAGGCTTGTGCGGAGCATAACTTCCAAAGTATAACAGCTATTGACTTCAAACTTCATATACAGATAGACCTCATTGACTAGGAGTGCAGTACACAAAAACCATAACTCTATCATCCGTATTTTTGGAGTTATTGCCCTTTATTGTTATATTTTTAGCTCACCTGAGCCAAAGGCTCAAGGTGAGCTATTGTGACCGCTCACCGTCCGTAGTACGTCTGTCCGTCTGTCCGTTCACTTTTACTTCAAATGACATCTCCTCTGAACCCGGGGATTGTAGGGCGGATTCAAACTGCTCATGATGTTCCTTGGATGCTTCTCTACAGAAGTTGTTCAAATGAAAGAGAAAAAGCAAAAACTCTGCTTGAAAAAGCAAAAAAACTTTAAAAATTCTTCTTGCTAAAAACTACTAGGCCCTAAGCTTTGATATTTTTACAGTAGAATCTCCTGGTCGATCCCTCTATAGTTTGTTAAAATGACATCCCTAGGGTCACACTTGACGCCACCCTGCGCAGTTTAAGTGCTGCTCTAGGCAGGTTTCACAGTATTTTTGATGCAGCAGAAGCAGAACTGTATTTTACCTGAGTTACTCTTAATATACTAAGGGCAAATAGCCAATATTTGCAAACATTTTGGATCCAGATCAGATGCAACATAATCATAATGCTACATCTAATCTGGATCCAACCTATTTGCCACTCATTTACCAACTTAACATTTTCTAAATTGTTTTTTTGTACACTTTTCACATACAGTAGGTTTTAAGCAGACATCATTTCAGTCTGGTAAGGGTAAGCCCCAGAGCTACAGCCACTGAGGTCAAATATTATGCAACTGGTAGGGGGTATCACAGAACTGGTCATGATCAGCTGAACATGTTGTCTGCTAAAGTTTAGATATGGTTCAGTCTGCTTCATACTTAGAGAAACAGGATCTGGAAGTGATCCACTGACAGTTATGTAATTATGTCTTATGCCATATTTATACATATGTTTAATATTGGTTTTGTCAGAGTTATCTGTATGTCTTTTCATTTTTTCTTGTCCAGGATTCAACCCTTTCACCCCATATACTGACGTTTGTTAACCCATTACCCCATAAATGTGCATTTTTAGGCCTTTGATTTATTCCTCTACTTAAGAAAATAATTCCACTTTAAACAGTCATGAAAATGTAAGATGCGAAAGTAAAGCAAAGTGTGCATTAACCCTTAGCCCGCCAAATAAATTGTCGTCTGCTATATTTCTCGTCTGCTTCAAGTTTCAAAGTGCTTCAAAGTTGCTCAAAATTGCTGAAAATGTTTTCCGAGTGTCAAACAGCTTGGATCGGGATGAGACGCCGAGTTACTCAGCGTCTAATCCGGATCCAAGCTGTTTGCATATAAAGCTATAGTCGTGAGTGGCAGGCTAAGGGTTAAGACACATTCTGCTTTACTTTCAACCTGCTTTAGGTGGCCACCTATTTTCAAAACTAGAAACATGCTATGGGGTAATGGGTAAAATGAAATTGCCTATTTGGAAAGAGCCTGATGAGAGGAAGTGCCATTTGCAAAGGCCATAACTCTGACATCATTGTTTTTTTAGTTATTTCCCTTTGTGATATTTTCTTCTCAAGAAGACAACTTCAGTTCTACTGATGCTATTGTAATGAAATTTTATGTATGGAAAGAAACTGATGAGAGAAAATGCCATGCACAAGGGCAGCAATATTTAGTTTTTCCCCTTTGTCATATTTTATTGTCAGGAAAATAATTCCAGTTCTGCTGACGCTAGTGAAATAATTATCATTTATTGGAAATGGAAATAGCTTGATAAGAGGATGTGTCATGGATAAGGGTCATAAGCTTGGCAACAAAATTCACTTTTGTCATGTTTTCTTGTCTGGAAGATAACTCCATTTATAGTTATATTAAAATGTTGTCTTGCCCAGTCAACTTAGGTACAAACTTCAATGTCCTCAGGTGAGCGAATTTAGGGCCATGGCCCTCTTGTTACCTAATTTAGGCTTGTCCGGAGCATAACTTTCAAAGGGTAAGAGCTATTGACTTCAAACTTCATATACAGATAGATCATATTAACTTGGAGTGCAGTGCGCAAGAACCATAACTCTATCATCAGTATTTTTGGAGTTATTGCCCTTTGTTGTTATATTTTTACCCAATTTAGGCTTGTCCGGAGCTTAACTTTCAAAGAATAAGAGCTATTGACTTCATATACAAATAGATCTCATTAACTTTGAGTGCAGTGCGCAAGAACCATAACTCTATCATTAGTATTTTTGGAGTTATCGCCCTTTGTTGTTATATTTTTACCCATTTTAGGCTTGTCCGGAGCATTTCTTCCAAAGTATAAGGGCTATTGACTTCAAATTTCATATACAGATAGATCTCATTGACTAGGAGTGCAGTGCACAAGAACCATAACTCTATTATCAGTATTTTTGGAGTTATTGCCCTTATATTTTTATCCAATATAGGCTTGTCCGGAGCATAACTTCCAAAGTATAAGAGCTATTGACTACAAACTTCATATACAGATAGATCTCATTGCCTAAGAGTGCAGTGCACAAGAACCATAACTCTATCATCAGTATTTTTGAAGTTAGTGCCCTTTGTTGTTATATTTTTTATCCAATTTAGGCTTGTCCGGAGCATAACTTCCAAAGTATAAGAGCTATTGACTTCAAACTTCATATACAGATAGATCTCATTGACCAGGAGTGCAGTGAATAAGAACCTTTACTCTGTCATCCCTATATTTAGAGGTATTTCCCTTTGTTGTTATATTTTTATCCATTTTTGGAGTTGTTGCCCTTTGTTATTTTTTTCCATGTTAGGGAGCACTTAAGTGCACACATCAACTTTATCCAGAAACATTAACCTCTTGTGACAAGACCCTACTGGGGGTATGAATCACCATTTGTGATAGCTAGGTCTAGTTTACACAGTTTTTCATAGCATTATCTTTGTCTTGCTTTCCCTTCTTCTTTGGGTCTAGAGATCTAATCTAATCCTGTGGATTTCTTGTTATGCTTCCCTTTAGGGGGGGAGCATATAGTCGCCGCTTTGTCCATCTGTCAGTGTTCCCGTCCGTCAGTGCTCGCAAAATTATAGTAGCGTGGCTAAAATTGTTTCCATAACCTAGACACATAATTGAAAAACATTAACCTGGCCATTTCTTGTGACATTAACCTGGCCAGTTGTGGGACATAGGGTTAGGGGTAGGGTAAGCCTCCAGATCATTCTATAACAAAGTTAGTATTCATTTATGTGGCTAACCACATACAGTCGAACCTGCCTTAGTGACCATCTGTTTAATTGACTACCTGTCATATGTGACCTTACTTGAGGCCCCCAACAGTTTTTACTATATATTATCCCCTGCCGAAAGGCAGAGGGATACTGTTTTAGGTCCGGCAGTCCGTCCGTCACGTTGTCAGTCCGCAACTCTATCTCCGAAACCGATAAACAGATTTGGATGAAACTTGGTATAGTTATTTGTCATCATAGGAGCACCGTGGGAAATCAAATTTTTTTTCAGAAAAGAATAGGAATTTATGAGTTATCTGCCCTTTTTGTGTTAAAAATGCCATATTTAACAGTTTTTACACTCAAGCAACTACAGTATTCAACATATTTTGTTTATACTTGCACACAATGTCTATAAGTACAAGTTCTTGAAGGTGTGCAATTATTGTCAAAAAAGGATACTTGTGACAAGAGTTATCTGCCCTTGATCAGAGACATACAATGTCTCTGCCTTGATGTACTTAGAAATGCTAGAAAATGCTTTATTTTGATATTGTTTACATACTAGTGCCTATAAATATGCATGGATTTTGAAAAAACTTTCTTGAATTATGTATGGCTATTAGTTTTCAAATGAATTTGATTATTGTTGAAAACGGAGAAATTAGTCATGAGTTATCTGCCCTTGATAAGTAAAAAAAGCCATATTTAACTGTTTTTTACTCTCTAGCAACTACAATTATGAATGGATTTGATTGATACTTGCACCCGATGTCATTAAGTAACAGTTCTTGAAGGTGTGCAATTATTGTCAGAAAAAGATACTTGTGGCAAGAGTTATCTGCCCTTGATGTACTTAGAAATGCTAGAAAATGCTTTATTTTAATATTGTTTACATCCTAGTATCTATAAATATGCATGGATTTTGATAGAAAAAATTCTAAAACTATGTATGGCTATTAGTTTTCAAATAATTGTTATCATTTTTGAAAATGGAGAAACTAGTCAACAGTTATCTGCCCTTGATGAGTCGAAAAAAACATATTTAACAGTTTTTACCATCTAGAAACTACAGTCTTTAATGGATTTTGATTTAACTTACACACGATGTATATAAATATAACGGTTGCAATTATTATCAAAAAAGGATACTTTGTGGCAAGAGTTATCTGCCCTTTATGTACTTAGTAATGCTCAACATGGCTTTATTGTTTACATGCTAGTGTGTACAAATGTGAATGGATTTTCAAAAAAAAAAATTAAATCATATATGGCTATTATTTATAGAATGAGTTCAATTATTGTCGAAAATGTACAAATTAGTCAAGAATACTCTGCCCTTGATGAGTTGAAAGTGTGTTTACACTCTAGTAAATTCTACAGTTCTGAATTTTTTTTAATAATACTTTCACACAATTATAAGTTCTTGAAAGTGTTTAATTACTGTGTATGGGCCGGAGGTCTTATAGCAAATAAAGAACTGAACTTAACTGTTGAATTTGAATCAAGAGTTATCTGCCCCTGTCATACTTAGATTTATAATGCTACAAACAGCTTTATTTTTTGTATTGTTTAGGCTTTAACATGTACAAAATTGAATGGATTTTTATAAAACTTTGTAAAAAGCTTTTGAATATTGATCTTTAAAGACAGGTGATCACCATTTGCCCCTTCCTCCCACAATAAAGTTTGCCACTTTCTTCTGGACAATCACTGCGGCAGGGGATATCAGCTCTAAGGTGCTTGTTGAACCTGAATTAAGAGATTACCTGTTTTATGTGACAAGTGACCATGAAATGTGACTCCCTTCGGCAATTATCACCCTGTATTTAAAGACTTTAAGGTAGTGTTTTAACACTTTATAGCACATGGTCAAACATTTATGGTTAAACAATTAGTTATTTGAGGTGTGACATTAACACATTTGAGTGTTTACTTAAGAGTCATTGTAGGAAATAAATTGAAATGGGTATATATACTAGTGATATAGAGCTCTATGATCTTGTTAAATGTGTGTAAATTGTAAATACATGTGTGTATTTAAGCCTAATCAATTATTAAATTATATATTTCTAATTAAAAAAACTGTCATTTAAACATCATACTGTAACACTAACTTTGTATCCATAAAATTAATGAGCTTCTATTATTACTTTTCTGATGAACTATTGTATAGCACGATTGACGGACATTTAACGGTGTTGACACTCTAGAGGCCACAATTTTTATCCAATCTATCTAAAACCTGCTCAAATTGTAATTGACTATAAGAGTTCGGATGAGTTCGATTATGGTTGAAATCAAACGTATAGGTCGAGAGTTATCTACCTTTAAATTGCTGAAAATGCCATATTTAACGATGTTTACACTCTAGAGGTCACAAATTTTATCCAATCTTTCTCAAACTTACTCAGATTGTATATTACCATAAGACTTTGGATGAGTTCAATTATGGTTGTAATCGGATCAATAGGTCAAAAGTTATCTACCTTTGAATTGCTAAAAATGATATATTTAACAGTGTTTACGCTCTAGAGGCCACAATATTTATCCAAGCTCTCTCAAACTTGCTCAAATTGTATATGACCATAAGAGTTCGTAAAAGGGTGATTATGGTTGGATTCGGACAAATAGATCAAGAGATATCTACCTTTGAATTGCTGAAAATGCCATATTTTACAGCATTTACACTCTTGCAACTACAGTTTTCAATGGATTTTGATTATACTTGTACACAAAGGATGTAGCTATACGTTCTGGAAGGAGTGCAATTATTGTTGAAATGTAATCATTGTTGCAATAGTTACCTGCCCTTGATATACTTTGAAATGCTAGAAAAAGGCTTCATTTCAGTATTGTTTAGGTTCTAGTTATCTGCCTTTGATGTACTGTACTATACTACAGTAGGTCGACAAACTTGAATGGATTTAGAATAAAACGGGTGAAATTCAAAGGTAAAGCTATCAGGCTTCATTACAAATGGTGAGCGATATCAGGGCCTTCAGGCCCTCTTGTTCTCCTTTGCATTTGTAAGTTGATGAAACTTGATACAGTGATACGAGATGACAGAGGGAGTGCTCTACTCAAGAACCATAACTCTGCCATCTCCAAATATTGAATTATCTCACTTTTTCTGCATAAAATTTTTACAAAATCAAATTTTCTTCCACACGGTAACGTGAACCTTGATACTGTGTTAGAGGATGACAAAAAGAAGTGTAGTACACAATAATTATAACTGTCATCTCCAAATATTGAATTGCCTCCCTTTTTCATAATAAATTCATTTTTGTCCAAAGCATATCTCCTGAATGTTACATTGAAAGTTGATGAAACTTGATACTGTGTTCACCTACTAAACATGCTATACCTTGGGCTTTTTCTTTGTGGGAAGCATCCATCGCTTGGAACGATTTTCTTGTTTGTATGAAGGTGCTGGACAGCCAGGCTTTATATCAATACCACATATTCATTTTTTTAACTTACATATTATGTTTTTTATTTAAAAAAAAAGAAGCTGTCATTCATGCTTTGGATTTTCAAAATACATTTATATCATATTGCGCAGCTCTGCGCGTGATTAACAGCATTATTTAATTTTGGTAACACATAGAAGTTTATTACACTCTCTAGGACCGAATAATATTCATAGGCGCTGTCAAAACAAAAAAAATGGCGGACTCTGACCTGGCTGGCAACGATCGAGTGCCAATAGACGGAATGGGACTAGAAACAATAAAATAAACGGTATTCACTATTCAGAATGTTCGGTGCATTTTATACGGTACCGGATCATACGGTACAATTGACCCGAGTATCTGCAGTTTACCGAGAGTCAAACCAAAACCAGTAAGTCAGGCGAAGCCCCAAGGGACGCAACGTTCAAACTGTTCCGCCTAAAGTTTGTTCATATCATAGAAGTCCTGATCGCTGTCCTGTTAGTATCATAATCTACAAGATTTTAAACCATTTATGCAGAAAGATTACCTACCGGCTACTCTGGTCCCAGCCATCCTTTCACGATTCAAAGCTGAATGACAACAACCCAGTCCAAACAAAAAATGCAGTCGACATCTCGTTTATATTACATGTATCTAAATCCATCACAGCTCAAATAGATTTCGAAAATTTTATATTCCAACACAGTATGTAGCGAATATTCTCCTATTCATGCACAATCCTATGCCACCGTTAGTACAGAATCTAGGTCATCAACATGTCTCTGGCGGTTTCAATATTTTTGGCTCTCCGATTCACAATTGAAATTTCCATATTCACAATAGCACAGAAGGGCCGAATGTTCCAAAACGAAGACGGGTTTTTAAACCATATCGATAGTGACCGTGATGAGTAGAAATTCAAAAACTGTGTTTGTGTCTTCGTTAAAATGTTGAAATAAATTTACGGCGCGATCTGGACACAGCCTAATAATGCTAGTAGAGTGACTGTGTTTCCTTTTATGGGAAATATTTGTTACGTTATGATGTGACGTTCTTAACTGTAACTTAAAATGTTTTTCGACGTGATTTTATAATCACCTTTCACAGTTAACTTATTTATCAGAAAGATTCTAAATCTAAATCTAAATCGAGTTATGACTTATATAGTGACAATAAGTCAATAAAACATTGCGAAATTTGGAACTACTTTTTTCCAGGCACTTAGAAAACCTCATTTCGCCTTTCATTTATTGTTTCTATATAAGGAACACCTTACTACAACCTACCTTACTCCTGAGAAATTGGCTGTAAATATGAGTGTGTGTTGGATATGATATAAATAGGATCTTATATTCGTGTTCATATTTATTTGATTTATTAAATGAGTCTTTTTGAAACGATAAAAAACTCGCTAAAGCTCGTTTTTTATTGTTTCAAAAAGACTCATTTAATAAATCAAATACATATCAACACTTATTTAAGATCCTCTATGTATATGAATCCTGTCATCACTAGTGTAGATTCCCACTTTCCCCATAGAAATATATTATGATTTTTGACGCCTTTACATGTTCCGCCTGACTTGACTTGATCCTGAGTTTATTTTTCAACTGCTGCGGGTGTCCCAGGGACTGGGGTAGTCAGCAGGTGGACATGCTATCCTAGACATGCTATTTCATATTTATTTTATGTTCTGTTAAAGAGCCATAAGAAAATGTTCCTAAATCCTTACAGGTGGATGCTTATAAAAGGCTGCAAACAAGCAGAAAGCTCCTTCAGAAGCTTTCTGCTGTACTTTTAACTTTCATTAAGATACCACCTGTCAGGATGCACTGTAAATAAGTTATTGGGGAAAAGTTTAACAGATTTATATTTGTAAAAGTTGTGAAAACTCATTCAAGTCTGTAGACTCAGCATCTAATCTGGATCCAAACTGTTTGATATTTCATTTTGTACTACTGCAGCAATAAGAAAGTACATGAATTTCAAATACATGTTTATAGAAAATTTTATTTTTTCAAATATTTCTTTTTAAAACAGGATCAGAGTATCAAACAGTTTGGATCCTGATGAGACGCCACAGCATGCAGCGTCTCATCAGGATCCAAACTGTTTCACATAAAACCACAATTCCGCGGCTAGCATGCAAAGAGTTACTTAAGGTGTTTTTAATGAGGGGAATGGGCTGTATTTTATAATGTACATAGTTGGGTAGATTTCAATCCCGATATATGATTAGTTTTACTCGGATTATATATATATGTACATTGATTATTTCTTACTTTATGATATGAAATTTTATTAGCAAAATACCTTACCTGCTATGAATCTTGCTATAGATCCGCGTCTATTGATTAAGCGGACAGCCGCGGTGCGCCGGTATATGCGGTGCTATACTAGGGTTAGCTCCGGGGTGGACTTCTCTTTTTCTGGTAAAATAGTAGTACAAATAACCGATAGCAAGATTCATAGCAGGTAAGTATTTTCTAATTAAAATGAGTTTTACTATAAAAACTATATTTTAATGAGATAAATTAATGGTTAATCTGGTATTGTTTATTTGCTGTCTTACATTGTGCGATTAATAAGGGATTTAAGGTTATACAGACTAGGGAATTGGCAGATGTTAGGTTATCATCTGGATAAAAATTACTTGTGTAAGTCCAATGTTAAAAAAAATATAAACCGGACACATCAAAAAAATTTCAGTCTATAAACCAGTTGGTAACAGGTGCTCACTTAATGTAGGATAAAAGTAAGGCAGAAAGCTCCCAAAGGGAGCCTTAAACCTGACCCGAGGAGAGGCCTGTACACAGAACAGCTCCAGTCCTTTATACTGTTAAAAAGAGTTTGAGTTGAGTTTGAGATTTCTAGAGCATTTGATTGGTCAGATTTGAGCTTTTGCTAGCAAAAGCTCAAATCTAACCAATCAAATGCTTGAAAACGGTCTCAGACTTAACTCAAACTGTTTATTACCTTTGGGCCTGTAGTAGAGATTGACTGTTTTATACTTGTACAAGTGGCTAGGTATAATAAAGCCTAATGTTTAGTAGTCAACCAAACTGGGGCCGGGTGCATGACACATAGTTAGTGTCTACCTGTAAGGTAAGTATTGTTCGACAATATTGACCTGACGTTGGTGACCTCTATTAGCATAATTTCACACTTTGTTGCATTTCTAAATATAGCTTCGGAACACTTCGTTATCATTTATATTACGAGAACGCACATTGCTACATGTACCGCATCGGCACCGAGAAAATATAGCAATGCCCGGTTCCACAAATATCGACAGGTATTTAGCGCAAGTGGTAAGAGAGACGACTATACATTATTTTTCCGTACAGTCAGTGGTTCGAATCGCATGCAATACTCATACATTTTTTCACTTTTTTTAAAAAATTTATACTGTTTCTTTAAGTAATCATACAGCATCTACATGTATTTCGATTGGAACACGATTCTTTTGTTATTTTTAAAAACATTATGTCATAGCGTCTGTATGGTCTATAAAATAACATTTTATAAAATAAAAATATTTTCCCCTCTATCGGGATTTGAACCCGAAACCTCGATGTTACAAATCTCTTGCTCTATCGACACACCTATTGCAGATTAGTTACATCTGGGGGTTGTAAATTAGGTATATATTGGCAAGAGTCGCAGGTGAGGACATCGATGATCTTACCTGGATTAAAACCCACTCGAAAGCGCAAAATGGTGCGTTTTAGTAGATGCGATTATACTAGGAGACTCGGGAATAATAGTTTATTAACAACAATTATTTGGACTTGCTCAATATGGAGTTTTAATCCACTGAGGATCACAACTGTAACAAATTCACGTAATCAGCCGAAATAACCAGAAATTGTACGTAGGCTATCGATTATTGATTTATACTGCATAATCTTATTATAATTTATTCATGCATAAAGTTCAACGTCAGGTCAATATTGTCAGACAATACATCGCTGTTAGTTTATCTATACTGAGTATAGTAGTAAAAAATCAATATTTAACTCTCAGCGATGGAGATAGCATACAGGTAGACTCTAACTATGTGTCATGCAGCCCGGCCCAGGATGATAACCTGGTAATGCATAACAAAAGTCATGTGGTCAACCCTTACACGACTTCTATGTTACTAAAATGCATGCATTTAAGATGTCATCATTGAGTGCAACTGAAAATGTTTAAATGCTGTGGATGATCCAGTTTGGTTTATTTTCCATGACTTGAAGAAATATTTACCTGTGTTTTGTAATATTTTAATGTATCTTAGTCTCTCAAATTGTCACTGCAGGTCATATGACATGGTCAGGTCACCTGACCCGAGGAGAGGCCTGTACACAGAACAGCTCCAGTCCTTTATACCAGGGATAATCTATACTTAAGCTTTTTAGCTCACCTGAGCCAAAGGCTCAGGATGAGCTATTGTGACCGCAATTTGTCCGTCGTCTTGCGTCCGTCCACATTTTCAAACAACATCTCCTCAGAAACCACTTACCCAATTTCAACCAAACTTTGTCAGAAGCATCAGTGACAAAGGGGAACGAAATTTTGTTCAAAGTTTTTGGCTAGAGTTATTCCCCTTGCCGTGGGACCAGATTTTCTAACATGACCGTATGGATAACTTTTAATGCATAAGAAAATCTTTAAAAAATTTCTTCTCAGAAACCGCTAGGCCAAGACCTTTGATATTTGGTATGTAGACAAGACAAGACAAGACAAAGTTTATTGTGATACAGGCCTCCAGCCCTGACACAGATACAAAATATACAATCAATACATATGGTGTGTAACAATATGAAATCAACAAACATTGTATGTATCATAACCTAATGATCTTCTATCAATATTGTTCAAATTTTGACCCTGGGGCCAAAAATGGCCCCGCCCTGGGGCTTATCAGTTTTTTAGCTCACCTGAGCCAAAGGCTCAAGGTGAGCTATTGTGACCGCTCACCGTCCGTAGTACGTCTGTCCGTCTGTCCGTCTGTCCGTTCACTTTTACTTCAAACGACATCTCCTCTGAACCCGCGGATTGTAGGGCGGATTCAAACTGCTCATGATGTTCCTTGGATGCTTCTCTACAGAAGTTGTTTAAATGAAAGAGAAAAAGCAAAAACTCTGCTTGAAAAAGCAAAAAAGCAAAAAACTTTAAAAAATCTTCTTGCTAAAAACTACTAGGCCCTAAGCTTTGATATTTATACAGTAGAATCTCCTGGTCGATCCCTCTATAGTTTGTTAAAATGAAATCCCTAGGGTCACACTTGACGCCACCCTGCGCAGTTTAAGTGCTGCTCTAGGCAGGTTTCACAGTATTTTTGATGAAACAGAAGCAGAACTGTATTTTACCTGAGTTACTCTTAATATACTAAGGGCAAATAGCCAATATTTGCAAACATTTTGGATCCAGATCAGATGCAACATAATCATAATGCTACATCTAATCTGGATCCAACCTATTTGCCACTCATTTACCACCTTAACATTTTCTAAATTGTTTTTTTGTACACTTTTCACATACAGTAGGTTTTAAGCAGACATCATTTCAGTCTGGTAAGGGTAATTCCCAGAGCTGTATAGCCACTGAGGTCAAATATTATGCAACTGGTACTGGTAGGGAGTATCATAGAACTGGTCATGATCAGCTGAACATGTTGTCTGCTAAAGTTTAGATATGGTTCAGTCCAGGATTCAACCCTTTCCCCCCATATACTGACGTTTGTTAACCCATTACCCCATAAATGTGCATTTTTAGGCCTTTGATTTATTCCTCTACTTAAGAAAATAATTCCACTTTAAACAGTCATGAAAATGTAAGATGCGAAAGTAAAGCAAAGTGTGCATTAACCCTTAGCCCGCCAAATAAATTGTCGTCTGCTATATTTCTCATCTGCTTCAAGTTTCAAAGTTGCTCAAAATTGCTGAAAATGTTGTCCTAGTGTCAAACAGCTTGGATCCGGATGAGACACTGAGTTACTCGGCGTCTAATCCGGATCCAAGCTGTTTGCATATAAAGCTATAGTCGTGAGTGGCAGGCTAAGGGTTAAGACACATTCTGCTTTACTTTCAACCTGCTTTAGGTGGCCACCTATTTTCAAAACTAGAAACATGCTATGGGGTAATGGGTAAAATGAAATTGCCTATTTGGAAAGAGCCTGATGAGAGGAAGTGCCATTTGCAAAGGCCATAACTCTGACATCATTGTTTTTTGAGTTATTTCCCTTTGTGATATTTTCTTGTCAAGAAGACAACTTCAGTTCTACTGATGCTATTGTAATGAAATTTTATGTATGGAAAGAAACTGATGAGAGAAAATGCCATGCACAAGGGCAGCAATATTTAGTTTTTCCCCTTTGTCATATTTTATTGTCAGGAAAATAATTCCAGTTCTGCTGAAGCTAGTGAAATAATTATCATTTATTGGAAATGGAAATAGCTTGATAAGAGGATGTGTCATGGATAAGGGT
Organism: Gari tellinella; assembly: GCA_922989275.2. NCBI lineage: Eukaryota > Metazoa > Mollusca > Bivalvia > Cardiida > Psammobiidae > Gari > Gari tellinella. The sequence continues at coordinate 69,554,677 of OV277859.1, forward strand.
CATAAGCTTGGCAACAAAATTCACTTTTGTCATGTTTTCTTGTCTGGAAGATAACTCCATTTATAGTTATATTAAAATGTTGTCTTGCCCAGTCAACTTAGGTACAAACTTCAATGTCCTCAGGTGAGCGAATTTAGGGCCATGGCCCTCTTGTCTTAGGAAAACTTTTAAAAAATTTCTTCTCTGAAACTGTATGGCCTAGATCATTAATATTTGACATGTAGCTTTGCCTTATGGTCCTCTACCAAGAATGTTCAAATTATGACCCCGGGTCAAAATTGGCCCCGCCCCGGGGCTTATCAGTTTTACATAGACTTATATAGCAAAACTTTTAAAAATCTTCTTCTCTGAAACTGTAAGGCCCAGATCTTTAATATTTGACATAATTATAGCTTTTCCTTGTGGTCCTCAACCAAGATTTTTCAAATTATGACCCCGGGCCAAAAATGGCCCCGCCCTCGGTCTTATTTGTTTTTCATAGGAAAACCTTTAAAAATCTTCTTCTCTGAAACTGTAAGGCCCAGATCATTTATATTTGACATGTAGCTTTGCCTTATGGTCCTCTACCTAGATTGTTCAAATTATGACCCCTGGATCAAATTTGGCCCCGCCCCGGGGCTTATCAGTTTTACATAGACTTATATAGGAAAACCTTTAAAATTCTTCTTCTCTTAAACTGTAAGGCCCAGACCATTAATATCTGACATGTAGCTTCGCATTGTAGTCCTCTACCGAGATCAAATTTTGATACATGGCTCATAGCTATATCAAAATGTTGTCTTGGGACAATGTCCTCAGGTGAGCGAAATGTGGCCCTCTGGGCCTTTTGTTTAGTATAGATTATCCCTGTTTATACTGCTTTAGTGATGGCCTGCATTGTTCGATTTTTATAGCTTTCTTTTTTTTCTTGTAATTAGTTAACATTCGTTTGTTTTTAGCTTACCTGGCACGTAGTGCCAAGGTGAGCTATTTTGATCGTCCTCTGTCCTCCGTTCGTCGTCAACTATTTCTTTAAACGACATCTCCTCCTAAACTACTGGATGGATTTTAACTAAACTTGGCAGGAATGATCCTTATATGGTCCTCTTTAAAGTTGTTCAAATGGTTCCGGTCCGTTGCATATCTAGGTCACAGGAGCTAAAAATAGATTTTTTTCAATAAAAACTTTAAAAATCTTTTTCTCTGAAACCTCAGTTCCCTGAGCTTAGATATTTTGCACAAAGCATCATCTTCAGGTCCTCTATCAAGATTGTTCAAATTATGTCCCTTGGGTCAAAAATGACCCCGCCCCGGGGGTCACAAATTTACATAGAGTTATATAGTGAAATCTTCAAACCTCTTCTTCTCTGAAACTAATATGGCTAGAGCTTTAATATTTGGCATAGTGTAACTTCTAGAGGTACTTTACCAATATTGTTCAAATGGTTCCAGTCCGTTGCATATCTAGGTAACAGGAGCTAAAAATAGATTTTTTTTCCCAATAAAAACTTAAAAAATCTTCTTTTCTGAAATCACAGTACCCTGAGCTTAGATATTTTGTACAAAGCATCATCTTCAGTTCCTCTATTAAGATTGTTCAAATTATGCCCCTGGGGTCAAATATGACCCCGCCCTGGGCGTCACAAATTTACATAGAGTTATAAAATGAAATCGTCAAACCTATTCTCATCTGAAACTAATATAGCTAGAGCTTTGATATTTGGCATGGTGTAACTTCTAGAGGTATACTTTACCAATATTGTTCAAATGGTTCTGGTCCGTTGCATATCTAGTTCACAGGAGCTAAAAATAGATTTTCAACAAAAAAAAGCTTAAAAAATCTTCACTCAGCATCATCCAATCAGCAATTGGCACAATCAAATTGTCATAATTTCTCAGCTTTCCAAGATATGTTACATTTACATCAACGGTCCCAGGTGAGCGATTTAGGGCCGTATACGGCTCTTGTCTGGTCTTACAATTTGCTGAATAAGAGGTTGAGATAACTCTAAAATTAAATTTTACCAGTAAAATACACTCACTGAGTCGTGGCAATCTAGCCAACTTTCTTTCGAGTGATTGCTTAACTCTTTCCTCCCTGAAACTTTAAATGGACAATTCCAGTTTCCATTTTAGTCTAGTCCATTTCTGAATTTTAAGGGTTGTTTTTGTCAATGTTTGGCATTATGACAAACAGTGAAGACCCTGATCAGAGGGCTCCTTTCGGAGCCCTCTGATCTGGGTCTTCACTGTTTGCACAGGACAAGTGTACTGTTCACATGTACACTGTTTGAAAAGGACGCCTGTAAGCGGGACTAGGGCTCAAAGGGTTAACATAGGTTTTACTGTATATCATTATATTGCCCATTTGTTGTCATTTTCTGAACATTAAAGTTGTTGATTCATCACAACATATTGTTTTGTCCTTTATAACATTCCTGTACATGTACTTAGCAGACTGAGTTGCTTACACAGAACAGTAACTGTTGGTATAATCACCATAAAATAAAACTTCTATTTTATGAACTCTAAAAATAATACTAATTGATGATTTTAGTGACAGGTGACAATTTAAAGCAAGATGAAAATAAAGCAGAAAGTCTTAAAGGAGCTTTCTGCTTTACTTTCATTTTGTTTTAAGCATTCACCTGCCTTAAACTCCTAAATTTAACATCAATTAGCAGTTATTGAGAGGTTTTACTGTACAAAACTAGAAACAAGTGCAGTACAATAAAATGTATAAAAATAAGAGGATTTGAGCTTACCTGAGCCGAAGGCTCAAGGTGAGCTATTGTGATCGCTGATTGTCCGTTCGTCCGTTCACATTTACTTCAAACAACATCTCCTCTGGATGTTCCTTGGATGCTTCTTTACAGAAATTGTTCAAATGAAGTGGAACCATGTAGAACTCTTGTTGCCATGGCAACAACAGCGATTTTGAAAAAAAATCTTTTGTCAAAAACTACTGGGACCACAGCTAGATATTTGATCTATAGTTTCTTCCAGTAGATCACTTTTAAGTTTGTTCAAATCAAAGCCCTAGGATCATAATTGATCTCATCCTAGGTTTTTAGCTCACCTGAGCCAAAGGCTCAAGGTGAGCTGTTGTGATCGCCCGCCGTCCGTCTGTCCGTTCAAATTTACTTCAAGCGACATCTCCTCTGAAACCGATAATTTGACGGAAATTTCAACTTGCTCAGGGTGTTCCTTGGATGCTTCTCTACAGAAATTGTTAAAATGAACTTCAAAAGTGGACTACTTATTGAAATTTATTAAAAAAAGCGAAAAACTTTAAACAATCTTCTTGTCAAAAACTGCTAGGCCCACAGCTTTGATATTTTTTTTTTAGTATCTCCTGGTGATTCTTTCTCAAAATTGGTAATATCAAAGCCAAAACTGACCATATAGATTCATCATAGGGATAAATTTCATTGCCGGTTTATTCAGGTTTTACTGTTTTACTGGGTTGTTTAAGCAGGGTTCAAGCACCCTTATACTAAATCACCTATATTTGCAAACAGTTTGGATCCAGGTCAGATGCTACATTATGCTGTTTCTAATCTGGCTCCAAACTATTTGCCAGTTATTTACATAGTTTTTTTTAGCTCACCTGAGCACGAAGTGCTCAAGGTGAGCTTTTGCGGTCGGTCTTTGTCCGGCGTCCGTCGTGCGTCAACAATTTCTTCAAACATCTTCTTCTTCAAAACCGCTTGTCTGATTGCAACCAAACTTCACAGGAATGTTCCTTGGGTCAAGCTCTTTCAAAGTTGTTCAAAGAATTTGAAACAATGCAGAACTCTGGTTGCCATGGCAACCAAAGTGAAAAAATAAGGAAATCTTAAAAAATCTTCTTGTCAAAAACCACAAGGGCTAGAGCTTAGATATTTTGCACATGACATCATCTATAGGTCCTCTATCAAGGTTGTTCAAAGTTTGACCCTGGGGTCAAAATTGGCCCCGCCCCGGGGTCACCGTTTTACATAGAGTTATATAGTGAAATGTTCAAACATCTTCTTCTTCAAAACCACATGCCTGATTGCAACCAAAATTCACAGGAATGTTCCTTGGGTCAAGCTCTTTCAAAGTTGTTCAAAGAATTTGAAACAATGCAGAACTCTGGTTGCCATGGCAACCAAAGTGAAAAAATAAGGAAATCTTAAAAAATCTTCTTGTCAAAAACCACAAGGGCTAGAGCTTAGATATTTGGCACATGGCATCATCTATAGGTCCTCTATCAAGGTTGTTCAAAGTTTGACCCTGGGGTCAAAATTGGCCCCGCCCCGGGGGTCACCGTTTTACATAGAGTTATATAGTGAAATGTTCAAACATCTTCTCCTTCAAAACCACATGCCTGATTGCAACCAAAATTCACAGGAATGTTCCTTGGGTCAAGCTCTGTCAAAGTTGTTCAAAGAATTTGAAACAATGCAGAACTCTGGTTGCCATGGCAACCAAAGTGAAAAAATAAGGAAATGTTAAAAAATCTTCTTGTCAAAAACCACAAGGGCTAGAGCTTAGATATTTTGCACATGACATCATCTATAGGTCCTCTATCAAGGTTGTTCAAAGTTTGACCCTGGGGTCAAAATTGGCCCCGCCCCGGGGTCACCGTTTTACATAGAGTTATATAGTGAAATGTTCAAACATCTTCTTCTTCAAAACCACATGCCTGATTGCAACCAAACTTCTCTAAGCATTGTCTACAGGTCCTCTATCAAATTTGTTCAAATTTTGCCACTGGGGTCAAAGTTGGCCCCGGGCCGGGTGTCGCCATTTTTACATGGAGTTATATAGTGAAATTTTCAAACACATTTTTCTTTGAAATCAATATGGCTAGAGCTTAGATATTTTGCATGATGTAATGTCTAGAGGTCTTTCACATATGTTGATGAATTGATTCCGGTCTGTTGCATATCTGGGTCACCAGAGCTAATCATAGATTTTTTTCAATGAAAACTTTAAAAATCTTCTTGTCTGAAATCATAGTACACTGAGCTTAGATATTTGGCACATAGCATCGTCTACAGGTCCTGTATCAAGAGCATTCATATTATGTCCCTAAGGGTCAAAAGTGACCCCGCCCGTGGGTCAAAGTTTCACAAATCTTCTTTTCTGAAATCACTGACCCATCACCATGTTCAGGTGAGCGATTAAGGGCCATTCTGGCCCTCTTGTTTAATTTAGAAAATCTTAAGTATGATTTGCTTTACAAAATTCACATACAATATGTATAGCAGACATCAATTCAGCATTATAAGAGTTAAGTTGCTACTGGCAAAATTGCATAACTGACCTCAGGTCAGCTGCTGTACAGCAACAGAACTGGTGGTGTCTGCTGAACATGTTGTCTGCTAAAGTTTAGAAATGGTTCAGTCTGCTTCATACTTAGATAAACAGGATCTGGAAGTGATCCACTGACAGTTATGTAATTATGTTTAATAGGCCATAATTATACATATGTTTAATATTGGTTTTATCAGAGTTATCTGTATGACTTGTCATTTTTTCTTGTCCAGGAAATAATCTAATTCAACCCAATCCCCTTTAAAAAAAATTTATACTGATGTTTGTTAACCCATTACTCCATAAATAAGCATTTTAGGCCTTTAATTTATTCCTCCACTGAAGAAAATAATTCCACTTTATACAGTCATGAAAATGTAAGATAAGAAATAAGTTTCTATATCCTAGTAGATGGTAGCTTAAAGCAGTTTGAAAGTAAAGCAGGGTGTGCCTTAAGGCGCATTCTGCTTTACTTTCAACCTGCTTTAGGTGGCCACCTATTTTCAAAACTAGAAACAGGCTATGGGGTAATGGGTAAAATGAAATTGCATATTTGGAAAGAGCCTAATGAGAGGAAGTGCCATTTGCAAAGGCCATAACTCTGACATCATTGTTTTTAGCTCACCTGAGCCAAAGGCTCAAGTTGAGCTGTTGGGATGGCCCTGTGTCCGTCGTCGTGCGTTGTCCGTCGTCGTTAACAATTGATTCAAATGACATCTCCTAAGCCCCTTGACAGATTTCAACCAAACTTTACAGGAATGTTCCTTGGGTCAAGTTCTTTCAAATTTGTTCAAAGAATTAACAAGAAATATCTTTTAAAAAGACATTCAGCGGAATGGGTGGTGGAATTCATGCTGTAGATGGATGTGCAAAATTGTATGAAATTGGGGTTTTCCAAGAATTGTAATTTCTTGAATTGAAAAGCAAAAAATACACATTCAAGGATATAGCATATAAATTACCCTGACTAAAAAACTATAAATGTACAGAAATGCAAAACAATAATATAACCCATATCCTAGCAACTGGTAGGAGATCCTCAGATTAAACTATTGTTCTATATACCAAACTTCATTCATGGGGAGTTTCTTGAAACAATTTATAACTAAATAAACTGTGCATGTCCATCATAACAGAACAGCACTGCTGTACACTCAGTTCTATAACACCTCACTCTTGTACATAACTGATGAAACAACACAATTGTGTTTAACTCACGTGAGGCCATTTATTATATTGCTATCAATGTATGGTAATGTTAAATGGCTGGGTTTTATACGGGTTTTAACGAGCGGAAGGCAACCCTAAGCTGGGTTTTAACTAAGGTTGTTTACCTTGCCAATGTTACGTAAAGACCAATGCAACTGCATACGATATTAACATGTGCAAATCGAACATATAGAATGAACCTTTAGCTACAACTCCTGAAAATTTTGTTGAAATTGAACAAATCTGTGGAAAGTTATAAAGTGGGAAAGTGATAGGGTCGATGCATTGGTTCCTATAGATGTTTTACGTTTGAACCTTAGCAAACTTTGAGTAGTGTATAACTGGACCACTGAGGTCCAACATGTGCTGTCTGGTAAAAATGATCCATGCTAGGTTTTGAAAATGGTTCAGTCTGCTTCATACTTACAGGAACATGACCAGGAAGTGATCCTCAGACATTTGTTTATCTGTCTTTCTGTCACATATTTTGTTTGAAGATAATTGGGTTCAAACTTAATGTTTCTTCTGTCAAAATGTCCAATACGTAACTTTGCGAAAAAACAGCAAACCACATTTTTAAGCAGACGATATTGCAGCAATGGAAGCGTTAAATATAATTGTCTTGTTTGGGGAACAGCGGCATGCATGTTTATGGCCCCATCATCTGTAGATGCGGAGGCATTTAGTAATTGTCCTGTCCACGCGTCCGTCCGTAACAGGTTAACTAGATTTTACAGTTTCATCTAGCATCAATACCACTTAATCAAATGCTTAGATACTTATACACTTATTGCCTTGAACCATACCCAATCCACCAAAATCACCCTACCTTTATTATGACCATGACCTAATTTGGACTGAGAGTGTAGTAAATGGGCCATTTCTTGGTTAACTAGATTTTACAGTTTCGTCTAGCATCAATATCACTGACTCAAATGCTTAGATACTTATACAGTTATTGTCTTGAACCATACCAAATTCACCAATATCACCCAACCTTCATTTTGACCATGACCTTGACCTAATTTTGACTTACAGTGTTGTAAATGGGCCATTTCTTGGTTAACTAGATTTTACCGTTTCATCTAGTTAAGGTGTCAACACCGCTTATTTCAATGCTTATATACTTATACAGTGGTTGCATTGGACCATTTCCAATATAAGAATATCACTCAACCTTGATTTTGACCTTGACCTTGACCTAATTTGGACTTGGAATATTGTAAATGGGCTAATTCTAGGTTTACTAGATTTGACCCTTTCATCTTGCGTCAACACTAGCCTACTGACTACAGTGCTTTGATATTACAGTTGATGTCTTGGTCCAATACTACAGTAGTGCAACGATCGGATGGCGTTGTTTACAAAACATTGTGAATGTAAACAAAGAAATATAATGATAAATACAACTGCGACACGTTGTATTGGTAAATCAAAGCAAGTGACTTATGTGACTATATGGTGTAGTGGATAAGGGTGCTGCCTAGTAGTACTTATCACTATATACGTTTGAAGGTCGTGAGTTCGAACATAGATGGCATCACTTTTCTTTTCCTTTTTTTTCTTTTTTTGTATATTACACTGATATGCGCTGATATACGTAGTCGATATAAACATGGATAGAATGAGTAAGTCAAGTGATATCACCGACAATAAAGAGTTACATCATGTTGTCTTTGTACTGATTACAAAGATGTGTTTTGACCATTTTACTGCATGATGTAAAACTGCAACAATAATGAAAAACAGACTCAATAATATAACTAACGAATCTGTGAGAATAAAATCTATGGGAAGTGAAACAGAAGGTCGTTAATTTGAAACTAATAAAAAAAATCACCGAATGTGGGATTCGAACTCGAGACTTCTGCGTGAAAGTCTAACAGCATTACCACTGCGCCAATACATCATATGCTAGTACGGTTGTCAACTTGTACTTATCGGTAATTTAACTAATTTTCTTTGTTTACATTCGCACTGTTTTGTAAACAACGCCATCCGATCGTTGTTCTACTGTAATTCACCCATATTGCCAAACCTCAATTAAGCCTTAACCTTGACCTAATTTGGACTTTTTAAAAAACGATTCAGTATTTATTGTCAAGGCTGCCACCGGGGGGGGGGGGGGCATACAGGTTTATAAATTGTTGTAAGGAGAGAATCGCTGTTCGGATGGCAGTTGTTTGGAGTGAGCACTGTATGTAGGTCTATCCATTAATACATTAATTGGGGATGGTGAATAAATTTGGTTTTGTTATATACAATATTTCGTAACATCCCATTTCTTTATAAGTGAGCTTCACTCAATAGTAACATCCATGCAATGAGGCATATAGCTACCTTTACATCGGTACACCCGGGCACCCACATTATTTGGCCAACATTTGCAAACAGTTTGGATCAAGATCAGACACCGCGTAACGCGGCGTCTGATCTGGATCCAAACTGTTTGTCATTCATATTTATTTTCTGTCACATATTTTGTTTGAAGATAATTGGGTTCAAACTTAATGTTTCTTCTGTCAAAATGTCCAATACGTAACTTTGCGAAAAAACAGCAAACCACATTTTTAAGCAGACGATATTGCAGCAATGGAAGCGTTAAATATAATTGTCTTGTTTGGGGAACAGCGGCATGCATGTTTATGGCCCCATCATCTGTAGATGCGGAGGCATTTAGTAATTGTCCTGTCCACGCGTCCGTCCGTAACAGGTTAACTAGATTTTACAGTTTCATCTAGCATCAATACCACTTAATCAAATGCTTAGATACTTATACACTTATTGCCTTGAACCATACCCAATCCACCAAAATCACCCTACCTTTATTATGACCATGACCTAATTTGGACTGAGAGTGTAGTAAATGGGCCATTTCTTGGTTAACTAGATTTTACAGTTTCGTCTAGCATCAATATCACTGACTCAAATGCTTAGATACTTATACAGTTATTGTCTTGAACCATACCAAATTCACCAATATCACCCAACCTTCATTTTGACCATGACCTTGACCTAATTTTGACTTACAGTGTTGTAAATGGGCCATTTCTTGGTTAACTAGATTTTACCGTTTCATCTAGTTAAGGTGTCAACACCGCTTATTTCAATGCTTATATACTTATACAGTGGTTGCATTGGACCATTTCCAATATAAGAATATCACCCAACCTTGATTTTGACCTTGACCTTGACCTAATTTGGACTTGGAATATTGTAAATGGGCTAATTCTAGGTTTACTAGATTTGACCCTTTCATCTTGCGTCAACACTAGCCTACTGACAACAGTGCTTTGATATTACAGTTGATGTCTTGGTCCAATACTACAGTAGTGCAACGATCGGATGGCGTTGTTTACAAAACATTGTGAATGTAAACAAAGAAATATAATGATAAATACAACTGCGACACGTTGTATTGGTAAATCAAAGCAAGTGACTTATGTGACTATATGGTGTAGTGGATAAGGGTGTTGCCTAGTAGTACTTATCACTATATACGTTTGAAGGTCGTGAGTTCGAACATAGATGGCATCACTTTTCTTTTCCTTTTTTTTCTTTTTTTGTATATTACACTGATATGCGCTGATATACGTAGTCGATATAAACATGGATAGAATGAGTAAGTCAAGTGATATCACCGACAATAAAGAGTTACATCATGTTGTCTTTGTACTGATTACAAAGATGTGTTTTGACCATTTTACTGCATGATGTAAAACTGCAACAATAATGAAAAACAGACTCAATAATATAACTAACGAATCTGTGAGAATAAAATCTATGGGAAGTGAAACAGAAGGTCGTTAATTTGAAACTAATAAAAAAAATCACCGAATGTGGGATTCGAACTCGAGACTTCTGCGTGAAAGTCTAACAGCATTACCACTGCGCCAATACATCATATGCTAGTACGGTTGTCAACTTGTACTTATCGGTAATTTAACTAATTTTCTTTGTTTACATTCGCACTGTTTTGTAAACAACGCCATCCGATCGTTGTTCTACTGTAATTCACCCATATTGCCAAACCTCAATTAAGCCTTAACCTTGACCTAATTTGGACTTTTTAAAAAACGATTCAGTATTTATTGTCAAGGCTGCCACCGGGGGGGGGGGGGGGGGGGGGCATACAGGTTTATAAATTGTTGTAAGGAGAGAATCGCTGTTCGGATGGCAGTTGTTTGGAGGGAGCACTGTATGTAGGTCTATCCATTAATACATTAATTTGGGATGGTGAATAAATTTGGTTTTGTTATATACAATATTTCGTAACATCCCATTTCTTTATAAGTGAGCTTCACTCAATAGTAACATCCATGCAATGAGGCATATAGCTACCTTTACATCGGTACACCCGGGCACCCACATTATTTGGCCAACATTTGCAAACAGTTTGGATCAAGATCAGACACCGCGTAACGCGGCGTCTGATCTGGATCCAAACTGTTTGTCATTCATATTTATTTTTCTGAAGTTAAAAAAAACAACAAACTTATTTTGACTTTTTTCGCAGACGATATATTTGAAGCAGATGGCAATTAATTCAGAATGATAAGGGTTACGGTAGATTGCCTTAACTCTTTCCTCCCTAAAACTTTAAATGGACAATTCCAGTTTCCATTTTAGTCTAGTCCATTTTTGACTTTTGTCTATATTTGGCATTATGACAAACAGTGAAGACCCTGATCAGAGGGCTCCTTTCGGAGCCCTCTGATATGGGTCTTCACTGTTTGCATAGGACAAGTGCACTATTCACATGTACACTGGTTGAAAAAGATGCTGGACTAGGGTTCAAAGGGTTAAATAACCATAACTCCTGAATTTTAATAAATTTATATTGCTAATAAGAGGCTGAAATATATTTTCTGTAAAGGGCTTAGCCACCCCCATGAGGCCCTAGACCGGCTGAGAACCTAGGCGGTCCCCCAGAACCCTCGTTGGTGAATCCACTTTATTCATGCCTTTCTACGCGCCTGGCAATGGCACAGTTTCAGTAATTTTACGTTACACTCTTGCAACTCAAATGAATTGAAATTATCTAGATATATCTGATCTGTAGTTTTTAATTTTTGAATATGTAAAATTTACTTCTATAACCATTTCAAAAACAATTGCGCCTGACTGGAATGGCGCCTGTTTTTGTTGGTAAACTATAATTAAAATAAAAGTAAGTCTCATGCTTTTATTCATCCCGGAGTGACAGAAAACACTTAATTTTTCAAACATACTTTAGTTTTATTGATTCACAAAAGACTTTAGTACACCGAGCAAACTCAGCAGAATGTTCATGGGCCAATCTTACGAAACGTCGTACGACAAAGCGGCCGTAAGTCAAAACTTTAAAATACATCTAATTTCTGACTTCTCCATCTAATGCTGTCTTTTGACATCTCTTCGGAATCGTCTTTTGATGTCACAAAACAAGATTAGATTGAGAAAATATAGGATATTACATGAGTGTTCATAATTTATTGGATTTATTAAACGAGTCTTTTAGAAAACGATAAAAACGAGGATTTGCCGAGTTTTTATCGTTTTCTAAAACGACGAGTTTGATAAATCCAATAAATTATTAACACGAATGTTATATTCTTTTTATAACATAACATAGAAAAGTTATTTACCGCAGCCTTTGATGTCAAGTGAATGCTAAGCGCGATATAAGTAGATCTATACAGGAAAAAAGTTGTTCCAAATTAACCCCGTTCACTAGCATAATGTTTATGTTATTATATGTATAATAAGCACTTTTATGTAGATCTAATATTGATTAATTACACCAAAATTCTATAAATTAAATCTACATGATGGAAAGAAGACGTTGGAAATTGAACGCATAGAACGCATTTTAATGACGTCATAAGTAACGACGTCGTGCCTTGCCTCATTTGCATATAACTATAGTTATTTAACTAATTATATATGACATTTAAACAACGGGTGTTATTCAACGCTCACGCCGTCTGTTATGTTATAAAAGATAATAATTGAGAATTTTAGAATCTGACTTTTTATGACAATACATGTATCTGTCGTACGACGTTTCATACTTGACGGACCCCTGAAGTGATTCATTCTCAGCCCGTGACTTTGCATAGAGGCTATCAAGTCCGGCGTGGTTATACAGACGGCTAGTGTTATCAGAACGGTGGTTTAACCAATTACCACATACATACACCTTTTTACGCCTTAACGCTTTCCTCCACTGAAGAAAACATTTTATACAGTAATGATTATGTACCATAAGAAATATTTTCTTTATCCTAGCAGATTATAGCTGAAAGCAGGTTGAAAGTAAAGCAGAATGCGTCTTAAGGAGCATTCTGCTTAACTTTCAATCTGCTTTAAGTGGTAATCTATATTTCTATATTTAATGCTAGAAACAGGCTATGGTGTAATACACAGGTACTTGACAAATAAATCTAGATCTATATGTATTACCAAAAAAATAATTTAATTTTTTTTTGGTGGGGGGTTAATATATCTAGATCTATGTGTCAAGTACCTGTCGGGTAATGGGTTAAACGCTTTTCTTTTTCAGGCAATACAATACGATTTGGAGCACAGAGTCACATACGGTCCTACAATATCTACACAGTTTTTCAGTCTGCCAAACTATTAATGATGCGTTAATTGCCCTAGCATGGAAAAGGGCGCCATCTGACATGTACTTGGGTCAGTCGAACTTCTCGTCAAGGTTATTGTGCGCCTGCTAGTAAGCCGACGGTGATCGCCACAGAAATGAATGCTGAAAGAAAACAAGATGAGTTCTTCACATGTATCAAAGTGATATCAAAGTAAACCCGCTCTATTACCCGCTCTAAAACGAAGGCTATTTAACTGCATAAAAGACAGGTGACAACTTGAAGCAATGTGAACTTAAAACAGAAAGATCCTGAGGGAGCTTTCTGTTTTACGTTCAACTTGTTTCAAGCAGTCACCTTTCTTTTATGCAGTTAAATAGCCTTCGTTTTAGTGGTCGTAATAGAGCGGTTTTATTTTGATATCAATTATATTAGGATTTAGTTGACTATTCAGGGATTTATTTTAACATTTACATGTACATGTAAATTGAAAACAGCGCCGACCCTCAGATGATCAGATCTGAGTCTACACTAGTCGCAAAGGACACGTGTAGATTTAACAAGTACACTGCTTGTAAAGGACGAGTATATTCTTTACTTGGGTTCAATCAGTGGATATACAATAAAACCTATCTATTATGACCACTATTAAAACGAAGGTTTATTGACTGTATAAAAGACATGTGATAGCTTAAAGCAAGGTGACAGTAAAACAGAAAGCCCCTTAAGGAGATTTCTGTTTTACTGGTCCCTTGATTGAAGCAGTCACCTGTCGTACAAACCTACTAATTAACACAGTTTAGTGGTCGTAATTGAGTTTCTTTTCTGTAAAATGAAATGCTGATCTGGAAACTTGTCTCCTGGAATTGTGATATGACTGAAATACTGTTAAAGCAACGTAAACCCTATTTCAGCAACAATTCTGTATAACGACAGCTGACTTACCTGCGCCCGTCACTGGCCGAGGTCACGGTCACTTTGTAGATGACAACAGGGGTCTGTTCTGATGACCACAACCACCAGGAATAGTTGTTCCACATGAACGTCAGTCTGACTTCCTGGATCTGCCCCAGCATTTCCCGGTCCACAAAGAGTATCTCCCGTCGATCCCCAGGTATGAACGGATGGGTGCCACTGTAATTTGAAAAAACATTGACCTTGTTACGGTAGAAATGACGTTTAACTCTTTCACTGCCGACGCCGTCATTAAGCGACTTTGCAAACAGTATGGATCTTATTGTTAGTATCTTGTTATTATTATTATTATCCCCTGCCGAAAGGCAGAGGGATACTGTTTTAGGTCTGTCCGTCCGGCTGTCCGTGCGTGCGTGCGTGCGTGCGTGTGTGCGTGCGTTTTCCGTCCGCAACTGTATCTCCGAAACCTATGAACAGATTTGGATTAAACTTGGTATACTTATTTGTCATCATAGGAGCACCGTGGGAAATCAAATTTTTTTCAGAAAATTTTAGGAATTTATGAGTTATCTGCCCTTTTTGTGTTAAAAATGCCGTCCGTGCGTCCGTCACGTTTTCCGTCCGCAACTGTATCTCCGAAACCTATAAACAGATTTGGATTAAACTTGGTATACTTATTTGTCATCATAGGAGCACCGTGGGAAATCAAATTTTTTTTCAGAAAATTTTAGGAATTTATGAGTTATCTGCCCTTTTTGTGTTAAAAATGCCATATTTAACAGTTTTTACACTCTAGCAACTACAGTATTCAACATATTTTGTTTATACTTGCACACATTGTCTATAAGTACAAGTTCTTGCATGTGTGCAGTTATTGTAAAAAAAGGATACTTCTGACAAGAGTTATCTGCCCTTGATGTACTTAGAAATGCTAGAAAATGCTTTATTTTGGTATTGTTTACATACTAGAGCCTATAAATATGCATGGATTTTTGAAAAAACTTTCTTGAATTATGTATGGCTATTAGTTTTCAAATGAATTTGATTATTGTTGAAAACGGAGAAATTAGTCATGAGTTATCTGCCCTTGATAAGTAAAAAAAGCCATATTTAACTGTTTTTACTCTCTGGCAACTACAATTATGAATGGATTTAAATGATACTTGCACACGATGTCTATCAGTAAAAGTTCTTGAAGGTGTGCAATTATTGTCAAAAAAGGATACTTGTGGCAATAGTTATCTGCCCTTGATGTACTTTGAAATGATAGAAAATGCTTTATTTTAGAATTGTTTACGTCCTAGTATCTATAAATATGCATGAATTTTGATAAAACAAATTCTTAAACTATGTATGGCTATTAGTTTTCAAATAATTGTTATCATTTTTGAAAAACGGAGAAACTAGTCAACAGTTATCTGCCCTTGATGAGTAAAAAAACCCGTATTTAACAGTTTTTACCATCTAGAAACTACAGTCTTTAATGGATTTTGATTTAACTTACACATGATGTATATAAATATAAGGGTAGCAATTATTGTCAAAATAGGATACTTTGTGGCAAGAGTTATCTGCCCTTTATGTACTTAGTAATGCTCAACATGGCTTTATTGTTTACATGCTATTGTGTACAAATGTGAATGGATTTTGAAAAAAAAATAAATCATATATGGCTATTATTTATAGAATGAGTTCAATTATTATCGAAAATGTGCAAATTAGTCAAGAATACTCTGCCCTTGATGAGTTGAAAATGTGTTTACACTCTAGTAAATTCTACAGTTCTGATTTTTTTTAATAATACTTGCACACAATTATAAGTTCTTGAAAGTGTTTAATTACTGTTGAATTTGAATCAAGAGTTACCTGCCCCTGTCATACTTAAGATTTATAATGCTACAAACGGCTTTATTTTTTGTATTGTTTAGGCTTTAAAATGTACAAAATTGATTGGATTTTTATAAAACTTTGTAAAAAGCTTTTGAATGTTGATCTTTAAAGACAGGTGATCACCATTTGCCCCTTCCTCCCACAATAAAGTTTGCCACTTTCTTCTGGACAATCGCTGCGGCAGGGGATATCAGCTCTAAGGTGCTTGTTAATATACCAGATTTATATAAGCGCTCTTTTCACACAAGACATGAGCGCTCAAAGGCGCTTTACATGAAATTATATATACATGTACCAATGAAATGAAAAACAGACAAATAAATACATTTACAATAAAGCAAAAATGAAAGCAAAATCTGAATAAGGGAACATTCTTTATTAAGGTTATAAGAATTATTATTATCAGTTTATAAAAAATATATGTACTTGTAAAATGCATCAAATATCTAAAAGATTAATTCAGTGTAGCATGAAGTCAATTGTTTTGTCTCCCCATAAACCCCAACGCATTAGGATTTCTTTTTACTGGTAAAGAGTGGCTGGAAGCCATGCATGATGTAGACCAGATCAGACTTATCGAGCCGGAAGCTCAAAATTACCCCTGTCAGGTATGCCATTGCCAGCAGGCATTCACATGATCAAGTCAGAGATGGAAGCTCAATAACTGAAGAGTGGCACAGGGCCCTTATTTGAAAAGGACATCAGTTCATTGGAAGAAAATGTACCTTTCCATCATAGCAACATCTGCAATATTGTCTCTTCCGACCAGTGTCACCTGAATCGAACCAGTCGTTCGTGCCATTGTCCCGAACTCAACCTCTACGTGCTGGGTGTGTCCTGGAAAAAGAGTAATATTGTGTCAGAATCAGGCCCGTAGGAAGCAAAATTGGATTGTGGGGACACACACTTCTCCTCTATATTGGCCACTCAACATTGGGGAGGCACCACCGAATGTTTGTCTTTTGATAACGTTTTTTTTTTTTGTGCGTTAAAATGTAGGTAAAAACAAGCATTTTTAGGCCTTTTTTAGTACAAATATATAACAATTTGCTTTGTTAATATAATTGGCAAAATTATTTGGGGCGGGGGGGGGGGGGGGCTGTTCCTACGGGCCTGAGTATAGACTTCCTCAGTCAAATTGTATACTCTTCTTCCGCTAAAAACCTATGTTGACGTTTTTAAACAGTGTAGATCCAGGTCATACAGCTCCAGTAGAAAATGTCTGAACAAGGTATTCAATGTTTTCATATAGGTGACTGCACTCGTTCCTGATAAAAACCGAGGATAATTGTCTTCATAACCACAGTTCTGTAGAAGTTTTCTACATTATTAAATCCATCATTCAACAATATTTTGTCTCCGAAATATTCATGGTTTCCCATTCATTGATCATTTAGTACAATGTTGACTATTTTCTATCGCCGTTTAACACGTTTTGTATAAAAGTGTATAAATTTTATGTTAATCTTATGTAAATTAATATGTTCTCAAGTTTAAACAAAGATCAAAATTAATGTTATCTTATTTCGCAGAAGATATATGTTATGCAGACGACACTTCAGTATGATACCATTTAAAAGCTTACCACAGAAAGGGGTGTTTGGCCGGGTTCTGAGATAGAACTTTCCTCTTGCATTCGTCCTGTCGGCGCTGTACCCCATCTGTGGACACGGACCTCCCGTGCACCTCAGACAGTTACCATGGTTCGAGTCAAGAGCGGCAAGACTTTCGCATGGATGTCCAAAGAAGTGACAGTCAGAGTTGATGGACTCAGTGAACAGGTAAATAGATCGGCTGTGGCTGCAGCTCAGCACGCCTTCGGCATCTAAATACAGCGGAGAAGACGTTATTTCCCCCCGTTTAACCCTCTCCCCCAAAGAAGCCATCGAAGCGTCTTTTAGTGCATTTTATTTGTTCACCCGCTAAAGAAAATAGTTCCAATAAACAAAGTCATGAACATGTTCAAAATATATTTTATATATCCTTTCTGATGATAGCTTAAAGCAGACTGAAAGTAAAGCAGAACAGAATGCGCCCGGGAAGTCGCATTTTGCCTTACTTCAACATGCATTAAGTGATCTCCTGTCTTCAAAATTAGAAACAGGCTATGGGGTTATGGGTTAAATGAAACTTGCAAAGGGATTACAATAAAATACAAAAAATAACAGCTTTTTATGAATATTGACATGTAGTAGCTTATTTAATTTGTTTAAATCTGAGTGGCAAACAACTTTGAGCCTGGTGAAACACCGGGCTATCCGGCGTCTGAGCTGGCTCCAAACTATTTACAATGGAAATAATTGTTTTAGCACACATGCACTTATTGGGAAATAAAAACGCCTTTCCCCACCATACATTAGAGATAACTGTCATAACAGTATAACCTGCCATATCCGACATATGTTGGTACCAACTGACGATGTCGGATAAAGCAGTGTGCCGGTTAAAGCAGGTTTTTTAGATACATGTATATACATCCGAACTTTGATATCTCAAGCTCTTTTAAGTGAAATATACCAGTATTTTAAAGTTAAAACATGGTTTTGCCACGTTTTACATTTGAAATACGGGTATGGTCCACTAAAACGAGCTTGATTATAGAAATTTATCAAAATAAATACGGATTAGCTCGACTTAAATAAGCGGGGTTATACTGTATATTCCGGTTAAATGAAATTAAACGCAATGTATTAACTCAACCCCCCCCCCCCCCCCCCCCCCCCACACACACACACCACCACCAACTCAAGTTTCCTATTTAGTATTGCCCATATATGACAAATTAGGGTTGTTTTCTACAATATATTGCACACTTACAAATAGTCTAGACCCTGATCTGAGGGCTCCTAGTTGAGCTCTCTGATCTGGATATACACTGTTTGCTCAGGACAAATGTACTTTTTACAGACATACTGTTTGTAAACGACGAGTATACTCGTCGCTAGGGTTGAACGTGTTAAGTTGTAAAATATGACATTTTTTTGTATTTTGTTTTATTATCATTTTTACAAATTCTTCAAAAAATTATTTAATTATCTATTTTAAAAACGATTATCGCCAGTTTGACCCTGGCCATTTGCTCTAAAAGTTTTACAATGGACCCCGTTTTTACCATGCTTCAGACGACGCATTTGTCTGGAAATGATTTCTGTGAACTTTTATCATAATTTTACCGACAAGCTGTCATTGCCACAAGCAAGAAGTTAGTCTCGATCGCCGGTTGCTCCATTCAAACTTGCTAGATTTATTCGTATGGACAGATTTACAGAAAAGGTTAACTCATTGACCCATGAAATTCCAGTTTACGTTAAAGTCTACAGCGCTCCCTCTCTACAACGGCCCTCCCAACAACGATTCCCTCCTTACAACGACTTTTGACGCTGTTCCCGAAACTGGACAATTATGTCTAACGCTTTTATCTGCTGTTTTTCTAAAAGTTACATATTTGACCATTTCAGAGTAAAACACTTAATTACGAGTGACAAACAGCTTGAATCCAGATCAGACGCCGCGTAACGCGGCGTCTGATCTGGATTCAAGCTGTTTGCAATTGTAAGCCAACTCCCTCCCTGTAACGACTCCCTCCGAACAACGAACATATTTTGTGTCTCCCATTGGGTGTCGTTGTAGAGAGGGAACGCTGTAGTTAGTTTAGGGTTGTATGTGGTATATTCCATCGGGTTGTTTTCTGCAATAAATAACAAAAATGACAAACGCTGCAGATCCTGATCAGATGGCTTCTGGATGGTGTTTGCAAAATGTTAAATGTCTGCAAAATGAGGTAACCCTTATCCTGCGGTAAAATCGTCTGCTTCGAAAATTGTCGTCTGCAAATATTGTTACATCTAGATTTATATATTTTTTTAAGTATAGACACTTAAAGACGAGTGTCAGACAGTTTGGATCCAGATCAGACGCCGCGTTACGCGGCGTCTGATCTGGATCCAAACTGTTTGCAAAAATCAGTAAAGTCGCGACCAGCAGGCAAAGGGGTAATATATCATAGAGGTCACGTGCCTTCGAATCCGTGGTTGTATGCAGCAGATATAAAATTTGTGGCGCTTTCTCTCGGACATCCCGGTTGGTACTCTCCTCCATTTGGATAGAAGTCAATATGTCCCACTGCCTCAATCCAGCCAAATCCTGCAAACAATTATATATAATATTGGTTAAGAAATAATACATTCATACCAGACTGAGTGTATTAACGTGCAATAGTACACGGGTAGGAATTGTGATACGTAGTAATTAAATCACGAGGCCGTAGGCACCCAGCATCTCAACGACTACACGTGAGCTACTCCACAATAATACACAGGTGTGACAAACAAACATTGTTGTAAGGAGGGCATCGTTGTTTCAGTGATAATTTTAGAAATCAGATGAATGAGTCCTCGGGATGCACATTCTGTAAAACAATGAGTCCTTGTGACAAACATTGAGTCCTTGAGGTGAGAAATTAACCCAATATACCATAAATTATTTCTAGTTTTAAAGACAGGTGACCATTAAAGCAGCTTGAAAGTAAAGCAGAATGTGCCTTAAGGCACATTCTGCTTTACTTTCAACCTGCTTTAAGCTACTATTTGCTTATGAGTGATAGGTTAATAAAAGGTAAGAAAAGCTATGGGTCCATGGGACTCGCAACTTTTTAAATAATGAGTCCCTGGCAAATTTAATGAGTATAGGACGCGGGATGCGCAGGTAAAATTATCACTGTTGTTTGGAGGGTCGTTTATAGGGAGGAAGCACTGTATAGCATACATTAGACACTATTGATAATCCCAGCTCACTTTAGTAGAACATACCTATATTTCAAAGTCAAAAGTGACTACTTAGTCATGTTTTAACTTTGAAACGCGCATAAGTTCGATTAAAGCGAGATCGAGTCATAGGTTTGACTGTATGTAGTTATAGTTCGGCCAATCGACATAGTGATCTGAGGAAGTTTTACAAGTTCATAGCTTAGGTAGGGAAACAGTGTCCTTACATCCGTACTTTAACGTTTGCAATGGCACAGTTCTTCCTTGCGTGGAGGAGATACTTTCTAAACAAACAAACGTACTTTTGCTGATACAGTATAGGTCATTCGCAAACTGTTCAGAGCCAGATCAGACGCCGGAAAACCCGGTGTCTGATCAGGCCCAAACTGTTTGCTACTCAGATTCAGAACAATCGTTGGCTTTTTCAAAAATAAAATTGTCGTTTCCCACATTTATTTGCAATGCGTTTGATTTCCTTTTATCTCTTTCTCTGTCAAATTTTATTGTTTGCTTACCCTCTTACCGCCAAAATATCGTATGTATTGGTAATGTCGTCTGCAATTTTTAAAAGTCTTTAACCCTTTCCCCCATAGAAGCGCCTTTTAGCGGATATGATTTATTCATCAGCTGAAGAAATAGTTCCAATTTAATCAGTTATGAATATGTATTATTGGGAATATTTTCTATATTATAGCACATGATAGCTTAAAGTAGGCTGAAAGTAAAGCAGAATGCGCCTTAGGGCGCATTCTGCTTTACTTTCAACCAGCTTTAAATAGTCACCTATCTTCAATATTATAACTAGGCTATCAGGTAAAGTGTTAAAGGCTGTTTTGACTGAAGAAATATGGATACGAGTTGTTGATACGAGTGTCAAAACTGTGCAAATTAAGTCGCCTTTTTAGCGACACTGGCAGTGAAATAGTTATCTTGAGAGAATAATGTTTTTTCCACTGTAAGCATTTCGACTCTAGCGAGTTGCATCCGTCCTAGACCAAGATCATTCGTAACATTAGAAACAAAGTGACTTATCCGGGTCTACATCGTTTGCAGTGCCTTAGAGCCCATTTCCCCGCGTTACTACCAACACTTATAGTTACCAGAGACGTAGTTAAACTCTGAACCATCTGAGTGAATGACGTCTACAAAGTTGGCGTCAGACTTGTCCAGATGGACTGCAGCATCGGTGTCGCTGAAGTCTGGCTCGGCTGGGTCCAAACCTGGAAGAAAAAAACCCAATCAGGGGGCCGTTTCATAAAACTTCGTACGACAAAAACGGTCGTAAGTCAAAAAATTAAAATACATTTAAATTATAATGTCTCTATCTAATCCTGTCTTGTGACATCTCGTTGGAATCGTCTTTTCAAGACGATTGCAAAGAGATGTCACAAGACAGGATTAGATGGAGAAATGAACAATAATGGAGACTTTTATTATCTGACTTACGACAACATTTGTCGTACGAAGTTTTATGAAACGGGCCCCAGGTGAAGATAGCAACAACTTTAATCCATTCAGCCACAGCGGCGAGTATACTCGTCATTAACAAATAGTGTACCAGTTAATATTACACTTGTCCTATGCAAACAGTGAAGACCCAGAACACCACGCATATATGTATAAACTAGTTGTGCCCAAATGCTCTTTACAAACACAGAATTATACACTGCAGTCAGATACTGTGGAGACTTGTCAGTGATTAAGTTTTAATGGGTCTTTGTTCCTACGTCCGGTTTTGAATAAAGAAACGGCAGACATTCTGTCTCCCGAGGAGGGATCTATAATTTTGACGGGTGAATAAGCCATTGTTCTCGTATCCAGTCTCGAGTCAATGGAACGGAGACATTATGTCTCCTGAGAAGGGATTAACTTTGATATGCTTTGTCTGAACATGTTCTAACGTCAGCTCTGTATACCGTGTAGACCAATACCATGTAGATCCAATACACACAGTACACCCCGATCTACATGAAATCCTCCGTACAGGACTTCACCCCTTAGCTAAATATAGACCCATGTGTTTATCCTATTTTTAGAAAAGTAGGTCATCCAAGATGGCCGCCGATTACGTCATCTTTGTTTACAACCAAACCGTCCCGTATACTACAACTGACGCCTGTATATCTTATAATCATTTAGTTGCTCTTATCTAATATTAGATAAGAGCAATTTAATAATTTTATGTTTTTACTTCTTATTCTAATTTCCTTTTTATATTTTGATACTCTTATCGTCATCGTTAATAAAGAAAAACGAAATAAAAAGAAAAAAGAGAAAAATATTGAGCTCGGTCGGAATCAGTGCGGATAAGGCAAAATAATGTTTGCCTTTACCAGCGCTGTAAACACTGGACTAACCGGGAACTCTTACATAATTTATCCTATTTGTATTTCGTTAAAAAACGGTATATATCACAAACAGCCCGATCACGACACGTATTACCCGAACACTTACATTTATCACCCTACAAACTACCCGATCATGACGCATACTACCGAAAACTCACATTAAATACCTAATAACTCTATATCAACCCAAACAGGACACTTACTACCTGAACACTAACATAAAATACCTAACAACTCTAAAAAAATACCGGTTCGATCAGGACACATTTTACCGAATACTAACAGTAAATACCCTACAACTCTATAAATTACCGAATTATGACACGTACTACCAAATACTAACATAAAATACCCTACAATTCTACAAACTACCGGAAAACGACACATACCACCGAATACTAACTTTAAATACCCTACAACTCTTCAAACCACCGGATCACGACACATACTACCGAATACTAACTTTAAATACCCTACAACTCTGCAAACCATCGGATCACGACACATACTACCGAATACTAACAATAAATACCCTTCAACTCTACAAACTACCGGAAAAACGACACTGACCACCGAACACTACCATAAAATACCATTCAACTAAAAAACTACCGGATCACGACAAAAACTACCGAAAACTACTATTGAATACCCTACAACATTACAAACTACCGGGAAATGACACTTACTACCGAACAGTGACATACAATACGCTACAACTCTAAAAACTACCGGTAAACGACACATACTACCGAGCACTAACATTAATTAAATACCCTGCAACTCTACACTTACTACCGAACACTAACATAAAATACCCTAAAATTCTATAAACTACCTGACCACGACAAATACTACCGAATACTAAGTTTAAATACCATACAACGCTAAACTACTGGAACACGACACTAACTACCGAACACTGACATAAAATACCCTACAACTAGTTGCCGTAGTTAGTAACAGACATTATTACATAATAAAAATAGTTACTATTTATAGTAATATATACTATAAGGGCTGTATCGTCACTGTTGTAGGTGCTGAATTGGAGAAGACATTATTTCTCCCAATAAAAGCGTTTTCGCGAAAACAGTTAGTTTCATTGCAAATAGTTTGAAGCCTGGTCAGACATCGGGTAGCCCGGCGTACGATCATGTTCCATTGTTAGCAACTTATATGAAAACAAATCATGAAAATATTCAAACAATTTCTACATTAATTGCAATGCGTTTGCGTTTCGTTTACGGGTGAACGGGAAAGCTGAACGTCTTCTCCACTGTACAACATGGACACCAACTTACCAGTAATTCTTCCTAGACCAGGAACTCTCTGTCCTGTATACCCAGACACATGGGCTCCAAGACTGTGCCCAATTATGTGCACTTTATCTAGACCGATCCCTAATCTGGACTGCAAAAAGTTGATGACCATCGCAATCTCGGCGCCGACGACTCGTGTGTTGGCAGAAGCCTGGGAGTAGGGGAATCCCGAGCCACTCCCCCAGTCCACAGAGATAACATTCATAGTCGACTGAAAGTTTTACAACAGAAAAATGTTATAATGATCAGTTCATAAATACGAAACAAACACAACCACACTACAATTAACCCTTTACCCGATAACCTGTTTATATCTTTGAAGAAAGTGATCTCTTAAAGCAGGTTGAAAGTAAAGCAGAATGCGCCTTAAGGCGCATTCCGCTTTATTTTCAGCCTGCTTAAACTACCATCTGCTATGATATAGAAAAATAGTTATATGGTAAATGTTCATGATGGTATACATTGGAACTATTTTCTTTAGCGGAGGAATACATAAAATAAGCTATAAGTCGCTTCTATGGGTTAAAGGGTTAAACAATGAAGACATGTAAAAAGGAGTTGCAAGTTTCCGGTTCTTACTACGAAGCGTTCCATTTTGCAATCTAGGCAACTTTATTTCCTAGCGGAAGCAAAAACCGTACAGGCACAGTGAGATACAGCATCAAGCAGCTACTTTCTTTAAGAAGCATACTTCACTGAGATTACACCATTGACTGTACAGAAATAAACAAGTACAGGTAATTTCTTAATGGAGTATAGATGTTGCAGTCTAGATTTGACCTGGCGCCAAGTAATACATCTGGCTTAAAAGTTGGCTTATATTTGCACTGTACATGTAATTGGCATTTTCCGTTGTACATAGTTGGAAAGACGTTATTGTTTCCCGTTTGAACAAAACTAAACTCAAACACAGATTTTCAAAAAATGTTGAAAATGATATCATTTTGACAATGTTGACGGTTCATTTTGATTTCAGTGGCAAACAACATGGAAGGCTAGCTCCAATATGTTTGCAGTGAAAATATATGTTAGCATAAGAGTCTATTGGGAAATAATAAAACAGTGTTCCCTCTCTACAACAACACCCAATGGGAGACACAGATTGTGTGCGCTGTTCGGAAGGAGTCGTTATAGGGAGGAACATTTTTGGCTTACATTTGGAAACAGCTTGAATCCAGATCAGACGCCGCGTTACGCGGCGTCTGATCTGGATTCTAGTTGTTTGCAACTCGTCATTATTGTTCTTTTCTATAAAAATGTCCATCACATGATTTTTTAGAAAAACAGCAGACGATAATTTAAGCAGACGATATTGCAGCAGTACAAGCGTAAGACATAAATGTTCTGGTTGGGAAACCCCGGCAAATGTTCGTTGTAAGGAGGGGTCGTTGTTGGGAGGGTCGTTGTAGGGAGGGAACACTGAAGCTTCTTCTTCGCTCTACCATTACCTTCGTGAGGAAGGCTGAAGCCATGTCTGTTACCCAGGCCACTTGACCGTGCTGCAGGAACCCATGGACTATGAACTTTACGGGCTTTGAAGGATCGAACCCACAATGATCAAATATACCTTGGGTATTGACAGATACTATGCGCGGGACACGGCATGAATCAGTGAACAACCTGAATTTAGAATAAGATGAAGTATAACACACGTTAAATTTTTCATACAGAAGGCGAATATATGCATGTGTATAAACTATCCAATATACAAAATTA
Source organism: Gari tellinella (assembly GCA_922989275.2). Taxonomy (NCBI): domain Eukaryota; kingdom Metazoa; phylum Mollusca; class Bivalvia; order Cardiida; family Psammobiidae; genus Gari; species Gari tellinella. The sequence goes on from OV277859.1 coordinate 69,580,689, forward strand.
ACACCGGGGCTCCTAGCGTTTCCGTAAAGAGACTGAAAACCAAATGGCCTAAAACCCTTTTTTTGTTAAAGGATGACATGCGCCTATGTACATATAAACTCGTATTTATTTGTTTAGAAAAAAAGACTAATCTTAAAACTACATTTCAAGAGAAGAAAAATTGATCTCGGTCGGGATCGCCCCCGTGCCGAGAAGGCAAAACAAGGAACATAACTATACAATGGAACCTCTCCAAACCGGAACCTCTAAATACCGGAATTCTCTCTAAATAGGACAAAAGCTTTGGTCCCGTTTCCAATCCAATCTTTATTTTTACCCATTACACCATAAGTACACCTTTTTACGTTTTTGGTTTATTCCTACACTGAAGAAAATATTTTTTACATTCTAGCAGTTGACAGCTTAAAGCAGGTTGACAGTAAAGTAGAATGTACCTTAAAGCTCATTCTGCTTTACTTTCAACCTACTTTAAGTGGTCAGTTATCTTCCATTCTAGAAACAAGCTATGGGGTAATGGGTTAAAACCCCTCTAAACTGGAAACCCCTCTAAACCGGAATGTTTTGTTGTCCCCACGCATGTCCGGTTTAGAGGAATTTCACTGTACGTATGCGCTAAAATTGCCCCTACGTATTGGCAGACTGGACTTCTAAGAAAGTAACATCTGACAGTAAATTGTATTCTATTTGAATTGTATGTAACAAAGTTCAAAGCAAAGATCTACCCCGTCTTATAGGTCGGTGTAGAAAAAGCGATGGGAAAGATCTAAGACCACGATTCATTGATTTTTCTTAAGGATATTTTTTACCGATCATGTATATTTCTGTATTATTACACCTCGCTTTGAGTTACAATGTTAATTTCCCATAGACCAAAATTAAACATTTTGCATGTCTTTTACATCTCCAAAATATACTGTCACTAATATTAATGTCATACTTTTATATGATATTCTTTTTGTCACTCTATAATTATGGTATTATTTTCTCTATTCTTCGTTCTTTGTTGTAATGATATAAACCGTCACTAATAATAATGTCATACTTTTATATGATATTCTTTTTGTCAATCTATATGATATTATTTTCTCTTTTCTTCTTTCTTTGTTGTTATGATATAAACAATGTGACGTCGTAGACGTCGACGCCGTTTCCCGCGTTACGTGCACAGCGGCTCTAAATTTGTATTCACAACATATTTTATAAAATACGAACGAGATGATTCCACAGCCAGTGTTGATAAGCTCGGTGCAATAAAATAAATATTAGATGGCAGTTTGCGTGACATTCAAATTGTCAACCCTAGAAAACAAGAATGTCACCCTCGGCTTCTCGCCTTGGGGTGACATTCTGTTTCTCGGGTTGACAATTTGAATGTCACGCAAACTGCCATCTAATATTTATATATTATTACACCTCGCTTTGAGTTACAATGTTAATTTCCTATAGACCAAAATTAAACATTTTGCATGTCTTTTACATCTATAAAAAATATACTGTCACTTTATATGATATTATTTTGGTTACGTCACTCTATATGATATTATTTTCTCTATTCTTGAGTTGAGCTGATATAAACAATGTGATGTCGTTTCGCGCGTTACGTGCATGGCGACTCTAAATTGGTATTCACAACATATTTTTTAAAATACGAACGAGACGATTCCACAGCCAGGGTTGATAAGCTCGGTGTAATAAAATAAATATTAGATGGCAGTTTGCGTGACATTCAAATTGTCAACCCTAGAAAACAAGAATGTCACACTCGGCTTCGCCTCGGGGTAACATTCTGTTTCTCGGGTTGACAATTTGAATGTCACGCAATCTGCCATCTAATATTTATGTAATGTAATATTCCCCTAATGCCACACATTTGCTATTATTTGAGTATGCTCTTGTTATTTTTTGCAAATACACAATTTGGTTCTCATTTCAGTCTCTTTAAGGGTGTATCAATGTCATGAATTTAAGAAATTTTCAAAGTATACGAAAACACTTTATGATGGTTTTGTATTGAAGAGCTATTTAAGATGAATGAAAAAAAAGAAAAAGTGTACATTTTGGTGTACAACAGTTGGCTCCATGGCAATGTAAAATTTACCCCACCCACTTTCTCTTATTCTGTCCTTTTCAAACAGTCCGTTTCAATAAAATCCATTTTAAATGAAAACAAATATGATAATTTGGTTTTGTGTAATGAGAATTATTTATTTCCTATCTATGGTAGTATTTCTTCATACAAAAACTAATTTAAGAGAAAACAGGCACCAAATGTGAAATTTATAAAGCTCTAAATATCATCCATATGGTACTTTTTGTAAATTTTGTAAGGGTAGATTACTCTTTTTACTTTAATAACTCAAACTTTTCAACACTGACCTTTCAATTTCTTTTCATATTTTGAACTGCCTTAGCATTGGTTTTCATTTGGTAGAATATAAGAAAAAGTTTAATACTAGAACTATTTCATTTTCAAACTTTTATACTTTTTTTTCATAAAATAAAAAATCTAATAAAATTTTGCCCTATAAAAAGCATATTTTTTTATATCCGAGGATCCATAGTGTTCAAACCTAGTGCCTGCTTTGTCTAAATTTGGTTTCTATATGTGAAAATACCACCATAGACATGAAATAAATAATGAAAACCCAAATTACCATATTTGTTTTGTTTTGAAATAGATTTTACTGAATGGGTAAAATTTGAGAGAAAAAGTCCAAATTTGACATACCTTTTTCAAATCGCTGTAGCTAAAAAAACAAAGGACACCAACATATATTTTTTTCTCCATTTTTTCATTCATCATAAATAGCTCTTCCAAAAAAACAATGATAGAAAAAAAGTTTGATACTTTGAAAAAATCGCTTATGGGTTGGATACACCCTTAACTACTTTCTCCTTATATTTCGATCTCCTATACACACATCGAACTTAGTTAACTCGAACTCGCTTCAGTCGAACATACCCATATTTCTAAGTTAAAACGTGGGTCAGTCACGTTTTAACTTTGGAATATGGATATGTTCGACTTTCAAAATAATAACATTTAATTGTAGAAAATAAGATTAGTTCGACATAAAAAGGTTCAAGTTTCGTTCTGCTTCTGACCATGTCATGACAAAGAGACTTTCCAGTATTGTGCCAAGGTGTTGTCAAAAGCGGGTTAGGATTTAACTTTCTTATATATACATGTACATGTTAATTGATAAACAGGTGACCACAATAATTGGAAATATATTTTGAAATACATGTACATGTGCATCAATAAACAAGTGACCACAAAAAATTGGAAATATATTGTGAAATACATGTACATTTGCATTGATAAACAAGTGGCCACAAAGACTTGGAAATATATTGTGAAATAGTGTGGACTTGTAAAAGTCACCGCAACATGCTTTGATCAACCGGTTCCACATTGGTCTACCACAATACATGAATGTACAGTGGAACCCCTCCAAACCGAAACCTCTAAATACCGGAATTCTTTCTAAACCAGACAAAAACTTTGGTCCCGTTTCCAACTCCTTCTTTATTTTGACCCATAACGCCATATAAATACGCCTTTTAACGCCTTTAATTTGTATCATCAGAAAATGTTTCTATATTCTATTAGATGATAGCTTAAAGCAGGTTGAAAGTAAAGCAGAATGCGCATTAAGACGCATTCTGCTTTACTTTCAAACTGATTTAGGTGGTCAGCTGTCTTCCATACTTGAAACAAGCTATTTAGTAATGGATTAAAACCCCTCTAAATTGGATACCCCTCTAAACCGGAATTTTATGTTGTCCCCACACATGTCCGGTTTAGAGGGGTTTCACTGTATATGTGTGACTCTCAACTGAATGGGAAATTAATGTTCTATTTATTAGAATTGACTTTTGGTATATTTAAAAGGTCTGGATGTGGCCTACATAGTCCATACCTGAAAGTTGTGTTGATGAACTCGGGTAGCAGACCGTCTGTGTTGTTGAAGGGGTGAGAGGTATTGAAACAGCCCAGGTCTCCATAACACATCCGCGAGCGTTTCTGGCGGTGATGCGGCGAGCCCAACACCAGACTGCACACTGCGACTAGAAATAACAACACTGTTGCAACGTATAGCGTATCAATTCCGAAAACTGTAACAATGTTACAATTGTGTGTAAATTCTCCGGATATTTTCCGAAATCATCCGATTTTTATCCTAGCAGATGGTAGCTTAAAGCAGGCTGAAAGTAAAGCAGAATGCGCCATAAGGCGCATTCTGCTTTACTTTCAACCTACTCTTAAGAAAACACGCTTGAAAAATATAATTTGGAAATCTTAGGATTGTTCTTGATCAAGTTATGGCAGCCCTGGTAAACTTATGAACAAATTAATAATGTAATATTTACATTCGCCATTTCTCTTTCCATTGTAAAATTCGGTGTTCATTTCTTATAGATACTCAAACCTTAGGAGGCGGAGCTTAGGGTTAAGTCGCTGCGCATTAATCTTCACTACTATAAAATTAGAAATCCACGTTGTATTTGACCTAGATTGAATCTAGTTTATTTCCCAATCTTTTTTTTAAACACTAAATACCAATATATATAGATTTTATATTCATATTGATATACATTATTGACACTCATTGTGAAAAAAATGCAGTATAGAGCGCTCCGAAAATGTGTCCGTCTGCTACGAACTTTATACCCCCCGCAAACAATTTTTTTGCGCCCAATGCAACCGGGTGTTCTTTATAAAGAAACACCCGTGCCGACCCGGGTTTGAACCCGGGTCGCCAGGTTAGCAGTCATGCACTCTACCACGTCGCCATAAAAGCGCACTTGTACAGTATGGCCGTTCAAGTCATGACAAACCTACACACTGTGACATACTCCCCCCGACAACTTGAAACTTGGGCACATGTAGTGCGTCGATGCTCCAGAGGGCCCGTGTACTTAATGGGAAGAAGAAGAAGAGAGACTTTACAGAGTAATCACTGAAATTACTGGTAAATAGCGTTAATGATAGAAAAAAAATCACAAAACACTAGTAATCCTCAGCTCCTGTCCGGTTCGAACTTAGGCTCCGAGTATTGGCTCCAAAACCATAAATACCCCATATGGTGCCTCTCAGCTTCGGATTTTCTAAGGCGTATTCGACTGGCAAAATGTTAGCTATTTCATCAATTGAGAATACACCAGGAAAAAATCTGACCAGACCAATCAAACAATTGTTTATGGATTATGTTTGGCGTCTGTTGCTCAACGAACTCAACAAGGGTTTACAACCGATATCTTTCGTACTCCACGGCGTGTCGGACAATGACGTCACACTACCAGTCGAACAAAATATGTGCTCAACGAGATTTGGTTGCTCGAAGAAAATTAGCCAGTCGAAAACCCCTTATGGTCCGCGCCCGTTAAGAATACGGTATTAGCGTTCACACTTGACGATTGCTTGCACCGTTGCATGAATTAAAAACCCGATTGAGGATAAGAAAACGTACTTGGATGTACTTAAAAGTATTTTTCCCTAGTAAATACCTGAAGTGAATTTGATATATATTATCCGCGCAGTATAGATCTAGCTATGTTATTTGGTTACAGGGGGCGGAGTTTACTTCGTTAAAGCTGTTCTTTCAAGTTTATTTGTAAGTTTATATTTCGACGTACTTTTCCCCCTTTTCAACACCATTTCTCCTTTAAAAACTGAAAGTCTGAATTGTTTTCAAAACAAATATAAGGATAAAATAATGTAAATATAAGAAAACGCGATTCATGGTTTTTGCTGAAAATTTTCTGTCGTATATTTCGCTTGAACACCGAAAAAAATCAATTCATTTCTTAAGTAAATGTAACTTTTGTCCTAGGCACTGCATGTAGTCCGTACGAAAATTGTACATTATGTGTTATTCAGATTGAAAAAGAATTAGCTAAAATATAATTGAATTTAAGTTTAAACCAATCATGGTAAGTGAATCAAAATTTTACTTCGAGACTGGAATTATAGATTTTTTGAAGCTCAAATTTGTTAGGTCGTTTTTACTTCTTCTCCTTAATATTCTGACTCTTGCAATAATACATGTAATATCAGTCTATATGATTAACACATTTGTTTATCCAACAAGACCTGAAGACTAAAACTAAGATGGCGAACTGACATTCTTTAAAGGTTCACGATAAAAGAAAAACAAGACATGTATACAAAACAGTCATTAAAGTTTGAATGTTGACATAATACTTAGCCTAAGGAACATCGCTGGTTTGCATTTTTAATTGCGCATCTCTACTCCGTTTACAACGCATCAATTTGGCGCTTCAACAGCTACCAATGGTTTTCAAGGTGTAGAAAATGCGCGTATCTGCGTACTTACCCAATTAAAATTGGTGAAATACGCAATTATTTCAGAACTAACGGGTGACAGTACGCAACAAAAACAAAAGAACCCCCAATTGTTTTAAAAGTGAGTGCGTAACAAACAAACTGATACCCAATCATCGAGTATCAAATTAAGTTTCACTTCAGTTGAGCGTGTGTAAACAAAACTTGCATATAGAACTGTGTTCGATAAACGCCGAACATATTCGAAACGGGATGACGTAAAGTGCACCTGTTACAGCATCTCGATTCTAAATTTAACGGAAAACATAGAGGGAGTCCGAATGAGTTGCCATGAAAACAAGTTATCAACGCACCATCGAAACGGTTCAAAACAGTGTGCTCGGCCGTGCGTGTTATTAGCAAGATCGTCAATTTACCAGTGCTCGGAGATAAGCAATTACGTAATCTTAAATAAACAATGTCCACATCCAACGCTATTTCCCCGTTGTAATAAACAGTCAGAGAAGTGCCTTCGTATACTTATATTTTGCTTTCTCTAGCTACTGTTTTTATGGTTTCGCTTTTCTGTTCAATAAAGCGTTAACAGCCATGATTGTTTGACCTAGAAAGATATCACCCACAAATCACCTGTGATAGTGACGTATATTTCATGTGACTTTCTCTTGAGGGTGTGTCCGAGATTCCGCGATTCATTGGTTGATGAAGATAAAGATCTCGCCTTTTACGAGCTGTACTGAACACTAACGAATGACCACTGCGCGGCATTAGTTCATCGCATAAATTATTTTCCGTTGCACAATTTTAGGGAATACGTACTAGATTTATCTTTAGAACGGATTTCCGAAAATCTTTAATTGGCAATAATAAAGCACATTTCTCAGGAATCGTTCTATACTTAACAAAAATAGAAACTTTACTTACTTTAAAGCGACTCGCAACCGGATGGTGTACTTGTCAAAATAAAATAAAATACTCAAATAAAAGCAAATTTGTGGCATTATTTGGCTTCTGACATTAAACAAATATGATCAGTCCAAAAAAAGTCTCAAGAATCGTCACCGAATCTAAGTTTTTTTAGATATATTCCATCGTTTTTCAATAGCGTCAGCTGACGGTTTTGCTGTTGTTGTTGCTTCTCTACACGGGTTCTGACATAAACCGGAGCCGAATAATGTAGTATTAAGCGCTACCAGTGAAGTACGTTAATTCGCTACCACATACATAGAGAGCCTCCGTGGTCGAGGCGGTAAAGGCGTGTCCTCATTTTTCTTGTTTGTCTCCGCAATGGAGGGTCACGGGTTCGAATCCCACAAGAGCTTCTTCTTTTTTTTTTTGGAAATGCATTTTTTAACAGAATTTATTATCCTAAACTAAATCTTACCCATTTATATAATCATTTGACATATATTTACAAATTACCATTTTTAATGCTCAATCCGGTTGCGAGCCTCTTTAAAGCCGGTTTGAGCGATGTTCAATGACGTTTCATAAAATATACGTACATTTCATAACGGAGTTATCGATAAAGACCATACAACAACAACAACAACAAATATTTTATTTCCACAACTTGTACAATGTACCTCGTTGCATGCACAATAACAATTACATACATTTTTTTTTTACTAAGTCATATGACGTGTTTTTGCATTATAATGGTATGAATAAATAGTTTTCCAAGTTCCAGATACAAATCATCTTAAACATCGTTAATTATAGAATTACGGAAGATGAAAGCTTCCTGAATATACTTTGCCAAATTAAAAAGTAATGTTTTATTATTAGTTTGCATTAATTCTGTGAATTTCAACATACTTGGTCGAACATAATAATATTTCTTAATGTATATCTTTCTGAGCTCTTTTAATTTAGAGCAAATCAAAATAAAATGATATTCGTCTTCAATGTCAGCTGAATTACATATCAGACAATATCGCAGATTTCGCTCAAGTCTATTTGGGCCATAACGTCCCGTTTGGATTCTTAACGAATGTGATGACAATCTCAACGAGATACAAAATATCTTAAATTACTAGGTAATATATCTAAATAACTTTCATAAACAAAGTCAAGTTTGAATGTTGAATATAAATCCATAACCTTATTATTGTCAACAGAAGTCTTCCAGTTTTGCATGTAACAGTCTATTAGCCTTTGCTTAAATACCTGGTGAAATTTTGCTAAGCTTACAAAACCCTGCGTTTCCCATATGTATCCGAATCCATATTCATACAGTAAATGTTTAACTTTAGATGCCCAATTTATACAGCCTTTATTACAATCTTCTTTTGTACAATTATATAATGTTGCTAAAATAATATTTTCAGTATTCAAAACTTTGCACCAGTATTTAATTATTCTCACGTATCGCTGGATATACAAAGGGTATCTACCTAATTCGCCATATACCCCAACATTGCATGTACTAGTTCTCACTCCTAATATAGATTTTAAAAACTTCAAATGTACTCTTTCTAATTCCTTAGATTTAGTAAAACCCCATATTTCACATGAATAGCTGATAGTAGATCCGACAAATGCATCAAACAATTGACATGCAATTTTCGGCTTTACTCTTAACTTCCGACAGTTTTGAGTTAAAACCCCTAATGCTTTAAGCCCTTTACCAACTAAATGTTCTTGATTCAATACAAAATTTCCAGTATAATTAAAAACTACACCAAGGTAATTGAAATCATTAACAACTTCAACTGGTTGATTATTATAAGTCCAATATTCATTTACCTTTAACCCACCCCTTTTTCTGAAGACCATACACTTAGTTTTAGCCGTGTTAACTTCCAATCCCCATTTCAAACAGTATTCATTCATATCTTTATTTCCTCCATTAAGGAGAGCATTTATGTCAAACATATATACAAAAGTGCACAATGTTACAATAACGTGACATAGTATAATACATGTGTAATAATAACAACAATAATACCCAATTATCCATACCCCATCAGCCCGCTTACATGTACCCCCTGAATACGCCTTTTTGCACCTTTAATCTTTCTTTTATCCATTGAAAAACTAGTCCCATTTTTTTTTTACAGTTATGAATAGTTATGATAAGAATAAGTACCTTTATTCTAGCAGATGGTACCTTAAAGCAGACTGAAAGAAAAGTAGATGCACCTTGTGGTGCATTCTGCTTTACTTTCAACCCGCTATAAGTGATCATCTATAGGCTATGGGGTTATAGGCTAAGTACATCTTGCGTCACAAAACAAGAAATGCATGTTGCAATTTATTTCAGTAGTATCAATTACATTTATAACAACCCCTTTTCCTGACTGCATAGCGACTGCTTAATTAATGGTTAAGTATAATAGAATGCATGGTAAATACAACAGTTTCAATTCAGATCAGACGCCGGTTCGCTCGGTGACTGATCCGGGTAGAATCTATTTGTATTTGTAAGTGCGGGCTTCCCAAGAGAATACTTCTTACGAAACGAAAGAAGTATAAATGGGCACAGTTACAACAGGGTCGACTATATTTAAGGAACAGTTAACATAAATACCAAGAACAGAAAAAAGGTAAGATCCACTTTCAAGTACTTCTTACGAAACGAAACAAGAAATACGTGTTGGAACTACTTACAATAGCAATTCAATATTGTAGACGTTACATTATCGAAATGCATCCATATGTTAACAAACAATTTCAATTCTCATCAGAAGCCAAATTGCTCGGGGACTGATCAGGGTAGAAAATATTTGTAATTGTAAGTACAGTGGTCTTAACAAAATAAGGGGTAATAATACATCAAATAGTTTGTTCAGCTTAGATCGAATTAGAATGCAGATATTTTACCCACATGTAGTGCAGGTATACCAATGATAATTTATTGAGCTGTGAATTTCTTTGCTGTAAGATGTTTTCAGCATTTATATTATGAACACCTAGCAAGATATTTACATAACTGAATTTGTCCAAGTTTAGCATAAAGTTAAAAAACCTTATACCAAACAGACCGATTAGTTTTTCATGAAGCTGCAATCTAACATGAGAAGTAACTGGACAATCACAAATCACGTGGTCAGTCAAACTGCCTTCTTCAATTTCTCTGCCGCACTTACGGCAAGATTCGTCTGTTCTTACTGTGTACGAAATCAGCTGTGCAATTGACTTACAGCATTTTAGAGCACGTGGACATAACGAAGCATTTTCCCATATATATGACATTCTATAATCAGAATGAATTGATCTGAACCTGCAGAAATTAGGGGACGATGTGCGAGTGTCCCATGCACTTATATATTGAGCTTTGACTTTAGAATGTACTGTTCTCTTCCATACATTTTTCTTTGGAAATCTGCCACTATCAATGTATGTATCTAATGCATTCTTTAAATCATATTTTTCTAAAATGTTAACTATATCTGAAACATATCCTGACATACATTTATTCAGAGTGAAAGAGCTAAGTCTCTTCAAAAATAAATGTTTGACAGTACAGTCACGTTCGAGTCGACACAGCTGACCGAGAAATTTCAATTTCCTTATATCGATTTCTGCCTCAATCGGTAAAATATCTAAAAGACTCAGTGCGACATCAGTACTTGTTCTCATATTAAGACCTTGTAGATACTTAACACACAAGCGATGAGCACGCTCTAAAGAAATGATATCACTGCGTGACAGGTGATGCATACACTCAATACCATATAAAGCTTTTGGTAAAATGACTGTAAAATATAAATGCCTATTTGTTTTAGGACATAAGCCATTTTCATGTATTACACTAAAGAACGTGCTTCTAAGTTTATTGCAAATGCCTTTAACATTAAAAGACAATTTCCAATACTTGTTGCAGATAACCCCAAGATGAGAGTACTGTTCCACTTCATGTATAATATCATTACCGAGATGCCATTCTCTAACACGTTCATATAAGAACTTTTTGCGGGCAGATTCATGTAACGTCATAACTGCAGATTTTTGCGCGTTGTATTGAAAACGCCATCGACACGCATATGCATAACATACATCAATCATACGTTGCAAACCATTATGGGACAGGCTGACCAGTGCCATATCGTCTGCAAATGTTGGGCAGCTGATGTTTACTTCATTGATACAAAGGCCTAATTTGGTGTGAACTAGTTCATTTATCAAACCATCTACGTAGCAAAGATACAGAAATGGAGAGCACACGCCCCCTTGTCTGGTACCCTGCAATATAGGGAACCAGTCTGAAGTTAGACCCTTATAAAGTACGCAGCTTTTCATTCCTGTATGTAATTCAATGACATTTAGCCACAACTTATGAGATATGCCCATGTTGTATAACTTATAGAAAAGGCCCGAGTGCCAAACTCTATCAAACGCTTGACGGGCGTCAAGAAAGCAGACGTGCAGTTTACTGCCGTTATCCTTACAGAAATTTATACTCTCACGTAATATAAGGGACGACATCGCACTGCCCATATTTTCCTGGAAACCCCCTTGTAGAGCGTTAAATGGTGATTTAAGTTCAGCTTTCATTCGCATCAATATTATACGTTCATATAGCTTTAAGATAGAAGATGATAGGGTTATAGCTCTATAACTGTTTGGACTGTCTTTGCGCTTTCCACCACCTTTATACAATGTAATTATAACTCCCTCCTTTAACTTAGCTGGCACATAATTTGATGAGTACATGTTGTCAAAAAGAGATGTTAAGAGTTTAATTAGTGTACTACCCCCATGTTTTATGTGCTCATTGTATACATTGTCCATGCCACACATCTTACCAGATTTTAACAACGAAATGGCAGATAGAACTTCATCTTCACTTATATTTATAGTGCAGTTTGTTGCCAATACATTTCTACACGTATTCAAACTGTTGGTAATTTCAGTATAAAACGAATGATCATAGGAAGCATGATCTGTGTCCGAATATAATTCGGAGAAATAGTTACCCCATGCCTCAGTTAGTTCGGATGCGCCACGCAATACACGATCGTTAAATTTCATTTCGCTACCAATATGTCTTTCGGACCTTTTAGACCTTGCTTTAATAAGACGCCAGAACAGATTGCTATCAACATCGGCTGCTCTATCTATTTCTTCGTGTTCGCTGCGAATAAACTCTTCGGATGCCTTGCGGTGAAGCCTACGGAAAACGGCCTTAGCTCTTTTATACTCTACATACGAATCATAATCGCAGCCTCTCGGTCTGCCTTCTAAAATCCATTGGCGACGACAACTACGCATTGCTGCATGACTATCCTTTAATGCCTGGTTCCAAAATGGTTTTAAATAGTGGCGATATTTAGACCTGGGTAAACATGCATTAGAAGCAGTATTGATACTGAAAACTATAGATTGATATAATTCATCAATGTAATCATGTGTGATGTCTTGTGTACACTCCGATGATGTAACACTACAGTCAAGAGATATTGTTAAATTAGTCTGGTACATATTAAACTGATCTGAAGTAATGTTCCTCCATTTTATAGAATGAAATGTTGTCGGCTTCCTACAAATTTCTAAGCACAAAGAGATCTCAGCAAGAATGGGTCTGTGAGCAGAAACGTTTAAACAACTGTCATCTATTATGCAACAGCGTTTAACCAGATCTTCACACTCAGTCTGTATTATAATATGGTCTATGAGTGACACATAATTTCCATTGTATGAAACATAGGAAGCATCTGCCCCGGTGCATATTGGCAATGTATTTATAGCTAATAAGTTATTTTGGTCTAAGAAACCGAGAAATTCGCGCCCTCTAAGGTCAGTTGGTTTTAGAAAATGTGCACCGTTAATATGACAGTTAAAATCGCCAAGTAACAATATGCGGCCTTTAGCAGAGTATATGCTTACTATATCATTCAAGCTAGCTAAATGGGCTCTGAAGCTATCAATAGAATGATTTTTGCAAGGAGAATATACTTGGAATACATACATGAACTCGTTTTCTGTTAATTGAATCTGGATACCAATAATTCTGTCATTATCAAAATCGAGCTTAGTTACTTTGTCATTATACTTTTTATGCCACAATATGGCAACGCCACCTTTGCCAACTCTGCGTTTGCTGTGTAGCATTAAATCAGAATCTGAGTTGCCGACACCGTTATAAGATGGGTGTATACTATCAAGAAAGTGTAAGTCTTTGGAATATAACCAGTGTTCTGATATTCCAACGATGTCAATACACTGTTCTGATAAAAGTTGACTTAAATACAACGAGCTAGACATTATGCCCGTTGCGTTCCATGTACAGCAAGATAAACTTTCTAACATAAGATGGAAAATAATACGTATTATTGATAGTTTATCAAATATCTTTGGGCACATAATGTCAATAATCGGCGAAGTGCCGCTTATTCCTGTCATATAAATGTGGTCGTTTTTGTCTCTGCTGAAAGTTTGTATTGTCATATCGTGGCCCACTTGACTCACCATAGTATTTTTCGCCCATGCCATTTTTGCTGTTCACATAGTCATTGAGTTCATTAGACTGGTTACGTTCATCATTGTACTTATTGTTGTTATGAATACCAGCCTGTTTGTTTCTAGGTTTGGTCACCCATGGCCGACATATTACACCGTCAGGCCAAAAGTTTGTTTCAGTCAAAATTTCACTGTTTGGTACTTCCACGTTTAACCTGATTACAGCATATCTACCATGACGTGGACGGTAAACATGAATCTTCGTTACCTTAATATTTCTTTTAGAAACATAGCTGAACACTTTATCCTCGGTAATTGTTTGTTTGAAACCACCAACGAAAAAGTGTTTAGTTCTTTTAACAATGTACTCTGAGAAGTCATCATCCTCAGCAGCATTCACGACTGTGTTGCCACTGTTTGACGATGAGTTATGTGAGTAAACACTGTTTGAAGATACAGTTGAGGTAGTGTTTCTGGTAGATATGCGTGTAGGTATGGAAGAGAGTTTTGATGGCATATTTACACGTTTGTTAGGATTGGATTGACTGTCAGTATCCAATGCATTTCCTGTACGAGTATTAGTCTTGCCAGGAGGCTCTTTTAGGACGTCGCTATAGAGAGAACTTCCTTGATGTCTGTTTGTAGGTATATGCGTCTCTTGATGGTGAATAGTTTGGTTTTTCACACCTTCACCACCACTCGGTTTTGAGTCATTATTGAAAGCCTTTCTAGACTGAACGTCTGTGTTTGGGGTCATGTTTGCGCCATTCAAGCAAATAACTTCATTTTGGTTCTTTTTAAGGGTGCTGTTGTTCAGTGACCCGTGAAATTGCTTATCGCTTTTTGGACTAGCTGATTCAGTGGAAACTGCATCCGAAATGTGGTTAGGGCGGCTTAGCTTATCAAATTTACTTTCAAGTTTTCCAATTTTCTTGTCAAACCCTTTCATTTGTATAGTCAACTTTTCATTAAAAGATTGTAATTGTTCATTGACGTTCTCATGCCCCGAAGTGAGATCACTGCGTAGCAGTTTCACATCATTACGGATGCTTGCAGCACCATTACACCTTTCATCGTTGATTCGCAATAATGCTTTCTGGTTGCTTATCACAACAGTATTTATACCTCGTATGGTCTCATTTACTTCCACTAGTTCGCGCTTGTATTTCATAATCTCAGTTTTTAATTCCTTGACATTTTCCCTGACCATATCTGTCAAGGAAGCATTAGTCTGCTTTAACTGTATGACATCTGCTTGAATCTGGGAAATGGTGTTCTTAAGGATGTCAATTTCATGTGTAGAAGGTTGCGAGCTATTGGCAACAGTTGAGCAGTTCAACGATTGTGAATGTCTATTTAGGCTCAAAACTTCTTTCATATCGTCGAATGCAGCACCCTCAAGCACGGAGACAAGCACGTACACGTCAGATGCCAGTTTTTGCGATGTTTCCCCACTACGCGTAGATTTACGCTTCTTCATAGAAGAATTAACACCAAACGGATAATCCTCTAAAGTCTTTACTGCGCCAAATGCCAATGCACGCATTTTATCAAGATTAAGTTTGTCACTGGACAAACGTGTGATAACATGCGATATGAAATCACTCTTGGCTAGTCGATGGAACCATTCTTGTAGTTTTAACACTATACCATGATCACCATTTATTGGAGAAGTTGAAATAGCGCTGAAAAGATCTTCAACGTTCTATACGCTCATGTTGTGCAAAATACAACTGCTTGGCAATGGTCTGTGAACTAGGAGGAGAAAAGACTCTCTGTGCTGGGGAAGGTTGAGTATCGTAGTATTGTTCATTTAACCGGACTGGTCGCATTGGAGTCAGAACAGGATCCGCCATGATAACTATGCGCTTGTTTTATTGTTTTTTAAAATGACAACTTGTTACTGTTTTGTCATATGAGCGCATCGCTCATGCGTGACGATAAGCCTCTAGTGCTCTCTATCACACCGGTTCACTGTTGTATGGCGATAATTACTATCCGTAACAGTTACAAAGTCCGATACAGTGAGATGTTCTCATGAGAGTTTTCAGTCTAAAAATAGACTTTTCTATTGTGCGTCTTTAAATTTTCAATTGTTCATCCTTACATTCGCTGAATCTTTTGCACCAAAGCACCAAAATCAGAATAATTTACCTCAATGTAAGGTCCAACACTAAATCCACATATACATCCAAAAATAATTTGAAAGTATCACTTGGAAACTATCAAAAGTCAAAAATATAAGCTGATAACATACACACGTCTACCCGGTTGGATCACGTGACCATTAACAGAATAACTACTATATCGTCAAAAATTAACCCCGAATTACCTCCCTTTTGTAAGAAAAGTTCCAGATCTTCAATGAAGAGAGAATACATTATAGGCGAAATTATCTCCCCTTGTCTTAATCCGACTGAATACTCGAAGAAGTCCGAAAATGAATTACAGTGTCTAACACACGATTTAATCTTATTATACATGTCCCTTATAATTCTTAACATTTTACCCTCAATACCCGACCTATACAATTTAAACCAAAGTGAATTCCTATCTACACTGTCGAACGCTTTTTTCATGTCAATAAATGCACAGTACAGCCTATCATTGTTGTTTAAATACCTCTGCAGAGCCACACATGCTCTCGCTAATTTGTACCGCGCACGACGTAGCACGCTTTCCACTTCCGGTTTTTAACTCTGACGGCGAGTTGACCTAGTCAGGTTTATTTCAAGTTTATTTAATGCAACAGACACACGCAAGCTTGAGCCAAACACCGAAAAAAACAAAATTGTAAACACCTGCGTTTCAAAACTGAGATGTCACAGCTTTCTGAAAATAACAGAAATCAGGCCATTTGGCATGCTTACGGCGGGTGCGTCAGCAACTGATGCTGGGCGTCATTTTGGAGGCATACGATAGAAAATTCACTTCCTAACTACTCTTTTTAGAGTTACGGGGTAAGTCCAGGATCGTCTGAGATCGTTGACGTCACATAGAGACGACCGCACTCTTACGTTAACGTATCGACGTAACTGTTCAATCCCAGCAACGGTAACTGCTCGGCGGTATGGGATCGCTGCCGAGACAATCAGGAATCGTCTGAAGCAATTACACGACCCTATCCGTACCCGTAGACCGCATTCAGGGCAGATCTTAACTGCACTTACAAAGTCCAGAATAACGTCAACGTCATGCCATGGCCTGCGGTATCAAAATATTTGAAACCAATAGAGTATGTAAAGGGTAAAGTTGGCGACGGATGCGGAACAAATACCAGATTTACACGACCAACAACCTCAGAAATGCTCGATTACGAAAATGGCATGGCATCCAAGATGACGTCATTAGACGATGCATCAGAGACGGAGTGTTGCTTGCCTGAGGCGCGATGGTGAGCATTCGCGCTACTGAACTGTCTTAATGCAAAAAAGTCATTTAAAATGAAACCGTAAAATGAATAAAACACATCTTGCGTACATGTTCACATCTCTGATAATTTTGAAATCGATCCCTATGCATTTTGACGTCAAATCACGACGTGGTTTTTGGATTTTTTTCATCACCATTGTCGAACACTTACAGACATTGATCCAAAGTTTCGAAAAACACTAAGCTTTCTGCAAAATTGTGTTTGTAGACAGAATTATACACATTTGAATCCAATGTAAAGTTTCTATTTTTGCTGAGTATATATAAGTATTTAGATTTATGATTTTGACGTCTTTTTCATTTCTGTGAGAATTTATGCACAAGCTTTCTGAATCTGAATCTGAATGTATACGTCGTAGACACCAAAAATGGCTTTCACACGACGGGGCTAAATTAGTCCAAATTTCTGAGCTTCATGCGGAAGCTCGATACTGAGTCCGCGTTCACAACAGTGACACTTAATTTGTTCCACTCTTTCTGTTTATTTGACATTGGAATAGGGAAGCTGTCGATAGTTTAGAGCATTAAAAATCGGGTCGTGTGTCTGGAAACTATTTTTAGCGCTACTTTCACTATCTAACTACAATCAATATGTCAATCAACCCCCTGGAGTGTGTTACGAAATGAACAAAAAAACATGCATTCTTTAACTAACGCTAACTTATGTTTGCTTGCGCACTAATGTGCTTACATCAAAATACGCGGAATGCGCTGGAATTCAAGGTGATTATCGTGTATATTTTGATTGTAACTTCGTTTTACCGACAACTTGTTCAAACTTTCAGCAGCATATGAAAGCATCTATACATACATATGCCGAGGATTCGTTTTGATGTTCGGTGATATTAGTACGATGGGAAACAATACTTCATTAAGGATATATTTGTTACTTTTTCCATGAATTCGGACACCCTCTAAAATAATTTATTATGTATTCGGACAGCAAAAAATACAGTATAATTGTTATTTGTGTCCGGACTGTTCGAGTAAATACGGTAGGAATTCCTCCAAGTTTATTTTCCTACAGTAGTACTAAGCCTACCGAATTGTATTACAAATCACGGGGTTCTGGACTGTGGATACCCAATCGAATTAGAAACCATGGGGTTGTGGTCAATGCAATACCCAATGTTTTTTTCAAAGACCCAATTCATTTAAAAACCATGCAGTAATACCCGATTCCAAGTAAAAGCTTATCTACAACTCTGTATAATAATAATATACACCCAGCATGAAGAACAATAAACAAATAGGATAAAGTACACATCTCTTAACAGTCCATTATTGCTAGCTCAATTTGTAGAGACGCATTTTTGATTTTGCCTTTGCTGCGCACGAGTTTGAATCACGACCATGATTCTTAATATATAAAAATATATACTTCATTGAAATGGCTTTTTAGACATAAATCCTTGTCCTATGTTTATATAGACGCCTGTCATTCGATTGCGTTGTTTAGGTCAAATCTGGGTCCAAGCTTATAAAGCTTTTGAGTTGAGTCTGAGATTGTTCTCAAGCAATTCATTTGTAAGAGTTTAGCCTTTGCCTAAGATCAATTCTGACCAATCAAATGCTTGAGGGCAATTTCAAACTCAACTCAAAAGCTGTAAAACCTTAGGGCCTGGGTCCGTCTTACGAAACCTCGTACGGCAAATATTGTCGTAAGTCAGATTCTAAAATTCTGATTTTTTATTTATTTCTCCATCTAATCCTGTCTTGTGACATCTCTGTGAAATTGTCTTGAGAAATCAGAAATTAGACATATTTAAAGTTTTGACTTACGACCGTTTTTGTCGTACGACGTTTCGTAAGACGGTCTCCAGTCCGTTTCCAGTCTCTTTCAACACGTACATGTAATTTATTTAAACTTATACATGTATTTTTCAGCTTGAAAACTAATTGTTACATTTTTCGCAGGGGTTGAATACAGCCACTACGTAAAATGTAACCGTGATTATATATCATTCGTATGTTGTTAAATTTGTTACATTATCTATTGCAACACAGTACTTACTCATGATACAGGTACAGTGGTATATTTAGAAATCAGAAGAATGAGTTCTTTAAAACAATAAGTCCTTTAGACAAAAATTGAGTCCTTGAGGTTGAATTTTATTCCAATACCGCATAGCCGCAGGTTGATAGTAAACCAGAATGCGCTAGATAATTTCTCCATGGCTAGAATATAGAACGTATTTCTGATGTTGCATATTTATGATTGTACAAAGTGGAACTATTTTCTTCAGTTTAGGAATACATTAAAGACATACGTTTGGACGCCGAGTAACATGGCTTATGATTAAGCTCCGAACAGGTTGCCACTAAGATAAATATAAATCCTCAAGGTTAAAATAGATATTGTTGTTTTATATATTTCTTTTGTGTTAAGTTTTGATTAAAAAGTAACCGTTTTATTCCATTGTATTACAAACATTATTACGCCTTATCACCATTACCTCTTTTTTTTTCTTTTTTTGTTTTACAGAAATGCCTTTTTGCGCCTAGTTCAGTGGAAACGACGATGTGTTTTCCCATTAAGGCTATACGATATTAAACGAAAACGAAATGCAGTAAAATATATAAAATGGAAACTATTCGAAAATGTTAACAGTTTGTTTAAATCTGAAGAGCAAACAGTTTGAAGCTTGATCAAACACCGGGTTACCCAACGTCTGGTCTAACTCTTAACTGTATGCTACAAAATAATTGTTATAGCACAAACACGTGTACATGTATTGGGAAAGAAGTTGACGTATGTCATACTCTACTATCATGCTCTAATAAAGTGTGGTTTGATGTGACTAAAGCGGACTGTAAGTACCCGTTTAACTCTTTCCTCCCTGAAACTTTAAATGGACAATTCCAGTTTCCATTTTTGTCTTGTCCATTTCTGACTTTTAAGGGTTGTTTTTGTCAATGTTTGGCATTATGACAAACAGTGAAGACCCTGATCAGAGGGCTCCTTTCGGAGCCCTCTGATCTGGGTCTTCACTGTTTGCATATGACAAGTGTACTATTCACATGTGCACTGTTTGAAAAGGACGCCTATATGCGGGACCAGGGTTCACAGGGTTAAATGCAAACGAAACACAAACGTATTGCAATGAGATATAGAAAATGACAATTTTTTGACAATTCTGACTATACTAGTTTAATCTGAGTGGCAAACAGATTAGAGCCTGATCAGACGCCGAGTTACTCGGCGTCTGATCTGGCTCCAAACTGTTTGCAATTGAAATAATAGTTTTAGCGTAAAAGCGTTTATTGGGAAAGAACAACGTTTTTTCCACTGTAATACAGACACGCAAAAAGGTTTAGGAGGTTCTGCATTTTGACCTCTTGTATGATCATTCATGTTTTCTCAATTTAAATACAAATGGACGTTGTTGCTATACGAGTTTGATTGTGACAGGATAAATAAAACAGCACTGGATCACGCCGTTTTCACGCTGTTCGTCTTACACATAAACGTAGCATGTGTTTCAGTTTACTATTCCCAAGACGGAAGGCGAAATTCCAAAAACTTCGGTCATATCCGTAAACAGTATATTTCAACTTGTCGGAAACAGCCGGAGTATACCGAATGATAATCGCGATTTGTTATATGGGTCAAAAGAAATTTGATAGAATATTTAAGTCAGTTTGTTTATGTTAAGTAACACGTGCTCGACAGATGCTAATGCAAACCCAAACATTGAATTCTGCTGTTCGCGGGTCGACCAATTTATTGTCTGCTTCTTTTGATACACCAACATTAATTCCATTTAAAATAAAAACATTTTGTAATTTATCCATCGACTCTATACCTTCAGTACCCCAAACTCACCTGATCAATTTTGGATTTTATACAACAATTAGCGCAATATAGAATGTAAAACGTTAATTTTACCTCCTGATTCATTGAATTTCTGAAAATTTAAATGACAAATCTAGTTTCCAATTAAGTCTAGATCTAGTCCATTTACAATCACCGTATTGCGAAATGAGTGAAAATCTTACTACCGGTATATCTGCGTAATATGACAAATGTTCTATTCACAGATAATTAGCTGGACGTCGCAATGTGACTGAAATATTGTTAAAGCGACGTAAAATCATAACAAATCAAATCAAATATTCAAAGATATATAGTTTGAAACGCATTACTTGTTTGAAATGAATTAACGCGTGCTTATACTCTTTAAATTTAATCTATTCCAAACAAATTCGAGTCAGATGAGACACCGAATTACACTAGCACTCAGAATTTAAAAAAAGATCATCATCATTTTAAAAATACTACATGTACAATCATTTACATTTTATTTATGTTGCATCGCATATGGGAATAAAATTTGTTTGTCTACGACAGGCTATGGCTCAATACATACCGGACAAACAACAGTCTACGACAGGCTATGGCTCAATACATACCGGACAAACAACAGAAAGTTTTTCTGCTTTACTTGCCACTTGTTTTGAAATTATGTCAGTTATACTGCCTGCAATCTAACTTTGAAACCATATTGCAGACATCAATATTGAAGCAGGCGACAAGGAAACGGTTAGGGGTAAAATCTCACGATTAATTTGATCATGAAAGGGTTAAAGCAGCCAACTTGCAGGCTGCAGAATATATTTTTATAAAGAAAAGGTGCGGAAAAGTGTTTCTACAATGGAAAGAGTAACAATGCCGATTCAAAGCTTTAGTATGTCACAAATATTTAAGTTTTATATGCGCCTGACCAGGATTCAAACTTTTTGATGCACACAATAAAAACAATTACTAGTATATTTAATAAAACTTATTGTCTACATTTTAAAACATTTGACAGTAATAACTTGGCGTCTTATCAGAATCCAAACTTTTGGTTAAAATGTCTAAAATATAAATTTGAAAAGTAACAGAATAAGTGACACTATTTTAAGCAAACGATGTAATTGCTGTTAAAGTGGAGTATGGGGTAAAGTGTCTAAGAAAAAAAAGATAAAAATATGAATAAAAAACTTAACATTACCCATGCAGACGATCCTAAGAGCAGTTTTATCCATCATTTTGATGTCCTGTTTGAAGGTGTTTCCAATGCAACACCCAATGAACTCGGGGAAGTCAGATCTTCACACGTGATACTAATGCTACACACAAGCTCCGTGTTCTTGTTCCAGTGCAGCAGAAACAGTGTGTCTTACAGTGGAGAATCTGTTATTCTTTCCCAATAAACGCGTTTACGCTAAAACTATTATTTGCAGTGCAAACAGTTTGGAGCCAGATCAGACGCCGGGTAACTCGGCGTCTGATCAGGCTCCAAACTGTTTGCCACCAAGATAAACATGAATTATCAGAATTGTCCAAAAGTTGTTCTTTTCTACGTTTTAGTGCTTTGCGTTTGCGTACGTTTGCGTTTAAACGGGAAAGAATAACAGATTCTCCACTGTACAAAAGTAGACACAAAGCAATGCAATGGAATGTAGAAAGTGACACCTTTTTGATAATTCTAACGATTTATTTTGATCTAAATTGTCAACAGTTTTGAGCCTGATCAGACTCCGGTTTGTTCAGCATCTGATCTCGCTCTAAATGGTGTGCAGTGGATATAACTGTTTTAGCACAAACGCATTTATTGGGAAAGAGAATGTACAGCGCTCCCTCCCTACAACGACCCTCCCAACAACGATTCCCTCTTTACAACGACCCTTGTCGCAGTTCCCTAAACAGCACAATTATGCACAACCTATTCACGACTGCAATATCGTCTTCATAAAATTGGCGTCTGCTGCTTTCCTCAAAGTTACATAATTGACATTTTGACAGAAAAAAACTAAATGATGAATGACAAACAGCTTGAATCCAGATGAGACGCCGCGTGACGCGGCGTCTCATCTGAATTCAAGCTGTTTGCAAATTTTCCTCCCTATAATGACTCCATCCGAACAACGCACATAATTTGTGTCTCCCTTTGGGTGTCGTTGTAGAGAGGGAACGCTGTATATTCTTCTGTATTGACCTCCTTTTGAACAGACACAAATACAGTGGAGAATACGTTATTCTTGTCCGTTTAAACGCAAACGAAGCGCAAAGGCATTGCAATAAAACGCAAAAACCCAACATGTCGGCAATTCGGACCATTTCTTTTAATCTAGGTGAGAAAGAGTTCAAAGCCTGATAAAACACCGGTAACATGGCGTCTGATCTGGCTCCGAACAGTTTGCAAAGAGAAAAATAGTTAAATGTAAACGCGTTAATCGGGTTAGAATAAAGTCTTTTCCACTGTAAAAGCATTTAGAGTCCTATGACTTGACTCCAAAATGCGCTATACTTGTTCCCACACATTGCAAAATTTTACTCACTGGCCCCTAAAAATTGAAATAGATATTTCAAGTTTGAAATTAAGACTTGTTTACAGTTGTTTTATACAATGTATTGAACAAAATGGCAAACAACGCTGATCCAGGTCAGAGTCGGAGAAAGAACATGGTCACAAGCTCGGTCCAAGAACTCTGTCAAAGTAAGTTAAATTGCCAAAATGCGTTTATTGATACTAAAATGCTTTTTATTGTTGTATGTAAACGTTTAATTATACTAATACAAACATTTGAAAATAGCATGCACCCTTCCGATATTCTCGCACACCACATTCTGTTTCTCTAGCTGACAGATAATGTGGACATGCATTTTCTATAACTCACCTCAAAGATCATAGCCACAGTAATCTGGAAATGATATGGGACACTTCGCCATTCACAAAATTACTAAAACACACATGATTTGTTTCCCTAACTAGTTTGATATTGAACGTATTGTCCGGACAAGTTGCTTTTACAACTGAGGTCAAAGGTCGAGGTCCAGATCATAGTGACCTGATCATAGTTCACTGTATAAAGTTCAAACTCTTTTCAACTTAAAGGCGTATTTATAAAGGCGTATCTACTAAGTAATGGGTTAAGAACAAGAGCCTAAAATTTTAAACTTTATAGAAGACGCTATTTTTCCAAGCAGGCGACAGTATGGCAATGAATATGTCAGATGAACGCTTCCAACTATCATGCGGAAAATTATAACAAGTAATATTTTTAAAAATGCTGTATAGATGTGTGTGCAAAATGTATGAAATTGAAGGGTTTCAAAAAGTTGTAATATATTTGAGTAAAAAGCAAAATCTATATTTACAGAAAATTTCAAACAATAATTCAAACCTTATCCTGCTGATCGAAGATTCTCGCACTAATCTATTGTTCTTTAATTATATCAAACTCCACTCATGGAGTTTCTTGAAACAAAATATACTTGAACAGATGGCATATCTAAACACAGAATACTTTCGTTTGTAACAGTATGGGTCTGTTAATTTGTTGTACAATTCATATCCAGTAAAAATTGTGAAAGTACATACATTGTAGCTCAGCCTGTCCCCAACCCCACCCCCTGCATAACCAGATCATTCGGATTTAAGCACTTGCCTTTTAGCCTAGATTTCTGATCATTATTTAACCTAGCTTTCTGACCATTTGTCATTTGCTGAACATATGAAAATGCTGGTCTAAATAGATATTATTCAGCCCCGCTGAAAAATATGTTATTTTTTTTCAGACAAACAGTGCATGGTTACATGTAGTTGAAGCTGTTAAGAGTAACACAGAAAATGAACGTCACTTGCTACAGAGGAACACGCCGTCTGAATTTCCTGCTTGTTTAGCTCTAAGCTATTCCAGATGCCATTTAGTTTATCTAAACATTATTTAACTCCTACCGTTTCTATCCACAGGCGGTGAACGGACGTTCTTATTAGTTGCCAATGATCGAATGAAGTGTAGAAGTGTACCTGTTTACGCCTACGCTTCGATAACCTGTCCGCCAGTAGCATGCACTGACCGTTATTCTGTTATACTATTGCCCGTTTTGAAATTGTCGTCTGCAAAATTTATCAAATTTAATTATATACCTTTCTTAAGAAAAGAAACTGATAGACGAGTCTCAAACAGTTTGGATCCAGATCAGACGCCGCGTTACGCGGTGTCTGATCTGGATCCAAATTGTTTCCATCAGACAGCAGAGTCGTTACCAGCAAGCAAATGGTTAATATGGGGTATTTACATAGAAAAGAAAACACTCAAATTAAAGCAAATTTTTAGCAATAACTTGCATATGGCATTTAAAAATATGATCGGTGCAAAAACACCCTCAAGAAAAATCACTATTCTTTGTCTTTTTTCATCCCCTTTTTTCAACTTCGGCCTAATTCAGAGTATATCTATTTTAAAACTTCGTTCCAAATATTTACACATTTATTTAAGAAACGAAGTGATTTTTATCGGCGTTGAAGTGAAAGGAATGACAGACAATTATCGGCAAGATTCATGGTAAATTTGCCGATAATTTTCTGTCGTTCATTTCGCTTGAACGCCGAAAAAATCTGTTCATTTCTTATGTTAACAATGTATTTGCTGTAATTTTTTAATATTAGATTAACATTTTGCAAGTATGTATGTATGTTTAATCCATATTAGAGGTTGATAACACGAATGATGTGTACCCTATCAGAAACAGGCATGACCGAATTACTGAAACTGCGTACATTCAAAAGCAAAATAATAAGTTCCATTGTTTACATTCTAAGATAAACAACTTTGACAGTTTGGCGCGAAAATGCCGATTTGACGTAATTTGGAAGTGATGTCATTTTTAAAGTAGGATAAATATATCGTTTTTTTCGCATAAAGGAATGCAGACAGTTGCTGTTTATAAGGTATGTCAATTTTCTTGCAATTTATCTCATTAATAAAGACGAATTTTAGTCGGGAATCATGGTTTATAGATCGGTAAAAAACAAATTTTGAAAAGATCCGCCGAATGTTTGCTGTCTAAGTTCCAAAGATTAATTCGCGAATGAAAACTGCATATGCCCCGCCTCCTCTTCGAAACTTTTCCATATATCCCGCCCTCTCGAGAAACGGTGTTTATACGAAATGAACAGCATTTTTGTCAATGGAATTGAATTGGGCGAATGTAAATATTACACACTTAAAAAAATACACGTCAAATAACAGTTACATGTACCTCAATGTCTTGGGGTTAGAGCCAAACATTGTGCACGCCCCCTTGCACCGGCTTTCAATTTTCAACTATATAATCTGGTATAATGAACAAAACGAAAATAATATTAAAAGACTAAATGTAGCTCAGTGTTAAGTAGCTCAGCAGCCAGTAGCCCAGCACTCAATAGCCCGGTAGTAAATAACTCAGTGTTAAGTAGAGCAGCAGTTTGTAGTCCAGCACTCAATAGCCCGGTACTTAAAGCCGCATTGTGTTTTTGAGAAACCTGCATAAAACGGTTATTTGGGGTCCCATTTGAACTACGTGAGACATGTTTCTTTCACAAAAACCGGTTTTATCTAAGAAATTCGCTTTTTAAATTTTATTTATAATATTTTGGTGCTGCACAAATTAAAAAGCCTCCCTTGTGAATAGAAAGAAGGACAACTCTGTAAATACAGGGCTCCAGATAACGGAAATATTTCGAAAACTAAAATCTTTATTTCTGCTTTTAAACCCAATGTTGTCATACTCATTAAAATTGTCTCGAAGAGACGGTTTAATCAGTAGTAACACCATAGCATTCGGTGCTGAAATGAGTGAGAAAATGTTAGATTAGTTCAGATTACTCTCGCTTACATCTATAGCTGGAGCACTGAAAATGACCCTGTTAACCCTTATTCTGCTGCACAGACGTCTGCTTTGACATTGTCGTCTGCAAAATGTGTTCAGTTTAGAGTTATGCATTGTTTTATTTAAACAAACCTTAAGACGAGTGTCAAACAGTTTGGATACAGATGAGAAGCCGCGTTACGCGGCGTCTTTTTAGATTCAAATAGTTGGTAAACTCCGTAAAATTACGACCAGTAGGCACAGGGTTAAACACTATGAGATCGAATAACAACGTGTACATTTTTATTCACGGTGGGTAAACGATTAAAACAAACTACGGAGAATCTATACCTTGAGCTTGCTGAAAATGACTGTTTCAGCCTTGTCCGCTCTCTAACTCAAACACTTCTTTTTGGATCTTCACCAAACTTGCTACAAATGTTTATTAATATGGAATCTAGGTCAGGTTCCATAACTAGCAAATTCGCATCAGGCATGTCTGAGTTATTGCCCTTGAATAATTAAAAAATGACTGTTTCAGCATTTTCTGCTCTCTAACACAAACACTTTTTATTGGATCTTCACCAAACTTGCTGACAACGTGTATTGGTATTAAATCTAGGTCAATGAAAATAATCGAATACAGTTGAATAAAAATCCTTCAAGAGGTAAAGGAGAAATGGAGTGGTCATTTATTACTTAACTTATTACCAACACGGCTAAGATAAAGCACATGCAACCATTGACCAAATATTTGGCTAAAAATAGAATAAAAACTGGTCCTTTTACAGAGTGGACAGGGAAAAAATAAGGATAAAATAGCAAAATTTTAGTCATTCAAGGGCAATAACTCCAACATGCCTTGTGCGATTTTAGTAGTTAAGATGATTGACCTAGATTTAATATTAATAAACATTTTCAACAAGTTTGGTGAATATCTGATAAAAATTGTATGTGTTAGAAAGCGAAAAATGCTGAAACAGTCATTTTTTAATACATAAAGGGCAAAAACTCAGATATGCCACATGCGATTTTTGTAATAATCAAACTTTACCTAAATTTTATATAATTAAACATTTTCAGCAAGTTTAGTGAAAATCCGATAAAAACTGTATGTGTTAGAGTGCAAAAACGACTGAACCAGTCATTTTATTGTAATAAACAGGCAATAACTCAGATAAACCTTATGTGATTTTAGTAGTAATCAAACTAAACCTTGATATTAAAATAATAAACATTTTCAGCAAGTTTGGTGAATATCAAATAAAACGTATTTGTGTTAGAGTGCAAAACTTGCTGAAAACAGTCATTTTTTAATACATAAAGGGCAAAAACTTAGATATGCCACATGCGATTTTAGTAATAATCAAACTAGACCTAAATTTTATATGAATAAATATTTTCAGCATGTTTGGTGAATATCCGATAAAAGCTGTTTGTTTTAGAGTGCTAAAATGACTGAAACAGTCATCTTTTATTAATTAACAGGCAAAAAACTCAAAAACACTTATGCGATTTTAGTAGTAATCAAACTAAACCTTGATTTTATATCAATGAACATATTCAGCAAGTTTGTGGAAGATCGGATAAAAAATAGTTGAGTTAGAGTGCGGACAAAAAAGTGTGTTAGTCGAACTGACTGATGGATGGACGGGCGGAGGTAGATACGGTTGCCCCCCGTGAAGTTGAATTCGGCTGTATCACGTGATACTAAGCCGTGTGGTAATGTTTATGTCAGACGTTCTATTTTCGGTTTGTTATGATTTTAAATCGCCCATTTTGGTGATCTAGGTCCGTCTTCATCATTTCATAGATCAGTTTGGCCCATAAGAATGTTCAAACATTATTATTAACCGTTATTGTATTTCAGGCATTAAGAAAAGGTCTGAAAACACAATGGGACTTTAATAGGTCAGTGTTAAGTAGAGCAGCAGTCGGTAGTCCAGCACTCAATATCCCGGTAGTTAATACACGGAATTATACAAAAGTGTATAATTCTGTGGTTAATAGTTCAGTGTTAAGAAAATCAGCAGTCGGTAGTCCAGCACTCAAAAGCCCGGTAGTTCAGTGTTAAGTAGAGCAGCAGTCTGTAATCCAGCACTCAATAACCCGGTAGTTCAAAGCTTAGTGTTATTTTGATAAGCAGTTGGTAGTCCAGCACTCAATAGCCAGGTACTAAACAGTTCAGTGTTAAGTACAGCAGCTGTCAGTAGTCCAGCTCTCAAAAGCCCGGTAGTAAAAAGCTCAGTGTTAAGTTGATAAATAGTTGGTTGTCTAGCACTCAATAGCCCGGTAGTAAAAAGGTTCAGAGTTAAGTAGAGAAGCAATCGGTAGTCTAGCACTCAATAGCCCGGTAGAAAATAGCTAAGTGTTAAATAGAGCAGCATTCTGTAGTCCAGCACTCAATAGCCCTATAATAAATAGCTCAGTGTTAAGTAGCTCAGCATCCAGAAGCCAAGCACTCAAACCCGGTAGTAAATAGCTAAGGGTTAAGTAGAGCAGCAGTCGGTAGTCTAGCACTCAATAGCCCGTTAGTAAATAACCCAGTGTTAAGAAACTCAGCGGTAGTTTTAAATAGTTCAGCTGTCAGTAGCCCTGCACTCATTAGCCCGGTAGTAAATACCTCAGTGTTAAGAAACTCAGCAGTTGGTAGTCAAGCACTCAATAGCCCGATAGTAAATAACTCAGTTTTAAGTATTTCAGCTGTCAGTAGCCCAGCACTCATTAGCCCGGTAGTTAATAGTTCATGGTTAAGTAGAGCAGCAGTCGGTAGTCAAGCACTCAATAGCCCGGTAGTAAATAACTCAGTTTTAAGTAGCTCTGCAGTCAGTAGCTCAGCACTCAATAACCCGGTAGTTAATAGTTCAGTGTTAAGTAGAGGAGCAGTCGGTAGTCAAGCATTCAATAGCCCGGTAGTAAATAGTTCAGTGTTGAGTAGCTCTGCAGTCAGTAGCTCAGCACTCAATAGCCCGGTACTAAATAGCTCAGTGTTAAGTTGAGCGGCAGTCTGTAGTCCAGTACTCAATAGCCCGGTAGTTTAGTAGTTCAGTGTTAAGTAGCTCAGCAGTCTGTAGTCCAGCACTCAATAGCCCGGTACTAAATAGCTCAGTGTTAAGTTGAGCGGCAGTCGGTAGTCCAGTACTCAATAGCCCGGTAGTTAAAATCTCAATGTTAAGAGGCTCAGCAGCCAGTAGCCCAGCACTCAAACCCGGTAGTTAATAGCTCTGTGTTAAGAAGCTCAGCAGTCAGTAGCCCAGCACGCAAACCCGGTAGTAAATAACTCAGTGCTTAGTAGCTCAGCAGCCAGTGGCAAAGCACTCAATAGCTCGGTAGTAAATAGCTATGTGTTAAGTAGCTCAGCAGCCAGTAGCCCAGCACTCAAAAGCCCGGTAGTAAATACCTCTGTGTTAAGTAGCTCAGCAGTCAGTAGTCCTGGACTCAATAGCCCGGTAGTAAATAGCTCTGTGTTAAGTAGCTCAGCAGCCAGTAGCCCAGCACTCAATAGACCGGTAGTAAATAGCTCTGTGTTAAGTAGCTCAGCAGTCAGTAGCTCAGCACGCAAACCCGGTAGTAAATAGATCAGTGCTTAGTAGCTCAGCAGCCAGTGGCAAAGCACTCAATAGCTCGGTAGTAAATAGCTCTGTGTTAAGTAGCTCAGCAGCCAGTAGCCCAGCACTCAATAGCCCGGTAGTAAATACCTCTGTGTTAAGTAGCTCAGCAGTCAGTAGTCCTGGACTCAATAGCCCGGTAGTAAATAGCTCTGTGTTAAGTAGCTCAGCAGCCAGTAGCCCAGCACTCAATAGACCGGTAGTAAATAGCTCTGTGTTAAGTAGCTCAGCAGTCAGTAGTCCTGGACTCAATATCCCGGTAGTACATAGTTCAGTGTTAAGTAGCTCAGCAGTCAGTAGCCCAGCACTCATTAGCCCGGTAGTTTAGTAGCGGTAGTAAATACCTCTGTGTTAAGTAGCTCAGCAGTCAGTAGTCCTGGACTCAATAGCCCGGTAGTAAATAGCTCTGTGTTAAGTAGCTCAGCAGCCAGTAGCCCAGCACTCAATAGACCGGTAGTAAATAGCTCTGTGTTAAGTAGCTCAGCAGTCAGTAGTCCTGGACTCAATAGCCCGGTAGTACATAGTTCAGTGTTAAGTAGCTCAGCAGTCAGTAGCCCAGCACTCATTAGCCCGGTAGTTTAGTAGCTCAGTGTTAAGTAGAGCAGCAGTCGGTAGCCCAGTACTCAATAGCCCGGTAGTTAATAGCTCAGTGTTAAGTAGCTCTGCAGTCAGTAGTCCAGCACTCAATAGCCCGGTACGAAATAGTTCAGTGTTAAGTAGCTCAGCAGTCGGTAGTCCAGCACTCAATAGCCCGGTAGTAAATAACTCAGTTTTAATTAGTTCAGCAGTCAGTAGCCCAGTACTCAATAGCCCGGTAATTAATAGCTCAGCAATCAGTAGTTCTGGACTCAATAGCTCGGTAGTAAATAGCTCAATGTTAATAGGCTCAGCAGCCAGTAGCCCAGCACTCAAAAGCCCGGTAGTAAATAGCTCTGTGTTAAGTAGATCAGCAGTCAGTAGTCCTGGACTCAATAGGCCGGTAGTAAATAGCTCTGTGTTAAGTAGCGCAGCAGTCAGTAGTCCTGGACTCAATAGCCCGGTAGTAAAAAGCTCAGTGTTAAGTATTTCAGCAGTCAGTAGCCCTGCACTCAATAGCCCGGTAGTTTAGTGGCTCAGTGTTAAGTAGAGCAGCAGTCGGTAGCCCAGTACTCAATATTATAGCCCGGTAGTTAATAGCTCAGTGTTAAGTAGCTCTGCAGTCAGTAGCCTAGCACTCAATAGCCCCGTAGTAAATAACTCAGTTTTAAGTAGATTAGCAGTCAGTGGCTAAGCACTCAATAGCCCCGTAGTACTTTTATAGAGCCCGGTAATGAATAGCTCAGTGATAAGTTGCTCAGCAATCAGTAGCCCGGTAGTAAATAGCTCAGTGCTAAGTAGCTCAGCAGCCAGTGGTCCAGCACTCAGTAGCCCTGTAGTAAATAACTCAGTTTTAAGTAGATTAGCAGTCAGTGGCTAAGTACTCAATAGCCCCGTAGTACTATTATAGAGTTCAGTGTTAAGTAGCTCAGCAGTCAGTAGCACAGAGCCCAATAGCTCGGTAGTAAATAGCTCAGTTTTAAGTAGTTCAGCAGTCAGTAGCCCATCACTCAATAGCCCGGTAGTAAATAGCTCAGTGTTAAGTAGCTCAGCAGTCAGTATTTAGCAACTTATATTCCAGTAATAAATACTAGGAGTGTAACACTACGGCAATATAATTATTGTTTGTTTATAAATTATTTTGCAATACGCCTCTTTGCACTACCTATTGAAATATTCCATATCTTTTTTTAGCACAAACGAGAGGGGATGTCCTATTAATTTGAAGGTAATGCTGTCGCAAATATAACATTCACAGCAAATGTCTATGTTAATTTAGACCCTCCCTCATATCCAAAACACTCATTTTATCCTTTTTTCAAGGTTAACTTCTAGCCAAGTTTTGTACTTACAAGTTGCCACAATATATTGCAATACAGTTCCTTTGCAATTCGGTTTTCACTGTATTATAACGCCCTAATAAGTATTGTAGCTCAGCAATTACTAGCTCAGTAGCCAAGCATTAAAAAGCCCAACAGTCAGTAGCCCGGCAGCCAGTAGCCCGACAGTAAGTAGAACAACTTCACTAGCCCAGCAATAAGAGACTGAACAAAATGTATCCATGTAGTAAGCGGTCCAGCAGCCAATAGCCTAGCTGTCAGTAACCCTACAGTGACTATCCCAACTGTCACCTATCGAGTCGCCAGTATTCCAGAATTCAACAACTTAACAGTCAGTAACCCAGCAGTCATTAACCATGCAGTCACCCAATCTGCATTCAATAACGAAGCAGTCGCTAACTAAACAATAAGTAATCCAGCAGTCATTTATTTAACAGCCAACGACCCAGTAGTCGTGAACCATGCAGTTACTAACCCTGCAATCAGTTACTAAGCAGGCGATAGCCAAACAGTCAATACTTTAGCAGTCAACAACAATGAAGTCACTAGCCCTGCATTCACTAATCCCGTACTTCAAACCGTAATCAAACATGCCAAAAGCAACTTACTATGCAGTTACTTACTTAGCAGTCACTAACTAAACAGTCAGTAGCCCAGCATTCAATAACCATCAAGTTACTAACTAAGCAGTCAAAAACCCAGCAGTCAAACTTCAATAGCCCAGCAGTCAGGAGCCAGGAATTTACTTACCTTGCAGTCCAACAGTAACTATAGGCATACATTTACTTACTAAGCAGTTATTATTACTAGGCATCCAGTAAACCAGCAGTTAGGTTTCAGAAGCCAGTGGTCCAGCAGCCAATAATTGAACAGCAGAACAGCACCCATTGTCCCAATAACCCTGCAGCCAATAACTCAGCAATAAGTTTAGAAGTAAATAGTACGATTGTCAGCAGTCTTGCAGTAAGTTGCAGTCAATAGCCCAGCTGTCAGTACGGATCAGCAGACAGTAGTCCGGCAGTCAGCTACCGGGCTGTAAGTTAGCCGGTAGACAGTTGCCCGGCAGTTTATATACAGTGATCTCTCTCTACAACGACATCCAATGGGAGACACAGAGTGTGTGTGTTGTTCGGAGGGAGTCGTTATAGGGGGGGGGGGGGATTAAGACTTGGCTTACATTTGCAAACAGCTTGAATCCAGATCAGACGCCGCGTAACGCGGCGTATGATCTGGATTCAAGCTGTTTGTCACTCGTCATTTTAATTATGTATTCTATCAAAATCTCCACTTATATGTAACTGTGAGGGAAAACAGCAGACGACAAAATTTAGCAGACGATATTTGTGCAGCAAACGTGTTAGACATAGGTGTCCCATTTAGGAAATTGTGGCAAGGGTCGTAGGAAGGAGGGGTCGTTGTTGGGAGGGTCGTTGTAGAGAGGGAACACTGTATTTGCAAACAGTGAATATCTCAGTTTTTAAAAGCCTGAGGGTATGTGACTGGACTGCAACTAGCCAGACAATAAGCGACCCTTATAACCATAGGGGCCTTGAACGAAAAATTTATTCAAATCTATATATAGTACATGTATATACAAGGGAAATAACTCGAACCCGATCAGAAACCTGACCTCCTGTGTTCGACAGCCCATGAAATAAAAGAATGTCCTCTTTCACGCAATATTTGTCTTGGTACATAGAGTTAGAAGTCTAATATTTTGAAATGCCATAAACTTAAGATCAATGTTATAGAAAGTAAATATCTAATTTCCATATCTGGGCGACACAAAAACCGCCCTAGCAGAATAATAACATGGTAACATGGTAACATAAATATCAAAACATGACGTGACACCAAAAAGAGGATGAAGAAGGGAGGTGGTGGTTGTAACGAAAAATCGGTCAGTGACCTTCGAGTTCCGAGAGCAAACACAGAATGAGTTTGCTGCTCTCTGATTGGTTCGATCACATCTCCCTGCCTACTCCACTGACTGGTAATTACCGGAATGATGGCAAATGTACAGAAATGGTGAATAATTACACATAAATCCTTTTATGTTGGCATAAAATATATTTATGTTGCATTGCCCACTTAGGCTTAAGATCCACGCAGTACCGAACTCACTTGTATGGAAAATAGAAGACAAATACGTAATGTATGTTTGTCAATGGGCATTTTATTTGAAATGCAATAAACTTAAGATCAATGTTATAGAAAGTAAATATCTAATTTCCATATCTGGGCGACACAAAAACCGCCACAAGTGAAACGACCGCAATAGCCCAGATGAGAGAAGGTATAGTAGTGGATCAAATGAAGCAAAGTAAAATAAAACTAGGTTATCCTAAAGTAATGATAATTTGCCAAAGAATAGCTGTGTACATAGTCTGCTGACTGGAATAGTACAGGGTAACATGAAGAAACCCAATAGTGTGTAGGTTACAACACACAAACTTTGCTAACATCATGAGCTGACAATTCTGTATCAATGGCCATCCTAACCCGTGTTTGAACTGGAAATAAAGGCACAGGGCAAAGAGTTATTTTGAATAAATATTTTAAGAAAATATATCAAAGCATAATAAACTGCGGCAAATTATGTACAGGTGCAAGGAAAAGAATAGCCATCTCATCATTTTATACCCTCAAGAACTGTGTTGCCCGTGAAAGCGACTAGTCATACTTTCAAATAACAGGTGGGAGATATATTATATACACATGTACAATGATACATGTACATAGGACTTGTTGTTCTTAAGCGCGGAAAGGCTGCCTCCACTGTCCAAACCGCACTCAATGACGGACAGGTTTAGCTGTCTGCATAGGTCAGGACAATAAGTAATAAGCTATTAAATTGAAAGCAATATGATTATGAAATAACACTCAAATGGTTATGAGCAATACTGTAATTTAAAACACTAGAGCCAAGCGTGGAAAGGCTGCCTCCACAGTCCAAATCTACGCTTGACACAAGAAAAGATGAAACCTTGCAGGACTAGCTGTCTCCACAGTCTAGACCAGCAAAGTTATGTGCTGACAAGTTGAAAGCCACATAAAATAGCATAGACAAAATAATATCAAATCAAAATTAAAAAGCCATGCGCAGAAAGACTGCTTACCAGTCCAAAAAGCCTAACATCAAAAAACGTGGATGCATACAATAATATAAATGCAAAATACAAAAGCCAAGGAGAGGCTGCCTCCACAGACCAAACCGGCACTCAAGTGGAAAGTGAAATGCTAACCAGGTATATGAAACATTAAACGTGTTTCGATAATATACTCACTGGCTATAGACTAATAGTGTGTTGCGTATAGTAGTAGGGCAGACTTTTTTTTACACACTCTCCCTAGTAAACAGTCCTTTGGTTCTATTCTAGGAGCATGATACAAATAATTCACAATGTAAATTGAAAATACATAAAGGTGTAATGAGTTGAGCCTTTACTTAATAATATCAAAAGCGATTACTTCGGAACTAACTTATTACTGTCTAAGTCGACAATTGTCCCTTTCTCTGCGTCTCACAGTAGAAAGGAAAATTGTAAACATTGTAAATTTGTGTATATGCGAATACTTAAGTGGGTGTCCTCACTCTATAATATAGTTCCAAAAATGAGACTACATGTAGTTCCTAAGGGTAAAGTATAACACAAGTGCATGTATCTACACCGCAAATGATCCAGTCCCTGTCTCGCACAGTGGAAAGGAAAATGGCAAACATGGGCAGATATAAGTTGTGTATCGGTAGACAGAAATGCTGAATGGATTCAGCTCTCACCTAATGTACCATAAAAACAGGGTGACATGTCGTGCACAAACATGTAACACAATAGGAGAGCCAGTCCCTGCCTCAAACAGTGGAAAGGCAAATGCACACCTGGTCATACAGTTTAATGAAATATACCGGTGAAAAGGGTGCTAAATGAGCTGAAGAGCATCTTCAGTCAAGTCCACATGCTACCTATAAAGTTTTATCACATGTATCTCGTGTTAAATTCACATTATTTTAGCCTTTAAATGACCTTGACTTTGTTGGAAATGACCCAAGACGAAGTTGTACTGAGCCCAAGAGCTTCTTGATCATAAGTTGATGTGAGTACAATACCAAATATAAGGTCTATGCTAGGGACATCTTACATAAAATCTTGATTGCCTAAAATTAATTATAAAGCTACATGCTCACATGTAAATGGAGGAAGTAAAATTATATTATCCGTAGTGACTGCCAATATTTTGACCGACAGGTTAAACTTAAACAACTACTACAGTATAGGTTGCACATGAAATTCCTCTCTGTCCCATGACATAATAGTTTTAGTATGTCATAGTTCGTTGTGGCATTCCGAAGGTATGCAATAATCAAATTTATTTATTAAAGCAATTGCTTTGAAATTTAAGCTCACTTTCCATATCGATGTATCTTAAACCATAAAAAAATAATAATAACAATTATAATGATGTTTGAGTTGACCGTAATTAGAGCATTAACTAGCCCTAAGAAAATTTGACATACAGTACTTGTTAAGCTGGTTATATCAAGAAATAAAGTCCTAATCTAAAGAATGTGCTGGGTACTGAGTAGTTATAGTTTTTTTTTATAGTACTGTGATAATTTCGAATATATGATCTATGTATGGATACATCCTGAAATCCAGAATTAAGGTGTATTGGTTGTGCTACTCCGTCTCTTCAAAATGAAAATAACATTTACCCTATCAATACATAATATCTATAAATTTATATTTTGATTATGATATTACAAGACAATTCAGATACAAACAGACACGTGTATAGCCATGTATGACTAAATTGCTCACATACAAAATTTGTCAGTGATGTGGCCGATTCGCACAAAAAAACAATTTTATGAGGAAATGTACCCATTTAGCAATATCGAGTTACATAAAATAATACCACGTGGATGTTGGGCCTCATCTTCACGGACAAACTTAGATGTTGAACACAATTTCCAAACTCATGTTATATGAGATTGAAGACAGTTGGTGCTTTAATCCTCTTCACTTATTTGACAATAAAATGTACAAGAAAGCATAGCTCAATGAGATTTATGGTATACATATAGGTATGCAACACACTTGATACCCTGAATTTGTATTATAGTCTTTGGCAATCTGTTTCCATGAAGCAACTCGCCACAATGTATTGGAGTATGTCTTTAGACAATCTTCAAAGTTATGCCCTGGTTCATATTAATAGTCTGTACTCTGTAGCATATGTCTGATGGTTATGGTAGCTGGTAAACAGTTACACTCTCATGTACGTGGAGAAGGCAACCCGTTATAAGCAGAAAGTGGCTGGCCATACCACAATCAGTAACTGTAGGGCCATGTAGTGTCCACAGACGCTTGTCCGTTGACAGATTGGTGTTCACATCCTCTGAAAATATTGCCAAAAGATATAATGGTAATTAGTGATCTCATAATTACAAATCTGCGATAATCGCAGTAGGAAAAGTTGAACCCATAAATACACTTAGACAAGACTAGTGATATACACTTGTAATCTCAGGCAAATTAGCCCTCTAGATATAAGCGCAAATATTGTAATCACAGAGAAACTGTGGCATACATAAAGGGAGTGTCAGGTAATCTGTCCCTGATAAATACATGTACATAACATACAAGTCAGCACCAGGGGAAAGTAGAGCAAGTAAAGTATGCCGTGTACAAAATGTATAATGTGGGAGCAACTGCATTTATTTAATTTTGTAATCAAATTTCACAAAGAGTGAGTCGAGAGGCAATGTGAGAGCGACATGCCTGTTCGAGCCATAGGCATTTAGATCATTTTTAATTTAAGTCTTTTATGTATTATTTTATTACTATTATTATTTTGCTGCAGTAATCACACAGATAAACTGTCCCCAACATGGTGCAAATGTAGCAAAACTGACTATGATGCAAACTACATATTGTAGCAACAATAATAATACAACGTAACTCGTACAAAATTGTATAAGTAAAACCAATTTGGGAAACAAGGCGACAACCCAACAATAATATTGAATTTGAAAGCTGGCGCCATGCGTAGTACATGTATATGTACTTCGATCTTTAAAAGGATCAAAATGAACTGTGTAAAAACCAAGTGACGAATCGAGCCTTGGTTAAAACGTTAGGAAAATAATCATGAAAAAAAATACAACTAATAAAGTAATACTTTTATGAAAAACTGCATAGACGAGACGTCAAAACGTCGATGACGTCAGCCACGACGTTATTTCCATTGACGACCGAGGAGCCGAAAGGCGAAACTAGTTTAGGAGAGTAGCTTAATGTTTTATTAAATATATATATATATTATTTTTTTTAAAACAAAGGCAAATGTTAATTAAATATGTTTTAAATAAGGGCATAATCTTGCTCTTTTTTTGTTGTTGATATGTAACCAAACTTGTACCGGACCGACTTTTGTCGGACCTTTGCATTTCGGTTTATAAATATAACTATAGTAATATATTTATTAAAAATAAATAAATAAGCCATGAACAAAATGTACAAACCACAAGGCTCGTTGAACCAACTTTACCAAGCAGGTGTATACAATAACATATATATTCTTAACCATATTATGTGGCTGTAAATCAACGTTCTATATTGGCAAAGTCAGCCGACATTTCTAGTCAAACCTGCGTGTCGTGGAAGTCTTTAGCCGCCAGACAGATGTCGTCTGCGCATGCACTTGCTGCACATCTGATGTTTCCGATTGACCTACCCAGATGGGCACTCTGTAGGCGTCGCAGAAGAGGGTTTACATATGCTTTGTAGAGATCTGTACTAAGGATACCACTCTGTCTTACTCCTTGATGAACTCCAAACAAGGTAGAGGTTTCGTCTTTCCATTTGACTGCTGATTTGGAATCTTCGTGGAAGCTGTTTACAAGTGACCAGAGCTTATCATTCACACCAAGATGGTTCAATCTTCTCATGAGATGGTTATCGTCCACAACAATTGTTTACGATACACGCCTATGACGTCACGGCGTTGTTTTTCCAGGATAAAATTTCCGATAAAAAACTTGAATTATCTAGTGAATAAGTCCATTAACGCTCGAATACATACAGCGTTATTGTTGTTGATAACCGATAAATACTAAGCTGTAAACTGTTGTGGATAAAATGGATCCGAACAACTTGCAAAAGGAGGATTTGTAACGAAAAATCGGTCAGTGACCTTCGAGTTCCGAGAGCAAACACAGAATGAGTTTGCTGCTCTCGGATTGGTTCGATCACATCTCCCTGCTTACTCCACTGACTGGTAATTACCGGAATGATGGCAAATGTACAGAAATGGTGAACAATTACACATAAATCCTTTTATGTTGGCATAAAATATATACAAAGCCAGCGGTGACGGGATTTGTTTTAACGGAAATATTAGACTTCTAACTCTATGTACCAAGACAAATATTGCGTGAAAGAGGACATTCTTTTATTCCATGGGCTGTCGAACACAGGAGGTCAGGTTTTCTGATCGGGTTTGAGTTGTTTCCCTTGTATATACTATATATAGATTTGAATACATTTTTCGTTCAAGGCCCCTATGCTTATAACAGCCCATTCCAGCAGTCAGTATCCAAGCAGTAATCAAATGGTGGTCCATAGCCCGGTTGTAGGTCGCCGAGGCTCTATTAGTGGTTCAGCAGTCAGTTGTCCGAAAGTAAGTAGCCCTGTTGTCAATAACCCAAATATAATCTACTTTTGAAGGTCAGTTTACACAGATTTTACTGTTGAAAATTTATAAGCATTTAGTGGTCTTAAAAGAGGGGCTCTACATGTACAGTGAAACCCCTCCAAACCGGAACCTCTAAAAACCGGAATTCTCTCTAAACCAGACAAAATCTTTGGTCCCGTTTCCAACCTTCTTTATTTTTACCTATTACACCAAACTACGCCTTTTTACGTATTTGGTTTATTCCTACACTAAAGAAAATAGTTTATACATTCTAGCAGATTTAGTGTCTGTACTGTTTTAAGTGTCATACATTAGTCTCATCATCATTGTTTGGATATTGCAGCACACATCTAGCAAAGAACCAGGGCCTAATCAACTCGTACACACAAATACCCCTAAACTGAAACTCAAAGTGACGAAATTATAGACCATGATGATGTTACATCAAATTAAAAAACAAATTCTCCTTTATGAACAATACATGCACAGATGCTAGATCCCTGTCTCAAGGAACATTGGATGCTTTGATGAGAATCAAGTCTAATTCCAAAAGCCTCACTGATAAGGACTTTGAAGCTATACTTGAATGCTTCAAAGCATCATAGAACAGGGACACGGAGCTTTAGAGAATTCAATAACAATTACATTTGTAACTGCTGTTGCTTTAAGCCTTCATTAAAGAACAAATAAAAGAAATTATATGGTTAATATTTTCTTTAAATTTCCCCCTAATTGACCCAAAACGACGCATTTTTTCCCCTTCTGTGGGTAGCGGGTTTCTTCCTCTATTGGTTAAAAAAAGCCCTGCGAGCTATTAGTGGTTCAGCAGTTAGTTGTCCGAAAGTAAGTAGCCCTGTTGTCAATAACCCAAATATAATCTACTTTTGAAGGTCAGTTTACACAGATTTTACTGTTGAAAACTTATAAGCATTTAGTGGTCTTAAAAGAGGGGCTCTACATGTACAGTGAAACCCCTCCAAACCGGAAACTCTTAAAACCGGAATTCTCTCTAAACCAGACAAAATCTTTGGTCCCGTTTCCAATCTTCTTTATTTTTACCTATTACACCAAACTACGCCTTTTTACGTCTTTGGTTTATTCCTACACTAAAGAAAATAGTTTATACATTCTAGCAGATTATAGCTTAACGCAGGTTGGAAGTAAAGCAGAATGCGCATCAAGACGCATTTTGCTTTACTTTCAACCTGCTTTAAGTGATCAGCTATCTTCTATACTAGAGACAAGCTATTGGGTAATGGGTTAAAACCCCTCTAAACCGGAAACCCCTCTAAACCGGAACTTGTTTATGTCCCCCACATATCCGGATTAGTGGGGTTTCACTGTATTGTATATCATTAGCGTTTCACCCAGTTTGGGTTCAAATTAGAAACTTCTCTCTCTGCAGGATTAAAACGAGTTCGTGGTTATTATTGACTTTTAACATAGATATTTGATAACTTCTGTTGGTTGCATGTGCCATGTAAACACACTTGTTGGTTGGGAAAGAAGTTTTTTTTAAAAAGTCTTACATAATCTTAAGTAACAAAAGTATACCAGAATAAAATACCAACTTCAACAAATATTCAAAGTTATTATTTACTAAACATACAGTAAGCACATGTCTATCGCTATTTACATTCAAACATTTCAAACATAATCTGGGTATACAAAGATAAGTTCAAATCAAAATAACGACACATATTTCATCCATAATACATCAATATACATGTAGCTTGTTTGCATGAGATATAGACCATAATAATGACATGTCTGCTTCACTGGGCATGGCCAATCATTACTCGTTACGTCGTATCAGTATTTTTATAGCGTGTTCGTTACCACTGTTTGTTGTTTAGGTTAGCAGTTTGTGCCCCATGTGCAGCGTGCAAAGTACAGTAGAGAAAACGTTTTATATATTTCCAAATAACCGCGTTTACGCCTAAACTATTATTTTCCTTGCAAACAGTTTGAAGCCATATCAGAAACCGGGTAACCCGGTGTCTGATCAGGCTTTAAACTGTTTGCCACTCAGATTAAAACTGGTAGTAAGAATTGTTAAAAAGTTGTCATTTTCTATATTTCATTGCAATGCGTTTGCGTTTGAACGGAAGAATAACGTTTTCTCCAATGTATTTCAGACCGGAAGCCAACTCATAATTGATGGCCATCGACAACCGTCGATTTCCTAACTAAACTCATGGCAGGAATACGTGACTGAATGTACTCATACCTACACACAGCTTTGGTCCTTACCACGAGAGCATTCTGCTTTTATTTTGAGCCTGCTTCAAGCTACCATCATGCTAGGATATAGGAACTATTTCTAATGATGCGTATAAATCTCTATTTAAAGTGGAACTAAAGTGAGGGAATAAATCAAAGGCGTAAAACGAGTATCTATTGGGTAACAGGTTACAGCAC
Source organism: Gari tellinella (assembly GCA_922989275.2). Taxonomy (NCBI): domain Eukaryota; kingdom Metazoa; phylum Mollusca; class Bivalvia; order Cardiida; family Psammobiidae; genus Gari; species Gari tellinella. The sequence goes on from OV277859.1 coordinate 69,623,097, forward strand.
TTTGGGAACTATCGGAGGCTCCATTTGTCACCGACAATACGCTATTCAACTGATGATTGGATGAAATTGAGCAAATTACAAATCTAGTGTGATAGCATAATTTCAGATAAGGTCTCAGATATTCATAGAATTGCACTAAACCAAGATTGATAGTCATTTTTGAAGAACTAGGACAATAAGTTATATTCGTAGGCTATTTTACTTGTTAGGTATGTCGTCATACATTTTCCATGTGATGAATGTACACAGCTAAACCAAACCAAGTTTGTTGAATGTACAGTAAACCTCTCTAATACGACCACTTAACCCTTTACCTCATAGCCTGTTTCTAGTTTTGAAGACATGTGACTACTTAAAGCAGGTTGAAAGTAAAGCAGAATGTGCATTAAGGCACATTCTGCTTTACTTTCAGCCTGCTTTAAGCTAAAATCTGCTAGGCTATATAAAATATTTGTAATAGTTATTGTTCATGAAGGTATAAACTGGGACTATTTTCTTCAGCGGAGGAATAAATTAAATACGCTAAAAGGCGCTTCTATGAGGTAAAGTGTTAAAATAAGGCTAATTGATTTATTAAATACATGTAGGTAGCAGCTCAAAGCATTGTGACACTGAAAGAGAATGTTCTTAATTATATTTCTGTTTTATTGTCACCTTGCTTTATGCAGTAATTTTCTTTCAGAATATGTCTGATCTGGGTCTACACTGTTTTCTTAAAAGCGTCAATAGTCGCTATTAATAGCATGCTATAGGTTTAATTGTATAAACACATGCGTTAAAAGTCGTACAATAAATTTTGTTAATTATTAAGCTGGCACATTTCTAAAAGAATCTCAATTTGTCCTTCTGTGGCGTTAACCATCCAAGAATCCGTTATACATCACAGAATAGTACCGTAACTGTGGTTTCCGTCACACTTCACAGAAAGGTGCCATATATGTGGTTTCCGTTACAATTCACAGAAAGGTGCCGTATCTGTAGTTTTCGTTACACTTCACAGAAAGGTGCCGTATCTGTGGTTTCAAGGTAATATTTTCCCTTTGGCTTGTCGACGATGGTGTTGTTGTTGTGGTATCCCATAATTTCACACCCGTCCTTACACGACCTGCACGTTGTTTTCGAGGCTGCGGTGATCTTCTGGCAGGGATACGCTTTTAGTGTGCACTTTGCGTTGATGGACTCTGTGAACAAATCTATAGCTCGTAGATGATTGCAGGCCACGTTATCCACAACATCTGAAAGGGAGTTGGAATACATGTGTACAGTAAAGAAGACGTATTCTTTCCTGACAACAGCGTTTAACTCTTTCCTCCCTGAAACTTTAAATGGACAATTCCAGTTTCCATTTTTGTCTAGTCCATTTCTGACTTTTAAGCGTTATTTTTGTCAATGTTTGGCATTATGACAAACAGTGAAGACCCTGATCAGAGGGCTCCTTTCGGAGCCCTCTGATCTGGGTCTTCACTGTTTGCATAGGACAAGTGTACTATTCACATATACAATGTTTGAAAAGGACGCCTATATGCGGGACTAGGGTTCAAAGGGTTAACCCATTACCCATAGCCTATTTCTAATATTGAAGATATGTGACCACTAAAAGCATGTTGAAAGTAAAGCAGAATGAGCCTAATGGCGCATCCTGCTTTACTTTCAGCCTGCTTTAAGCTTAAGTCTTCTAGGATATAAAAAATATTTTCTACGGCACACATTCACGGTTTTATAAATTTGAAGTATTTTCTTCAGTAAAGGAATTAATTAGAGGCGTAATAAGTTGTATTTATGGGGTAATGGGTGAACTCATTTGTAATGAGCGTGGACCATATGCAAACAGTGAAGACTCTGATTAGACACCGCATTATGCGGCGTCTGGTCAGAGTCTACACTGTTTGTTGATAGGAATATCAATATAAAACAAAACTAAAATGAAAATTTAGACCAGGCACGCCTTATATATCAAAAATGGACTAATCCAACATATAAGCATGAAAGGTTCCACTACGCATAAAATGGTTTAAGCTTAAAAAATATGCATTGAAAACAGTTTGTAGCCAGATCAGACGCTGGGTTATCAAGCTCAAAACTGTTTGTTACTTAGATTAAAAATCCGTCAATATTTTTCAATAACCTTTAAAAAAATATTGTACGTCCCATCCGCATGACAATTTAGACAGACTTTATAAAACTACTGAGAATTCCCAGGAGACTGGTTCATGTTTCGGTTACCTATATGATCCACAAGGGAACTTAATAACCCACAACATTTACTTAGTGTTGAAATACATGAAACTCATAGGCATCATTTAGAGATCACTTAACGAATCTTCTAAGTGTGCACTTATATTTGGTATAATATCTCCGGCGCTAAAGACCTGATCGTGTTAAAATTTTGCAGAAATCAAGCAGAAATATTTCTGATCGTAATATGCTTACTTTATTTAATACAAAACAAAACATACATGTATATAAATTGGAACGAAAAATATGAGTAAGTAAAAACATTTGGTTTCTCAAAGAGAGAGAGAGAGAGAGAGAGGGGACGTGTACAGAAAACTCAGGTGCGATTCCCTACTCTTAGTCGCTTGATATTTCGTTTCAGATACCCAGTGTAAAGCACGGATCAATACATTGGCGTCGGCTTTTATAAAGTTTAAATTTTATCCGAAAGAATTGGTCCGGCGGGGGATCGATCTCACGACGCTGGTATCGTAGTCAATCGCATAACTCATCGACCACGTCCCACGGTGAGTGTAACAAAAGTCATTAAAAGAGTATTTTGTTGCCAAATTAGACAAACAAACAGTGTTAATTCAGTAACGCCTTTGTCTAGCGTCGTTTATAACAGCCTGACGTCGACGTCATGTCGTCGTGATGCATAGTTAAACGGCTATTCATCGTCGCTCGATTAAAATATTCGTCCAACAATATGTTTTCCTCATGTGCGGCTCGATAGCAAATGCACGAGAAAAGCATCGAAACAATATCCCACCAGTTCACTTTCTCATGCAAATTGAGTATTTTGTCGTTTCATGGTTCACTGGGTCGACAAACACATTTTTTTACAAACAAATTTGTTATTTGATAACGATATGACATTTCAATGTCCGTCAATAGCCAACGCTAAAAAATTGTGTAGAAATTCTTATATATAAGACCTACAGGAGACCGAGAGTCCCAGCACCAAACAGACCAGTCAAGGAACAAATCCAAGCCGGAGAAATAACAGTGCACCGACCGGACACCGAAATCAACAAACAGGATGTTACCCAGAAGACAGAGCAAATAGAAGGACAAACGTAACAGGCAGAAACGCAAGAAACTCGCAACAGATTTTCGCACCTGATGCATGTCAATGAAGAACAAGAATATCTTTTAGACGAAAGCACGAACACCGAAACATTAACCTAGCAGATGCCAACTCAGAACAAGTGAAAATATTTAATCTTTCTAATCGAAAATTATCCGACAGTGAACTTAATAAATACGAAAGACTCAAGCAGGAAACGCAACACAAACAATACACCCACCTCTCAAGCAGAACACACACACAGTCATACCATAACAAACACACACACACACACACGCAAGCCCATTCCCTCATCTACACACTAAATAGAAAACAACACGCAAGACAAACATAAAGCAAAGTGAATATAGGAGCCCGACTTGGTACGGTCAGCAGCAATCAACAATCAATTATAAATTAATTATTAACAACAAACTGGGTTAAACCTGGGTTTAGGGGCGCCCAACCTCACACTTATCTCCTATATTCACCTATAAAGACGAACAGTGAACATAAAATATAAACCCTGTTCCACAACCTTACAAGCAAAAAGACCGCAGCACAGTAAGTAAATCATGTAAAACATCTAACAAAAAAATTCTATGACAAGATTATTAGTAACACGGGAATTAATTAAACATTCAAGCCCGTGTTAAAAATAACCCACTATGGCAACGGTCAAATTGTACTCAAGCGACTAGTCTGTAGTCACGAGTAACTGTAAGACATTGATGGGTTTAGGGTTCGACAGAGAGGGAGAGAAAAACCAAAGCACGACAATCCGACATAACTTTCCCGGTTAAGGACGGCTTTAGAGATACATCATCATGTAGTGCTAAGCCCTGTCTGTCGTCGCACAACCAAAGAGGAAAGCATAGTTATCAATTGTAGATTGATCGATAACCAAACGCGAAGTGCGCAGCAATATAGTTGGATCATAATCTTTTTTGAGGAAAAATCTAATACGTTTCACAAATAGGTTTTGAAAATGCATATGTCCAAGAATCTTACGAAGTCTGTAAATCACATAAAACTCCGGGTGTGAAATACCTTGCCGCAGAAAATACTTTAAGTTACATTTATACGTGTTAATGAGAGGAAGATTTCTATAAAAGAATTTAGAAAATGTTTTACGAAGTTTATGAAATCTGTACCCCTGTTTAAGAAGCTTTTCAGTAATAGTTTTATTACGAATGTGGAAGTCCTCAACAGAGGTACAGGCCCTAGCAAAACGAATAAGTTGTGAAATATAAACCCCGTAAGATGTAGAACGGGGAACATCGCCATCTAGATGGGGATAATTTACAATACTAAAATCAAAATCATCTCGTTTATCATAAATCTTAGGAGAAACAATTCCGTTATTTATTAAAAGATCCAAATCTAAAAATGGTGCCGATAAATTTGACTCGTTTGTTTTATTAAGGCGTAGTTCTTTTGGGTAAATAAAAGGATACAACGTATCAAAAAATGGGTTGTCTATATTAAAAATATCATCTAGATAGCGCGATGTATTGTTAAAGGCTTCGATCATATCTGCATGTATATCAGGTTTTAGACTTAGCATAAAGTCCCCCTCATAACAGTACAAAAATAGGTCTGCGACAAGGGGCGCACAGTTTGTACCCATAGGGATACCAATCACTTGGCTGTATATGGTACTCCCAAAACGTACATAAATATTATCCAGAAGAAATGATAGTGATTTACAGACATCGGTGCAAGTCCACATAGTGTAATGCTTAACCGTGTCATTTGTAAAAAATGCACGATCAGTATTACACGCCAGAAATAGTTTTCTTTCTCTGGCAAAAGTCTTTTCAATAAGTTCAATAACTACTTTTAAAAGGCTTTAAATACACACCAACTTCAGAAAGTCAAATAAACAAGAACTTGATGCAGATATTTCAGAGTTCCATAGGAAATTAAAACTCAAGGAATTTTTTCATGATAGTAATATAAAACAAGACGAGTCGTTAGTAAGAAATAAAAGTGACTTTCAAGTTTCAACCACCAAAGGGTCGAAACCAAGCTCTAGATGACTTTATCAATGTAACAAAGAAAATACCAAACAAGCCGGATAACAAAAAGAAACATAACGTCTCACTTTCAGAACGACAAGCTATAAAGTCATTACAAGAAGATGATAACATAATAGATCTAATAAAAGAAGCAGATAAAGGTGGGGGAATAGTTATAATGAACAGAGATTATTACAAAAAAAAAATATTATCCATGTTACAAGACGATTCATTTAACAATGAAACCAATGATGACAGCTGTAAACAGACGTTTAAGAAAATTCAAAAAGTGATTGAACTAACAAAAGATATAACTAAAAATGAATTGAATTACCTCTTAGATTTTGAATGTAAAACAAGTACATTTTACGGCCTGCCGAAAATACACAAAAGTAAATCTATCAAAGAAAAATGCCTACAAACGTCCGGCACATACGTAGAAATTCTGGAACCGGACGACTTATCATTTAGACCAATCGTAGCAGGTCCAGTTTGCGAAACCCACCGTTTAAGTAATTTAGTAGACATGCTCTTGAAACCATTCATTGAAAAGATTCAAAGCTACATTAGAGATGACACAGACTTTTTGAATTATATTCCAAAAAACGTAAAATCAAACACTCTTTTGGACACCTTTGGCGTCACCAATCTGTATTCAAATATATCGCACAGTTTAGGTATAGAAGCAATTAATTACTGTTTATACAAGTATCCCAAACTAATTCATAGGCGATTTAACTCAACTTTCATTATAGAAGCCATAAAAGTAATCCTTGAAAACAACATATTCACATTCAATGGTAAATTTTATACTCAAGTAAAAGGAACAGATATGGGTACTAAATTCGCACCTACCTATGCTACACTTGTTTTGGCTTACCTCGAAGAATCATTGTACGAAATATCGGAAAGAGAATTTGGAGAAGACTTTGGAAACAACCTTTAAACACTTTGGAAACGTTACCTTGATGATTGTTTTATGTTTGGGACATGTCTAAAAGCGACCTATAAAAGATAATGTGTAATTATCGGGTAATGGATTAATTAATCCAGTTTATTATGTATATTTGATCATTATTGAACTGGACAGTGCTATATTAAAATATTGGGGAAAACATTGTGGTTTGTTTTACAGAAATTGTCCTCAACATCATCTCTTACATAAAAGCATGGTTATTGAGGGATACGTCAAAATAGAGTCAACTTGAGTCAAGGCTCTGGATCCCTACAGCAAATATAAATTTAAAATTGGTATGAAAAGCAACTTTTTGGTGATAAAGTTGGAACAATTGAGTGAAATATACATAAATCAACACAATATAAGTGTTACAATAACGTTTTACATACATAAAAATACTGAAAAACTATTTGACTCTCCTTGACTATGGTTGACTCTATTAAGAAGAACCCGAAGGGAGTAAAGTAAAAACAACAACAACAGCTCAACATTCCTTCATTTTTATGTCTGCGCTGTGTGCAGGCATAATAATTTAATTTAGGAATATATTAGTAGCTCTAATCCACTTTTGCATGAGCTATAAAAATTGTAAAAAGAAAGAAAGAAGAGACTATTCAGCTGAAATGCTGAGCAGCGAATAAATCCCTGCATCTTGCTCCAGTGCTGTTGTGGTCCACCCTCATGTCATCTGGTGGGTCTAAGTTGTCTGATGTATCCCTGCCCAAGATATCCCCTCTCTGAATTCCAAAATTGTGGAGAATGGCACAAGCTACAACAGTTCTACACACCTTCTGTGGGGACAGTCTCATGCCATAACTTAGGCAGGGAAATCTCCTTTTAAGGATTCCGAAGGTTTGTTTAACAAGGAATCTAGTTCTGGTTAAAGCTTCATTAAATCTGCAAAATCAAATACTTTCATAATTTTTATGTACATGTTGGCAACATTTTTTTCAAATGCTATTCTTAAATTTATTATTAATATTAAGAAATTTAAGAATAGCATCTGACAAAATACATTATAAGTATGCTGTAAAATAACATGAGTTTTGCTATTTAAAAAATGTGTAAACATACTGGTTTTATAGGAATCGTCCAATAGTAAGCACCAGTCCAATGAACCATACATAAGAATTCACTGGTATACAGAGGGCAGTTTAGAGCAAGTTGAAAGTAAAACAGAAAGCTGAAGATTTCTGCATTACTTTCATATTATTTTAGCTGTCACGTGCATTTGATACATGAGTTTATACAGTTAAAACCCCTCAAAACTGGAACCTCTAAATACCGGAATTATCTCTGAACCGGACAAAAACATTGGTACTATTTCCAACCCTTCTTTCTTTTACCCTTTACACCATAAATACGCATTTTTACATCTTTGAATTATTCTTACAGAAAAATAAATTCGTAAATATATATCATCAGAAATATTTTTTATGTTGTAGTAGATGATAGCTTAAAGCTGATTGAAAGTAAAGTAAAGAAGCATTCAGCTTTACTTTCAACCTGATTCAAATGTTAGCTATCTTCCATACTAGAAACAAGGTATTGAATGATGGGTTAAAACCCCTCTTAACCGGAAAACCCTCTAAATCTGAAATTTCATTTGTCCCCACACACATCCGGATTAGAGGGGTTTCTCTGTATGCCATTTTTATGCTCCCCGCCGCTTTGTCCGTCCGTCTGTCACGCTTTTTTGTCTGGAGTATATCTCCTGAGCATTGCATTGTAAGTTGATGAAACTTGATATAGTGATACAGAATGAAAGAGGGAGTGCTGTACTCAAGAACTATAACTCTGCCATCTCCCAAAATTGAATTATCTCCCTTTTTCTACATAGAAATTTAAAAAACTAAATTTTCTGCCACACTGTAACTTGATGAAACTTGATACTGTGTTAGGGGATGACAAAAAGAAGTGAAGAACACAAGAAGTATAACTCTATCATCTCCAAATATTGAATTGCCTCCCTTTTTTCATAAAAAAATCTTTTTTGTCTGAAGCATATCTCCTGAAAGTTACATCATAAGTTGATGAAACTCGATACTGTGTTCACCTACTAAACATGTTATACCTTTGGGTTTTTCTTTGTGGGGAGCATCCATCGTTGGGAACGGTATTTTTGTTAATTTTGGCTAATGATGATTGAAAGCTTAACTTGTATGAATAAGATTATGATGAATAAAATCTTTTAGTACATTAAAACCGCACCATTAGAAACACTATAGAGAAGGCTTATTCATTATCAGTCATTGATACTGGCAGCTTAAAGAAAAATGAAATTAAATCAGAAAACTCCTAAAGGAGCTTCCTGTTTGCTCTTTCACTTTAATTTAAGCAGTCATGTGTATTGAACACCAAATAGTTTGATGGTCTATATAGGTTTTTTTTAATGTATATACCTTTCTTGTATTTGAGTGGCAGGATGGAGGTATGGTGTCATCAGAAATGGCCTGCATGGGTAGCCGGAGTCCCCCATTTATGTTTCCTAAAACAGAATAACACAGTTGATCTTTTTGATATCTTTATCCAATAGCCTGTTTCTAGTTTTGAAGACTGGTGGTTACTTTAAGCATGTTGAAAGAAAAGCAGAATGTGCCTTAAAGCGCATTCTGCTTTACTTTTAGTTTGCTTTAAGTGAAACAATCTGTTAGAATATAGAAAATATGTTTTATGATATATAAATTTTTTTTAAGGTGGTTCGACAGCAGGCGGCCCGCATCTCGAGTTCCGGAAATGCTGATGACTTTCACCTGATCTTTGCGGCACGTGCTTATAGTAGTAAATTTAGATAAAGAAAAGTTTGATATGCTTCAGTGTCTTCTCTGTTAGCACAGTTGGTACGGTGATTGACTTGCAATCCAAAGGTTCTAGGTTCGATTCCCACTCGCTTCAATTTTTTTTTTATTTTAACAAATTGTCCGATTTTAGTGACTAGTCAATTCATAACGCAGTGATCAAAGGACAGGCTATGTTAAGTCTAGTAATAATATATAAATATTAGATGGCAGTTTGCGTGACATTCAAATTGTCAACCCGAGAAACAGCATGTCACCCCGAGGCGTCTTTTATAAAATGTGAATACCAATTTAGCGCGGACATGTACATAACGCGGGAAATGATGTCGCCGTCTTACGACGTCACATTGTTTATAATTATATTGCAAGAAACAAAGAAGAACGTTATGATAAGTAAATTGAAGAAACAGCGTCTTCACATTGTCTAGGTGGCAAATATCCTCTTCCGAAATGGTGGCAAATCGTTAAGGAATGGACAAAAGGAAGCAATTTGTACAGAAAATGCCAAAAGTTGATTAGAAGTTACCACTCTTTAAAACGTTCCAATGTATCCAATAGCGAATGTCATGTCAATGCTGACAGTACGTCTTCGGACGGAGGAAAAAAGTAATGTCCTTTAAAGTGACGTCACAAAAAGAATATCATAAAGAGTGACAGCACATTTTGGATAGATGCAAAAGACATCCAAAATGTTAACTGTAGGTCTATGGGAATTTAACATTGTAACTCAAAGCGAGGTGTAATAATGAATAATATCAGATGCAAGTATAGTAAAGTGACAGCTAAATTTGTGAGGGTTTATAGCCTATATAACAGACGGCAGCTTAACACAGGACAAAAGTAATGCTAAAAGATAGATCCTTAAGGAGCTTTTATGCATTACTTTTGTTATGCATTAAGCAGTCACTTGCCGTTAAAGATCTGCAGGCTACCGTATTCAATAGTCCCTTATTACAGGTTTGACTTATGGTATTATTTAGAGCTGACGGCATTTTAAAGTTGAACTCAAGGGAGGTTACTCGTTTTGTGTTAACATTTTGTCAGAATTCCAGGAAATCATGTATAAAATGTAAATTCTACAGTAGATTTTCATCAATTGTTTTGTGACTAGTAGAATTAAGTTATATCTATCTAATAAGAGTAAAATTAGTGTATGTTAAACAGCTAGATTTTTGGTAATTTGAGATTTTCAGAATTTGACTTTTTTAAAATATTGATATTTCCAGAAAATATGTCATGAAATACTTTTGTTTGCCCAATATCTTATAGGCTATGTACAGTTTACTTGAATGTACAGAAATTATTGAGTTATATCATTCTATAAAGAAAATATTCCTGTTTATTAAAAGAGGAGTTTTTCTCGACAAAAGGTCCTGTCAGAAAAAAAACGGCACTGTAACTTTTTTTTATTTTAACGATTTTTCACTCTCCATATGGTATATTTCAATTTAATCAAGGTTTCAAAGAATTCTGACACAGAATAAGCTGACCCGCGAACCACCTTAAGGAAAGTATATATTGAAACTATTTCCCTAAGTGGAGGGAAAGATTAAAGGCGTAAAAAAGTGCAATGATCAGGGAAAGGGTCAATATATTTAAAGAGACTGACAACCAGATTGGTTATTTTTTGTGGAATTTATTTTAACCTGCTGTAGGCAGAGGTGACACTTAGGGACCAGTTTCCTGCATCTGTCTGTCACGCTACATAACTCCTATTCTACTGGAGCTTTTATGATGAAACTTCATTTACGGATAGAGCCTGCGTACTGCACAAGAGTCATAACTCTTGCTACAATATTGTAGGAGTTATTCCCCTTTTTAACATTTTCTTTTCTTGTGGTGACACATGTGTTCCGAGGAACCCATCTATTTAATATACATGTTGGAAATACAGTCAAACTTCCATATCTCCAACTCAGTTAAATCGAACATAATAATAATCCGTATTAAATGAACATAAAATTATAGCTGCCACAGTAATGCTCTTAACCTTATAAATGCTGTAATACTTTTGTATTATTTCTTTATAAAGTACAATGTATTTCCTTTCTTATTAGAATAAAAAACCCAACTTACCTTGTTCAAATTCTTGGCACACGTTTGAGTCTCTAAATATTCGACTATCATGGACACTACCAGGCCATTTTGCTACTATGTTTAAGATCCTGAAGTGTGCATCACAAATAACCTGGAATAAAATGTCAGTAAATCAGTAAAATAGTAACAAAACTGAAATACACTCATTATTCTGTATTAACCAATTACCCAATAAATACGCCTTTTTACACCTTTAATAATTTCCCTTACAGAATAAAATAGTTCAAATTTATACTGTCAATAGTAAAAATCATAAATATTGTTTCAGATAGCAGATAATAGCTTAAAGCAGGCGGGAAGTAGAACAGAATGGGTCTTCAAGGCGCATTCTTCTTTACTTTCAACCTGCTTAAACAGGCTATGGGGTAATGGGTTAAACCTTTACTACATAGTCTGTTTCTTTAGTTTTAAATATAACTATTTATTTGACCATTTAATGAAAGTAAAGCTGTTTTATATATATTTGGACGCTTTCTGCTGTACTTTTAATCTACACTAAGTTTAGCCTCTAATTGGATATAGGAAACATTTTGTATGTTAAACAGCCATTACTGTATCAAAATGAGCTATATTCTTCTGCGGAAAAATAAATTAAAGGCGTAAAAGTATGTATGTATGAGTTATTATACGATTTGTAATTAGTGGTCTTTTCACACAGGAGTTGTGCATTCAAAAACACTTCACATGAAATTTTAATACACATGCACGAGCATACTTACTGTTACAATGTGAGAAAAGACAAATACATGTAATTACATTTATGATAAAGTAAATAAAATACTACTTTATGGATTTATATGGCAGTTAATTAGTTGCAGTAATGGGTTAACCAGAGGATTTCAGCTGACATGATAAAAGTTTATAGTCAAATGACATTGTCTTATAATAACCAATTTATGTGATTTTTAATTGAGTAGCTACATATATCGGGTTAAACAAATCATTTAAAACTCATTGACCATCTGGGCATAAGATAGTAAAGATCTACATCCACACAAAAATTATTAAACAATTTAACATGGATAAAGTTTTAATCCAATTTTAAGTGAATGCTATCAACAAACAAACAAGTAAAACAGGTAATAATAATTAAAGTAACAGATAACATACCTGAATGTTCAAGGAGTGAAAGCCTTTCCTATTCACAAAGTCGGGCTCATTTACATGGAATATTTTGATGTGGGTACAGTCAATGGCACCCATCACCTGAGGAAACCCTGAAAAAGTAATAAATTTATTAGATCTATATTAGATATATCTACAGTACATAGAGTTTATAAAAATGTATAGATCTAGATCTATCATCTTGATTCTATTTTTTTTAGATAATTTCTTTGACAATGATGTGTATCGATCATTTTCAAACATACATGTATGGGAATCTATATCAATGAAAAGGTAAAGGATTGAATTGATCTAGGTCTACACGATTTTTCTAATATATTTATTTTCTCATTTTGTAGATCTATGTACAGTTACTTGTGATGAGCGATAGTATTTTTTCATTTTGTATAAAAACCTCATAATTATATTTCTCTTTAAAAACAAGTAGCTGCTTAAAGAAATACAAGGTATCCTTCTGTTTCATCTTTTTTTCTTGCATAATGCAGCATTTGGGACTGTTATTTGAGAATCTTTTGTACCCGCCGATTGACTCAAGTTTAACTGTATTATATTTACGTTCTTTTTAGAAACTAAAACTTGAGTTAAATGTGAAAAGTTGCGTCCCTTATGTAGATCTGAAAACACACTTCTTTAATATTTATTATTAGAACACATTAGGAAATGGATGACTGCTACCTCCGGGCTATGTTCTTGCTGTAGATATTGTGGGTCTAAATGGGAGTTCTGGAATTGTACCGTTTGCCCATGCCTGTTCGGTGGATCTTGATGGTAGGGATTGCCCCTGATCTCTTTGAAACCGACTGGCTTGGGGTTTGCGGTATAATTCAGGGACAGCTTCTTATCTTGATGTTTTATAAAGTAAGGGTGTAATTTCAGCCATGGAACATGTAGGTCCCGCGGGTGTGGGGTGGAGAGGGTAGATGCCTGCTACCCATGGGCTGTGTTCATTCTGTATATGTTATGGGTCTAATTTTTAGTTCTGGGGTTGTACCGTTGACCAATGCCTGTCTGGTGGATCTTTGATGGTAGGGATATGGCTCTGATCTCTTTTGAAACCAGCTGGCGGGGTCTGTGGTATAATTCTTGGACAGCTTTCACCATTTTTAATCATGTCATTGATCTTCTATAGAGTTTTTAGTTATGGTCGCATGCTATTTTTCCTAGTTATGTTACATTAGATGGCCTGCATTGGGCGCTCTGCTATTATTTCTATTGGTCGGCAATATTTAGCCGGTTGGTTCATTGCTGATTGATGGGGGTAGTGTGATCGCCGTTTTGGGGGCTGTCTTTTGTATGTTTATTCTTATTTATTTTAGATCTAATTATAGTTATTTGTGTTTTGTCGATGGCCTGCATTGGGCGCTCTACCATTATTTATATCAGTCGGCAATACTTAGCCGGTCGGTTCATTGCTGATTGATGGGGGTAATGTGATCGCCGTTTTGGGGGACTGTCTTTTATATGTTTATTCATGTTTTATTTCAGATCTAATTGTAGTTATTTTGTCTTTTCTCGATTTATAGGTACATATGTGTTATATCATGTAAAGCGCTTTTGAACGCACAATCCCTGTGTGAAAAGAGCGCTATATAAATCTGGTATAATAATAAATAATAATAATAATCTCTTCAGTGGCTATTTATAGATTGTTTACAGTAACAACGGCTTAACGACTTACTACTGTCGCTTCACGATGTCAACTTCTCCATCCACAAGCATTTTAATGAACTGGTTCAGTAATCCACAAATTACTTCGGTGGTCCTATGCACGGCTCTAGACACGGAGGATTTGGATACCCCATGCACATCGCCGATGAATGCAGGGTAACCAACATCATCAACAACGGTGGCAGGGATAGTGAACGGTGTGTTTGATGATCAAGATCATCAAACACAGTGTCCAGAAGGAACAGAATAGATTCTGGATAGAACCTATACCTGTCCCTTACCTCCTCTCTCCCCAGGATCTCCAGCGGGTTGGTCCTGTCCCGAGAAACACGTTCAACTCGTTCGAACCTGGTGAGACGCCGAATTCTTCCCTGAATATGCGCCATATGTGAGCCGATTACGGAAGCCTTGATCTTGGTCTTTACGTGGTTCAAAATAACGCGATCAGCTCAACTTTGATCGCGTTGTTGAGCTCGTTAAAGACGTCAAATAACAAAACAACGTCGATGACGTCACCAACGACTTAATGACGTTATTTCCATTGACCACTGAGGAGCCGAAAGGCGAAACTAGTTTAGTAGAGGAGCGTAATGTTTTTATTAAATATTTTTTAAACAAAGGCATAATCTTTCTCTTTTTTTAATTCGAGAGAGATATATATAGAAAGAGTAATGTCGGCGTGATGCCGGTGTAATGAAATATTGTGACCCCCCGTAATAGAGTGACCCCCCGGTCGAAATATTTCGACTCCCCCCCGGTCGAAATATTATGACCCCCTTACGTGAAATAAAGTGACCGCTCATGAAATAAAGTGACCACCCTAAACAAACGTGTATCTGTTTAGTATCATTTTAAGAAATAATAGCATGAACTAGTGTATCATCGTGCAAAAGTTGAGATGCTTAAATATTAAATCACGAGGCCGTAGGCCGATTGATTTAATTACCGCATCTTTACAGCATTATCACCGTTGTATTGTAGCGTTATCAGTTATCACCCGTCTTACTGTCGAATTATAACTGTCGTACTGTCGCGTTATCACCGTCGTAGTTAAACGGTCGTACTGTCGTATTATTAACTTCGTATTGTCACCTCTCGGTCCATATGCTCATAGAGGAACACCCTCCCTCCGTGTGTGCTTCAAACAGTTTTAATATTGAAACAACGCCGAGTTTATCGGCATCAAATCTGGATCCAGACTATTTGTAAGCTCCAGTATTGTCGCACTTGACAGAGTAGCATAAAAGGTGCCAACATTGTTAATTTTTTTCAAGCATTTATAATAATAATAGAATCTACCCTTTCAATTCCTACAGGACATTTATCTTAAAAGCTTGAACCTTTTCGTCTCCAATACATCGTCTGTCTAAAACGGGGTTGATCGGGTCTTTTTTTCTCTGCCGAAAAATCCCCATTAAAAGGCTATATATATATAGGTCTAGATCAAGTATTAAGAGTAACTCCGAATAAAATTGATAAACCGTTTGCAGATCTAACGTCTTTTGTTTTGGGAAATCTACGTCATAGTGACCACCAAACAATAACAGTTTTATATTCTTAATGAAAATATAAACTAGAAATGCCACGTACCCGAATCGATCACTCATCTCTCATACACATAGGATACACCCAACAATAGTCATACACAATACACAAATAAACGAAACTGATCAAACCGAGAACGATGCAATACGTCATCAATATACATGATGAAGTATTGCATGCCGTAATATTGTAGGTGGTCACATGACTACTATTTTAAAACAAATTATGACGTTACAAAAATAAATGACGTCATAATTATCATAATGACGTAATTTGGAAAACCAAACAAAGTGTCAATCAATTTCAGTCAATAAGAAACAATCGTAATTGAAAAATGAATATAGATCTAGTAGAGAAATCTTTTTTACAAAACAGTGATGTTCACATTCAGTTGTTGTATTGAATTTAATAAAGATTAAATATAAATCATCTGTAGAATCTAAACACGTTTTGTTCAAACCTTGTAGATATAGATCTAGCCATTCATTCAGGATTGCTTAAATAGAGAGTCAGGTAATAAACCATTTGTTTGGTAGTTACTGCGGGGAACAGTCAAACCATTGTCCCTCGATCGGTAGCAGGGAAGGCCTTGAGAACAGTTGCCCTCGGCCGTTGGCCTCGGGCAACAGTTCTCAAGGTCTTCCCTGCTACCTCGGGTCAATGATTTGACTGTTCCCTCAGTATCTATGAAACAAATGTATACCGTATACTGAACAGACGACAGACTACTACGCGACCGATCTAGCTCCACATCTTTTTCAAAAACGACTGTAGATGCTTATAAATGGTGGTAAAATGTTAAATAGGTTTCGGCAAAAAGGTCAAAACTAACCCTCTAAGTGCAATATGTTCTACATAAGTGCATATTTCTTATCTATATCCAAACTGTTTGCCTGTCTTAGAGTTGTAGAACATGGCACTTACAGGGTTACCGTAATTGGTGGTCATTTTAGATATTTTGGGACCAGATCTAACAAGCAACTGGACGTCTAATAAGATTCAAAAACTGTTCCGAACTGTTTGTAAGGTATAAATATCTCTTCATTTTAATGCATTGCGATTTCTTTTAGTTTCATCAACACTGAAAGAATAACGTTATATAGAACTTTATTGACTGTGTGATAGCTTCATCTTTCAACGAAGCACTCGCCATGAATTAGCTTTCCTTTAATATAATTATATTTAGAAATCTAACTTGCATATTCAATCATCTTCATGTGATACTATACATGTGTTTTCAGCGACGAGAATACTTCAGTAGAGAAAAGACTTGTCCTGTGCAAACAGGGTAGACGCATATCACAGGGCTCCTAAAGTTGCCGTCTAATCAGGGTCTGCACCATTTGTCAATTGCACTTACTTGTAAAATCAAACTCGTATAGTAAAAAATGAAATAGACTCGATTGAAAACTAAGGTTTTATGAATGAAAAAGTTAATGACCGTTTAAAAACGGAGATGAAAGGCTATGTTACACTGCAACAAATGCCGAAGAATACGAGCTAACCGCTTCAAAAGACCGGATATTCTCTCATTCTCGCTAATTTTACTAAAATGTTTTAAAAAAATGATCTCTTTTGTTCGAAACATTGCTCTGGGCATATATTCATATACATAATTTCTCAGCGTTCCAAGACATTTCATTTACATTAGTCATTCCAGGTGAGCGATTTAGGGCCGTATACGGCTCTTGTTGTCATTTGCAGCAAATCAGTCATAACAGCTAATAGTTGTTTAAATCATATTATATCCAGAAACATTAATTATTTAAGGCTTAACAAGAATTTTTGTAAGTCACAAAGAATAGTGCGGAACTTGTAAATGTACGTAATTGGCATCACGCTAAAACGAAAACGAGGTTGGAGAAAAATACAAAGTGGCTGATACAAGGTGGCTGATATTGACTCTTGTATTTTACTGGGAAGACACATGCGGAAATGCTCGATTTTTATAAGGTAACATGTAATAAAGAGCCTGATCAGGGTCTTCTCTGTTTGTCACTTAAACATATATTGTAAAAATCAACCCTAAAACGTCAAAAATGGACTAGACTTAATTGAAAACTAGAATTGTCCATTTGAGTTTTCAGTGATGTAAGGGTAAACTATAGATAAACTTTATTAAGGACTTAATTGAAAGTGCATATATGTACATAATGTCGGTATCAACTTGAGATGGGAGGGTAGCGGGTTTGATCGGGGGGGGGGGGGGGGGGGGATTCACATTTTCCTAATATTTCGAAGGGGGTCATAATATTATGGGGGGGGGGGGGGTCACTTTATTTCATGTCACACCTGAAATGAAGTGACCCCCTAGAGTCAAAATATTTCGGCCAAAAGTCACTTTTTTCTGAAATATTTCGACCAGGGGGGGGGGGGGGGGGGGGGTCACTCTATTACGGGGGTCACAATATATCATTACACCGGAAACTACCGGGAAAAGCTGTATATATGATTTAAATAAAATAGATGATGCCTAATAGATCTACATCATCATCTATTTTACCTTTCATATTATTTATACTTTTGCCGGTCCGGCATTTGCCGGAATATTTTACCTTTTCCGTATATATAGAAATGAAGAAATAACTCGATGCTGGAAATAAGCCGCCGCGGCCGGGAATCGAACCACGGGTCTCTGGATTGCCGGTCCAGCATGCTAACCACTACACCACAGCGGCGAGCTGATTCCTCATGACGTCATAAACAATATTATTGCGCCTGATGATAAGGTGAAACGCGTCGCGCATTGTTTGAAGAAATAAAATTGTTTTTTAAAAGCCTAATACATCATCTATTTTTTTAAATCATATATATATATATATCGAAAAGAAAAGTGCATACTTAGAAGATTCGTTAAGTGTACTATACAACATATAATATGTTTTTTCTTTTCTTTTCAAATAATATACATAGTGACTCTTGCGGCATCTCCTGTGACAAAGAATATGTTCTCGACAGCAAACATATTGCTTCATGTTTTCAATACGTATATTTATTTTACCAAAGTCCCCCGTAAACAGTGCGCCGAGTTGAGCGACAAAAGTGGCTGGACAGCCGGGTTGGTCTTTACCGCCGTTTGGGTAGAAGTCAACATCTCCAATTGGGGTCATCAGTCCAAAACCTAGACAATCAAAACGATAAGACACATGTACATATTCATTGGTCTGAAATCGCCGAAGCAGTATCGCGGTACGTGACGTGAACTAAAAAATGCATCCGAATTTAGACCAACAAGTGCCCACGCATGTGTAGAAGTCGTCAACAGCAAACAAATTACTGCTAGCACACCCAAGTTTCGGTTTATATCATCGGAATTAATTATCGGGTTAAAGATGCTATTTAGCTACGGTGGCACAACGTCAAACGCGCTTGCCGGGCGGAGCATGCCAGCTACCTTTGAAACAATTTAAAAGATAAATGCATAACATTATATATCAAACTGTTCACTTTTCAGAAAAAACGTCGCGTGAGACGTAACACTTCAACTCGTTTCTCTGTTGTCTAAAGTCGATTACAATATAACCGTATACGATTTTGCCCGGGGAAAAAATGCACGACGATCTAAACGTGACATCTTTTAAAGTCACGGGGGGAGAAAGCGTTATTTTTAAAGACGACGTAGATCTACTGTTACAATTTGTAAGACGTAAGAAAAACGGCGTTTTTTAAACATCAACGCGGCGATGGTAAGCTTTTTAAGCATTTATTTTACTTGACGAGGCTTGGAATTTATCATGACCATAAAATGGGGGTTTTCTTTCATTGCCGCAGACGTAAGCATGTTTATTTCGCGTATAAACTTTTTTTAAAATCACTGAAAACGTGTGTGGAGGATAATTTCACACTTTTGAAATTAAACGGTTTTATTTGTAATGCAAATATTAGCAATGGTTAAAATGCATGACAGACGTGCATTATTGATTTAAAAATAAAATGACATAATTGGGTTTTTCTCTAGTTTAAGCACTGTGAATTTTAAGTCAATCGAATAACAGGTAATTTTTAAATCGAGGATTATACGTGTGGAGGAAAATGTCACACCTACTCGTTTTGTCGTCAATAACGTCAGACGCGTTTTTAGTATAATTAGGCCTATGTTGTTTCCAGGCGTCTGAGATATTAGCCGTCTCAATAAAGTTAGACTGCGCAAACCGTGTCGTAATAAATGGAGTAGAGATTTCCAACCTGGGTATAACGTTATACATGGGATTTATTTACAAGCTCTGACCAATAACTTGTTTCAACAAAGCTTAGTTGTCTTTTAAAGCAACTGTTCCCGCAAAAAGCGTCATATATATTTGTAATGAAGTAGACGTGTCAAACGGCACCATTCAGATATCAGACTCTATACATAGGCGAATTTTGAAATCTCTGTCTTAATCCTTTAATTCATAGCCTGGTTTTAGAATTGGCGATAGGTTACCACTTAAAAGAGATTGAAAGTAAAGCAAGATGCGCATTAAGACGCTTTCCGCTTTATATGCACCCTGCTTTAAGCTTCTATCATATATCCAAGCCCAAATGTCAATAAGAGTTTGAGCTGAATCTGAAACTGTTTTTTCTCGGTTTTCAAAAGCTCAAATCTGAATAAACAGTTACTTGAGAACGATCTCAGACTCAACTCAAACTAAACTCTTTATCACCTTGGACCCAGGTCAAATGCAGGCTAGCAGTTTTTTCTATCATTCAGATTCACATCTAACGTGATTCAGAATGTTCAGTTATTTATGTGTTTTACTGTAATGAATCATATGCCGTATGTATTTACATTAATTATAATTATGCTGAAAGTAAATTACATGTATAACAGAAACAGTTCTATTTATATACATGTTCATGAACGTGTAATCTGTCATGCGACTGTACATATTTGACGTAAACCCCTCATTATTTGACGCAATATGACGTTACGTACGTCCGTTGTTTATATTCAGCACATGGCTTGGAGCTCTCGGCCAATCAGATGCCTCAAAAACCTGTGAATATATCGTTTATTTCAACAAACCATGGAATAACTAACAAACTGTTCACTTAGTCCTCGCTTCCGTCATCTCAAGGCAATTTGACGTCACAATTCTAAAAACAGCTGAGGTCAGAGGTGAACTGCACACGCTTCATGACGTTATATTATGTACAGTAAGACCTAGACTTTAAAGACAATTACTAATGAATTGTGTTTACATATAGAGCTTCAATAAGCGTTATTTATGTTGGTGTTAAAGCATGCTTAATGTCTCAAACTTATCATTTGAAATAACCTTTCAATTTTAGTAAAATATTACAAACAAAATGACTTTTTCGTCTAAAACAGAAATCAGAAACGAATGGTTTTCTTGTTTTCCTCGAGCCCAGGCCAGTGCTAAATAGGTTAGACCATGGTTGCGCGCGAATAAACGACATAGTTCTCGGGGGCTACGCCCCCTCGAACTATATCGTTTATTCGCTTGCAACCATGGTCTAACCTATACTTATAAATAGTTTGGTTCCTTGAAAATGGTATGACGTAAGAGTGGTTGTAATATACACGTCATTTAGTTTGTTTTGTTGTTGAATCAAAATGGGGCGGAAAGATTATCTTTGGCCTGTTTTAGCATGACATTTCCCGACCAATTTAAATTTATTTCAGGATTATAACGTCCCGGTGCATCGTGCGGGTATGATTTCGGTTAACAAGGTTCAAAATAATATAAAAACAATTTCTTTGCCAGCACAATCACCTGATCTGAACATTATTGAAATTATCTGGCTGTATATTAAGAGAAATATGTCGTGCAGAGTGAATTTCATAAATAGCAATCAGGATTTGTACGATGAAAATTTTCGTATCGGGACTGAAATCCCACCTACCTATGTTCAAAACCTCTAGATGTCTATTTCCCGTAGGATAATGCAGGTTATAACATTCAAGGGACATCTGACTTAGTATTTAGGTAAGAGAAATCAAGTTTATGTGTTCGTTTCTGTTAGGGTTTCTGTTATAAAAGCTTTGAAACACCCACTCATTATCCCGACCAAATCCAATATGGCCGCCATTTGCGCGGCATAAGAACTGACAAATATGATGCGTAAAGTATCTCCCTTCGTATCGATACGACAAAACTCGTAATGTATTGAAAGCCAGAAAACCGTAACAAACCGATTAACCGGTATATTGATCCAGCCATACTCTTGATAAGTGTATTCTATATGATTGAGACCAAATATTTTAAACAATGTACATGTAATAGTGAACTGAAAAATGTTTGAGACACTTCGCCATCCAAAGATGTATTCAAACACTAAATTTGGTAAATCTAGCAGATGCGTATTAGAAATTATGAAACAGAAAATGAATTTTCTATTATTTAGGTCAACGGCCAGGGTAGAAGACAAAGTGATCTGAAAGAAGTATGCGATACACCGGCATCCCCTGATGTACACATGCACTACATTTGGTATCCCTATCTGATGTGGCGGAGCGCATATGCTTAAAAAGTCTTTTTATAGCTGAGGGTAAGCTAATTGTTATATTAACCTCGAAATTGTATGCCATGCTCCGTTTTCCAAAGTTGAACTAACATATCAAAATTTCTATTCGATGTGGTGCGGATTTCTTCTCAATAATTGAGGTAAAAAAATTAAGGTCAAGGTTTCATGAAGATGTACTCACACAACGGTACACATAGCTGATGTTGTATAGGAAATATTCTCCTGACAAGCTTTTTTCATTTTCTATAATTGAGATCAAAGGTCAAGGTTACGGTTACCTATAAATGTTGTAAGGCACTGTCCATTCTCGACATTTACTACACAACACATTTGGTATTCGTAGCTTCCTCGATGTAGGAAAGATTCCCTGAACAAAACAGACACGGACGGTCGCACGTACAGTATGCGCAAAAAGATCACTGCAAAGAATTGTGCCATTTTCGTCCGTCTGCTCGTATGTCATTAAGAATATTTGGATAACTTTGCGAAACTAACTATGGTATCTAACTCTCTGGTTAGATACTGCGTTACGTGGGGAATGTTAATATGTTTTACAAACAACTTCTGGGCTTCAAACTTTGTTTAGCGTCCAAATATTAAGAGCAATACTGTTTTAAGATGTAACCTTCCGTGAAGGTCACAGTAAATTGTTTTAATGATATTTTTTAAGTATGTTCATGTTTATGAGAGTAAACTCCATAATATGAAAACCTCTCCAGAGTAAATCCTTTGGTTGGCCAAAAAGAATTCGGAAGTACTAAGTGCTCTGAGGAAGGACATAGTTATGTTCGAAAATGTCAGGTAAAATATCTTGGTTATGATAATCAGATGAACTCATTTAAAGTAGTTTTGCTCTATTTAGCAACTCATTTAAAGCAGTTGTGTTTTGAAAGAAAATAATTTATTACCCATAGTTAGCAAATGTTCACCATCTGTGTGGATAACGTCGACAAAGTTGGCGTCCTCTGAGTCAAGACGAACCTCACCGGCTGTCGAACGGAAGGCGGGTCCTGCAGGGTCCAAACCTGTGTCAAAGAAACTACAGTCAAACCTGTATTAAGAGACCTTCCATGGTACTTCGCCAATAAGGTCACATATGACAGGTAGTCTCTTAAAACAGGTTCGCTTATAACTTTCACGAAACAAAGCAAAATGTTGGTGTAGTGCAATTTGTTTTTATGTAAATCTGCATATAATAATGTGATAGGTATTTATTATTTAATAAATATAGTTAGTGGAATAATTTGAATTAATTAATAAACTATTAATTAAATGCATTTGAAAAACATTATTTGTTTATGAAACTCATTTTCAACAAACATGTTGTACCTAATTGTAATCTTGCAGCAAATTTGACAAGTATGGTTTATGCATACTTTGATACATTACCTATACAACAATTAATCAGAAGATATTTTAGTAAAGGAATAATAGTAGCTCATATACATTAATTTTATGGATAAAAAAGTAACAGTAAGATGTTTAGAGTACATTCTTATTGAATTAGAATTGTATAATCTAATAATCGATTAGGCTTTATTTACATACATGTATTTGAAAAAGCAATTTTAACTTTGATTATTTTTTTTTATAATTTACACACATTTAACAAGATAAAAGAGATCTATTATATAAAACCATTTCAATGTATCTTAAACACTCAAATGTGTTAATGTCATACTTCAAATAACTAATTGTTGAAACATAAATGTTTGACCATGAGCTAAAAAGTGTTAAAACACTATCTTAAGTCTTTAAATACAGGGTGAAAATTGCCGAAGGGAGTCACATTTCATGGTCACTTATCACATAAGACAGGTAGTCTCTTAATTCAGGGGCAATATAAAGTAAAAACTGTTGGGAGCCTCAAGTAAGCTCACATATGTCCCATCAAGATCAATACGATACAAGTGGAAAATGGAAAATTCTCCAAACTGTCTAATATGTCATGAAGTCGAAGACGATGAACACATTTTCATCAACTGTTCAAAAGTGCAACCATTTTGGGTAAAAATTGTGTCGCTGTTTAAAACATGTGGTATAGAGCGTAATATAAAAAATCTTAAAACACTTTTAATAGGATATAAGATAATGTAACAAACACGGACTACTTTTACGTCAATATAATTTTAACTATTGTTGGTTTCAGTATATACAAATCGTACTTTCTAAGCGAAAACTGGACACTTCAAACTGATATTTATAAAGTTTTTGTTTATGAAACACAAATACTTCTCGAATTCTTAAAACATAGAGGATTGACGAATCCTTTTATTTTAAGAGCTCAAAAAGCATTGTTCCCTTAATACAAAGAAATATTAATATACTTGAAAACTCTAATCATAGAGTTAATCACGACAATTACAATACCCTTACTTACTACCGCTTTGCGGTATTTAGCATGTCAACACAAAGATTGTATAGTCTTTATTCCTACATGACATTGCTGATTTGTTAGTTTTCATGTATGTATGTATGTATGTATGTTATTGTCTGTGTATATGTAAATAGTAATGAATAAAAGAAGTCTAGGCTTCACCAAAAAAAAAAAGATCACATATGACGGGTAGTCTCTTAAAACAGACGGTCACTAAGGCAGGTTCGACTGTATTACAAAGAGTGTGTCTTGTGGCGTAATACGTGGTAACGCATTACACAAGTTCTGAAGCGCCTATTGCGTGAAGATAACGTACTATTGAAGAGGCTCTCGTAATTGTGCAGTAAAAACGAACACAATGAAAGACCATGCTTCCAAATATAAGGGAACTGCCGATCCAAGAGACCGTCCTAGTTCCTACCTTGTCGTGGTGATGGGGATAAATTGCCATAGGGAATTGTTTCTTTGTACTAGACCGAGAGTCTCCCCTCTGCCAAGAACTAGGAAGAGAGGTTTGAGCTTTTGAACCTGAATTCATCATCATCTTATTTCATCATCCCTCATCAGCGCTATATGACCTATTTTAAGTCGCCGTTAAATCCAACTCATCCAGCCAGTCAACCAAAATCAAGGATACTGTCGATAATGCGTTGTAAAAGCAACATCATAAGAAATACTGTCTATACTGTTTTGTAAAATGCAGATAAAAGCAATATGATTATAGTGGAATTCACTGTCTTAAATTCGGTATAAAAGCAATAGCGTGTGGTGAAAAGGTTTTTATGGCATAACAAACGATGGGCGAAATAGACCACGTATGAGTTCATTGAACATCGACACGGTACATAATCAGACCATGTTATAATGAATCAAACGTTTAAGCGATAAATAGAGGATCTTATACAAGTGCTGATTATTTACCATTTTTAATAAACGAATTGACTTAAATAATATGACGCGAGCCTTGGCAAGCGTCATATTAATTTCAGTCAACGAGTTTATCAAAAATGATAAGTAATGAGCACGAATGTGAGATTCTATTTATCACATAACAATTTTAAACGCCTATTTAATCAATCGAAACCGTAGTTTGATGTCCCTCCGCTTTTTAGATTTTAGGTCAAAACGCGACTTTGTTGCAGACAACCTCATCGTGAATGGCGTCATTTCGTGTTCAGCTACATGCAGCGTTGGTGGACGAACGGTATGGGCACCGGAGCCTATAAAACGATATTTCACTAGTGGAATACGTTATTTATATAATGGTCTTATGATAAATATATATCAATGTATTTAAGTAATGTAACATGTATTCATGCATAGTTTAAAAAAAAAAGCCAATCATACACGATATTTAATATTTACACATGTGTGCCTTGCGTCCTATGAACAAGAGCACCGCAGTGCGGCAAAATACGCCCGTCATGGCCGGCGGGTGTCAAATTCGTCCGGACTCAGGCCGACTGGAAAAAGTCGCCCGGCGTGTAGGCCCGACTATCGATCTCAAAAAGGCTATGCTGTAGTATTGCGATAGCTCAAGTACTATCCCGATAGTATTGCGATAGTCAAGAAACTATTGCAATACTATCACGATAGTTTTTCTACCAACTGTTTTCTCATAAACAAATGCTCTTTGGGCGTATTTATATACTTTGGATATATCACGGAATTATATGTATAATAGATTGAGCAAGCATAATCAACATGATGAATCGAAATTTCATTGTTTTTTTACTTATACACATGTTTAACTAACCTCATAGTTTTCCGCTTAAAGAATTATTTTAACTATCGTAACTATCTACAGTTGAAAACACTATCGGCAATAGTAATCGATATTCAAATATATTATCTAGCTATTGCTATTGGAGTAAGAAGTTTTGCAATAGATTGATAGGTCTACCTATCGTTAAACCTCTACTGGAGTCATGCGGACTGGAAAAATGGGTTGAAGAGAGGTTTTATATGTGTCAAAAGTATGTTACCATAGTTTAAAACGTATTTTCTATCATTTAACGGACGAAGTGTGGCTTATTTTAAATTTCAAGTATGTAAAGGGGCATAACTCAAAGAATTTTTTTTTAACAGGAACCAAAATTCACAGGTGCCTTCCCTGCATGATGAAAAAGATAAATATGAAATTTGGTTACAATAGACAAAATGTAAGTAAAATTATTATCAGGAATCAATATATTGTTAAAAAAATTGTGTGAAGGGGCATAACTCTGAAAATACGGAGTCAAACCAAAAACATGGACTTTTTTGTCAAAACATTGGATGTTTATTAAATTCAATGGCAATTTTGTCCATGATCATTTTTAGCGTTGGATCGCCTTTTCTTTTTCCTATTCAATGGCAAAATAAAGTTAATATTGTATGTATTAGGAAGAATACAACAAGAACCGAGGTTTATCTGGATTATATATACTTTTAAAAAAGTTTTCAAAAATACAGCTTATGGACCCTACACATTTTTAATGGATAATTCCAGTTTCCTATAAATTTTAATCATTTTCTTAAAATGATTACTTTTTTTTAATAAAATATATTGCAAACAGTGTAAAGAGGCATCTATATGACTCCTATGATGTTTGCATAAAGAGGTGTTTTCATTACAGGTTCACTGATTATAAAGGACACGTATACTCGACACAAGAGTCCAATGAGTGTGAGAGTCTTTAATCTTGGTCATAAATATTTGTGAAGGGGCATAACTCTGAAAATACGGAGTCAAACCAAAAACCCGTAATATATGTTAAGTAACTTCATTCATTGTATCATCATATCAAATTTGAAATCAATTGAATAAAAAAAAAAGTTCTGTTGGTTTTTTTTAAAAAAATGCCCATTTTGACAATATAGGGGCATAACTCTGCTAAAAATAGCCGCCAACGTCTGAAACGCGAACTCGTCCGAACTATTGTGGTATGGAATATTGGTAGGAAGTTTAATCAAAATCGGTAAATAAATGAAGGTGAGAGAGCGCTAACAAGAAAAGTTAACGGACGGACGGACGGACAGCGCTGGGTATACCATAATACGTCCGTCGATGACGGGCGTATAAAAAAACAAATGCAAGAAGGTGTATACATAGTTTACTATGTTTGCTGATAGGAATTGCAATATAAACAAAACGAAATTAACATAACTACTTTGTTCCTAATAAAAAGAAATGAGAGCACCGCAAGCGGTACATTATACGCCCACTGGTAAAGATATATATAGTTCATCAAAATTCATTCTAATTTGTAGACTTTTAGAGCTATGAAAGCATAAACAATACAGAAATAAAGCCTTTCCTAGCATATCTGAGTACATCAAGGGCAGATAACTCGACACAATGATCCGATTTAAAAAATAATCAACCCTTTCATGAACTTATAGATCTACTACCATAATTATACTGTGGGCAAACATAATCAAAATCCACAAATAAGCCTTTTATAGAATATTTTGAGTACACCAAGGGCAGATAACTCTGTAAAGAAATATCAAATATATCTCAAACTTCACGCAGCTTCAAATCTTGATGCATATAACCTTTCTGTGAAGTTACATTAATATCCTTCAAACAGTTTTTCAAGAAAACTCTGTACAAGCTTTTTATAGCATATTTGAGTACATCAAGGGCAGATAACTCTGTAACGAAAAATTAAATGAACCTACAGCTTTAGATATTGATGCATATAACATTTGTGTGAAGTTTCATTAATATCCCACAAACAGTTTTCCAAAAAAACTCCGGACAAGCTTTTTATAGCATATTTGAGTACACCAAGGGCAGATAACTCTGTAACGAAAAATTAAATGAACCTACAACTCGACTCAGCTTTAGATATTGATGCATATAACATTTGTGTGAAGTTTCATTAATATCCCTTAAATAGTTTTCCCAGAAAACTCCAGACAAGCTTTTTATAGCATATTTGACTACACCAAGGGCAGATAACTCTGTAAGAAAAATTGGAATGAACCTTAAACTCATCTCAGCTTTAGATATTGATGCATATAACATGTGTGTGAATTTTCATTATTATCCTTTCAATAGTTTTCCCAGAATATTCCGGACAAGATTTTTATAGCATATTTGAGTACACCAAGGGTAAATTACTCGGTAACGA
This sequence comes from Gari tellinella, assembly GCA_922989275.2. Taxonomy (NCBI): domain Eukaryota; kingdom Metazoa; phylum Mollusca; class Bivalvia; order Cardiida; family Psammobiidae; genus Gari; species Gari tellinella. The sequence goes on from OV277859.1 coordinate 69,651,558, forward strand.
AAATTGGAATGAACCTTAAACTCATCTCAGCTTTAGATATTGATGCATATAACATTTGTGTGAAGTTTCATTAATATCCCTTCAATAGTTTTCCCAGAAAATTCCTGACAAGCTTTTTATAGCATATTTGAGTACATCAAGGGCAGATAACTCTGTAACGAAAATTGGAATGAACCTCAAACTCAACTCAGCTTTAGATCTTGATGCATATAACATTTGTGAATAGTTTTCCAGAAAAACTCCGGACAAACAAAATGTTGACGGACGAACGAACGGACGAACGTACGGACGGACAGGGCCACGCCAATATACGACCACCTTTAGAGTTGGGCGTATAAAAGTTAGCACATTTTGTACAAATAAACGTATTCCGAAATTAATTTCACATTGTAATGTTATATATTTTAAAACATGGACTTTTTTGTCAAAAAATTGGATGTTTATTAAATTCAATGGCAATTTTGTCCATGATCATTTTTAGCGTTGGATCGCCTTTTCTTTTTCCTATTCAATGGCAAAATAAAGTTAATATTGTATGTATTAGGAAGAATACAACAAGAACCGAGGTTTATCTGGATTATATATACTTTTAAAAAAGTTTTCAAAAATACAGCTTATGGACCCTACACATTTTTAATGGATAATTCCAGTTTCCTATAAATTTTAATCATTTTCTTAAAATGATTACTTTTTTTTAATAAAATATATTGCAAACAGTGTAAAGAGGCATCTATATGACTCCTATGATGTTTGCATAAAGAGGTGTTTTCATTACAGGTTCACTGATTATAAAGGACACGTATACTCGACACAAGAGTCCAATGAGTGTGAGAGTCTCTAATCTTGGTCATAAATATTTACCTACGACAAATAATTACAGGTGCAATGTTAATGTTATGTATATGCGTGGCCATGATTCAAAGGGGGGGGGGGGAGGGGGTTAATTGTATGTATGACATTTGACCACACTTGTGTTCATACATTATATGCACAAACTCTTCTGTAAAGGACTGCCGGTGTCTTCAGTATGAGTTCATTCGAGTGAACCCTGCCAGGTATCAGATGTTTTTACCTGTAATTCTTCCTATCTTTTCCTCAGATGGCAGGCTCTCCCCAGCGTACCCAGCCGCGTGGGCCCCGAGACTGTGCCCAATGATATGGACGGTACCCGGGTCAACATCGTATACCTTTTTGAGAATCTTGAGTAGCTGTGCAACCTGAGTACCAACGACCCGGATATTGGCCGCTGATTGGTAATAGTTTACTTCCCTGGCCCCAGATAGCCAATCCACTACAATGACGTTGTAGTCTCCCTGAAATAGGTAGAGAATGTACATGTGTTTACTCCCTACAACAACCCCCTAACATCGAATCCTTCCTTACAACGACCCTTGTCGCAGTTCCCTACAAAGCACAATTATGTCCAACCTATTCACACTGCAATGTCGCCTGCTTAAAATTGTCGTCTGCTGTTGGTCTCAAAGTTACATAATGGACATTTCAACAGAATACAACTTAATGACGAATGACAAACAGCTTCAATCAAGATCAGACGCCGCGTTACGCGGCTTCTGATCCGGATTCAAACTGTTTGCAAATGACCCTCCCTATAACGACTCCCTCCGAACAACACACACAATTTTTGTCTCGCGTTGGATGTCGTTGTAGAGCGGGAGCGCTGTATATAAATTGTGTCAGCTTTCTGTTTCCTCCAAACTTCAAATTAAAAATTCCAGTTTCTAATTTGGTCTTGTTTGTATTTTTATGCCCCTAGAATCTACGACTCGGGGGCATATAGTTTTTGTCATGTCTGTTGGTTTGTCCGTCCGTCCGTCCGTCCGTCCCAAAAACCTTAACCTTGGCTATAACTCTTGCATTTTTGTACCTAGGCCTTTTATACTTGGCATGTGTCTTCCCTGTATCAAGACCTTTCCAACCATACAAAACTTTTTGACCTTGTGACCTTGACCTTGACATTTGACCTACTTTTGTAAAAATCTTAAAATGGCTATAACATTTGCACCAGTTGGCCCAGGGCTTTCATATTTTGTATGTATATTTCTTGTGTCAAGACCTTTCCAACCATACCAACATCTTTGACCATGTGACCTTGACCTACACCGTTGACCTATTTAATCAAACTTTAACTAAAAACCTTAACCTTGGCTATAACTCTTGCATTTTTGAACCTCGGTCTTTTATACTTGTCATGTGTATTCCTCATGCCAAGACCTTGCCAACCATACAAATCTTTTTGACTTTGTGACCTTGACCTTGACATTTGACCTACTTTTGTAAAAATCTTAAAATGGCTATAACATTTGCACCGGTTGGTCCAGGGCTTTCATATTTTGTATGTATATTTCTTGTGTCAAGACATTTCCAACCATACCAACATCTTTGACCATGTGACCTTGACCTTCACCGTTGACCTATTTAATCAAACTTAAACCAAAAACCTTAACCTTGGCTATAACTTTTGCATTTTTGAAACTCGGCCTTTTATACTTGTCATGTGTATTCCTCATGGCAAAACCTTGCCAACCATATAACACTTTTTGACCTTGTGACCTTGACCTTGACATTTGACCTTCTTTTGTAAAAGTCTTTAAATTGCTATAACATTTGCACCAGTTGGCCCAGGGCTTTAATATTTTGTATGTATATTTCTTGTGTCAAGACCTTTCCAACCATATCAACATATTTGACCATGTGACCTTGACCTCGATCTTTGACCTATTTAATCAAACTTTAACCAAAAACCTTAACCTTGGATATAACTTTTGCATTTTTGCACCTTGACCTTTTATACTTGACATGTGTTTTCCCTTTCTAACCATACAAAACTTTTTGACCTTGTGACCTTGACATTTGACCTACTTTTGTTGAAATCTTTAAATGGCTATAACATTTGCACCAGTAGGCCTACGGCTTTCATATTTTGTTTATATATTTCTTGTGTCAAGACCTTTCCAACCATACCTACGTTTTTGCCCTTGTGACCTTGACCTTTGACCTTTATTTGTATAAATCTTTATACGCCTATAACATTTGAACCAGTAGGCCTAGAGCTTCCATACTTTATATGTTTCTTGTGTTAAGACTTCTCCAACCATGCCAATGTTTCATTTACCCTACGACCATGACTTTTGACCTACTTTTGCAAATAAGCATTACATTACAGAACATGATGCTGGCTGGGGGCATTTGTGTTTCACAAACACATTGCTTTTCATCTGATCATCATTAAACTTTCTGAAAATGTTTGTTGACATAAAATGGAGACCAATTTGGATAACCAGCGGCACCAATTTATGCTAGGCCCTTTGGAGTAATGGCCCTTGAAGTCCTCAAAATGGCGCTCCACTACAGTTTCAGCTCTCTAACTTTTACGTGTGATAGTCTGGATTCCCCTCCCTGTATCATCGGGGGCATTCGTGTAACTGGGACAATTTATTGCGATATGACAAACAGTGTAGACATTGCCTGCTCTGATCTTGATCTTCACCGTTTGCATAGCGTAAGTATTATCTTCACAATACACTGTTTGAATAAACAATGCATATATGTGTAACTAGGGTTCAAAACATATGTGATGGTAGCTTTTGACCCCGTGCTTCAAATGCATTAAAGCACACTCAGTTTGGGATTTACTTCGCCATGTTGCTTCCGAAAGTGGTTGCAAGCAAAAGGCTGTAGGCCTATTCCTGGTTTAGCAGGAACGCCCATTCTTTTATAGCACTTTGACATCCTTTTTATGCTGCCCTAGCCTCGCCTTTCATTTTCTACCTGTCTTACCTGAAAATGATGAACCGGGTCCAATGGGGTACGGCACAGCAAGTTCTACAATCCTTTGTTTGCTACCACTTCTGGCACCAACAAGGGGAAGTTTATTAAAGGGTCATACTAAAATCAGTGATTTTTTTACCTGCGAGTCCCGAGTCCTAGACTCATTAAAATCTTGTTGGACTCATAAATTTAAAATCTGTGAGTCCATTTTGGTAATAAAGATATAGCTGGGACTCATAGTTTTGAAGGCCAGCGAGTCCTGGGGACTCTTAGTTTTTAATTTGTAAAAAAAAGCACTGTAAAATGAGGTAAAAGAAAACTAACCTGTCGTAACAGTGCTTTCACCATGTTCTTAACCCAAGGTCTGTTCACATGGTCCCAATATCCATGAATTATTATCTTCACTTCTCTCTTACTGCAAAATGTTCGCCATTGGCATTTCTTCTGTTTACTATTTATACTCAGTTCTTGGTATTCCGTGGAGGTATTCGTAAACAGCAGAAATTTGGTGCCGATTTTCTCTGGGCTCCGGGGAAGCACCTTAACGTTGCTAAGGGTTTCAAAGCAACCTAGAGTGCCGTAACATACTTTCTTCGGAAAGAACCAGGCTGCAATTTAACAACATTACAATATGTCAGCAACTTCGTCTGAATATATGAATAAAAGACGGGCATTTGCTGGCCTTCAATATAATTATACTTACATTTCTCAGAATTATTTCAAACAGTTAACCCTATAGGCGCAAACGTCATATAAAGTCGACTTTGCAAACAGTTTGGATCCAGATCAGACACCACGTACCGCGGCGTCTGATCAGAATCCACACTGTTTGACAATCGTATCGACATTTCCTAAGTCAAGCTACATTGAATCTACGTACCGCGGCGTCTGATCAGAATGCACACTGTTTGACAATCGTATCGACATTTCCTAAGTCAAGCTACATTGAATCTACGTACCGCGGCGTCTGATCAGAATCCACACTGTTTGACAATCGTATCGACATTTCCTAAGTCAAGCTACATTGAATCTACGTACCGCGGCGTCTGATCAGAATGCACACTGTTTGACAATCGTATCGACATTTCCTAAGTCAAGCTACATTGAATCTACGTACCGCGGCGTCTGATCAGAATGCACACTGTTTGACAATCGTATCGACATTTCCTAAGTCAAGCTACATTGAATCTACGTACCGCGGCGTCTGATCAGAATGCACACTGTTTGACAATCGTATCGACATTTCCTAAGTCAAGCTACATTGAATCTACGTACCGCGGCGTCTGATCAGAATGCACACTGTTTGACAATCGTATCGACATTTCCTAAGTCAAGCTACATTGAATCTACGTACCGCGGCGTCTGATCAGAATGCACACTGTTTGACAATCGTATCGACATTTCCTAAGTCAAGCTACATTGAATCTACGTACCGCGGCGTCTGATCAGAATCCACTGTTTGACAATCGTATCGACATTTCCTAAGTCAAGCTACATTGAATCTACGTACCGCGGCGTCTGATCAGAATCCACACTGTTTGACAATCGTATCGACATTTCCTAAGTCAAGCTACATTGAATCTACGTACCGCGGCGTCTGATCAGAATCCACACTGTTTGACAATCGTATCGACATTTCCTAAGTCAAGCTACATTGAATCTACGTACCGCGGCGTCTGATCAGAATGCACACTGTTTGACAATCGTATCGACATTTCCTAAGTCAAGCTACATTGAATCTACGTACCGCGGCGTCTGATCAGAATGCACACTGTTTGACAATCGTATCGACATTTCCTAAGTCAAGCTACATTGAATCTACGTACCGCGGCGTCTGATCAGAATGCACACGGTTTGACAATCGTATCGACATTTCCTAAGTCAAGCTACATTGAATCTACGTACCGCGGCGTCTGATCAGAATCCACACTGTTTGACAATCGTATCGACATTTCCTAAGTCAAGCTACATTGAATCTAACTTTAAAAAGTTATTGCAGACAACACTATTATATTAACTCTTTCCTCCCTGAAACTTTAAATGGACAATTCCAGTTTCCATTTTTAGAGTAGTCCATTTCTGACTTTTAAGGGTTGATTTTGTCCATGTTTGGCATTGTGACAAACAGTGAAGACCCTGATCAGAGGGCTCCTTTCGGAGCCCTCTGATCTGGGTCTTCACTGTTTGCATAGGACATGTTTACTATTCACACGTACACTGTTTGAAAAGCACGCCTATATGCGGGACTAGGGTTCAAAGAGTTAATGCAGACGTCAATAAAACGGCTAAGGGTAAAAAAAATCACGATTAATTTGGCGCCGAAAATGTAAGGGTAACACAATAACGGCAACTCCAACAAAAGTATTTTTTGGCATCAGAATTTAACCCCTTCACTACCTTACCCCGATTAAAATAAGTATTTGCAAACTGTTTCAATCAACAACAACAACAACAATGTTTATTCATGATGTAGGCCACCGGCCCCTGACATATGACATATTCAATATACAAATGTAAATGTGTAACAAACTGAATATACCCAAATTTTCAAATATATTTATCTACATAATTATACAGAGGTGTAGATAAGCTTTGTATTGGAATTGGGTATCACTCCATGGATTTTAAATGAATTGGGGTTTTTGGAAAATTCATTGGGTATTGCATTGACCACAACCCCATGGTTTCTAATTCGATTGGGTATCCACAGTCAAGAACCCACGATTTGTAATATAATTGGGTATCAGTGGGAAAATAAACTTTGATTTCCTATCCTTGTCCTTTCAACAGTGCATTCAGGGTATTGTTGTTAACTTTCAGTGTTTACCTTACAATGGCTTACATAGTTCTATATGCAACTTTTGTTAACACGCGTTCGACTAAAGTAAAAGTTCAGTTGATAACCCAATTAAATTAATTATTATTAAAAAGCAATTGAGTATTCGTTTGGTTTTTACCAAATCACTTTCAAGTAAGTGGGTTTCCTTTTACTTTTGTTGGGTACTGTCACCCATTAGTTTTGAAATAATTGAGTAATTCACCAATTTGAATTGGGTAAATACTCGGATACTCTGCTTATCTAGAACTCTGATTATATATTTGATATATATGAACATACACACCTACTGTAGCGCGGCGTCTGATCATGATCCAAACTGTTTGGCACTCAATTATATATTTCTTGAGTCGAAATACTTAATATCAAATTTAAGGAATAAATGCAGACGACAATTGTTTAAAACTGATGACGTCATGGCAGTGAAGGGGTTAAATGAAGCCAATCAGATAACACTTGAAAAGAGACTAGCTGACATTCGCTTTATTGCGTTTTTCAATTACAGTAAAACCTCTCTATTACGACAACTTAGTTGTGTTTATTATTATTATGTATTTACGACAGGTGATTGCTTAAACGGACTCGCAACCGGATGGTGTATTTGTCAAAATAAAATAAAATACTCAAATAAAAGCAAACTTGTGACATTATTTGGCTTCTGACATTAAAAAAATATGATCAGCGGTAGTGGCCCAATGGTTAACACCTTGGACTACGGTACCAGGGGTCGTGAGTTCGATCCCCCGCCAGACCAGCGGTCTGACTAGGGGATTTTTCTGAATCCCCGATGATGTACAGGAATGTTCTTGAGCAAGACATGTACCGCGAATTGCTCCTCTCCACCCAGGGGTTAAAATGGGTACCTGTGAAGGGTCTGAGTCGGTACTGCGGCTGCATTTGACTGCGCCATATGTTAGCAGTGCTCATAGGCAAGATGGCTCGATGATCAGGGGAGTATATGTACAGTCGGCTGAGCGGTCATTCGGACTGAAAGTAGACTTTAACTTGGTATATTTATTTATTTATTTTATTTATCAGTCCAAAAAAAGTCTAAAAAATCGTCACCGAATCTTAGTTTTTTTTAGATATTTTCCATCGTTTTTCTATAGCGTAAGTAGACGGTATAGTTGTTGGTGTTGCTTCTCTACACGGGCTCAGACATAAAACCGAGCCGAATAATGTACTATCAATCGCTACCAGTGAAGTACATTAATTCGCTACCATATAATAATAATAATAATAATAAAGACTTTATTTCAAGAGGGTAACACAATTAGAACACACAAGCAACTAATCTCCCTTGTGGCCCGCAAACATTTGTACAGATATTTACAGAACACATTCAATCCTATCTACGAGCATATATCTACTTGTCATTTATTATCAATGTACTGGAGGAAAGTGTACTTGTCGAAAACTAACAGCGCAGACCAAGACCAGAGGGCTACATAAGGAGTCCTCTGATCAGGGTCGGCATTGACAGCGTTTATGAACAGAACAGATGTTCAACACATATACCGGTATTAGACTTTATCCAGAATAGACTGTATCATTCTCACATTAAGACCCGTAATCTAGTGCAAAACCGTCGTATCTTCGATTAACATTTATCCAAGGATACGAATACGATAGTATTGCACCGAGTAGATCTACATGAGTTACCTCTGTAACTCTGCAACATTGGACACATATTTAATAAACAAATCATCAAATATTTGACTTATACTTTTAGATCTTTAAATTTTGAACTATTGTTTGTCCCCACTCCCATTACCCGTCACGACACTGTATACAAACATAGCAATAATAGCGTTGTAAGAATGACGTCATAAATCATTGGGGAAATAGTGTACTATTATATTGAGTTGAGTTGAGTTGAGTTATATAAACTGGGAAATCCTTTGTCAAATATTTGTGACGTAATTATTATTACATTGCGTCATAATTGACACATAAGAACACGTGGTGGTAACCCAGAGCGACGAGTATACTCGTCATTTACAACAATATCCCTACGAAAAGTACATTTTTATGCAAACAGTGTAGACCCCGATCGGAGGGAGCCCTCCGATCAGGCTTCCCACTGCTTGTCATTCAACAGTGAAAACCAAGATTGAAGGGCTCATAAAGGAGTCCTCCAACCCGATCCGTGTATTGATACGATCAAATATCGTTATTGTTCAATACATTTAAGTTGATTCAACCCTATCGCCGAGTATACTCGTCATTTGTTAGCAGTCTACTTATAAAAATACTTGTGTCGTACGCTTACAGTGAAGATCCAAATCTGAGGACTCCCTGACGAGTCCTCCGATCAGGATCTGCACCGTCTGAGCATACGGTGACATTCAATAATTAATATCAACGAATAAATTCTTCGATTACTTAATAGATCCACACATGTAGTAAATTTAATGTATAGATAGAGAGCGCCAGTAGCCGCTTGGGTAAAGGCGTTTCCTTTTTTTTCATGTTTGTCTCCGCTTGGAGGGTCATGGGTTCGAATCTCACCAGAGCTTCTTCTTTTTTTTTTTTTGGAAATGCATTTTTTAACAGAATTTATTATCCTAAACTAAATCTTACCCATTTATAGAAGCATTTGACATATATTTACAAATTACTATGTTTAATGCTAAATACGGTTGCGAGCCTCTTTAAAGCAATATGACAGTAAGGTTCAGTTTTTCGGCACTCGCACAATGCATTGATCCGAGTAAATCGGCGTATCATTATGGTTAAGGTCGGAAATTAGTTTAAACTTGCATTCCAGTACTGATGTGTTCTTGTTTAAAGTTAACATGTCAGTTAGAAATCAATTTGATTTTCCGAAAGATTAACAAGAAGCTGGAGACAGGCAAGGCCCAGTGCATTCCTGCCACTACTGGCACCCGTTTTCAAGACTATTCAGTACTGCTGGAAAGTTTTTCAGACCTGTGAGGTGTCGTCTCAGTGGTGAGACATTTGAAATGCTACTGGTGATCAAATGCAATAACAAATTTGAAAAACTATATAGATCTACTTGTACATCTGCATAAATTGATATAAATCTACTACCCTATACACTCAGCCTGTTTCTAGTTTTACAGGCAGGAGATCACTTAAGCAGGTTGAATATAACGCAGAATGTGCCTTAAGGTACATTCTGCTTTACTTCCAACTTGCTTTAAGCTACCATAGCTAGGATATTGAAAATATTTCTTATGGTAGGCTACATATTTATAACGGCATTAAGTGGAACTATTTTCTTCGGTGAAGGAATAAATTAAAGGGGTAAAATGTGTCTTTATGGAGTAATGGGTTAACCCACTTCATTCTAGATATATTGATAATAAAGATTTTTGTAGTTTTTATGTTATTTGGATTCAGGTCAAGCTACAAATGTTATGTGGCCTGGTGATTAATGTTAACTACTTGACACTCAGGTTCACTCTGAGCAAATAATATATCTAGAGTGAAATGGGTTACTGGTAAGTAACATAAGTAGCGAAGTAAGACAACATTGATATTATGGAACAAATAGATATATCATTTACAGCTTGGATTATAAGTCTACTCTTTGCTCCATTGCAAATAAAACTGGATACACAGTCATACAGTTCGTTTTCAACTTCTTACTTGCAAAGTAATCATTAATCATGATTACTTACACTGAAAGTAATCACAATAATCGATTACTGACAAAAGATGCAGTAATCATGAAGTAATTGATTACTGCTAGAATGTCAAATAATCATAATTTAATCGATTACTTTTTCGGCGGAGCTGACTGGTTTCTATTTAGACACACTTTCTATTTGGCCACACATTTCAACCAATTATATTTGATCAGAAATTTAGAATTAAGAGCACCTGTTGAAACTGAATAGTCTGATTGGATAGTAGCCAGGGCTCCAGATAAGGGAATTATTTCAAAACTCAAAATCTTTATTTGTGCATTAAACCCTGTGGTGTCACTATACATTTGAATTGTCTCTTCGAGACAAACAAAATGAGTGGTAACACCATAGGGTTTGGTGCTGAAAGGAGTGAAAAAATGTGATTTGTTTACTTTACTCCCTCTTATCTGGAGCCCTGTAGGCTGGTCTATGTCCAATTACAGTTTTACCAGATGTGGACTGTGAGTGTAAAATTTAGAGATACAGACTGCACTGTTTACTACACACTGGGATGATGCAATTATACTTCTATTTTAAGATATAACATCTGAAATCTTTTTATAGATATACAGAGGAAGCTAGGTGTTTTGTAATTGTTTACTACCAATTTGTTTGAATTGTTAACTATTTGTACACATTTTAATACCATACATTAAAAGCAATATTATATATAAAATTAATGGCCTCAAGTGAGTTAAACACAATCGTGTTGTTTCATCATTATTTACAAGAGTGAAGTTCAGCAGACTGTTGTATCTGTACATTTGTGTATGCTATAGTTTGTTTCAAGAAACTCTATGAATGAAGTTTGATATATAGAACAATAGATTAATGTGAGGATCTCCTACCAGTAGCTAGGATATGAGTTAAATTATTGTTCTGTTTTGCATTTCTGTACATGATAGTTTTGCATTTTAAATAAAAGTTACTGTTTCAATTTTTTTTGCTTTTCAATCCGAAAACCTCAATTTCATTTAATTTTGCACACCCATGCATCTATATAGCCTTAGTTCAACCACTCATTCCGCCGAATATCTTTTTTAAAGATATTTCTTGTTTCAAGTAATCGCCCCATGTCTGGTCTGATTTGGATCCAAACTGTTTGCAAACGCGCTTTCAAGCGTCATTGAGAGTGAAAGGTTTAAACAGTCCGAAATTAAAAAAAGTCCCTCGTGCGGGTTTTCTGCTCAGCTATTTATCTTATTTTAAATGCAACTGTCTAACTACTATTAATACCTATCGTCACAAAAGTAAACATAAGCAAACAGTGCAGACCCCGAACAGACATCGAAATTTGCCGTGTTTTCTCAGGATCAACACTGTATGCACTGTCATAATGAAATGCGCAATGTGGCATCTGATCAGGATCCAATCTGAGTGACAATCTTGTCTATATTTCTACAGCCAATAAACTGTAAATCTGAATTGGAAAATATTGCAGAAAACACTTTCAACGCAGACGGTAATTTTCGGTGAGAGAGCAGTAGATAAAATTTGGCAGTGAAAGAATGGAGGACTGATATGGATACTTTTACCCTGCGCTGACGCCTGTCTTTAATACAAAAATAATCGTTTTCAGATGTCCTTATAACGAGCTGTTGCTGAAATTGCCTTTCTTCGCTTCCATTGAGTAAACATTTGTTTCTTACATACATTTATCAAGATCAATTACAATGGAGAAAACACTTCTATTTCCTATAGGAAACACATTTGTGCTAAAACAATTATTTCCATTCATGCATGTTGCAAACAGTTTGGAGCCATATCAGACGCCATTTAAACCCGGCTTCTGATCAGGCTCGAAATTGTTTGCCACCAACAAATAAATCGTCAATATAAAAAATCCCAATAATCTTTTGTCCACATGTATTGTATTGCGTGTTCGTTTCGTTGTTGAAACGGGAAATAATAACGTCTTCTCCACTGTATAGCAATGTCAGTTACTGCACCATGCTGTGTTGCTGAAGGCAAGCATTGCGTCAGTAACTGATAAACCCTAGATAAGGAGACTCGCGCTTAGACTGGCTTCAGTCCTTGTAATTTTAACTTATTATTCTCTCTCGACCCGCCGAGACGTGCACGTCGTGGGAGAGGCACAGGGATCTAGTCCATGGCTAAGCGTGGCAGGCTTAGCCAATGGCTGGATCCCTGACCAACATCGGCGGGTGTGGCCCTAAGAAGCGCCGTTTTTTGAAGACAGCTACCTCATGGAGTCGACTTTGTCTTTTTTCCTCTTCGCCACTGGATCCATTAACAACTTAGAAATTCTACAGATGGATGCCAGCCACCAACCAAATTCAACTTTGAAGATCCATCATCTGATGTCGAAAACAGCCACTTCGGGAACCCAACTTTAGACCACTCCGCCGGCTGAGGAGACGTCCGGACGATAATGGCGCAAGCTGCGGGATCCTAGAACGTTGGGATGCGGCAGCCAGGGGCGTAGCTTGGCCGAATTGAAAGTGTAGGCATATATCTTTTCTAGGGGGGTTCGGGGGCATGCTCCCCCGGAAAAATTTTGAGTTCTACAACACTGTAGACGCATTTAAGGAGGGTCTGGGGAGACATTTATATGAAGAATTAATGAAATGAAAAGCTTCAAACAACAGACAATTTTATTTTTTGCAAAGGAATATGTCTGCATATTTTCTTGAAAAAAAAATCACCAAAAAACAACCCCACGTCAATTAGTAAATCATAGGGTCTGATACAGTATTTTTTTCATTAACATACTCGCTACTTGAAATTATTTGGATGTAACTTTCTTTTCGGGACAAATTGATCGAGCACACTAAAGGCCCGTATGAATACCAATTTATGAACTCACTCTTACTAGGAGGGGATTGGGGAGGGTTGATTCCTAGATAGCCTCTGGCTTGTTCTGAGGGCGTTTTTGCGCGTCCAAGACAGTAAAATTCTGCCATAAATATATGTAAAAACTCGGCTGAAAATGACATAAATTTTCTGTTCCAGGTTATTATAATGTGATTGTTGACAAGTTGTCTTCCATTAAGCTCTAAGTTAGACTCTAACACCACCCTATTCCTATTTTATTGCATTTGTTTTACTTTTTGAATTGTCGCAAGTCTGAGGACAGTGTGTACGCGGTAGCGCGTGTTTTGCTTAAGGCAGCTACATGTACACCAACGGGGTGATTAGACCAATTAATAAGTGTACGCTTTCTTACTAGGGGGATCCGGGGGTATGCTTCCCCGGGAAATTTTTATTCCTAGATAGTCTCTAGGTGCGTTCTGAGGTCTTTTCCCGCGTTTGATTAAGGCAGTATACTAACATGAATCTATGTAAAAATAATTGGGGTTCACCTCTAACCCCCCTTAGATGTCAATTTTATTGCTTTTTCTGCATTTTTAGCCTTTTTTATTTTTTGGACTTCTGAAAAAAAGTGTAGGCACGTGCCTACTTGCCTAATGGGAAGCTACGCCAATGGCAGCTATTAGACGCACGAGGGACGCTAAACCTTAGCAGAACAACAACTAACTTATTATTTCCCCCTTTTTTCCATACAGACTTGTCTTTTCCTATCTTCAATTACATAAATCTGACCCGGACCCTGTGTCAGGAATAAGGCAACAGTGGTACATATTGAAAACGGAATACATAAAAAAAAATTATTTATCAGACAAGTAGCTAGTCTAACTCGCGCTTTATCATAAGACGCGTTATGCTGATGCAACTACAGCGGAGAAGAGTTCTTTCCCCCAAATAAACGCGTTAAATTTATGCTAAAACTATAACTTCAATTGCAAACAGTTAGGAGCAAGATCAGACACGCGGTGTCTGATCATGCTCCAAACTGTTTGCCACTCATATTAACATGAACAGTCAGAATTGTCAAAATGTTACCATTTTCTACATTTTTATAGCCGTATTTGCGTTTCGTTCGCGTTTAAACGGGAAATAATAACGTCTTCTTCACGGTATACATGTACAGTGGAGAATCTGTTATTCTTTCCCGTTTAAACGCAAACGTACGTAAACGCAAAGCACTAAAACGTAGAAAAGAACACTTTTTGGAGAATTCTGATAATTCTTGTTTAACTTGGTGGCAAACAGTTTGGAGCCTGATCAGACGCCGGGTTACCCGGCGTCTGATCTGGCTCCAAACTGTTTGCACTGCAAATAATAGTTTTAGCGTAAACGCGTTTATTGGGAAAGAATAACAGATTCTCCACTGTACTTATACATGCATAGTGCTACCTCCCTACAACGGCGCTCCCGACAATGACTTCCTCCTTACAATGACCCTTGTCGCAGTTCCCTATACAAGACAATTATATCTAAAGCTTTCACGGCTGCAAAATTGTCTGCTTAAAATTGTCTGCTGATTTTCTCAAATTTACATATTGGTCAATTTGATAGAAAAAACCCAACAAAATAACGAGTGACACACAGCTTGAATCAAGATCTGACGTCTCGTTATGCGGCGTCTGTTCATGATTCAAGCTGTTTGCAAATGTAAATCAAGTTCTTTCCCCATAACGACTCCCTCCGAACAACGCACATTTTGGGGTCCCAGAGGGGCGCTGTATAATGAAGTGATTAACCCATTAACCCCTTTATTATCAAATAATTCGGGAGATTTTTACCCCTACACCGCTTTATTGTCGTCTGCTTCATTATACGTTTCAAAGTTAGATTTAAGGTTGTATGGCTTCATACATATCGATAAGAGTGTCAAACAGTTTGGGTCCTTATCAGACGCCGCGTTACGCGACGTCTTATCAGGGTCCAAAATGTTTGCAAACGTGCTTTAAAGCGTAATTGAGAGTTAAAGGGCGAATGCCTTTCGTCCATGCATAAACAGTGTTTTCTCTGACGAAGCGCCAAAAATAGTAGATTATAATCGAGGTCTGCACCGTTTGCTTTTTCATATGAACTGATATGTTGTACGGACAATTTCTGTATTATGTCTTGAATTTGTATGTTATTGAAATAACACAGCGATACATTGGGAATTCAAGTCTTTAATTTAATTAATTAGAACAATACACTGAGTCGACATAGTGTATAGAGTAGATATATCTTAATATTAATACCACATGTACGAGAACAAATGCTAGACAGACAGACAAAGAGATAGACAGAAAGACAGACATAAGGACAGACATACTACAGAGGTTGCTTGCAGACTACAGATTTTAATTTAGATCTAATTTTTTTAAGCTTAATTAGATACAGACTTACCTCCAACTAAGGCATTCCATTGTATAAAAAACAGAAGTATCCGTTTCCAGCCCATGATTAGTGCCAAAGGGTTGTGTTTTTCAAATGTTCCACTTATCTTGTTATGAGATTTTTTCAGTTACACGTGCCAGAGAAACTATTCAAGGGTGGTAACCCTGTTTTAATTTACAGTCAAGCTTTCGGGAAGACGCCCGTTCAAAAGTTTAGAATCGACATTATCTCAGGCAGGTACAGATTAACGAAAGTTAATGGTTAACAGAAAACTCCAATAACATGCATCATAATTTCTCTTGCTCTGCATTTTAATTACCGGTAAACAGTTTTGAATCTTAAGACCTTTTCAGTGAATTACACTTGATAAAAGTACGTCTTCATCAGAATACAATAAACAGTCACCGTGAGGTTAACAAATTGTGATAATTACAAGATATATCGGCCAATGCTTACTAATGTCCTCGCGCTAATGGAAACACTTAATGCTCAATCTGTATATAACGAGAAACGCATGCTTACGCTACATTGTCGATATGGTAATAGCTAGCATGTGTTGTAACAGTCACACTCGGCACTGTCCGGGTACTGCCGTATTAGCACGGACCAGCCTCACGATATGGGAGATTTTAAAACATTTTGGATTCAGCTGAGACCCTAGGCGTTCGGCCCGTAAGCTATGACACTAGTCCCTAGCTGCTACCCCCGCCTGTTGTTTTTTTATCTGCAACCCCCAAACGTGCACAAAATACATTAAAATCCATCCATACATTCAACAAACATCATAAAATAACATTTCCAGAAGTTTCATGGACTTAAAAACTCATCAAGTTCCCAACCCTGTCATTTTGTCAAATTTTGGACGATCTGGGCAAATGATGAATCATTGTTTACAGTAAACAGTTTTCTTTGACGATAATTGGTCAAAAATCCAAAGCAACCGGCGAACTCGCGCATGGGAACTCGAAAAGTAGGGAGACCCCTTAGACGACATCATTTGTCCACGCACAATTTTCCTTTTTTTGTAACAAAATCAACCTAGTGTGTTTTTTACAATGATTGCATCATGTCACATTAAGGATCTATAAACAAAATTGTGTAAAAGTCACTAACCGACGTAACAAGAGAATAGTGTGGCATATGTGTCAAAAATCGAATATAAACAGATACAGATCTTTATTCGGCATAAAATAGCATAAGCATATTCATAGCCATCAATTTGCATGAACAATATATACATACGTAAAGAGCATTGACATGAACAATTAAGTTTCATTAAACAAACTTTACAGAGAAGTATATGTTAATTGACTAGAGTTCTAGTAACTTATTCCACCTAACTATAGGGGAATAAGTGATCTGACAGAAATCGTAACGTGTTAGTTTTCAGTTCTATATTTAAATGCATTGTATATAAATTTCGAAAGATTACGAATAATTTTAGGTGATGTAGAAGACATCAAGTTTTTAAATTTGTGGATATTAGGCCAATGACAAAAGTAAGGAGAAAAATATCGTCGTCTTAGTTCGCTATATTTCGGGCAAACTAAGAGGAAGTGATATTCATCTTCTATCATTTTCATGTTACAATTTTGGCAAATTCTTTCTATTCGTGGTATATTTAAGTGTCGTCCTTTCTCTATAGCTAAATCATGAGAGGAAAGTCTAAATTTAGTTAGGGCGATTCTGTACTTATTACTAATTATGCAGCTAAGGTATTTTTCAATTTCAAGCTTTTCTTTGTACTTTGAATAGGATAATAGTCGATTTGAGTTGTTGATACTATTATGCCAGCTTTGCTTGTAAGAATCTATGAGTCGTTGTTTAATGGCGTTAAGTTGTGTAGTATTGTTCTCTTGCATTATCCATACATCTGACATGCCTATTTCATCAAGAATTTGTTTTACATGTGAAGCCCAATTTGTACCGCTGTAAGTGTTACCATTATTTGCGTCTTGTTTTAACATATTGTATAGTATCTTTACCGGTGTATTATTTCCAGATTTAATAATTTTAACCCAAAATTTTATCATTAAGATTTTTCGGCAGATTTGCATAGGACATCTACCAAGTTCTCCATATAAACCATCAAGATTGGTGCTTTTTCGAACACAAAGTATTTTTCGTAAAAATTTACAGTGTATAAGTTCTATATTTTTACATTCACGGTATCCGAAAATTTCTGCTCCATAATTTAGTATAGAGCCTACAAGGCTATCAAAAAGTTTACATTTATCATTTACAGCTAGGTCTAGCTGGTTAAAAATTATGAATAGATTATGCATAGCAAATAATGAATGTTCTGCTATTTTTTTCTGTGTTCGGAACCAATTCCCGTTTTTGAACATGTTTATCCCAAGATATTTAAAGGAGTCTACTATATCTAATACCATGTCGTTATATTTAAAATTATATTTTGTTGGTCGGCCTTTTTCGAATATCATAATCTTTGTTTTCTTTGTGTTTACATTTAGTCCCCAGGTGTTGCAATATATTTGTAGATCGTTAAGTAATGATTGAAGAGCCTGTGGTGTGTGTGCAAAAAGTACTGCGTCATCAGCAAATAAGAGGATGAATAGTTTTACGTCATCAAGTGTGAATAAGTCATCAATATTGCTATTTAAATGAGTCAATATGTCATTTACGAAAAATAAAAACATTATAGTAGAGCACTGGTCTCCTTGTTTTACTCCGATATTTGATTCGAAAAATGATGTTTTTTCCGAATTATACCTAACGCATGCCTTTACTACACTATACATACTTTTAAGAGCTTTTACAAGTTTTGAACTGACATTTTCCGTTATTAATTTATGGAACAAGTAACTTCTATCAATTTTGTCAAAACATTTTTCAAAATCTACGAAAGCGCAATATAACTTCTTTTTATTTGCTAGAGTATTTGCAATTATAGCGTGTAATACGAAAATACAGTCGACAGTCGACTTCCCTTTTTGGAATCCAAACTGATTTTTAATTATTTTATCGTGTGCCTGACTCCATTTTGTAAGTCTATTTAAAATGATTTGTGAGTATATCTTTGAAAGTATATTTATTAAAGTTATACCTCTATAATTTTTTGAATCTTCTATGTCTCCCCCTTTGAATACTGGACATATTATTCCTTCGCCAAAGCAATTTGGATACTCTCCCTTAGATAATAATCGATTAAAAAGTTTTAATATAAATTGAGAGGTTTCTTCAAAGGAATGCTTATAAATTTCAGCACATATATCATCTAATCCACTACTCTTGTTATTATTCTGAGAAAAAACAGCATCTCTTAATTCAGGCATAGTTATGTCTTTGTCTAAATCGTCGTCAAAAACGTGTTCATTTAATAAATCATTGTTATTGTTGTTGTTATTGTTATTGTTGTTGTCAGTGTTGTTGTTATTGTCACTGTTGTTATTATCACTATTGTTGTTGTCGTCTTCACTATTGTTGTTGTTGTCACTATTATTATTGTTGTCATTATCACAACTGTATAAGTTTTTGAAATGTTCATATAAATCTGTTATGTCAAGATTTTGCGCTTGTTTCTGTGTTTTTGTATATTGCCGTTTAATTTTTTTCCAGAATTGTTTTGGATTAGATTTACTTAGACGTGATAAATTGATTTTTTCGTTGTTTAGGTATTTATTTTTTGTAGTGCGTTTTATTTTATTGTAGTGTGACTTCGCTCCTAAGAAATCCTCGCGTAAAGTAGCATTTGATTTGTTCCTATTGAATGCATTTCTAGCTTTATTAAACTGTTTTCTAGCAGTATAGCAGTCTGTATTAAACCATGTTTTTTTATTTTGATTTCCTGTTGTTTTATATTGTTTGGTGTGTCCAAATACCTCAAGGGAACAATCGTGTAAGGTCGATATAAACGTATTTGTTATGTCATCAATACAATTATCGTGGTCTAGTTTTTCAGTACACGAAATAAATTCATTTCGGTTTGACGTCAGCTTGAGTTTAAATTCCTCTACCTTAGAATCATCAAATGAGATAAATGTTTTCTTATTTATAGAATCTCTTGCCTCGTGTGTTGATTGTGCATTTTTCTTTTTCAATGCAAATACAAGTCCTGAGTGATCAGAAAACTCCGTAGGATCTAAAATATTAAAATCAACAACATCAGTTAGATCGTTTACATGCAGTAATAAATAATCTACCACGCTTGAACCTTTACTAGAATGGAATGTGTAATCCCCTATGCCGCGATCGCTATGTAGACGACCGTTACCTATAACAAAAGAAGTCGACTGACAGAGCTCAACCAAGCGTTTACCATACGCATCGAGCACGTGGTCTTTTGAGTCACGTGATTGAGTGTAAACAAAGTTTGACAGCTGGTTGTCATGGTCAATATATGTGTCATATTCAATAAAGTCTTTGATATTTGAGGATCGACTATTAAGATCTCCTGTCACAAAACATTTTCCTAAAATTTTGTATTTTTCTAGTCCTATTTCTAGTTCGTTGAAAAAGTCAAAATTATCAGAATTAATAACATTCGAGCTTGATGGTGGGATATAGGTATTACATATATAAACATTTTCATTGAAGCAAAATAAATCTTTACATAATTTCATCCAAATTATACCATTTTGGTTCTTTTCTACGATTTCGATTTTATTTGAAATCGATTGTTTGTAGTAAACAGATAGTCCGCCACTGTAACGGCCTTTAGTTACATTATACGTTTTATTACCATATAAATGGTGACTGTCATATTCTTGAATTTCAAGGTTAAAATGACTGTTGCTTGAGATCCAAGTTTCAGATAAAAACACAATATCATAACTTTGGATAATCTCAATAAAATCTGGGTCTAAAAGTTTTCGTGCTAGGCCGTTAACATTCCATGAAAGAACTGAAATGTTCTCATGACTTCCCTATTCAGTGGAATAGTCACATACACTTCCGTTGACGTACTGTTTCTTGATGACGTTGTTAACGTAAAGTTTGTTACCGACAATGCGTGTGCGGTGTCCTCGGTCTTCTTCCTGTTTGCTGATGGGATAAAAAGCTTTTCTAGCGTCCCTGTACTCATGTGGTGATTGGATCCCTACTCCTAGACGTAAATCACGGAGCGTCGCTTTGACGTTTGTTTCAAATGATTTCGTACGAACTGTTTCGCGGTCTTTATAGTTGTGGAATTTAACCACAATTGGGCGGGGTTTTCTCGCTGTACTGGATCCGAGCCTATGTGCGCGATCCATTTTCATCTGATCAGGATCTATGTCCATATATGTCTTAATGAGTTCTTTCACTAATGATTCGCAGTCTTCATGGTCTGTTGTTTCCTTGATTCCGTAGAATATCAAGTTTTCACGCATAGAGCGGGCTTTCAGGTCTAACATATCATCTTTTGATCTTTGGCATTGTTCTTCGCATGATTTGGCTGTTTTTTCAAGCTGTAAACACTTTTTGTCTAATTCTTTGACTCGATCTTTAGCCTGCTTCAACTCAGATTTCTGCTGATCGCTTTCTTTACTTATGAAATTACAAGATGAATCAATTTCAACCATTTTCAACTCTAGATCTGCAACTTTTGCTTCTACTTGTGCCATTTTCGATTTGATATTGCTAACTGTTTCTTCTATTTTGTCTATTTTTGGGATGACTGACTTGATAGACTTTACATCTTCGATGAGTCCGATTGCCCATGGGGGTGGGGAGTTCATAATGGAGGTTTGTGGGACCTGTGTCTGAAAGCCATATGATGGCTGTTGAGAAAAGTTCATAACTGGAGACATTGATGGATTCATGACTGATGATATATAGTCTTTGCAGCTATCGAAGAATGGGTTTGATGTGTTTGTGTTTACCTGAGTTGAGATCGTTGGACCGGTTTGACCAGGTGACTGATCGTCGCTAAAAATAGCTTCAGGTGATCGGCTAGGTTTCCTTTTATTGGCTTTTTTACGTCTTTTCCTTTGAGCTTTAGATAAAGTTTCTGTTTCTGACATGAGTACAAACTGTTTAGATCCATTTATGTTCACTTTTTATCATAGTTTATTCACAATTAATCATTTAAAGTCCAAAATTTATAGCGTCGAAATTTTCCATGTCCATACACTTCACGCATTTACACGTAAACATGAAACTTCAACAAACTTCCAGCGTCTGATCAAGGTCATATGTTCAGTTCATTTCAGTTCTAAAGCCAAGCGCCTCAAAGACAAAAATCATTTCCGTTTGTTAAAGACATCACATGACTAAGCTTTGGTGGTAACACCTACCGCTGTATATAGTTTGAGTCAAAGCATACAGAGCATGCACTAACGGCGGTAGCGTCTAGGCAAAGAATCATTTATGCGTGAGGCCCGCACCTAATATTTGATAGCTTGGTTAGTAAAAGCCATTGAAAAACCTATTGAGATCTATTATGTAAGGGCCTCTTTTCAAAGCTGAGCCATCGCCTGAAAATTTTTCTCATGCTGTATACCGGTATATACCTGTATTTTGACACCTAATGAACAATGGAGGGGGAATCAATGAATGGACTGGTTTAATGTCTTTAAACCGAAACTGGAAAAAAGTTATCTAGAAATTTATTTCGTACCAGAAATGCTCGATTACCGAGAATTCATAAGGTATTTTTTATATATTTCATTTTCTATGCATGACCCGTAATGTGGTGTAATGAATTGGTCGCAAATGCACTTATAATCGCTGATTGACTAATAAGTCCGAAATCTACGGTGGACGAATGATGACGTATACGGTGTCTGTCGAACTTTTTATATCTATGCTTGTGTTCGTATCTTGCTTGGGCTATGAACTATTTTTATTCAAAGAGAACTGTTAACTGTAAATAATGAGCCATCATTTGTCAAGATCGACCCAAAATTAACAAAATGACAGGTTTGGGAAGTTGATGTAAATCCACCTTTTCGTTGTATTACATACTTGATACAAACAAAAATCAGTATTTTTTAAACTTCTTGAAACGTTTGTTAAGGATGTTTGTTGAACATATGGATGCATTTTGACTCAATTTTGAAAGTTTTATGTGTGTGAGAGAGAGAGAGAGAGAGAGAGAGGGGGGGGGGGGAGAGAGATAGGGAGGGGGGGGGGGGGTTGTAGCAGCTGGGAGGGGGTGGGGTGTAGTGTCGTAGCCTACGCGCCGAAACCCTGTGGCTGAGACACCAAGTAACTGTGTGTGAATATTAACGTAAATTGAGTGAGGGCTTTGACATACCGGTTTTTTCGGATGACTGAAAGAACAATATCACACCGAACTTGAACATCTGTATCAGCACGAAACAAGACGTAATAATCTGGTCACGGAATTATACACACGTGTGTATAATTCCGTGATCTGGTACTGTCTGCATTTAAACGTATTTGACCGAAAATGTGCGCACCAAGTCTCCCGTAAATTCCACTAGGACACATACTCGTATACATACATTGTAATTAAAACCGTACTAACCTGAACCGGTCCTTACCAACCCGTGCTTTTACATCTCTGTCATGTCTCTTCTTACACGTATGGGTTTGAACAGTTTATGTACGTTTTGAGACTGTTTAAGTAAGGTGAAATTAAGAAAATCACAATTTTTCAATTTTTGCTACACTACATCAATGTTCAACGGACAGAGAAACTTCTATTTCAAATAACAGCTGCTTCGATCAAATATGGCATGTATACAGTGGAGAAACTAATATTTCCAATGCAAACAGTTTGGAGTCTGATCAGACGGCGGGTAACCCGGCGTCTGGTCAGGCGCCAATTGTTTGCCACTCAGATAAAGATGAAAACTCAGAATTGTCCTTTTCTAAATTTTAGTGTTTTTGCGTTTGCGTTCGTTTGCGTTTAAACGGGAAAGAATAAAGTATTCTCCACTGTAATATTAGTGCATTTCAACGCTTACTCTAAAATTTTAACCTTAAGATTTCAGTCCAAGGTCATCAAGTCCAAAACAGGTGAAATTAAGGTTATAATTCAAAATAGTTTTCAATTCAAACTTCGCTATATCAATGATTAAATTAAAAGGAACCCAGAAAAATACTTAGTCGACTTTTATTGATCCAATTTTAACTACGATACATTAATGTGTTTAACTCACAGGGGACCTCCATTTCAAAAAAACATTTTCCTACGGTAAATATGTAATGTAGTAGATCTTTTACTGAATGTTGACACTTACCCCCAAAACTTGAACCTTGAGATCTCAGCGAAAAAAAGAGTTCAAAACAGGTGAACTTATCATGACTAAAACTCTTTCATTTTTTCAACTCTAACTACGCTACACAAATGTTCAAAAACCTCCGTTCCAAATATCAGCTTCCTATGGCAAACATAGTAAAACCATTTTAGTGGTCGTCTTAGAGTGGTTTTACTGAAGTTCATGTATTATTAGTGCATTTCAACACTTACCTCAAAACTTTAACCAAAACAAACACCGACGCCGACACCGTCAAGGCCGGGTGATTGGAACCATTAGTACCCCGATTCTTCGAATAGAAGAGCTAAAAATCTAAGTTTTGCCGTGGGCGAGCTTTGCTGTTCTCAAACAGCTCTTGTTGTAAGTGATATCATATACTCGCTTTAGATGATATCACTCATTCAAATTGGTGGTTTCATCCATTTGTTTTATACGTGAGTTAATGATATAGCTTATTCGAATAAGTGACATTATCAATTCGCCAAAATGACCACTTTATGTGTCGCGGTGCCGTGAAAATCAGCTCGACCAATCAATGATTTCGTAAGTGGTATCACAAAATTGGAACATACTATACAAAGGCGTCCCATATTTCATTTAAACAAATATAACTACAACGCTCCCTCTCTACAACGACACCCAACGGGAGACAAAAATGCGTACGTTGTTCTGAGGGAGTCGTTGTAGGGAGGGACATTTGTAAACAGTTTGAATCAAGACCAGACGCCGCGTCACGCGGCGTGATTTTAGCTACTACTGCTGCTGCTGCTGCTTGACACTATGCTGATTCCGTCTATTACTTAAACTGCTGCTGCTGCTACTGGACACTATGCTTATTCCGTCTATTACTGCTACTGCTGCTGCTGCTGCTGGACACTATGCTTACTCCGTTTACTACTACTACTACTGCTGCTGCTGCTGGACACTCTGCTTATTCCGTCTATTACTGCTGCTGCTGCTTGACACTATGCTTATTCCGTCTATTACTACTACTGCTGCTGCTGCTACTGGACACTATGCTTACTCCGTCTATTACTGCTACTGCTGCTGCTGCTGCTGGACACTATGCTTACTCCGTTTACTACTACTACTACTGCTGCTGCTGCTGGACACTATGCTTATTCCGTCTATTACTTAAACTGCTGCTGCTGCTACTGGACACTATGCTTATTCCGTCTATTACTACTACTGCTGCTGCTGCTGCTTGACACTATGCTTATTCCGTCTACTACTACTACTACTGCTGCTGCTGCTGGACACTATGCTTATTCCGTCTATTACTACTACTGCTGCTGCTGCTACTGGACACTATGCTTATTCCGTTTATTACTACTACTGCTGCTGCTGCTACTGGACACTATGCTTACTCCGTCTACTACTACTGCTGCTGCTGCTGCTGGACACTATGCTTACTCCGTCTACTACTACTACTGCTGCTGCTGCTTGACACTATGCTTATTCCGTCTATTACTGCTACTGCTGCTGCTGCTGCTGGACACTATGCTTACTCCGTCTACTACTACTACTGCTGCTGCTGCTGCTGGACACTATGCTTATTCCGTCTATTACTGCTACTGCTGCTGCTGCTGCTGGACACTATGCTTACTCCGTTTACTACTACTACTACTGCTGCTGCTGCTGGACACTATGCTTATTCCGTTTATTACTACTACTGCTGCTGCTGCTGCTGGACACTATGCTTATTCCGTCTATTACTACTACTGCTGCTGCTGCTGCTGGACACTATGCTTATTCCGTCTATTACTACTACTGCTGCTGCTGCTGCTGGACACTATGCTTATTCCGTCTACTACTACTACTGCTGCTGCTGCTGCTGGACACTATGCTTATTCCGTCTTCTACTACTTCTGCTGCTGCTGCTGCTGGACATTATGCTTATTCCTTCTACTTCTGCTACTACTATCACATATACTACTATAACTACTACTACAACAAGAACTACTACTTCCATTATTACACCTACTACAGAAATGATTTCTACTACTACTACTACTGCTGCTGCTGCTGGGCACTATGCTTATTCCGTCTACTACTACTACTACTACTGCTGCTGCTGGACACTATGCTTACTCCGTCTACTACTACTACTGCTGCTGCTGCTGCTTGACACTATGCTTATTCCGTCTACTACTACTGCTGCTGCTGCTGCTGGACACTATGCTTACTCCGTCTACTACTACTACTACTGCTGCTGCTGCTGCAGCTTGACACTATGCTTATTCCGTCTACTACTACTGCTGCTGCTGGACATTATGCTTATTCCTTCTACTTCTGCTACTACTATTACATATACTACTATAACTACTACTACAACAAGAAATACTACTATCAGTATAACAACTACTACAGAAACTACTACTACTACTACTACTACTACTTATACAACAACAACTACTTGTACTATAACTACTACTACTACTATTTTTACCACTACTACCACGATAGCAACTACTACTATCACATCAACTTCTACTACTACTTCTACTACTAAAAAGCAAGTACAAATATAACTACTACTACAACAAGAACTACTACTACTACTACTACCATCAATTATCAGAAATATTATGTTGCCACTTCCTATCTCTCTCATAAACGCGCAATAAATATGACCGTTGCGATGAAATACACCCCCTGTCCAACATGCCGTCAGCTTATTTATTTTATATCTAAATTAAAACAATCGTTCTGTCTGTGTCGTTTTCAACATCTACCGTTAACGCATACAGATTCCGGAAAAAGCAGACGACAAAATCTGAGTGGAAACAGGGAGTATCAGAGTGGCTTGACCTTAACAGGGTTACTATCGATTATTTATTCTAAAGAAGGGAACCATAAAACGTAACTGGCTGCTCTTTTGTCTTTACCGTACTACACTGTATATAACGAGACGGTTTCCGATCAGGATCCATACCGTTTGCTCTCTAGATGAAAGCGGTATCCGAATGTAAACCTTCGATTAGAGCTTCGGCAGACGACATTCTACGCTCGCATCTGACCGAGGTAATATACCCCCCTTGAAAAAGGCGTATACTGTCGTTTTTAACGTGTATTGTTTTAAATAGATGCATT
Organism: Gari tellinella; assembly: GCA_922989275.2. Taxonomy (NCBI): domain Eukaryota; kingdom Metazoa; phylum Mollusca; class Bivalvia; order Cardiida; family Psammobiidae; genus Gari; species Gari tellinella. Next base: position 69,678,296 of record OV277859.1, read on the forward strand.
TCTCGCAGCGCAAAAAAAAAACGTGATCTAAATAGGTTTTGAAAATATACGTAAAACTCATATAAAAGGTACTCTTTTCGACAGACGACGGTTGACACAAAACTGGTCGCGCCATGCTTCGATGCCACTACGAATTCGCGACAATTGGGATAGGAGTCTAACCCTTTCCGTAAAGGTACATGTATAGTAGACTTCGCTCGATGATCTATCCTGGACACTTACTCTTTATAAAAAATGTGAATTAGACCCTAAAACGCGTGAAGGTTCTGAAAGGATTTCAAAGGACAGGCGTCTACTGGTCGTGTAAGGGGCGGCCGACTATCGTCGTATGACTCACGTGCATTTCATAAATCTTCGCGTTTTGAGAGGGTTGGGGCATTGGGGCATTATTACGTAACCATGACGTCATAGGGTATGGCATCATCCTTACCATCAGCAGTGCGATTCAGCACTATATCACTGTGTATACCCGTACACAGGATATTGGTACCAGCGAGTCGAGAGTTGTTAGCAGACCGCTCTGCAGTGCAGGTATGTTTTCATGATTTTCTAGAACTATATGTCTAGGATCAATATGTAGAATAATACCATTTTAAAGCGAGATGTTTCTGGAACATGCTGATGTCATAACATTTCAGTTTTACCGAGAGAAACTCTCGTGAAACGTATAAACAAGCTGCCTGGTACCGGTAAATAACAACGGTTGCTGACAAAATATCATTTTAATTTGTTTTTAATAATTGCATACGAGATCTATTCATGTTATATGAGTAATTTATGCTATCTTGATTGACATTTATGAAACTTTTACTATTGTTTTTGACGTATGTGCTTTAAAAACCTGAAAAGAAATTTGGTTAGGTGTACGGCAACTTGCTACGCTAGTGAACGGCATATTGCTAAAGCCTTTAAATCCAGTGTACGACATCTTGCTTAAATCTACATCGAAATCGACGGCTGTTTGATTTGTGCAAGTATATATTCTGTACATTGTCATTTATTTTCATATATTATGGACCTGTACAAATGTTCGCACTGTAAGGAACAACTACCCACGTTCCGGTAGGTAATATCCCACTTGATAGAGATGCATGGCTATCAGGAATTAAAATACCTTCACCAGCGTTGTTTTTTCCGAAAAAGTGCGCAACTTCAAAATTATACCTGAACAATTTAGAGGGGAGGGGAGAGTTATGTCTATAATAGACGAAACGAAAAAAATAATCTATCTAAGCGATATTTTGCACCCAAAGACTCTCCATTGAAAACAATGTGCAAGTTTGCATTTAATGAAGAACATGAGAATGTGTGTTGCAAGACACCGAATTGCCTGTTGTAGAGGAATCTCGGGAGTATAAAGAATTTCTATCCCTGATCCGAAGCGTCATCGACGAAATGAAACAGATAGGCAAACTTGAGGATTATATAGCATTCGATCGGCTGGTCTCTGAAGGCAAATTTCCCCTTAACAACATAGCATATTTGCTTTTCACAGATGTTGTTCGCTGGTTCGACTTAGAAAAGTCGACATCCTTTATAAGATACTCTGGTGAAGTTAAACTGTTTTGGCGAACAGTTCGTAGGTTATTCCATGGTAGCTTAAAGCAGACTGAACGTAGCTCAAAATGCGTCCTACCTTAGCGCATTCTGCTTTACTTTAAACCTGCCTTAAGTACTCATCCGTCTGCAAAATTAAAAAATGCTATGAGGTAATTAAATGGGGTTAAAGGATATATAAACCCCACAGAGCTATCCTAAAACTGTCTTCTAACGTATGTTATTGTACACTTACTGTTATTGTTCATTATTACAGGCGTGCTGTCCGCGCAGAGCAACATGTGTGCCAAATATCAATTTTAACTCTTCCATTCGGATAAACGTAACCCTAAGTGCTCATTGGATAACATCTACAAACTGTTTGGATCAAGACAAGACGCCGCTTTAAGTCATTTGATGCACCCCGTTGTTCTCAATAGGCGTTAAAATACAGGTAAAGCAGGAATACAGTGTGCTTAGCAGATGTCACTAATCTCAAGTTGTCTAGAGAGGCCCTGAAATACTCACACCCAAGAGTTATTTCAATTGTCTTTTAACCAAACTAACACATTTAAGGTACGGGCCTCACATGAAACGCTTCAATGAATTTATCCCTAGAAAAGTTAACACTAACTGCACAACTTCCACAGGGTTGCATGCTTTTAAACCTGGTTTGGTGTTACCACCGAAAGTAGGTCAGGAAATGTCTTTAACGCGACTTCTGATCTATATTCAAACTGGTTGGCACTCACATTAAAAAAAGGATTTAGTGTCTCTTCGCACACGACATTATTGAATCAGACAACAATTTAACAAGATAAGGAATAGCAAGCAAGTGTAACACGACATCGGCAGTTTTTATAGAAAAGGGCTATGGGTTAAAGACATTTTCTCAGTCCATTGATGGACTCCCCCCATTGTTCTCACTCTGTGTGAAAATACAGGTAACACAGTAGTAAAGTGTGCAAAGTCAATGTCAGTAATCTCAAGTTGTCTAGAGAGGCCCTCACATATTCACACTGAAGGGGTATTTCAATGGATTTTACTAATCAAACTAACCAACTTAAGGTACGGCCCTCGCATGAAACGCTTTGATGAGTATATCCCTGGACAATATAGCAGTAAGGACAAAAGTCGCACATGGTTGCATGATTTTATGCCTGGTTTGGTGTCACCACCGAAAAAAGACCAGGAAATGTCTTTAAATTGAATACCGCACATTTTAAAGCGGGCAGCTTATTCTGATTGTACTGTGGTAAATGATACCGCATAACCAAGTAAACATACTGCACGATATGTTCGTGCAAAATGGAAAAACACATATGGAAATTATAGTTGTGTACGTGTATTTCAATATTTTAGGAGTGAGTGGATCAGTTTGATATCATAAATTGACCGCAACCATTATTGACTCTGTGTGTGTTAAGTTTTAAATAGAAATCTTCGAACAAGATATAGTCCGATACAGTTACTCGTTCGCTTCAAAAGTATTCTGTTACGTTAACAGCTATTAGAATATGTTAAACGTATTTCATCGTTTCAATTTAATTTTATTAGTTGTTCCCGCTCTTTATCAAGTTTATCTGTTTTAAGTAAATTAACAATGAAAAGTATATAACTTATAAATAGGAAGACTGTTCTCGGTACACAGCTACCTTTGGTTGGACGTAACACCCTGAAGACGAACTGTGACAGAGCAAAACGTTTTAAGGGCCAAATATCTGGTAGCAAACCCCCGTACAGTGACAACATCAATATGCCGTACAGTAATATTTCATTCAAAACCAAGATGCCGTACACTTGACACACATTTGTTTTAATTCTATTCTTAAAATCATGACCCAACAGTGTGGTATTCGTAAGTTACATGAATTATTATGAAATGGACTAAGTGTTTCATGTAAATATTGTAGTCAGGAGCGTTTGAAACAGTTGATATCATAATTTTGGTCAGCAATCGTTGTTATTTACTGGTACTAGGCAGCATATTTTTATATTTAACGAGAGTTTCTGTGAATAAAACAGAAATGTTTTGACATCAGCATATCACAGAAACATCACGCTTTAATACAGTAGTATATATATGTTGAGCATAGACATTTTATGCTATAAAACCATGAAAAACATACACGAACTGCAGAGCGACCGGCTAACTCTCTCGACTCGCTGGTACCAATATCCCGTGTACGGGTATACACAGTGGGCGTGTTCACCTGAGTCTCGCGAGTCAAGTAGAGTTGATCAAATGACGTAAGATTGCGCTAAATTCCGAATGCGCACGCATCTTTCAGCAGAACGACAAACCCTTCAGACTAGTAAGTAATGGGTCAAATTACGGCCTAAAACAAAATGGGAACCACGCCAACCCGGACCAATAATGGCAATTTTATGATTATAATGTCGAACAATGAAACCCTAGGCTAACTATTTGTTACCTTATAGCATGGTTACAGGACTGTTCATTAAAACACTCTTATACATGCGTAAATTATACGGTATTTAGCTTTTTACTATTGGGATTTTGCGTTGTCATTTTCGGACGCCATTTCGAAACTCGACTAACCCTGCGCAGAGACTAGGTTAGCCTAGAGTTCGGTTCAGAGGTCATTTGACGTCATTCGAGTACGAACACGGTTTGTTCACCTGTAACCTGAGGAACTCGGGTCGACTCGAGGGTCTCAGGTGAACACGCTCACTGTATATACAGGTAGAGCAAGGACGCGATAGTATAGCAGACAACGATACGTGACGTCATTCCCCGCGCCTCTCGGCCAGGGAGGCGCCTATGGGAGGCGCTATGGGAGGCGCGCTGTCCCAGAAAGGGTAGTTTTACACTACTCAGAATGGCCATTTTGGAACTTTCTGCACTTGTGACGATTTCGGTCCCCTATGACGAATAAATTCTTGTCTTATTGAGTTTCGTGAACCGGGCACTTGGTGTAAATTGAAAGCATTGTTTGTATATATTTTGAATATTGATTGGTTTAATTTTGTTTCACTGTTGTGTTGTAGATGTCTATTTATTTGACGCCCTTTGAATGCTGAATAATTCTAATTCTATTCCTCTGAAAATCCGGGTTTTTTATGGGAATGTAAGTCTGAGTGGCAAACGGGTTCATATGCAGGCCAGTCGCCGAATTACTCGGAGGATGGCCTGGATCCAACCCGTTTGCGTACAGTGCGTACTGAGCTTAAATAGATTGAAAAATAACTGGAATCGAACCGCGTAACGATGCCGAACCGTTTTGAGATGTTTTGCGATATTTAAGAGCACTGCACATGGTTTTGATCCTGATGAGACGCCGAGTAAGTCGGAGTAACTCGACGACTTACCAGGATTCAAAGCTATACGCACCGGAACCGGAATTTGACGTCCATTTAGTCATGTCCAGTACGTGTTTCCCATTAAGCCTTGGATCCTTGTTCTGCCGTGAAAACCCTCGTCTGTTAAATTTCTCGTCTGTTTCGATTTTTAAAGTGCTCGAAAGAAGTTAAAATGTGATAAAGATGCAATCCGAGTGTAAGACAGTTTGGATCCGGATCCGATCTGTTTGCATATGGGACTATCGTCGCAACCGACAGGATAAAGGTTGTAAGGGATAAAATATGATTGATTGCTAGATCTAATCTACTTTTGAATTTTTTTCTAAACACAATGTATGTCATTGATATACATGTAGATCCAGATGGACAGATTCTGCAGACATAGTCTCATCTGGAGTAAATTTCTTTATTGTTTAGATTTTATGCTCATGTATGCTATTTGCAAGGTTGGCTGTTGTTTAGAAACGTTACGGACAAGTAAAGGTAGATAACTTTCAGAAATGGAAGGTACATACACTTTAGATCATCAATTTATCTCCCTTGGTTTTGTTTGTAATTGCATGTATTTCTATTATATTGATGTAGCCTCTGCTTTACTTGCAGCTAGCTTTAAGCTTAAAAACTCTAGATATTAAAACAGATTACCTCTTAAAAGCGAGTTGATGGTGAAGCAGATTACGCCTTGAGGCGCGTTCTGTTTCACTTTCAGCCGGCTTTAAACCACAGGGCCCCGACACGATTAATTCTAAGGGAGAAAATTGTCAGAAAGTATATATAGAGACAAGGGATACAACTGATTTTCAGTATATTCTCACCCCATCTCGACAAAACCGGGCATATCATGAATAAATATTGATGAAACGACACCCTTTTTGCATTTCTGTCTAGCTAATATGATACCCTTCCATAAAAACATAACATAAAACCAACTGTAAGCAAACAATTTTAACAGTAACTGCGTCCACTCATTGAAATCACCGATTTTCGGAAAACGGGACAGGTGTTCGTTCATAGCCAACACAGCATTAGACACCTCTGTACGCTTGTTTAGGCGGTATTTTTTAGCATTACAGTAATACAGTTCCATAGATATCAATTTTGACACATATAAAAGCTGATTTGTACTCAAAACATTGCCATACCATCAACAAATTAGCATGTTTTCATCGGCAGTAAAGTTATTCTTGTACATGTAAGCTTTTTTGGTACGGCAATGATTTAAGAAGAAATCAGCTTTGATCGGTGTCAAAAATGTATATCTATGCAACTGCATGACTGTCATGTTCGATATTACCGCCTAAACAAGCGTGCAGTAGTGGCCAATGACTGTAATGCTCGAAAATACCGCCTAAACAAGCGTACAGTAGTGGCCAATGCTGTGTTAGCTATGAACGAACACCTGTCCCGTTTTCCGAAAATCGATGATTTCAGTGCGTGGACGCAGTTACTGTTAAAATTGCATGCTTACAGTTGTTTTTATGTTATGTTTTTATGGAAGGGTATCATATTAGCTAGACAGAAAATGCAAAAAAGGGTGTCGTTTCATCAATATGTATTCATGATATGCCCGGTTTTGTCGAGGTGGGGTGAGAATATACTGACAATCAGTTGTATCCCTTGTCTCTATATATACTTTCTGACGATTTTTTTCTCTCAAAAAGCAATCGTGTCGCGGCCCTGTGCTTTAAACTTCAGCCAATGTAATAATTTACTCCTACTTACCCCCTCACTGCTATGAAGTCATCGATTTTACAATGGGTGTTTGCTTTCAATTCTCGAATTCAATGTTCAGTTTGTATTACGAAACATTTAAATGAGTGATAAACGGTTTGAATCCTGATCTGACGCCGCGTACGCGGCGTCTGATCAGGATTCAAACTGTCTGCATATTACCATTGCACCCGGGACCACGGGGTAATACAGTGAAGGGGTTAAGATACAAGGGAGCAGTATAAATGAGGTTACACAAAGAAAGGAAGGCACTTATTATACCACGGTGCTAACCTCCGTGAGGTGTTAACTTATAAGGTTCCTATAGTAGAGTTGTGTAGATTAACTGAGTGCGGTGTTTGTGTTATCCGAGTGTGGTGTGATGTGCATTTGATGCCATACTACTCAGTATACAAACCTTTTTTCTCAACTTTTGTTTTAACATTCATACGTGGAAGTGACTTATAATGCCACTACTATAAGGCATTCTAAGTTAACAAAGACCCCCTGAAAAATAGGGCCTGGACGGGTAGTAAATTTGGACCCGGGTACCCGACCATGCATTACCCGCGGGTACCCGGGTACTCGATCTAACGTATTTCTAACTCTAGACTAAGGTCTAAGAGAGCTATAATTGGTCGTCATAAGAGTTTAATAGAGCTACGAGTACGACGCGCTATAAATATCAACTTTTCAATGTCGCCGCGAAATTCTGAAGCATTTTTTTTTATAGATTTTATATTCAAACAGTTGATAGTTTATCTTTAACTAATACTGGTATTGTAACCTTCTTGAGTAAAGTACTAACCTATCCGAAGACCATAAGAGAATTATTTGGTGTCGCTCCACTTTCTGTTTTGATGACAGAACCCGCGCATGCGTAATATGACTTCCGGTTAACATACGAGAGTCAGACTTTCGTTCATAATTTGAAAACTTACTGTAATGTTGAAATAATGTTGAATTCGAGGATTATTTTTGCCTGCGTAAACTAACACATCAATTTCATGGTTAAGTTAGCAGGTAAAGATTAAGTATAAAGCTGAAATTCGTGTATCAGAGATTTTCGCGCCATTCGACGCGCGAGGCGATTTTACTACATCTTCCATATATGGACGTATTACTATAGGATTCGTAAAGGGTTATGGGATATATTTTCCAAAATGGCCGACCATTCTTCGAAAAGCTGTCGTACTTACGGTACTAAAAATTTAGATAAGAAGAATCTCAAATTCAGGCGCAGGTTACATGGTTGTACACACCCACGGTGTCAACAAAAACATTCGAAACTGATACATGTACATATATTTTCTTTTAAAATTAGAATGAAAAAAGCGCAACTTCAATGCATAGAATCATACATAAAAATATTCGACGAACACTCGCACACAGGTGTTGACATTATAAAGATAGGTAATCGAAGGAATACGCGATAGAAAGGGACCGTGTTAATAGATAAAAGACTGTTCAAAATAGCTGTATACACAATCGTTTTAGGAAAGTATCTCTTTGTTAATTTCATTGTTAAATTAGCTCGGGTACCCGGGTACTAAAATTGGACCCGGGTACCCGCCAAAATGTACCCTATCCGCGGGTACCCGGGTACTCGTCCAGGCCCTACTGAAAAAATCTAAGAAAAATAATAGAATCACTTTTTATTTTGTTAAATGGAGTTAACCCTTTGCCCCATAGAGGTTGTTTTAGTTCGGAAACATGGGACCGATTGAAGCGGATTGATAGCAAAGCAGAACGTGCACTTTGCTTTGCTTTCGGACTGCTTCAGGCTGTCACATGCTAGGATATAGGAAATATTTCCTTGCATACGTATCCATTAAAGCCAGTATGTAGCTGTCAAGTAGCCAAAATCGCGCATTTGTTAAACCTGAACATTCAGGCACATGCGTAATCTAAACATATAAAAAGAAGTAATCCGCTATGTATATGGAGGCAACATTGCTAAAAACCCATGAATTTGGTGGAAAGAAGTCAATTTTTAAATCGGTTTGTTGACATCCGATCAACGGCGGAGATTTTCCGAGTTCTTTCGGCTTGCGCCCGGTAAAGATTTCTTCTGACTTGGCAGAGTTATTTTTAGATTGGAACATTCTAAAACTTTAAAAGGGATGAGTATTCCCTACATTCAGCAAGAGACATTGATAGCGGAGCGAACGACATGTCCATACCATCTAAGACGCCTAGATCAGTGGCAAAATGTTTCATTGAAATGTAATTCGATAAAAGTACATGTATGTAATAATTAAAACAGTCAAACAGTGCAGATAAAGCACATCCTTAACAAGTGACGACTGTACATGGCCTGCATGTTTGTAGCACAAATTACAGTTGATAGTAACAAGACAGTAGAGTCATTTTTCCAACTTGGTGAGTGTCTTTGGTCGTCACTGTTTGCAATGTGCCAGTGTTTACATGTATAGTTAAAACACGATAATTCGAACTCGCGCTAGTTCGAATATACCCATATTTCAAAGTTAAAACGTGACTTAGCCATGTTTTAACTTTGGAATATGGGTATGTTTAACTTAAGCGAGACCCACATATCGAAATTTAACTTACGAAATACTGGTAAGATCGATTTAAGTGAGTTCGAAGTATCGAGTTTCGACTGTATTTTCCTATGATGTATTCGTTTTTTCTACCTTTTTAAAGAATATTAGTTTTCTATTAAGGGTAGGATTACAGGGGCTGATAAATCGATCTTTGACTACGTAGCAAGAATAAGGCACCGGTGGCTATTGAAATCAGGGTCGATGCTTATATTTTTAGCGTTTGAGTTTAATTTGAAATCGTTCTCAAGCATTTGATTGGTCAGATTTGAACTTAATCTCAAATCTGACCAATCAAATGCATGCGAACGAAGTCAGACTCAACTCAAACGTTTTATAAGCGCTGGGCCTGAATACGTAAACAAGAGCCGCATGCGGCCCTAAATCGCTCACCTGGTATCCATGATTACGGTCATGTAAATCGACCAGTTATGATTAAGTTTTCACTTATTCACCTCCACCCACTGGTGGCCATGTTGTTTGAGCTAGGAAGATTATTTGAAGAAAACTGGCAATGGGTAACCCATGAATCATTATTTGTGTAAAATATTTCTTAAATCAGACCAATAGTTTCAGAGAATTTTTTTTGAAAGTTTTTCTATACAGAAATATAAGGATTTTAAGATATCTGGTAGAGGGTCATCAATTAACCATTTGTGTAAAATTATTTTGAATTTGAATCAGTAGTTTCAGAGAAGAAGATTTTTAAAGTTTTTACTATACAGTAACATGCCCCACCAACTGGCGGCCATGTTTTTTAAGATAACAAAATGATTTTAAGAAATCTGGTAGAGGATCATCAATTGACCATTTCTGCAAAATTATTTTTAATTTGGACCAGTAGTTTCAGAGAAGAAGATTTTGAAAGTTTTTACTATACAGTAACATAAGGAAAACTTGCCCCACCCACTGGCGGCCATGTGTTTTTAGATAACAAAATGATTTTAAGGAATCTGGTAGAAGATCATCAATTGACCATTTGTATTAAATTATTTATAATTTGAACCAGTAGTTTCAGAGAAGAAGATTTTTAAAGTTTTTACTATACAGTAACATAAGGAAATTTTGCCCCACCCACTGGCGGCCATGTTTTTTTAGATATCAAAATAATTTTAAGAAATCTGGTAGAGGGTCACCCATGGAACATTTGCATAAAATTACTTTCAAATCGGACCACTAGTTTTTGACAAGAAGATTTTTTAAGTTTTCACTATATAGCCATATAAGGAAAATCTGCACCACCCACTGGCGGCCATGTTTTTCAAGATAGGAAAATTATTTTAAGAAATCTGATAGAGGGTCATCAATGGCACATTTGGGTAAAATTATTTTCAATTCGGACCAGTAGTTTTTGACAAGAAGATTTTTAAAGTTTTTTCAATTGGTTGCCATGGCAATCACAATTTCAATTGGATTACCTATATTTGAAGAAATCTGAGAGAGTACCCTACAAGGAACAATCCTATGAAGTTTTGATGAAATTGGCCCAGTGGTTTCCAAGAAGAAGATCTTTGAACAAAAAGTTTGACGACGGACGACGACGGACGACGGACACGGGGCGATCACAATAGCTCACCTTGGCACTTCGTGCCAGGTGAGCTAAAAAGGCATATATACAATAAAATATATTTTATCAGACTATAGTAGCTAGTCGAATCTTAGTGCTTAACATACATGATAATTGGTTATTGTTTTTTGTGTCATGCTTCGAAATGATGTTTAACCCCAATAGACACACGCGCGCGGACGATCATTCACTCATAGCACATATTCATTCACACATACACATGAACAGTTATATACAGCAAAACCTCTCTATTACGACAACTCAAATGAGTTAATTATCAGGTGTTTACGACAGGTAACTGCTTAAAGCAAGGTGACAGACCAGTAAAACAGAAAACTCGTATAGGATCTTTCTGTTTTACTGTCACCTAGCTTTAAGCTGTCATCTGTCTTTTATAAAATCAATAAGCCTTCGTTTTAGTGGATAGTTGGTTGTATGAACGACAGGTGACAGCTAAGAACAAGGTAAAAGTAAAACGGAAAGCTTCTAAAGGAGATTTGTCTTTAACCTTTACACTGCTTTCAGCAACAACCTACCTCAAGCACATATTATTATACCAGATTAATTTTATATAGCGCTCTTTTCATACAGGAGTTGTACGTTCAAAAGCGCTTCACATGAAATTATATAAATGTACATGTACCTACAAAGCCAGAAATAATAATGAACAAATGTCAGTGGTCATGAAAGAGGGATTCTACTGTATATAATTTATCTATATAAATGTGGTGAAGTATTTATGCACTTTATGCATTGATTTCTCAACTCACTCTATACAGTATTGGTACTGTATAAATGCTATATATAACTTCAGTTCGTATTTTTTGTCGAAAAATACAACTAGTCCGATTCGCTTATGGCCAAGTTTCTATGGATTTGTCAAACACACAATGTTAGTTTCGTTGTACTATTCAGACCTCTGTTGTTGGTTCGCCGGTGTCTGGTTGTTTGACTTTTTCTGATTCACTATGGTTACTGCTAGAACTTGAAATGCTAGACTTTGATGACTTTGATGACGTCGAACTTTTTCTCGAGCTTGGCTCGTCGTCATCCTGACCCACAACGTGGCCGTCTTGAACTGCAGGCTATTAACAGAAAATATTTTTGAAAGTATGTTTGTACAAAATAAACTTGTACTGTTCGACTTCCGGAACTATAGTGAAATCTGAGTATTAAACAAGGTTTCAGTTTTGTTTAGGACAAGAGTTACACTGGACCTATATTTATTAGATATTCAACAGACTTCAGAGAATCCACTGTTGTATGTCTTTGAAAGATGATAAAAGTGTTCAAACCTATGCACGGATCTAGTGGGGATGGGCGGGGGCTTGGAACCCGTCCCGACCACTGGAACCCCCCCCCCCCAATCCAAACTTGTACTAGTTTGTATCGTTATCAGATATCGGGTTAAGAAGCAGATATTTTGTCTGCAAAATGAGTAAAGCGGTAAAATTTTGCGATTTTAGGAATAAATGAAAACCGATGGGGGTTTGTATCCTGGTTTGACGAATGATTTAACCTATTGGCGTCTGTTATAGGCAAACTTCTGAAAAAACGACGCTCGACAAAAACTAGTTTTAGCACGACAATAAAGATTTTATTAACCCTTTCACTCTCAATGACGCTTTCAAGGGCCTTTGCAAAAAGTTTGGGTCCTGATCAGACGCCGCGTAACGCTGCGTCTGATCAGGACCCAAACTGTTTGACACTCTTATCGATATTTACTAAGTCATTTACCTTAAATCTATATTTAAAACGTGTTTTGCAGACAACAATAATAAGGCAGACGACAATAAAGCGGTGAAGGGGTAAAAATATCCCGAATAATTTGCTCATAACAGGGTTAATGCATTGCATTTAGATACATGGGGAAGACGTTACTTCCAATGAACGTGCTTACGCTAAAAATATTATTTCCATTGCATACAGTTTGGAGCCAGATCAGACGCCGGGTCATCCTGCGTCTGACCAGGCTCCAAACAATTTGAGATTTAAATAAATGATCAGAATCGTCACAATGTTGTCATTTTCTACATTTTATTAAAATGCGTTTGCGTTTAAACGGGAAAGAATAGCGTCTTCTCCACTTTACTGCCGTGCAAACACAAGTACCTCATCAACAAGCAGATTCTCCTTAGACAACAAGATGTCTTCTTCAGAGGCAAGTGGAGCCAATGATTTGCCTAGGGGAACATTTGATTCCGTGTCAGTATCTTCATTCACTTCAGGTCGAACTTCATCTGAAAGTAGGACAGTTAGTCCCTTAATACTGCCATGGCGCCATCTGCTTTAACCCTTTCCCCTTATAGAAGCGACTTTTAGCACATTCATTTTATTCATCCGCTGAAGAAAATAGTTCCAAATTATACCGGAATGAATATGTGTCATATTTAATACTTTCCTTATTATAGCAGTTAATAGCTTAAAGCAGGCTGAAAGTAAAGCAGAATGCGCCGTAGGGCGCATTCTGCTTTACTTTCAACCTGCTTTAAGTAGTCACATATCTTCAATACTAGAAACAATGCTATCAGGTAAAGGGTTAAACAATTGTCGCCTGCTTTCATTTCTAAAATTTCAATTTTAGGTAAACTGACTAAGTTATATCGTTTTCAGTGTCAAACAGTTTTGATCCAGATCAGTCGCCGCGTTACGCGGCGACTGATCAGGATCCAAACTGTTAGCATATAATTATTATATTCGGGGTATCCCTAACGAAGGGAACACAGACGCTAAACTAGGATAGTGAGTGTGTGTGAGCGTGAGTGTAAGGTAGTGAAGGGTTTAATACAGCGTTCCCTCTCTACAACGGCCCTCCCAACAACGACTGATTTGTGAGGTCTGATCTGGATCTAAAGTGCAAATTCCCTTAAGGCTGCGGCTAGCAAGCCAAGGCTTAATTACTAATTTGCGATATACAGACAGTAAACCCTCTCTATTACGACCACCAAAAAGATGGTTGTTTATTGAATAAAGACAGGTGACCGCTTAAAGCAAGGTGACAGTAAAACAGAAAACTCCCAAAGAAGCTTTCTGATCGACTTACCTTATTAGCCATACACACGTCATAAGCAATACAGTTTAGTGATTATAATAGAAGGGTTTTTACTGTTAGTTTAAATAATGAATATAATATTTTACCAGTTTCATCATTATCATGTTGATCTTTGCTGAGATCAACATCAAGCATGAGAGTTAACTCCCCTTTGTTAGCGCCGTCCAATAGATCATCATCATCAGGCTTTATTTCAATCTCGGGTTCACCTAGTTCTCCGGTATCTGCTGATCCACCAATATCAATAGTTAGGGATACTCTCTCCACGGCCTCACTGTTTGTGTCAGTCGTGACGATGGCGTCACCGTTCAGGCTACCTTCTGTCGGAGACTTGCCATTAGCTGCTGTTTCTAAAGTAGTGCACGGGAAAATACCATTTACTCAATAAATACGCCTCTTTATTTCTTCACTTAGGACAATAGTTCCAATTTATTTAAGAAATGAATTGCGTACTTCCGGCATTCATGAGCTGATGGCACTTCCATGCTTTTACTAGCAAAGTGCGTGAAGCCCGAAGGGCTTCTCGCTTAACTTTGCTAGTAAAAGCATGGAAGTGCCATCAGCTCATGAAAAACGGAAGTACGCAATTTATTTCTTATATTTATATTCCATCGTGAGCTGAGAAATGAACCAGAAATGTACATAACCGTTCTAATAGACACTTTGCCCGTTGCTATGCGTTGCTATCGTAGTAACGCTCTCTATATATGGACTGAAACTAGTCCCAATCACATATTATATTTACTGGACAAATTTAGACTTTTAACCGGTAAACTTTCTCGTTATGTTTAAAATCCCTTTTGAGATATTTAAAAACACACGAATTTACGAAATACTTGTATGATAAGCATCTTAAATTTAGGTCGCGTTTTTTAAAACCGATTTACTCACACGCCATACTTGATTACTCCGCGTTAACCGCGCCTACCATACGGACTTCTCTGTATCGATTTGAAAGTGATCAGTATAGCTCCGCCCCTAAACCAGCCGGATAGAACTGGATTTTAAGTGAACATTCATTGAAATATGCAAGTCTCTTTTTAGAATAGTGTTATATAAGGACAATGCGAAGCGAATGTAAATATATAGTTATGAATATGTATTATAAGAACTGTTTTCTATATTCTAGCAGATGGTAGCTTAAACTAAAGCAGGCTGAAAGTAAAGCAGAATGCGCCTTATGGCGCATTCTGCTTTACTTTAAACCTGCTTTAAGTAGTCACCTATTTTCAGAACTAGAATCAGGCTATGTGGTAATGGGTTAAATCAGGCTATGTGGTAATGGGTTAAATGTATTTACCATGCTGAATGCTTGTACGGAAATTCTATACACCGAGTGAAATTTACTTGCGTTAAACAAACGAGTGAATTAGTGTTTGTTACCGGACAAATAAGGTTCATGACTGGTAGAATTTCCATATCGTCCGTTTCTGCCATCTATGGGCTAATTTGACGCCCCAAGAGAGAGGTTGGCGGATACAGAGAACCCGGGCGCGATGCCCTACTTATTATCGAAAGAGTTCTCTGGTTCTTTTAGATGACTAGTGTAAAGCACTGATACATCGGACCTCGGTTTATAAAGTCTCATCCGAAGGGCTTGGTCCGGCGGGGGAAAATTTGTCTGCGATTTTATACTAAATTCAAATATTTTAAGTCCCAGTTAAATTATTATAAACACAAGTGCTAACAGCTCTGATCTAAATCCAAACTTCAGTAAAACCTCTCTATTGCAAATGTACGACCACTAAATAGTGTCAATTATTAGGTGTTTGCCACAAGTGACCGCTTAAAGCAAGATGACAGCAAAACAGAAAGCTCCTTAGGAGCTTTCTGTTTTACTGTCACCTTGCTTTAAGCTGTCACCTGTCTTTTATATTCCTAATTAGACTTCGTTTTAGTGGTAGTAATAGAGAGGTTTCACTGTACATGTAGTTACAAAGTGGGCTTCAGTTGCCTATGGAAGTGGAATGGTTAACTATTCCACTGCCTTCCCCCAAGTACAACGGTTTTTGCAATCTGTTTGCCACTCATTCCTATATTTCTTACTTAAAATTTAAATTTGAAAGATAAAGGCGGACGACAGTTGTTTAAAGCAGATAACGTCATGGCATTGTACAAAATGCTGAACGATCAATTACCTGAAGTGTCATTTTCTTTATTTGTGTGGCGCGGAGGGCCTGTGTATACGCCTGTGCTGGTCCTCTCATCCAAGTCTATCATGTCTACAATGCAAAACCACACTCTTTATTTAACCCTTTACCCCATAAATACGCATTTTACGCCTTTAATTTATTTCTCCACCGAAGAAAATAATTTCATTTGATACAGTCATGATTAAGTGTCATACGAAATAATTTCTATTCTCTTGCAGATGGTGGCTTACTGCAGATTGAAAGTTATTTTCAACCTGTTTTTAGTAGTCACCTATTTTCAAAAATAGAAACAGGTTATGGGGTAAAGGGTTAAAATAATAAAGCAATTCAAACACTAAAATTACATTCGCGAATAACTAAATAAAAGTATGCGTTAACCCTTTACCCAATAGAAGCGACTTTTAGCGTATTTAATTTATTCCTCCGCTGAAGAAAATAGTTCCAATTTAATCAGTCATGAATATATATTATAGGGAAAATTTTCTATATATTTTAGCACAGGATAGCTTAAAGCAGGCTGAAAGTAAAGCAGAATGCGCCTTAAGCGCATTCTGCTTTACTTTCAACCTGCTATAAGTAGTAACCTATTTTCAATTCTAGAAATAGGCTATCAGGTAAAGGGTTAATAGCACTTCCTATACAGTGAAGCTCACTTATCACGAAATTGGATTTAACGAAATCTTGGATGTAACAACAATGTCTTCCCCATCTCTAATTGACATACAGTAAAAAGTGCCTGATAACGAAATGTGGATATAACGAAAGAAATCAGACGCTCCCGAGGTCTTCTTTATAACTGAGCTTCAACGTATGAATGAACTTCACTGTACGAATGACGTTGTTTACAAGCGTAATCCCGGAAAACCTAGATACTGAAAATATCATAGACCAAATAAGTTAACCTGAAGAAAACTAAAATGTAAGCCCATGGCTAACGAATATCCACCCACCACCCAATCTACCAGGCTCTATGTTTGCAAGCACAAACACACAACTAAGTAGTAAGAATGTTACAGGAACTGAAAGTGCATGGTTTATTTCATAAGTCCGAAAGGGGAATAATTTGAATAAAGTGCATAATAGAAAATTGACTGTTGGTCAGAAGGCAGCTCTTGTGATGATAAATTATACGTGTGTGAAGTTTTATGACACAAACTTTTGAAGTTAAGGACAATATTGATGTTTTTATACTAAAACCCTAATAATTTCAAAAGTGCAATGACTCTTGTTAGAGTAGGCAAGTTGAATCCTGACGAAATTTGCAGGTACACATGCTTCCTAAATAAAAAGAGTGTCTGTAAAGTTTAAGAAAAGCTCACTTAAAACAATAGAAGTAGAGGCGTGTAATTATAATGTAAATTGCTGTAAACTTCGTACGACGAAAACGGTCGTAAATCAAAACTTAAAAATACATTTAATTTCTCATTTCTCTATCTAGTCCTGTCTTGTGACATCTTTATGGGCTCGCTTTTTCAATACAATTCCAAAGAGATGTCACAAGACAGGATTAGATGGAGAAATAAATAATATCTTATAATCTGACTTAAGACAACATTTGTCGTACGAAGTTTTATGAAACGGGCCCAAGTGCACAGGTTCAAATCAGAGTTAGAAGGTTTGTTAAAAACCTACAGGATAGGAATCGCGGCCAAAATTGTATACTAGTATATCCTGTCACGTGTCGATTTTCCGAACGGATGATATGTATTTTGTTATTATGTCAGTCGGTCAGATGATCGATGTTATTATGTCCGTTGGTCACATGACCTATAGCCGGAACTATTGTTTTTCACCGAGACGCTTATTTTCCCCGCTGCTTAGGAAAAGTATTCTAAACCTCTAGCAACAGGATACCGACGAGTGATGACGGTTATTCGAAATATTCGTTGCAAACAAAATGTCGGAGAGTATGAGGACACCATTCGCTTGTTGGTATACTTCTATAGTTGTCAACCATTTAGAAGGAGTGAAAAACCACTAGATTTCTTTACAATGTTGTCCGGCTGTGACGTCACTGACGTCATCTATGTAATAGTTAGAGGTTATTTCAGTGATTCTTAATGATTAAGAAGCCAACAAATGAGGGAGACTGCGACCAAATTTGGCTTCTTGATTATTAAGAAGCGTTGAAATAAACTCTAACCGTTTTAGTGTTTGACCCGCCCGCATATGACGTCACTTCACTTCATTATCATATTTTTCTCCGCCGACAGATGTTTACACAGCCTGTTACATATATATGTGTGTTTTATTACGTGTCATGTACCAAGTTGCGTCAAGAAAAATGGTTATCTTCAAAACCGACGGGAAAATGATAGTAATTGACGTCTAAAGTGTAACAGAACACATATTCTTGAAATATCTCATACAGGTTGCGCTAATTAATACAGCATACATTAAGGTAGAAAGCTTCTATAGGAAATTTCTGCATTAGTTTTACCCAGCATTTAGCAATCCCCTGAAAGAGATCTCAATGATATCCATTTGTAACATTAATTACAGGCGGTTGCTAAATGTAGCATAAAATAATGCAGAAATCTCCAATAGGAACTTTCTGCATTAGTTTGGTCCAGCATTAAGCATTAACAGGCGAACTAAAATTCACACTTGAGCCTTGACTACAGGTGGTTGCTTAATGCAGCATGAAATAATGCAGAAAACTCATAAATGAGCTTTCTGCATTATTTTGATCTTGCATTAAGCAGTTGCATGTCTTTAACATTGTCGCCGCGACTTCATTTTCAAGATTGACAATGGTTTTGTAGATGTTGGGGTTTTTATATCGGTAAGAATCTGTTTTAATTATATTGTGTGGTTTTTTTCTTTTTTCTTATTCTTATTCCCCACTCCTAAAGATTAAATAAAATTTGAATGATTTTCACAAGTTTCTTCCGACCAGCGAGCTACAAAATGTCATTATTTTCCTCGAAATTGAATTGTACATGTATATATATCTACATATGCACTTTGCTGTGTAATGGAATTCCCATAAAGCTTAAAAGTCACGCAATGGGCGGAGCTGACCGAAATATTAACACATGCGCAATGCTTGCTAACGTCTAAATCCAAGTCTCGAACACTTCATAATTAAATTGCCAAATCTCGTTAAATCCCGAAGACTTAATAATTAAACCGAGCGAAATTTTGAATTTTGTGGCTTTCTGATTATCTGAAAGAGTAGGTCAAACACTAAGAATGAATCTAGCATAAAAAATGTATTGCTATGCAAGCTAGCTATGAACAAAACATTTTCTATATATTTTGCTGTCGTGACAAAGATATATAGACTATTTGGTTCCTAGCTTTAAATGTGAAATGCTATCTGGCTCGGCTTCTGAATATATCAGGTTCGCCTTCGACTCACCTAGTATATTCATCCGCTTTGCCAGATAACAGTTCTGTTTCAAAGCTATGAACCAACTATTCTTTATAACGAAGCATATTCCCAAAATCCGAAAAAGGGCAATGACTCTGGAAATAATTGTTGAATCGTAACCAAACTCGCAGTTGATTAAGATTTCATGACAATACGAATGGCTGTGATGATTGACCAAAACTGTAGAAGAAGAGGAGCGGGCGAAAAACAAATTGTGTCTACGGATGGACGGACGGACGTACGTCTGACATCTCAATTATCAAGGTCAATATGTGTTGTCATGTCGCCATAGTTAAGATTTCCGGGTTGTGAATAAAGCACAGAAGTAGCGTGTTCAGCAAAGAAATCGATGGCCGTCTTTGGCCATCGATATCGAGTTGGCTACCGGTCTGCAATACAGTGGAGAAAACTTTATTCTTCCGCTTAAACGCAAATAAATTGCGATGAAATATATAAAATGACAACTTTTTGACAATTCTGACTACCAGTTTTAATCTGAGTGCAAACAGTATGCAGTAACCCGGCGTCTGATCTGGCTCCAAGCTGTTTGCAATGAAATTATGGTTTTTAAAAGCGTAAACGCGTTTATTGGGAAATAATACGTTTTCTTAAACTGTACTCTGCACGCTGCACATGGGACACAAACTGCTAACCTTAGCCGCAAACAGTGGCAACTGAACACGCTACTGACTTACCTGTAGATTGGCCCATGTTGGACCCAACGGGCTGGAGGGACATCGCATTGTTAGCCTCCAGCGTGCCCGCTTTCTTTACTGGGGATTCCATCTCCTCATCCTCCAGTACATAGTCACCAGATTGCCGTCTTCTCCTGTAAATAATTACACATGGCTCCAAGTCGAAAGTAATATAAAAAGAGACAGTTTAAATTTTCACAGGACGATATTACTCTTCACTAGAAGTTTAGAACACTGTTTGTAAGTGACGCACAGTGAATTATTGGGATAGAGCCTCTTTTTCATAGCCAAGCTTGTGGCATGTGACCATTGTTTTAAAAAGTATTGGCTCAGCGCTTATAAAGCGTTTGAGTTGAGTCTGAGTTCGGTTCGTTCTCAAGCACTTGATTGGTCAGATTTTAGCCTAGGCCTTGAGAATGATTTAAGACTCAACTCAAATGCTTTATAGGCAAGGACCATGATCTCTAATTGTTTAATTCAGCATTAACCCTTTAACCCATAGCCTGTTTCTAGTATTTAAGATATGTGACCTATTAAAGCAGGCTGAAAGTAAAGCAGAATGTGCCCTAGGGCACATTCTGCTTTACTTTCAGCCTGCTTTAAGTTAATATCTGCTAGTAGATAGAAAATATTTCTTATAGTACATATTCATGACAGTATAAAATGGAACTATTTTCTTTGGCGGATGAATAAAATGAATGCGCTAAAAGTCGCTCCTATAAGGGAAAGGGTTAAACGACATTAATCATTGCATCACCAGGGGGTTTGAAGTCGACATTGTAAACAGTTTCGATCTTGATCAGAAGCCAAACTATTTGACAATCATTCCGATATATATAATATTATATATTTCTTCAATCATTGCAGTCTTTTGCCTGTATTATAAAACGATTATACAGACCAGTTTGAAAGTGGACGATATTATGGCTGTGAACAGGCTCTAAGCCGATGCTCTAATTGGGCAATGAAAGTGTTAATATTCGTTGTTATAGTGTATAGATTGGATTGTGTACTAACCAAACGTTCAACGCAAACCTTTGACATTCCCTATCTAGTCTATTGATACCATAGTTCCATAATGCATCTGGAAACTATCGAAACCATAAACTGTCGTTCTTCTTTATCGATTAGTCCTGACTAGATCAGACTTTAACCCATGACCCCATAGCCTATTTTTAGTATTTTAAGATAGGTGACCACATAAAGCTGGTTGGAGATAAAGCAGAATGCGCCTGAAGGCGTATTCTGCTTTACTTTCAACCTGCTTTAAGCTATCATATTCTAGAATATAGTACTGTACTAATTATTTCGGTACAGTACTATGACTGTACAAATTGGAACTATTTTCTTCAGTTGGTGGGTGTTAATTCAATGCGCTATTAAAAGGCGCTTCTATTGGGGAAAGGGGTTAAACCGAGGTCCCATGTAACAGTGCTATACAGAGGGCATGTAAAATGCCACAGGGTTTCACCGAGATAGAGAAGGGCATCGCCAGGGTTCTTCTGTATCTGCTCCCCTCTCTCTCTGGGACGTCCAATTACCCCGAAGTTGACAGAAAACTTTAACCCATTACCCCATAAATACGCCTTTTTACTCCTTTTATTTATTAATGAACTTCAGAAAATGGTTTCAAGAATATGTAACATAAGAAATATGTTCTACATCCTAGCAGATGGTAGCTTAAAGCAGGCTGAAAGTAAAGCAGAATGTGCCTTAAAGAATTTTCCTCAGTCCATTGAGGGACCACCAGCATATTGTTCTGGAGGTGTCAATGTAACTGTAAAGCACGTGTAATACAATCTCAGAATACCTGGTTAGGTCCATGATTATACTCATGCTCTAGTGATTTTCAATGGTTATTTCTAACCAAACTATCAAATATAAAGGTCCGGTCTCACAAAAGACGATTCAATGGTTCAATATGCACTAGACCCATGCTTTTTGCAAGGAAATTGACAGTAAATAATCTGGCAAGGCGTTACGACTAAAAGGTCGTCAGGAGATGTCTTTAAGGCACATTCTGCTTTACTTTCAACCTGCTTCAAGGGGTCACCTATTTTCAATACTAGAAACAGGCTATATGGTTATGGGTTTATTAAAACAAAACAAAAACCTACCAGCAACACGCAATGATGACGATAATGACAATGATCAAAATGGCCACCACCAGAGCAATGATAACCGCTTTGTTGTCTGAGGAAGGAGGTTTGCCTTGTTTCACTGAAAATATGGACAGCAATACTGTATTGACGTATAAACCCTTTACCCCATTACCCCATAAATACGCCTTTTTAAGCCTTTAGTGTATTCCTTCACCGTAGAAAATAGTTCAAATTTATACAGTTATGAATATGTATAATAAGAAATATTTGCAATATACTAGCAGCTGGAAGCTTAAAGCAGGCTGAAAGTAAGACAGAATGCGCATTAAGGCGCATTCTGCTTTACTTTCAACCTGCTTTAAGTAGTCACTTATTTTCAAAATGAAAAACAGGCTATGGGGTAATGGGTTAACCTATAAAATGTTTCTAGTTTTCGAAGACAATAATAAATTACATTGTACAAAGGTGTATTTATCGAGTAATGGATCAACCTTTATCATTCTAAGCGCGACTTGACTAAGATTAGCAAACAGTTTGTGACCCATGTTCAACTTTTCTTCAGTTTATAAAAATATTAAAATGTATTTTAAATTTTTTTTGCAGACGATATATTTGAAGTAGACGACGATTCAGCATGATAAGGGTTAGAATGTTTTAATGAAAAAGGATGAACAAGAAGGCCAATTAGTTTGGATGCTGGTTTCACGTTTATACTACCTAGCAAACGTTCTTTATTTCGAGCTAGGTACAAAGAGCTCAATCTTAACCCTTTGTCCCATAGAAGCGCCTTTTAGCGCATTTAATTTATTCCTCCGCTGAAGAAAATAGTTCCAATTTGTACAGTCATGAACATGTATCATAGGAACTATTTGCTATATTCTAACAGATGGTAGCTTAAAGCAGGCTGAAAGTAAAGCAGAATGCACCTTAAGGCGCATTCTGCTTTACTTTCAACCTGCTTCAAGTGATCATATATCTTCAAATCTAAAATCAGGTTATAAGGTAAAGGGTTAGTAAGAAATATTTTAATCGAGAAGACGCAGTTGTTGGATATTTACTACATATATCTCATTAAACCCTAACGACGAGTATAGTCGTCAGTTACTAACAGTACACACGTAAAGAGTAAATATATGCGATGCTAATAATGTATAACCTAATCAGAAGGCTTCTAAAAGAGCCCTCTGATCAGGATATACCCAGTTTGTCATTCTGAAATACATTGTATAAATACATCAATAGTAAAAATGAACTGAACTTAAATTTAAACTGGAAATTGAATCACCCATATAATGTTTCAGAGATCGATAAACCAAATCGTGTATCTTCTACAGTGCTTCCTCTCTACAACAACATCCAATGGGAGACACAGATTGTGTGTGTTGTTCGTAAGGAGTCGTTATGGGGAGGGACATTTAATACCTTTCGAATGCTTAGCACGACTTGGCTTACATTTGCAAACAGCTTGAATCCATATCAGACGCCGCGTAACGTGGCGTCTGAGCTGGATTCAAGCTGTTTGCCACCCGTTCTTTGTTCTGTCAAAATGTCAAATAATTATGTAACTTTGAGAGAAAAACAGCAGACGATATTGCATCAGTGAAAGGGTTAGACATTACTGTCTTGTTTAAAAGTGAACAGCGATAATCATTATTGTAAGAAGGGAATCGTTGTTCAGAGGACTCGTGTAGGGAGGATTACTGCCCTGCTATACTTACACTGACACGTGACACCTTCGTATCCATCAATACATTTTCCGTTGCAGTTACCGGTGTCTTGCTCACATTCCGGACATTTGATTGGACATTTCGCCAGACACTGACTTCCGTAATACCCACTATTGCAGCCCTGTGAACACGCCCCACCATCTTTTTCACAGACGCCTGTCTTACAATGATCACCACATAAATTTTCACACGTTTTGCCGTACTTCCCAGTCGGGCAGCTATCCGGATATTGTGAGCAAGTTTTCTTATCCGTAAAGTAATATCCTGTCTGACAAGTACAGATACCTGTAAGAAAATCAAAGTACTTGATAATATTCAAACTGAAATACTGAGGTAAAGAATACCAGGAGATTAATAGTGAAAATTCTTTAAAAAAAATGTCTCTTTTTAAAATGCTTTTGAAAGTAGGATTTGTATACAGATTAATTCTAAAATTGAATAATACTGTAAACTGTGTGAAAACCCCGGATTTGCCCTAACCCTCTTTTGTAAATGATTCAAACACTGGAATATTAATTCACGCATATTTGGAGATTATCTGTACATATGGTCTTTGAATTTCATTCAAGGAAGATTTTATCCAAAGCACCTACGTTGCCACCGCACTTCAAGGCAGCAGTGTAGGAGCACATTTGTCTCCGGAGCACGTTTGTCTCTCGCGGTGTGCCGATGTGCTCGTAAACATTCATATTTGCGACAAATTGGAAATGAGACAAATGTGTTCGACACACACAAGAAAGGACACTCGAAGCACATTTGTCTCACTTTCTATCATATATTCTTACCGAATATTTAGCAGACCTTTAACAGCTAGATATCCACTGGTGATGCAGAAACAGTCAATGATCCTAGAGAGAAGTATCGGCTCCAATAAAACAAGAAAACGGCACAAAGTCCGTTCCAACACAAAGGCCATTGAGACCGAAACGGATGATGTGCAAAAAGAACTGCTAAGTAGACTACATAAAACTGTCTTGGAAAAACGAACTGTGATGCATAAAAATACACTATGATTTCTGCGGTTACCGTTAAACATACAAATACATTTTGTTAAATATTGCTTAAGTGATCCCTCATTTCGATTTATTTAAGAAAGGACACATGAGCGTTTAAGGCTAGGATAATGAACGTACAGCAAGTACACATCCACATTAGCTCCCATGCTATGAGTTGCATTCCAATGTCCGTAAGTGTCAGACGAAATAATGGATTGTTGTTAGAAATAAGAATTCATAAGAAGCAGGAAATGGTTTAATGCTTGGCTTTTTCTTAAAGTGTGTTGTATTGGTTGGTATGAAACCACATATATCCAGTACTGCTGAATTTTGGAAATAAAGTACTGTTTTAGTTATTGTTTGACCGCATCTGTCGTATTAACATAATATGCGATTTTGCCCATTGCACTGTCATTTTAGCTCACCAGAGCACAAAGTGCTCAATGTGAGCTTTTGTGATACCCACTTTGTACGTCGTCTGTATGTCAGTCCGTCCGTCTGTCCTTCAGCAATTGCAAACAACTTCTCAGGGTAGCCAAACTTCATCAGAAGCATCAGTAGGGTGGGGAATGAAAATTTGTTTTAAACAAATGGATCATACAAGTTGTCTGGTTGCCATGGCAACCATGCACGATATCTAGAAAAATCGTATTCTCTGAATTTATTGGTCCAATTTTAATTTGGTTTCGACCAAAATGATTTTAATCAATATACTTTAAACGTTGCTGAAAGAAAGTGGATCCCTCTAAAAACAAGACCGCCAGAGGGCGTGGTTATTTTCCGTGTTCGGTAATATTGAATTTAAAGTTTAGAACCTTCTAGAAGTTGTATTTTGGTGGTATCTTTATGCGATGAGGTCAGTATTTTATATTTGATAACATTTATGTCATACATGAAAATAAGTTATGTAGGATCAAAAAGTAGGCCAGTAGATCAAATTTCAAAATAAGCTTTTGGCTACTCCACGGGCCATATTCTTGAAACTTACTTAGAATGACCACATACAAAATAGCTAGGCAATGTACGAATATGAGTTACATAAGATTCAAAAGTAGGATAGTGGGTTAAAACAGAAAAAGTCCTAAATATTTAGCCGCAAAATCTTAAAACCTTCTCAGAATGACCACGTTGATGAAATCTAGGCATTGTAATAATATGGATTAGATGGAGTAAAAGAGTGGGTCAATAGTAGATCAAATTGTATGAACAACTTTAGAGTTCTCTAGGGTCCGCACGTTCTGTTGAAATTCGTTAAATTTCATTTCTTTGGTGAGCGCCTCAGGGACTATGACCCTTTTGTTTGATGTGTTCAGTTAAAAGTACCAATTTTATACTTCTTGTATATTAAATGTACCAGATATTCATGTTTTCAAGTTTCTCAACAAGATAACATACTATTCTCGCTGCTTTGTCTATCCTTCTCTCCGTCTGTTTGCCACAGCATGCCCCCAACTATTTAGGAACGCAATCCATGAACTCAATGACGAGAGTGTGTTGGAGTATTATAAAGACAAGGGTCATTTTTCAAAATGTGTTAACTGGGAAAATTCGCACTTTGTATGATAGTATTTGCATGTAGAAACAGTTTTACAATGTAGTTTTTATACATATACAACGCGTAATGTTTATACCTATTTGGACTCTAAAACGTTTGCTTTCATTTTTGTATCAAAACAAAATTTAAACAACGAAACATTGCTAAGTATTGTTTAAAGCACCAAAAGCTTCATTTAAATAAAGGTATTAATTATGCCCGTCCGTATACCACATGACTACCAGTTATAATTCTGTGTTTTCCGTATTTATAAATAGCGTTTTTACGTCACTTCCGGTCAATCAGAAAAACGTCAAAATCTCCCTGCCTCTGCATAAGAATCAGGTATAACTGAAAGAAGATCACTGTTCTACATATCACAATTGTTATTAAAAGCATTATCAAACTCATTGATTACACTTGACATGAGGTAAAACGGCGGATCTCTATTTCTAGTATCTTGGAAAAAGGTGTGACAAATGTGCTTGTATTTCATAAAACAAGAGCCCCATGGGGCATAATTCGCTCACCTGAGAAAAGCTGAAAAAATGGAGATATTGATTTATGTCCAGGACTGACCTAGATATGCAACAGACCGGAAATATTTGAACAAAATATGTAACTTATATTTAAAAGTGTCACCATACAGAATACAAGAGCTGTCGGAGAACAGCAAAGCTCGCCTAACTAAACCTTTCTTAAATAGGTAACTATCAATAGAAAAGTGTATCAGTACATTGATATTCAAGCCACAGGGAACCTCCATTCCAAATATCAGCTTATAAATGCAAATATGTCATGTAGTATAAGTGCATTCCTACACTTACTCCATAACTAACTTTGAAATTTCAGTCCCAAAACTATAAGTCCACAAAAGGTAAAATTTTGACTAAATTTAAACTTTTTTTAAAATTTAAATTACGAAATATCAATGTTCAACCCACAGGTCACCTCCATTCCAAATATCAGCTTCCTAATACAAATATTTCATGTAGTATTAGTGCATTACAACACTTACCCAAAAACTTTAACCATGAGAAATCAGCCGAAAAACCTAAGTCCATAAAAGGTAAAATTTTGACTAAATTTAACTTTTTTTTTAAATTTTAACTACGAATCATCAATGTTTAACCCACAGGGCACCTCCATTCCAAATATCAGCTTCCTAATGCAAATATTTCATGTAGTATTTGTGCATTACAACACTTACCCCAAAACTTTAACCATGAGAAATCAGCCGAAAAACCTAAGTCCACAAAAGGTGAAATTTTGACTAAATTTAATTTTTTTTAAATTTTAACTAAACAACATCAATGATCAACCCACAGAGCACCTCAATTCCAAACATCAGTTTCCTAATGCAAATATTTCATGAAGTGTTAGTGCATTACAACACTTACCCCAAAACTTTAACCATGAAAAACCGACGCCGACGCCGGGGTGATTCCATAAGCCCCCCCCCCCCCCCCATTCTCCGAATAGAATAGGCGAGCTAATAAAAGCTCTGGCCATGTTAGAGTCAGAGAAGAGGACGTTTTTTTCTCTATATAACTCTATGTAAAACTGTGACCCCCGGGGCGGGGCCAATTTTGAACCCAGGGGCATAATTTGAATAAACTTGATAGAGGACCTGTAGGTGAGTCTATGTGCCAAATATCTAAGCTCTGGCCCTTGTAGTTTCAGACCAGAAGATTTTTTTTAGTTTTCATTGAAAAAAAACTATTTTTAGCTCCTGTGACCTAGTTATGCAACCGACCAGAACCATTTGAAGAATTTTGATAAAGGACATCTAGAAGTGTCACCATGCCGAATATCAAAGCTCTGGCCACATTGGTTTCAGAGAAGAAGACCTGTAGATGATGCTTTGTGCCAATATCTAAGCTCTGGCCCTTGCAGTTTTTGACAAGAAGATTTTTAAAGATTTCCTTGTTTTTTTCACTTTGGAAGCCATGGCAACCAGAGTTCTGCATTGTTTTTAATTCTTTGAATAAATTTGAAAAAGCTTGACCCAAGGAACATTTCTGTAAAGTTTAGTTGAATTCTGTCAAGCGGTAGAGGAGGAGATGTCATTTTAAGCAATTGTTAACGACGACGCACGACAAACGACGGACGACGACGGACACAGGGCCATCCCAATAGCTCACCTTGAGCATTTGGCTCAGGTGAGCTAAAAATGACGTTAGACAAATGTGCTTTGCTGTCCCTTAGAACATTTGATTGCAGCACATTTGTCACACACATGTGTTTTTTTTCGGTAAGACATTTGCGGTCCCATTTGTCTCACGTGAAACAAATGCGACCGCATCGGTCTTACGTAAGACAAATGTGTTCCGAGACAAATGTGCTCCTACAGCAGGCTACTTTCCTAGTCCGGAAATTATTCATACACAAAGTGAAAGTATATTCTACTAATTTAATAAATACCATGTTTGCTCTAGAAGTCAGTATTTATTCACTAGAATATTGTTTAAGTCAGATCAAAGGAAGTATAACTGAAGAAACATCGACACATGTGTAAAAAAATGTTTGTATCTAGACCAGACGCCGCGTCACACGACGTCTGATCAGGATCCAAACAGTTTGACACTCGTTTGAATGCCTTTTATGTCAAAGGACTCAACTTCTAAACTTTAGAAATGCAAGAAGACAATATGCTTGCGGGTAGATGATAGTATTGTGCTGATCTTATTAGACGAATGTCTGATGCGATTGTCAAGTATATGTAGAAGTAAAGAGAAAGTTCAATGTTGATAACTTTAACTCTTTCACTGCCAACGTCGTCAAAAGGCGACTTTGCAAACAGTTTGAATCTTGATCAGACGCCGCGTAACGCGGTGTCTGATCAGGATCCGAACTGTTTGACACTCGTATCGATATGTTTTAAGTCAAATTACATTAATTTTTTTTTACTTCGAAACGATCTTGCATAAAAAAAAAATGAAAAAGACGACAATGAAACGATGAAGGGATAAAGAATCTTACGATTAATATGGCAGCAAACGAGTTAGTCAATTTCCAGTCACATAGGAGAAAATTATTTCATAAACATTTATATCTCAAAGAAAGTTTTATTCACTGGAAATATGCTGACGTTTTGTTTGAAGATTCCAATCTCAAAATAGTAAACACTTCTTGACAAAAAAAAAGCTATTCTGAGGCAAACATTCTCGGAACTATTTCTCTTGACTTCTAATGACTACAACGTTTAGCATTTCCGGCAAATTAGTGTTCATACACGTATACATACCGCTTGCATCACACGGGGTTTGGCAAAATTCTGAGCACTTTTCCGAACACATTGGTCCATAGAATGTGGATTTGCAGCCATGTAGACACCGGCCCGTTTCCCAGTCACAGTATGGCTCGTCTTCTACTACTTCACAGTTTGCACTGCATGTTTGGCTGCATTTGTCGTTATAACTAGCACTGTAGGTTCCGTTCTCACACACTGAAAGTCGTCCACAAATGAACCGTGCTACATTGTTATAAAGCTTTTGATAAAATTTTGGATTATTGTCAAGCTTTTGAAAGGTCAGATTTGATCATCTGCTCAAAACTGGCCAATCTAAAGCTTGGGTCTGATCTCAGACTCACCTCAAACGCTTTATGACCATGTGACTTGGTCTTCTGTGTACAGTTAATCGTGCATTAACCCACTTATGCCTGGACATTGCAAAGAACTCTCCCTATGGGCTAACTGGAAAATTTTATCTGAGAGATATATAAGGGCTTTCTTAAGAGTCTAAGGCAGTGTATTGTTTAGTCATTCAACACATCAATTGAAATACAATATCAAACAATGCAGATTCTGATGAGAAAATGGCGATGTCTCATCAGGATCTTCACTATTTGCTAAAACGTGTATCTATTTTTTATGGATGATATGCATAAATGGGTTAAGCGTACAGGAAATAAAACAAGTTACTGCTAAATGCAGGATAAAAGTAATGTTCAGAGAGGCCCTGTGGGAGCTTTCTGCATTATTTTTATCCTGACTGTAGCAACCACCTGCATAAGAGACAGTTAAACACAAATGGACATAAATGTGTGGCTATGGAAAAAACAAGTGGTTACATGTAACAAGTGGTTTCTGTAAATTTGGGAAGAATTTTTCCACTGGTTTTCAAGTTTACTGCTACTGTTTCTGTAATACATTTGACGAAAGTATATCCATGCTATAACGTCCATTTAAACGATGGGTTGCCCTCGGCTTTAACCACATAAACTCTTAGATCTAGTGATGAGTATACTTGTACTTTACAAACAATTTACTCGTGAATAGTACATTTGCCTTATGCAAAACCTAGACCCTGATTAAAGGCATCCTTTACAATGCATAGTCCCAAACTTGGCAACAACGATTTTGCTTCAATGAATGGAGATAGATCTCTATAGAAGAAATTCTATTAACAAATTGTCTCTAGTATGCTGCATAAGATTAATCAAAAGAGTTATCAAAAATAAAGTCCTCAAAACGTTAACATAAGAGACATCATATTTGACACGTTTAGTATTGGTAACTTGTTTTCAATTGGTATGAACCAGTTTCAGTTCAAACCCAATAGCATTCTACTCAAATCTGACCAATCAAAAGATTGAGGAAGATCTCAGATTCATTTCAAATGCTTTATTAACCCGGGGCCAGGTCAACATCAACATACCAAATATGGTACATTTTAGTATTACAGAATAGGAAACATAAAAAGTAAATAACCAAATTTTGGTACATGACATATCTACATACAGTAAAATCTCTCTATTACGACCACTTAATTGAGGTAATTATAAGGTGTTTAAAACAGGCGACTGCCTAAAGCAAGGTGAGTGTAAAACAGAAAGCTCCTTTACTATTACATTGCTTTAAGCTGTCACCTGTCTTTTATACAATCAATTAGCCTTATTATAGTGGTCGTAATAGAGAGGTTTTACTGTATCTATAAATACAATGACGAAGACGTTATTCTTTCTCTGACGTACCGAAAACATCCTTCACCTGAAGTAGATATGGCAACTTTGCGAAGGCGGCTGCAAGGAACTTCCCAACTGACTGTATGTTGGTAAAATGTGTGCTTTTGACGCTCAAGTACATATGTTGGCTGCAAAGAAATCATTCATCACAAATATTCCATTTAACTCTTTCAACACTAAGTAACACTTGTGGGTTATTAAGTTCTATTTTAGTTACCAAAACATGAACAAGTCTACTTGGAATTCAGGGTAGTTTAATAAATACTGGACTAAAAGCAAACAGTGTAGACCCAGTTCTGATCTCCTATAGGAGCCCGCTGATCTGGGTCTACACTGTTTGCAAATATAATAAGTATAATTTTTTAAACAGGTCAGTGGTGCAGAAAGATGACTGCCTCATCCCGAGTGCATGCCAGGCCCGTAGGAAGCAAATTACTACCACTATAATAAGGCTAATAAAAATCCATGTAAATGTTCAACTTAAAATAACAAATTATTAATAATATAGGATATTTTTTTACGTTGTCTTCCGGCTATTAGCCTAAAAGCCTATACTACCCCTACCCCCTCCGATTAGTGTACACACTGCTCCCCGCGAAAAATTTTTTTATTTCTAGATGGTGTTTGATGCGTTCTGGGGGCGTTTGCTCATTCAAAACAGGTAAAAACTAACATAAATCTATGTAGTAAAAAATCTGCAACCAATATTGGCAAAATTATTGGTGCCCCAGCCCCCCCCCCCCCCCCCCCCTGTTCCTACGGGCATGCATGCAATGACATTGGCAAACAGTTCGGATTATAATCAGATGCTGCTGTGCCGGTGAAAGGAGTATAGGGGGCCTATGTACATTTGTACAACAGTTTAGCTTTACGCGGCGTCCGGGGTCCGTTTCATAAAACTTTGTACGACAAATGTTGTCGTAAGTCAGATTATAAAAGTCTCAATTCTTATTTATTTCTCCATCTAATCCTGTCTTGTGTATCTCTTTAGAATCGTCTTGAAAAGACGATTCCAAAGAGATATACATGTAACAAGACAGGATAAGATAGAGAAATCAGAAATTAAATGTATTTTTAAAGTTTTGACTTACGACCGTTTTTACGAAATTTTATGAAAGGGGCCCCTGATCAGTAGCAAAACGGTTTTTCGCTAGTTACGTAGTATCGTTGTTTCTGCAAACAAATTGCCTAAAAACTAAAATTTCCAAAATAAAGAAAACGACAAATATTTAAACAGGTTCCGTGACGTCAATGCAGTGAAGGGGTTGCGTGGCATTTACCCCGATTAAAGCTCAACGACTGGCATAAGCAGTGGAAACAAAAGACAACCAGTCACCCTATAGCTCGGTGTTATGAAACATTTTATAGTAAGTAAAACACGTAAAATGCAAAGTATTTTTTATTAAATATCTCTCAATGGTTTCTACTGAATGATAAAGAAAAAGCAGATCAATCAACTATACAATGTATACTGGTGAAAACAAACAATATTGCATGCGAAAACAGGCTGATTGCGAGGTTGGGATTTTTTATCTTTAGCAGAGAAGACGTTATTTATATCCGTTTAAAGTTAAACGCAAACGAAATAAACGCAGTGCCATGGACTGTAAAAAATTACAATATATAGATACATGTATTACGATAATTTTGATCTGAGTGGCAAACAGTGTGGGGCCTGATCAGACGCCGGCGTCTGATCTGGGTCCAAGGTTATAAAGCGTTTGAGCTGAGTCTGAGTGTGTTCTCAAGCATTTGATTGGTCAGATTTGAGCCGAGGCTCAAATCTGACCAATCAAATGCTTGAGAACGACTTTAGACTCAACTGAAAAGCTTTATAACCTTGGAGCCTGGTCCCAAGCTGTTTGCGATGGATGTAATAGAGTTCACCTTAAACGTACACGTATTTATTGGGAGATAATAACGTCTTCTCTACCGTGACTCTCATTTCAGTGGTTCCTACTTACACGGGATTCATCTTCTCTTGGATGTGAACCAAGGACCTTAGCAGTAGCCCCAGTACTCTCTTAGTCCTATCTCTGTCTGTTGGCATTAATTCCAAAACCACGCCCCCACTAACTAGGGGAGGAAGCATGTCCTTGTCTGCACAATCCCAGCCGTCTTGCAAACAGTCAGAATTGTTACACACTTTACTACAATTTCCGTCATTGAAACTTGCAGTACAGACTGTGTTGAAATAAGGACTACAGTCAGTGAGTTGAGAGCGGACCTGGTCGAATCCGTCAAACAGGACTTCTTCCGTGTCACACGTAGCCGTATAGTAACCGTCTGCAAAACCTCGGATACACTCCTTTTTGTCAGAAAACGCTTGGTCGTCGAAGGGGTTGACAGTAAATGTACACGCCGATGTGCCATTGCACTCATCTTCGTTACAGAGTGGCTTGAAAATATAAAATAAAACAAGAAATTGCGGTTTACCGTTACATTATAACCGGGTAAACCCCACTAATTACGACCACTAAATTGTTAGGTGTTTGCGACAGGTGACTGCTTAAAACAAGGTGACAGAACAGAAAGCTCCTTATTCCTACTGTCTTAAGATATTTATTTGTTGCCAGGATCCTGTGTTGAATTTTGTATTGGAACCATTTTAGGTTCGAGTCTCTGGTTATTTTTTGTAAATTGCTGTATATATTTTTAAAGTTAAAGTTGTTATTTAAAGAGGCTCGCAACCGGATTTAGCATTAAAATTAGTAATTTGTAAATATATGTCAAATGCTTATATAAATGGGTAAGATTTAGTTTAGGATAATAAATTCTGTTAAAAAATGCATTTCAAAAAAAAAGAAAAGAAGCTCTGGTGGGATACCAACCGGTGACCCTCCATGCGGAGACAAACATGAAAAATGAGGAAACGCCTTTACCGCCTCGGCTACCAGCGCTCTCTATATATATGGTAGCGAATTAACATACTTCACTGGTAGCGATTGATAGTACTTTATTCGGCTCGGGTTTATGTCTGAGCCCGTGTAGAGAAGCAACAACAACAACTATACCGTCAGCTGACGCTATAGAAAAACGATAGAAAATATCTAAAAAAAACTAAGATTCGGTGACGATTCTTGAGACTTTTTTTTGACTGATCATATTTTTTTAATATTAGAAGCCAAATAATGCCACAAATTTGCTTTTATTTGAGTGTTTTATATTTATTTTGACAAGTACACCATCCGGTTGTTGTTGTTGTTGTTTGCGTACCTGTGCTTAACACTCACCGGACAGCTTGGTACAGACAGAATGGCCTGTCAAGCTGGAGGATTACGTACATAGCTATTTTCAATTACCTCGCCATATAGGCAGCCATGCTCCGTCTTCAGAGGATTTTAAATACCCAATAAAGGGTATAGAGCTGCTATTGAACGAGTTGAACCACATTTGGGCACTCCACTAAACCCAGCGAGTAACAGAGCTGAACATAGCTTCTCATGAGCAACTCTATTCTGACAAAGAAAAACTTTAAGGGTGCTCGATCTCGCATCATCCCTAAAGATGATTTGAGATCGGTTCTCTCTGCTCAAAAGGATAACAACTTTTTTCTGTTGGCCCCATTGAAAAATGTCCAGTGAAACACACAACTAAGGTGAGAACTTCAGCCGAGGGCCGTTTGCGAGTCCCTTTAAGTTAAGTTTAATTTTCCATTTTGCTTCCGCTTTTGGAGGAGCACTGCAATTTAATATGGTTTGATAATTTTTTTGCGAGCCTTTTTCATCTAAAGTGATTAATGTTATAGCTTTTGGCCAAACTGGTCTATTCAGGTTTAGTTCTTGTGTTTCTATTTGTAGATCATTTTTAGTCTATTTAAAGTACCTAATAAACCGTTATATTGAATGAAGTTTGTATCTATTTCTAATCTGTTACGGATTTCTTCCAGGTTGCTAAAATTGCCGTTAGCGTTTATAAGATCTGCTATGAAAAGAATATTCTTATTGAAAACTATAGGCTCATTCAATTGTCAAGGTTTAAGTGGGAGAAAGAAAAGAAAAGATGTGCTTAATTTTTTAAAATTAAAACAATACTCTATATTCTGCTTACAAGATACACATTTCACAGAAAAAGAAGAAAAATACATTAGAACTCAGTGGGGGTATGATTGTATATTTAATAGTTTCAACAGCCAATCAAGAGGAACAGCAATCCTTTTTAATAATAACATTGAATATACAAGAGGGCCTGAAGGCCCTGATATCGCTCACCATTTGTAATGAAGCCTGATAGCTTTACCTTTGAATTTCACCCGTTTTATTCTAAATCCATTCAAGTTTGTCGACCTACTGTAGTATAGTAGAGTACATCAAAGGCAGATAACTAGAGCCTAAACAATACTGAAATGAAGCCTTTTTCTAGCATTTCAAAGTATATCAAGGGCATGTAACTATTGCCACAATGATTACATTTCAACAATAAGTGCACTCCTTCCAGAACGTATAGCTACATCCTTTGTGTACAAGTATAATCAAAATCCATTGAAAACTGTAGTTGCAAGAGTGTAAACGCTGTAAAATAAGGCATTTTCAGCAATTCAAAGGTAGATATCTCTTGATCTATTTGTCTGATTCCTACCATAATCACACTTTTTCAAACTCTTATGGTCATATACAATCTGGGCAATTTTGAAAGAGCTTGGATAAATGTTGTGGCCTCTAGAGTGTAAACACCGTTAAATATATCATTTTCAGCAATTCAAAGGTAGATAACTTTTGACCTATTAATCCG
This sequence comes from Gari tellinella, assembly GCA_922989275.2. NCBI lineage: Eukaryota > Metazoa > Mollusca > Bivalvia > Cardiida > Psammobiidae > Gari > Gari tellinella. The sequence continues at coordinate 69,714,330 of OV277859.1, forward strand.
ATTACAACCATAATTGAACTCATCCGAAGTCTTATGGTAATATACATTCTGAGTAAGTTTGAGAAAGATTGGATAAAATTTGTGATCTCTAGAGTGTAAACACCGTTAAATATGGCATTTTCAGCAACTCAAAGGTAGATAACTCTCGACCTATAAGTTTAATTTCAACCATAATCAAACTCATCTGAACTCTTATAGTCATATACAATCTGGGCAAGTTTTAGAAAGATTAGATAAATACGGTGGCCTCTAGAGTGTAAACACCGTTAAATATGGCATTTTCAGCAATTCAAAGGTAGATTACTCTTGATCTATTTGTCCGATTTCAACCAAAATCAAACTCATTTGAACTCTTATGGTCATATACAATCTGGGCAAACTTTAGAAAGATTGGATAAATACTGTGGCCTCTAGAGTGTAAACACTGTTAAATATGGCATTTTCAGCAGTTCAAAGGTAGATAACTCATGACCAATTTGTCTGATTTCAACCATAATCGAACTCATCCGAACTCTTATGGCAATATACCATCTGAGCAAGTTTGAGAAAGATTGGATAAATAGTGTGGCCTCTAGAGTGTAAACACTAAAATTGTTGACGCCGCACGACGGACGACGGACGACGCACGACGGACGACGGACATTCAAGGATTGCAAAAGCTCACCCTGAGCTAGTTCAGGTGAGCTAGCTCAGGTGAGCTAAAAATACTAAATACAAAAAAGATGCACTTGTAAGGAAACAAACTTTTTATTGAAATTGAATTTGAATGTAAAAAAAATCTCCTTGATAAATATATACGGTCCAAATAGTGACAATCCTGCATTTTTTGACAACATTAAACAAGATGTAATAGCTGCTAATAATGGATACATCATCTGGACAGGACATTGTAATTTAGTCATGAATCCTGAGAAGGATACAAAAAAATATGTTCATATTAATAACCCAAGAGCAAGAGAAAAAGTTCTTGACATATGCGCAGAACTAAACCTCATTGATATATGGAGAGAACTAAACATTGAATCACAAAGATTTACATGGCGGACCAAAAATGGTAACAAACACGGTAGGCTAACTTCTTTCTTATCTCTTAAAATCTCTTCAGTAACATCAGCGAAACAAACATTGAATTTGGTTACAAGAGCGACCACTCTTTTATCACCCTAACTATAAAGGGACAGGAAATAGAACGAGACCGACCTTTTTGGAAATTTAACAATTCTTTATTAAAAGACCAACAGTATACAGAACAAATAAAAACAGTAATTGATGAACTAAAGTACAGTATAGTGAACCTAACCAAAATCTAAATTCGACTTACAACAAAAATAGTATTTTAACTATTAATGATCAACTATTTTTTGAATTATTATTAATGAATAAAACAATCTCATACTCTAGTCACAATTAGTCTTAGTTTTAGTGGTCGCAATAGATGGGTTGTACTGTATTTACTTCACAGCGACCTAGGCCGAGGAGTAAGTGGATCCTCCTCGGAAGCGAATCCCGACAGAGGCTTGGTTGAAACTGATGTGGTCGGTTGGTTAGCCGCCAAATAGTTAAAATATTGATTACAGAAGGTCCATCTCATTTTGACTCCCATCGAAAAATGATGCCGGTTAAAATTCGACGACGTAGAATGACCCCAGTCATTTTTCGTTATCGTACAATGACTCCGGTCAAATTCGACGTCGAAATTAGACCCCAGGTCAAAATTCGACGACGTAGAATGACCCTGATCATTTTTCGATATCGTACAATGACCTCGGTCATAATTCGTTGAAATTTTTTGACCCCGTGTCAAAATACGATGACTTCCCACATGAAGTATTTTGACCCCTCCTGAAAATATCGGCCCCATCGACAAAAGGTCAACTGCAGTTCTCTCTGTCTGTCTCTATCTCGCTGTCCCTGTTGCTCTGACTGTCTTTCTGTCTGTCTCTGTCTCTCATTGTCTATGTCTCTCTGTCTATCTCCGTCTCTTTCCCTCTCTGTGTCTCTGTCTCAATCTTCCACTATGTACAATACTTCAGCAGTTAGCATGTATTACAACAAACAATATGAAATACCAACATTACCTTACAATACTCTATGTTTGAACAATACCCCTGGCCTTTCCTGCTGCAATAATCATCACTTGCATGTTGTGAACACCCCACGCTGGTGCCTGTGTAGTACAGCGCGCAGATCATTTCAAACCCATCTGTTAAAACAACAAAACTTTATATCTACATTGTATCTTAAGTCAAAACTTTTGCCTGTGTTTCCCGAATACACATGCGAAAAAAGTTGATAGATGCATGCCAACACCGATTTCTTTTACCCCCCCCCCCCCCCCCCCCCCCCCCGGTACCAATCCCGCCAAAACTTACATAATCCATTTATGCCAAGTGAATTCTGCCGTGAATTCTTGGATTATATTATTCTATATTTTATCTAAGGGGTGCCTGGTCTAATTTTCCATTCTCGTTTTATACTACATGTACCGGTATAGTGAAATTCCTATCAGCAAACAGTGTAGACTCTGATCAGACGCCGCATCTGATAAGAGTCTACTCTGTTTGCCTATGTCCCTTTTATAGGATGCTGGGCACAAATTGGAAATGTACATTTCAATGAAAAGAAAATATAATTGTCATGGTAGGGTTTCAAAACTTTGCGGCGAATGCAAGATCAAGTTACGAAATGTGTTTCACTACCAATTGATCCTTCTGTAGAAGCGGCGTAGCCACGCCCCCCTTAACAACAGATAAGCGCTGTAGCTAACCGGGGCAAACATCTTTCAAGATGGCGACCGAAGCGAGTGAATGATACCGTTTAAGATATTTATCAGATCATCAGCTCAGGGTAAGCTTTTGCAATCCTTGAATGTAATTGCTAGAGATGGAGAAAGTATGACTAAGAAAATGTCCATAATTATGAGTGTCAAACGATATGGATACTGATCAGACGCACGAAACGGGGTGTCTGATCAGGACCAACACTAAGACTTACGACTTTCATTAGTACATGGTAGGCTGAATTGAATTATGATGGAGTAAATATAATTGGATAAGTTTGACACTACCTCCTGTATTTCAATCAGTCTGCATCCAGTTCATTTTGTTTTCCACCAACCGGGGAGAAAATAGTTTGGAGACTGATCAGACACTTTGATACCCATGGTCTGGCCATGATAACCTAATTGGACTCTTGAAAAATAACCAATTAATATTTTGACTAACACCCAATTATATTTTGTAGATACCAAATATGTATTAAAAAATATATTGCTAAATACCCAATTACGTAAAGGGCTTATCTGTAGCTCTGTAAAAACAGGTTACACCTTAGTAATGTCTGCTTAAGTTATTGTTTGCTTCACTCTGAAAGCTTAACCAATCTCAGTTACGTGTATACTTGAGGATATGGATATATTTATCAAGTGTAAACCAGTTTGGATCCACATGTGACAGCGACGTATTTGGTGGCAGGGTTGGATCCAAGCTGTTTGCAAATTATATTATAATTTGATGCAAAATAATTTGATTCTGTTAAAACGCCAAATTTGTCGGCGTCTTATAACGTACATTCAAAACTTTCTTGCTAGAGGCGAATACAATACAAGTGACAGCTAAGGCAAGGTGTAAGTACAACAGAAAGATTCGAAATGAGTTTTCTGTGTCACTTTCACTTTCCTTTAAATAGATATAGTCATCGATCTTAGACACAAAATAGTAAAAAAATAATTAGTTGTAGTAATATGGAGGTTTTACTGTAACCTGTCTTAAGCTACCACTAAAAATCGGTATACATGTATTTGTAGTATTCAATGCATGTTGCGGCTTAATGCAGAACAACAATAATGCAGAAGGTTAATATAGGAGCCGTCTGCATTTCTTTAGTTCTGCATTTGTAGAGACAACCTCTCTTTCAAGATTACACTGTATCTTCGGTAAGTGTTCGCTTAACACAGTCTCTTTGTATTCAGGAATGTAGATTTGCCGGGCCATACGTCTCCATTACTTTTCCAACACAAATATGTACATATTATACACGTGTGTATGGAAAAGTAATAGAGACCTATTGTTCCAAACTCTCCATTCCTAAAAATAATGGACAACTTTTGAATGGGATTATAGAGCAGGTGTACTTTAAAAATAGAGTGTTGTTGACCTGCTACTGAAAAAGTAAATAGCCAGGCCCTTAGCGCTGTTAAGCGCTTTGATTATGCATGTCATTGCTCTTTATATTTGAGGTAAGCAAAGTAAATAAAGGGAGCTATGGACGAGACTGTGTTGTAAACGGGGCAGAAATATGCGAACTGAGAAATCAAAATAAATACATCCTACAATTACAAGTGATGTTTTCTTTCAACAATCTAATTATATTGACGTTGCATACTAACATCATATTTTTCTTTCAGGATATGTTTTGGTATGTCAATTTGCCATCTGGTTTTCAGATTCTTTAATATTTAAACCCTTTCAGCGCCAAATTTATCGTAAGATTTTTACGCAATCATCGCCATATTGTCGTCTGCTTTAACCCTTTACCCTATAGCATGTTTCTAGATTTGAAAATAGGTGACTATTTAAAGCAGGTTGAAAGTAAAGTAGAATGCGCCCTATGGCGCATTCTGCTTTACTTTCAGCCTGCTTTAAGTTACCACCTACTATAATTAAGAAATTATTTCTTCTGATACATTTTCATGACTGTATAGACTGGAACTATTTTCTTCCGCGGAGGATTAAACGGAATGCGCTATAAGTCGCTTCTGTAAGGTAAAGGGTTAATATTGTTGTCTTTTTCTGCGAAACAATTTCGAAGTTAGATTTAAGGTAGTATGCCTTAGGAAATATCGATACGAGTGTCAAACATTTTGGATTCTGGTCAGACGCTGCGTTATGACTGCATACAAACTGCAAGCGACTTCTGCGTGAAAGGGTTTAAGATAATGAATGTACGCAACTAAAACAACGTAAGTTATGTGATGAAGGGACGCACCTATTTTTTCAATGCACGTGAGATATCTGTCCTTGAATGGTGGATGCTTTTGGCATTCAAACGTTGTCTTCAAGGCACAGTTTGCATTTGGATCCCCTGTCTGACACATACATCTGTAGCCATAACCGTTGTGAAGCATACAGGTCCCTCCATTTTCACACGACGTATTGGTACAATCTCGACGAAGCTCACACAGATCACCTAAATCACAAAGTGAGGACAATTTTCTGTGACAACTATTTACTCAACAGGGCTGCCATCTCTCTGGATTTTTTCGAAATCTTCGGATTTTAACCTAGCAGGTGGTAGCTTAAAGTAGGCCGAAAGTAAAGCAGAATGCGCATTAAGGCGCATTCTGCTTTACTTTCAACCTGCATTTAGAAATCGCGCTTGAAAAATAGAAAATTTTGAAATCTTAGGATTTTTCATGATCAACTTATAGCAGCCCTGACTCAACATACCCCTTTTACATGGTTTTAACCTTTTTCATACTAAAGGCGTATACTGCGTATATCGACGCTTTTGGGAAACAGTGTAAACCCAGATCAGACAGTTCCTAAGGAAGCTGTCTGTCTGATCAGGGTCCGCCCTGTTTTCTTATAGGATTTGTATGTCATGAGTATGCACGCTTTTCTGTTGAAAATGTCCTTATTTTAATAGCCAATATAATATTTCTGTCTGATGAAGCATGTAATTGTGCAAAGTGACTAGAATTGAGTCCTATAGACAGGCAGAAAAATAGTTCATTTAAGGTGGTTCGCGGTTCAGCTTATTCTGTGTCAGAATTCTTTGACATGACCTTTTGTCGAGAAAAGCTCCTTTTTTAATAAACAGGAATATTTTCTTTATACAATGATATAACTCAATAATTTCTGTACATTCAAGTAAACTGTACATAGACTATAAGATATTGGGCAAACAAAAGTATTTCATGACATATTTTCTGGAAATATCAATATTTTAAAAAAGTCAAATTCTGAAAATCTTAAATTACCAAAAATCTAGCTGTGTGACATACACTAATTTTACTCTTATTAGATAGATATAACTTAATTCTACTAGTCACAAACATTTAATGAAAATCTACAGTAGAAATATACATTTTATACATGATTTCCTGAAATTCTGACAAAAAATGTTAACACAAAACGAGTAACTTCCCTTGAGTTCAACTTTAAAATGCCATCAGCTCTAAATAATACCATAAGTCAAACCTGTAATAAGGGACCATTGAATACGGTAGCCTGTAGATATTTAAAGGCAAGTGACTGCTTAATGCATAACAAAAGTAATGCATTAAAGCTCCTTTAGAATCTATCTTTTAGCATTACTTTTGTCCTGTGTTAAGCTGCCGTCTGTTATATAGGCTATACATCTTCACAAATTAAGCTGTCACTTGACTATACTTGCATCTGATATTATTAATTATTACTAGACTAAACATAGCCTGTCCTTTGATCACTGCGTTATGAATTGACTAGTCACTAAAATCGGACAATTTGTTAAAAAAAAGTGAGAATCGAACCTAGAACCTTTCGATTGCAAGTCAATCACCGTACCAACTGCGCTAACAGAGAAGACAATGAAGCAGATCAAACTTTTCTTTATCAAAATGTACTACTATAAGCACGTGCCGCAAAGATCAGGTGAAAGTCATCAGCATTTCCGGAACTCGATATGCGGGCCGCCCGCTGTCGAACCACCTTAAGTGTCATTTATTAGTAAATTCAATGATTCAGTTGTATACACCTTTTTTACATGAATATTATATCGCATCGCGTCTTAGTGCCACTAAACAATGAACAAAGTAAAATACCCACATACAGTTATAGATAAAATATACAGAAGCAGAATACAACTTACAGTTTAAGACCTTAAAACCTACAATAAAACCATATTCTTTCAAATATATAAATCACATGCAAATGAAAATTTTAAAAATTGGTATATTGATCTTAGATTGTGTAAAAACGTGTAATTGTCCCAAATTTCATTTTAGATTTTCAACGTTTAAATATCCTTGCTACCGCAGTTTCAAGTGAAAACTACATGTTCATTTCGTTTGACTGCATTAAAGATACTAAATTCTCCTCTCAATCAAACGACTTTTTTTTACGTATTAGAAGTAGGGTTTATTGCAGTAGTTTTACTTTAATGGTTTTCTCTTATACCAGAGTACATATTGTAGCCAGAAATAAAATGAGTGACATTTTCAACATTTCCAGCATAACAAAATGTATATTCTTTGTTCCACAACTATTTTGAGCTTAGGCCAAGTAAAAAATACCCGTGTTTCCTATTACATGCCCAAAAAAATGAGGGACGGACGGTCTGAAAATCTTTTTTTCTTTTTTTTTTAATAAAAACATACTATAATACATTTAACTTTCTGATGAAGTATTTTATTATAATTATATGAAAACGTATGAATATATTATATTGTGCAGAGCCCTGGGCTAAACATAAAAAGCTTATACATATCCATTCAAATTGTTGATTTTATTGATAGGTCCCATTACCAAAATTATCTTAAAAATCTAAACTGGTATGATTGTTTATAATATTGATAAACCAAGACGGCAAATTAGTGACTTATATCAATATTATCACAGATGGAATTAATGATGTTTTGAAATGTGTTGTATACATGTTAAATGCGGCATTGATATGTGCTGTCTTTTAAAAAAGATATCCTTAATACTACCATTTAAACTTTTTACAGACCATGTTGCATCGTAATTATATCAAGTATTCCCAAAGTTTCTGCCATTTGGTTTTTCAACCTTTGATTCGTAGCCCCTTCTGTACGATTTTGACCAGTTAAAAACAAATATAAATGACGTTCATCGTTCGATCGAAATAGCTTTATCTACAGTTAAAACATTCAAGTTTTGCTTTGACATAAAAAAAAAATTCATCTCATATCGCCTTTTAATGCTACATATGAGGCAAAATTGCCATTGTCAAGGAAATATCTACAAGCTTTATATTGAACAATCTGTATATGTTTATAGTCATGGACGTCTCAAATACCCGCGGTATAAAAACAGCCGGTGCGCTAACAGTTTCGTGTAAACCTCATAACCTGTAGCGCGTTCAAGTACCGTATCGTAGGGGAGCGCCGTAACTAGGGGAGGGCCGTAACTAATGTTGGTAGAACTTGTGGCCCGACCCGATTTCATGAATTTGAAATAAAATATGGCTAAACTAGTACCGTATCAGCGAACGGCAACGTTAACCGATGCAAACAACCTATATAGTACGACATGTAACGTTCACCAATACTCTTCAATAATAACTGATTGCGCCCCCCATTTTATTAACTTTTCAAGGGTACGAACGATTTATGTACGAATCATAACAACACAAGCAAAAGTGTACTAATCAACTGAAATGCATCAATTTTACCGTATATAAAAATAAGATTAAGCTGCTCAGATGTAAGCTGCTTTATTTGATACATTAAGTATCGAAAAACGTTGGTTTATTGATGAGAAATTAAGTCGAGACTGTTCGCTGGTTTTATTAATTCATTTGGTCGCCATTTTGTTTTCATTGTTGGCGATGGCTAACTACCTCTGAGACCGTTCGTGCCGTTCGCAATCGGTAACGATCGTTTTAGTTAAATTGTTACCGTTTTCTGATGCAATCGATACGGTACTTGAACGCGCTACTGCAGTGAGTTCAGTAAAGAAATCGATGACCGTCGATGGCCATCGATTGCAAGTTTGCTACCTGTCTGAAATATTGTGGAGAAAACGTTATCCTACCGTTGAAACGCAAACGTATTGCAATGAAATATAGAAAATGACACCTGTTTGACAATTCTGACTACCAGTTTTAATCTGAGTGGCAAACGGTTTGGAGCCTGATCAGACGCCGGGTTACCCGGCGTCTAATCTGGCTCCAAAGTGTTTGCAATGCAAAATAATAGTTTAAGCGTAAACGCGGTTATTTGGAAAGAAATAGAGGATAATTGTTTTTTTCAGTATAAGATAGAAATTTAATCCATTGAGTGAACATCAGACCTTATATTTTCACTGGTGGCGAAGCCACGAGTGAAAATATAACAGTCTGATGTTCACGAAATGGATTAAGGTTCATGTAATGTCCCTGTACGAGAAAAAATACCCAAATTTGAAAAGTTGCAATACTCAATAACTATATCACATCGGCTAAAAATATTTTCACACAGCATAAATAATTAGTCAATGAAAAGGAGCATGCCTAAATTTTCATAAATATAAGTATACTTGTGATGTCAGAAGATCCAAAAGTAGCGAACTTGGAGTGAAAATAGCCTCTTCAGCAGAATATATCAAATCACTTAATGGCAAATATTTTCGGAAATCTGGTAGAATACATACAAAGAACCCATTACATACTGGGTACTCCTACACAGAATGTCTTACAAAAGTCAGAAAAAACCCTTGTAATTGGCCCTTAGAATACCCCATGCTTGATTCAAGGGCAGCCATTTGCATTTTACAAATTTGTAGAAGTTTGCTAACATTTAAGGTCCATTTACTCCAAATCTACAAAACCGATTGACAATTGTTATATACGTGCGGACAGAGAAAAGAACAAGCAATATTATTGATGGAATGTCACTCACTCGAATCACTGCAGTTAAACAATATATCCGTTCAATTATATCAAGGTCACCGAAATATGTCATTTGTCGACTTTTCCGATTAATCCGCATTTTCTCATTTTTTAATATCCATATTTTCAACTTTTATTTCAGTACACTATTGTTGTTTGATACATAAACAATAAAATAAGTGCATTGCGCATTACTTTCGATCATAAATTTCTCCGGGTGTCACGATTCTTCAGCGGACTACTTGTCGGAAACTAATTTTGTCCCTGTACAGCTGACCTTTGTTTCTGGAAAATCAAGAGTTTGTCCCTTTAAATCACCTTTTTACACCCATTCAAGTATTCCACATCTTTCCGACTATTGTAATGTTGATTAATATTTCACTTTGCATTGCGATCTCTATCATATAAAGCTTACATTGTTGTGAAACTATTCAAGCCTTTGGCAGGTACAGGGTAAATGCTCATGTACAGTGGAGAATGTGTTATTATTTCCCAATAAACACGTTTACGCTAAAACTATTATTTGCAGTGCAAACAGTTTGGAGCCAGATCAGACGCCGGGTAACCCGGCGTCTGATCAGGCTCCAAACTGTTTGCCACCACGATTAACATGAAATATCAGAATTGTTCAAAAGTTGTTATTTTCTACGTTTTAGTGCTTTGCGTTTGCGTACGTTTGCTTTTAAACGGGAAAGAATAACAGAGTCTCCACTGTATATACTATTGCACGAGTTGGACAAGGCTTTCTATGGTGTCCTAGTAGGGACACAACCGACGATTTCGTTGGGCAGAGACACACAATTCTTTTTTGTCCTTACTACTTTTTTCATGTATATTCTGCTTCTGCATTTCACACATACACACACATTAAAATAATGTAATAGTTCATGAGTTTAATTATGCAACTACCACCCTGATAGCCTTACTTCAGTAGTTGTAAGAATTTAAAACCAATCATAAGGGCACAGATATTTGAAAATTTAGTCAGAAACAATCATATATTAGTTTATATGATGCTCAATTTGGTTTTCGTTCTAGGGGATCCTGCGTTTTACAGTTAATTGAATACATAGATGATTAGTCACATTACATTGAGGGTGATAGAATTTGGGAAAATATATTGTATATTTAGATTTTGTCAAAGCTTTTGAGAGCATAGTACATTAACGTTTTCTCGCAAAGTATCAGTATTTGGTATCAGAGGGCCAGTTTTGTCATGGAAACGTGACTTTTTTACTGGACGTAGGCAATATGTATCTGTGAAAGTGGGGTACCCCAGGGAAGTGTCCTTGGACCCATATTATTCATGTGTTTATAATAGATGATCCCTACCCCTGAAGTTATACGTAGTATTGTGAAATTATTCGCTTATGGTACCAAACTATACAACAAAGACATTAGAATTGATATTATCCAGCACGACTTAGATGCCTTACACATAGTCAAAGTGGCTGTTGCGTTTTAATGTGAAAAATTACAGAACCATACACTTTGGAAGAGACAACCAATATTACCAGTATACTTTGAACTTTGCGGACATTGAGTCTGCTAGTGAAAAGGGGGATTTAGGGGTAATATTAGGATTAAAAAGTTAGTAGTCATATAGCTGAAAAAGATAACAAATCCAACAGTGTATTATCCTTAATAATCAGAATGTATGATTACATTTCGAAAAGCTATTTCATATTTTTGTACAAAGCACTCGTCAGGTCAATATGGAAAAACTATTATCATGTATTATGGTATATATTCTTAAAAGAAGTGTTTAAAATTATGTAAGCCTACTAATAAGCGTCTCCTGGATTATCAAACTTACATGTACCGAAAGATTGGTTTTCAAAAATAGCTTGGTCATCGACGAAGCCGTGGTGATATGATACAATGTTGAAAATTATTTTAAGAAATGGAAGATATACATATAGAAAGATTTTACATTAAAAATATTTTTCGAATTAAAAAAACATCATTATGTTTACAACACTTTTCACAGAGAATTATAAACAACCGGATCTCACTTCAGTTTATATAGAATTAAAAATAATAAACTTTGTTGATACATTTATATGCCGGATGAATTATTTTTGTAATGGAAGCTTCAATGTCATAGTCATGTGTTTGTGTACTTCATTGGATTAGAATCAAATATTGCGTACTGTTTAATAAATAATTCAGTTGAGAAGGGTCGAAATGGAATATTCTTAATAATTAGAATGACCACACAGCATCTTGAAACAAACATTTACTTGATGCGCATTTAAAATGATGTTTAAAAAAGCACTAGTAACCACTGTTCCCTCCATTTTACGGATACATTGCAGAATACGTCCCCTCATTGAATTTACGTAACGTTTCAAATACGTTGGCATTCCAACCAAAATGCACTTGGAGGTCATTATGGTATAAATTTGATGATTTGACCCGACCTTGTTATCAAATACATCCGATATGTGTTCTATGGGGCTCATGTCCGAGGATAAAACAGGCCAAAGCAGAACATTAATGTATTTTAGCAAGAAATTGTGTGGTGATACGCGCCGTGTGATGCTTTATACATGTATTGTCAAGCTCAAAATGCCAGGTCCTTCCTTTCTTTTGCATGAATCGAATCACTGTGTTATTTAAAACATTGATGAAACGCTGAGCATTGGCATTTTATTGAATAATAACCAAGTCAATTTCCAGAGTTCCAATTTTCCCAAACCAAACCATAGCGCTGCCACCACCCATTATGTCTCTCTCAAATATATCGTTCTCCACGGTCACTCCTCCTTTTTGCGCATTGAGGCGAGCGGACCGTGGCGAGATTCTCTTGCCTTCGCGGTAATGAATGTAGCGCTGTTTACAGTGAAACATCTGTATCTGCGCACGTGCAAAGTAAGGAACACGTTGGCAAGCTTAGACGCATAAAGAGACCTGGGATTTGAATAGCAATTGTGTAATCGTTATACGCAATGAAGTCATTATAATCATGTATGTATCTTGCAACATGCGTTAAAACACAGTTATAGAAGAATTCTAGGAAGAGGATGGGGTTATAAAGAAGCAGATCCTCCCGCGAGAGCCAAACAACGATTCTCAATGTATTCTCAAGGTATAATTCAGTTAAAAAAGGATGAAAAAATAATACAGCCTGCATATTTATACATGTAATAATGTTTGACAGAGGCTCGTGTTGCCCACCATACTTTGGAAAAATTAAGTAGTCCCCCATTGCAAAATAGTGTTGTCCTTGAAAATTGTCAAATATTCCATGACTTCTTCTGTTGTTATTTGAGTGGATTTCGTCAGGATTTTGGTCCTACTACCTCATGTAAAGCATATTCTTCAATATAGAGGAAGGATTTGTTGAATTTCAGTACAGAAAATTTGCTTCACATTTTGGTGCAAATCCAAACATATTGTTCAAAATCAAGATACACAGTTTTCCTTTCAAATTGTAACCTATCTCATAAGCTTGTTCATTTCAATACGAACATTTTGATATGAAATTATGCAACATTGCTCCATAAATTACCAAAAAATCACCTTTCAAAAATGCACCAAAAAACACATTACAAGAACCTTAAATTCGATCTTATACTGAACAAGAAATATCTTTAAAAAAGATATTCAGCGGAATGGGTGGTGGAATTCATGCTGTAGAATGGTGTGCAAAATTGTATGAAATTGGGTTTTTTTCAAAGAATTGTAATATCTTGGATTGAAAAGCAAAAAATACACATTCAAGGATAACTATAACTCTGACTAAAAAACTATAAATGTACAGAAATGCAAAACAATAATATAACCCATATCCTAGCTACTGGTAGGAGATCCTCAGATTAAACTACTGTTCTATATATCAAACTTCATTCATGGGGAGTTTCTTGAAACAAACTATAACTAAATAAACTGTGCATGCCCTTACAGAACAACAGTTCTATAACACCTCACTCTTGTGAATAAATGATGAAACAACACAATTGTGTTTAACTCACTCGAGGACATTTATTATATTGCTATCAATGTATGGTAAATTTGTACAAATAGTTAACAATTAAATAAATTGGTAGTAAACCGTAACAAAACACCTTAGAGGTACCACTGTCTATCTATAGAAAGACAAATTGTCATTATCTTAAAATAAAAGTGATGTCATCAGCTCAGTATAAGTAAACACTGCACTGTGTCTCACAATTAGACCAGTAGCACTGGCTACAGTTTATCAGGGCTCCAGATAAGAGGGAGTAAACTGAACAAATCTAACATTTTCTCATTCATTTCATCACCAAACCCTATGGTGTTACCACTCATTTTTATCGTCTCGAAGAGACAATTCAAATGAGTAGGACACCATAGGGTTTAATGCACAAATAAAGTTTTTAAGTTTTGAAATAATTCTCTTATCTGGAGCCCTGGCTACTATCCAATCAGACAATTCAGTTTCAGCAGGTGCTCTTAATTCTAATTTCTGATCAAATATGATTGGTTGAAATGTTTGTCTAAATAAAAATGTAGGTCTAAATAGATAATAGGCAGCTCCGCTGAAAAAATACAATTATTCTATTTATTTATGCTTTTAAGCCACTTTTTAAACGAAATTGTTCGACAATTGTGAAAGCGAAAAAACATGGTTTACCCCGTGTTGAGCCCCAAGTTTACATCGAACACATTAACGAAACAGGGGCCCGTTTCATAAAACTTCGTACGACAAATGTTGTCGAAAGTCAAATTATAAAAGTCTCATTTATTATTTATTTCCCCATCTAATCCTGTCTTTTGACATCTTTTTGGAATCGTCTTGAAAAGACGATTCCAAAAAGATGTCACAAGACAGGATTAGATAGAGAAATCAGAAAATAAATGTATTTTTTAGTTTTGACTTACGACAACATTTGTCGTACGAAGTTTTATGAAACGGGCCCCAGTTTCCCGTACGAAGACGTCATTGATGTATTGATTTGACGTCATCCGAATAACGTCGTTGCTCCCGATTTTGAATTCGTGTTCTTCCGTTGAGTGGTTCGCGACAAATCGGACTGCCGGAATTTAACGATAAGACACGATTGACTACGATTTTGGGGAGCCCTACGGGGAAAATTCATAATAAAAGCGCGCGTGGCGATAATCCCACTGCTTAAAGCAGTTAAATTATCAAGTGATAATCCACTGCTATTTCGTGGTAATCCACCGAAAAGCATAAATAAATAGAGGATAATTGTTTTTTTCAGTAAAAGATAGAAATTTAATCCATTGAGTGAACATCAGACGTTATATTTTCACGAGTGGCGAAGCCACGAGTGAAAATATAACAGTCTGATGTTCATTCGCCACGAGTGAAAATATAACAGTCTGATGTTCACGAAATGGATTTAATTCGATCTTATACTGAAAAAATATTTATTTATGCTTTTAAGCCACTTTTTAAACGAAATTGTTCGACAATTGTGAAAGCGAAAGTACATGATTTACCCCGTGTTGAGCCCCAAGTTAACATCGAACACATAAACGAAACAGTTTCCCGTACGATGACGTCACTTATTTATTGATTTGACGTCATCCGAATTACGTCGTTGCTCCCGATTTTGGATTCGTGTTCTTCCGTTGAGTGGTTCACGACAAATCGGACTGCCGGAATTTAACGATAAGACACGATTGACTACGATTTTTTGGGGAGCCCTACGGGAAAAACGGCGATTGGTGATAATCCACTGCGGTGGATTACCAAGTGATAATCCACTGCTATTTTCCAGGAATCCACCGAAAAGCATAAATAAATAGAGGATAATTGGTTTTTTCAGTATAAGATAGAAATTTAATCCATTGAGTGAAAATATAACAGTCTGATGTTCACGAAATGGATTAAATTCGATCTTATACTGAAAAAATACAATTATTCTATTTATTTATGCTTTTAAGCCACTCTTTAAACGAAATTGTTCGACAATTGTGAAAGCGAAAGTACATGATTTACCCCGTGTTGAGCCCCAAGTTAACATCGAACACATTAACGAAACAGTTTCCCGTACGATGACGTCACTTATTTATTGATTTGACGTCATCCGAATTACGTCGTTGCTCCCGATTTTGGATTCGTGTTCTTCCGTTGAGTGGTTCACGACAAATCGGACTGCCGGAATTTAACGATAAGACACGATTGACTACGATTTTTGGGAAGCCCTACGGGGAAAACGGCGATTGGTGATAATCCACTGCAGTGGATTACCAAGTGATAATCCACTGCTATTTTCCGGCAATCCACCGAAAATCATAAATAAAATGTTTTCTCTACTGTACTCTGCACGCTGCACACGGGACGCAAACTGCTAACCTAAACATCAAACAGTGGTAAGTTGGTAACTGAACACGCTACTGAGTTTAAAGATTTCGTATAAAGTGCATTTCTGTTATAGGTCGTTTGGTGGCTATAAAAACTAACAATTTGCCAAATATCTCATTTATCACACAAATATGAGAAAAGTTGTGAAAAGAAAGTTTCATTGCTTCCGTATACCATTGCGAAAATGAATTTTCCCAATTTTTAGAACTTACAATAAAATATATTCTTTTCAAAAATGCCACCTTTTTAGCAGTTCCTTTGCTTTATTTTTGGTGGGAGGAGTGGAAGAGCCATATACATGTACATACCAAAACAGAAAAGCACATGGTTTTGTTACTAAATTTACTTACAAAGGTCATGTCATCATCTATATAAATAAATTTATCTTCGTATTGTATGTTTATACGTGGTTTACTGTATTGGACTGAACCATTGTTGTTCAGTCAGGCGTTTAATCCGGGTATTTGCTCGTGCCTCTATGTATAGAGGTATAAGCTCATTCGACGGTCCGACAAGGTTACAGATACATCGTAATTGACATTGGCATTTCTTTAGTATTTTATCTATGGCTGAAGACACTTTTGAACCTTGGCATTCGTTTTTACATCGTGGTATTGGCAAACTCCTTCGTTTATGTCGAGGGTGAGAAAAAGCTTATACATGTAAATGCTTAATCTCCAGGGCTATCATAAGCAGTATGCTTTTTAAACCTCTTTTTTCTAATTTCATGCGAGTTTCTGTGACTGGCGGTAGCAGTGAAGCCGGTTGGTTCCAGATACTTGGGCTATTCCTTCGCCATAGCATACAGAAGATTTAAGGAATATCTGCTTTAGCTGTTGGAGGACAGAGCATTTCAGAGCAGACGGCATGCTGTACAGATAAAGTCGATACCCGCCATTTGTCGGTTCAGCCCACGTATATGGAGAACGACAGGGATAATGACAGACTCGAACGTCTAGACATCAGATGAATGATAAGTATGATTTATATTTGAGAGTAGTACAAATTGGGTCAAGTTAGACATAGGTCAAGGTCATGTAGAGGTCATATAAAGGTTAAATAAGATGAATTTGACACAGGCGACAACTTTGTAACTACATGCAATATACTTCATATTTAGTGTGTGTCATGATATGGGTCTTCATTGTTTACAAATGTTGTTTGTATTTGGTTCAAGCTCCTTGAAGATAAGTCTTTAATATGTCTAATATTGCACATAATTTTTTTTATTCTATACAAATACAATGTAGCTATATGCTCAGTATTTTATGGAAATTAAAAAAAATATTTCTGCCTAACAGAATTACACTTGTACAAGGAAATTTAGAGATGGGTTTCTTGGGATAATATTTACAAATTGGAGAGAGATCATCTCAGGATTTGAGTAAAACTTTTGGAGAGTAGATATTGTGGCATGTAATCATGTTGTAAGCATTTAAACGGTTTTAATCGAACCCAGACTACTATATAGTCTGATGGTAGTAACATCCATGTAGTATGTGGGTCTGTATATAAAAAATCTTGAAATTGTATGTCTTTAAGAATTCTTTATCAGCTGAAGAGAGGATACTACTTTTAGAGAGTTAAGTTAGATCTGTACATTTGGCTTTGAGAGCTGGTGGAAAGTTGCTTAGCAATATATCTATGAAATTGTTTTCAGATTCGCAAAACTCTGTGGTTCTACATACTAGTATTGTTGAGGAAGGCAGTACAGATTTACATTCAGAGTTCTTAGCTACTTTCAGGTTTGGTTTGGATCATAACATAGACACTGATGTTCAGTGGGTGTCTCATAGCAGACAATGTGATCTAAATTTGAGATATGATGACTAATGGGAGGTAACTCCGGCACGTTTGGGTTCATGACTTCGCTTTTGGGTATTTACGATGCCATTAGATTCGCCTCTTATGGTAATCGTTTAAACGTTATGATTCAATTCTAAGCATTTGCTTATTATAGATTGGGAGATTGATAATAACTGGCTAGTTCCTAACACCTGCTAGTATGTAAGGCTCTTGGTACCCATATTGTACCGAGTTGGTCTAGCTCGGCATTTTGGCTTACTTAAGTTAAGCAGATAGATATAAAGCACAATTATGTGCTTGGTATTATAGAATTTAATCAAGGGCAGGATATTTTTAAGAAGTCTAGTGTTGATGAATGTTTGGGTCTAGGAACTTTCTAGCAAAGTGTTAGCTGTTAGATTTTGATATACGTGTATACATGTTTGACTATAATGAGTTGCACGTGCAATAGGAGATGTGCGTGTAATACATGTACTTAGTTAGTGCTAGATGTAGACTATGTACTGCACAGAGGTGTTAGTAGGATTCTGGTTTTAAGTTCATACATATTCCCGGGGGAATGTGGACTGGTTATATGCCCGTGCTTTGCAGTCTGCGCTGAGGTGCAGTTATGTTCTGGTGGGACTCGAATTTTGTGTATCCACAGGGATTTGTACGAGGATCTGCATAGAGGTGCAGGTTATGTCCCGGTTGGACATTGATCTTATTTATAAACTGGTGTGTTTTAAGACAGAGGTGAAGGTTACGTCCCGATGGGATGCTGATAATGTCTACGTACTTTGGTACGTATGAAGATTGGCACTGGGTTTTGGTTGTGACTCGGTGGGATGCTGGTATTGTCTACGTACGGGGTGCGTATGAAGATTGGCACTGGGGTGCTAGTTGTGTCCCGGTGGGATGCTGAAATTGTCTACGTACTGGGGTATATATGAAGTTTGGCACTGGGGTGCTAGTTGTGTCCCCGGGGGACGCTGATATTGTCTACGTACTGGGGTGCGTATGAAAATTGGCACTGGGGTGCTAGTTGTGTCCCCGGGGAACGCTGATATTGTCTACGTACTGGAGTGCGTATGAAGATTGGCACTGGGGTGCTAGTTGTGTCTCCGGGAGACACTGATATTGTCTACGTACCGGGGTGCGTATGAAGATTGGCACTGGGGTGCTAGTTGTGTCCTGGAAGGACGCTGATATTGTCTACGCACTTTGGTGCGTATGTAGATTGGCACTGGGGTGCAGCTTGCGTCCAAATTAATGGCGTAAATTTAAATGTGTATGTTTATATTTTTAGTTAAAATGCTCCTTTTAAGCTTAGCTCATTAATAAAGCTAATTTTGCATTTTTCTGCTTTTTTAATTTCTTGTCTTGGTGTATAATTTGCATTTAATAGATGCATCTAAAGCAGGATGTTGGAAAGAAATTTATTCAGAGATATTACCCAAGGAGTTAAAGGCGTACAAGCAAATTGTAAAGATTCAGTTATAAATTCTAAAGCTGACAACATTTCTAAATCTTATGATTGTTACTTTAAGGGAGTTTAAAGTTTTGTTTCAACTTTAGAATGAGAAACTCATAAATTTACTATTTTTGCACACGACTATTAGAAAGCAGACAATATATTCGGCGGATTCAGGCTTAACCTAGCTGTTTGAAATCATTTATCATATAAGAACAGTAAAACCTATGTATTGTAATATGATGGTGTTTACTACAGATGACTGCTTAACGCGAGGTGACAGTAAAATAGAAAGCTCTCACATGCCTTCGATACAATCAATTGTACTCGTTTTAGTGGTTGTTATAGAAGGGTTTACTGTTTTGTTTCAAGTTTGACAGGTAAACATTATATTGAGACATACCCTCAGCCTAGTATTATGCAGTGGAGGCTGTTCCATTTATTGGACTTACACTACTCTTTAGATAGCTTAAATTTACAATGGGGGTTCAATGGCAAAGGCATTATTTTGACCATTTAAAAATTTACAAAACATATTTTCTGTTTGGTATTCTCGGTCCAAAATTATGTGCAAAGTTTGGTGATGTTTGATGTTGTAGTTAAAAAGATATTAATGAAAACGTTAGTTTTTATAGCCACCAAACGACCTATACCGTCCTTTACATATACTATATTCAAATGCTTATTTATCCATATCCCGAGATATTTATATGTTCACGCTCAGTGGGCGTTTAGTTAATTATACAGTCAAGTCTTGCTATAATTATCAATACTTCTTAACCCGCTACTCCATTAAATTTTAATACCTCCTTTACGCCTTTAATTTATTCTTACACTGAAGAAATTAGTTCTACTCTACGCAATTATGAATACATACCATGAGAAATATTATCCCTATCCAAGCAAATGATAGATCTAACTAAAGGCAGGCTAAAGTAAAGGAGAATGTGCCTTAACTCTTTCCTCCCTGAAACTTTAAATGGACAATTCCAGTTTCCATTTGAGTCCAGTCCGTTTCTGACTTTTAAGGGTTGTTTTTGTCAGTAGATCTACTCCTTATCAAGATATTGTTTGGAATTATATTAGTTCATACTACTATTAGAACTTTATATATAATATGAACTTTAACACGCCATTTGGTCACGTGCCATAAACAATTTGATGTATAACAATACCTCGTACTGCATGTATGTATGCTAGAGATGTAATAAAAGATTTGTTCTGTTCTGTTCTGTCAGTGATTGGCATTATGACAAACAGTGAAGACCCAAATCAGAGGGCTCCGAAAGGAGCCCTCTGATCTGGGTCATCACTGTTTGCACAGGACAAGTATACTGTTCACAGGTACATTGTTTGAAAAGGACGCCTATAGGCGTGACTAGGGTTCAAAGGGTTAAGACGCATTCTGCTTTACTTTCAACCTGCTTTAAGTGGTTGGGAGGGGATATTCCTATCCTACATGCACTCTTATAATGAAATATTATCATCTTGGATAAACTTATTCCTTATCTTGGATGTCAGGGTTTGAGAATAACGTCTTCTCCAGTATAATACAGTATAACTTCTCTATTACGACCACTAAAACGAAGGCTAATTGGTTGTATAAAAGACAGGTGACAGCTTAAAGCAAGGTGACAGTAAAACAGAAAGCTCCTGAGGGAGCTTTCTGTTGTACTGTCACCTTGCTTTAAGCAGTCACCTGTCGCAAACCCCTATTGATTAACCCAATTAAGTGGTCGTAATAAAGAGGTTTTACTGTATACATGTATTGATTACCTGCAAAGCCATCCTCGCAGTCACAGGTACCCGTGGTTGTACAATTTCCGTTGTTTTCACACACATCACCTGGAACTGCAACACAGAATACCGGTATATCCCCAAAGTTATAAAGCTTTTAACTGGGTCTTAGATGGTTCTCAAGCTTTTTATTTGGCCAGATTCGAGCTTAAGCTCAAATCTGACCAATCAAAAGTTTGAGAACGATCTCAGGTCTTGGTCTCCACTATATACAATGCGATAGTCCTGTTTTCTCGTATGTGGCTGTACTGTACACTGTCCGCATACTAAGTATAAGAATATGACCAGATGTTTTCAGTGCTTGGAAAAGCATGCAGAAATCAAATTCAGAAACTCACCAGAACAGTTGAACGGTTGCTGCAGAGGAGTTGTTGACAGAGGTACACCTGAAAGCGACAATATCTTGTTCAGTAAACACAAAGAGCCAAAGCGCAATATTCCAAAAAAGGTGCATATAAAACAGAAACTCGTCGACAGTGACGAAATCAAATCAAATCATCAAATTACCAATTCTAGATTGGTCTATTTGTTGACTATTTAGAGTGGTGATTTACAAGGTATCAAAAAACGACAAGCAGTTAAACTTTGACCAAAGTGTTCCTATATACAGGCCCCCTGATCAGGGTCTACACAGTTTGCATAAGACAAGTGTACATTTGACACGAGTACTAAGCTTGTTCGTCGCTAGTGTCCAGTGGCTAAACACAATGTTTATATCATATATGGCGAATCTTATCCTCGACAGAGCATATTAAGATGAAATTTACCGGTATGTGCCAATGTCTAAATGTGTCACAGATATTGGCGAAGGTTGAACATGAAATAACCAAGGAGTCAGGAGCAACATTCTTGTGCACTGCTGTGATTAACGCTAACCCTTGTCCTGTGACGCTCTTTTGAAAAGATTGTAGTCCCAGATCGGACAGCTTCTTTAAAAAAAGCTGACTGATCAAGGTCTGCAATGTTTTCTTATATAGTGTATTTCTGAAATGAGTATACATTCTTCCTGGGAATAGTTCTTCTATTTTATTAACCAATTTAGCCAAGTTCATAGGATATATATTAATAGCGGAGCCAGTCTTCAATGGTAGAAGGAAAAATAAGGTGGATATACTCGCTGATAAGTGGAAATGACTGACGATTAAAGTGGGTTATCGAGTGGTAGTGTATTTTCATTGCAGTGCTCCCTTAACGCACCTTTGGCCAGGTATAATATCAAACTTTGTGTACCTACCAGATGGGCTTGTAAAAGAATCGTCATCCATTCTAATAGTGACTGACTGCATTGTATTTATAGAGGTGGACTGGGCGCCACTGGCTGTGGAAGCGATTGTCATTCTGCTTGTGTTGCCAGTTGCCGCTTGTGAACCTGTATTTGTAGTTACTGGTTGTGAACCTGTACTTGAGGTTGTCTGTGGTGAACCTGTAGTTACCGCTGCTGTATTTGTAGTGCTCATAGGGGATGAATTGGTTGTGGTAGATGTTATTAAATCCACAATACCTTAAATGTATGTATGTAAGTGGAAGTTACGGAGAAATTGACACTCTTTCCCAATTTGAACAATGCAGAAAAAGCTGTGTTTATTGGTAATTCAATGCACAAAGCGACTTGCTAAAATAGGGTATATTTGAAGCCTTTAGGACACGGGGCAGCTTAATGGTATTGTACAGCATCGGTGGCTATTTATCATTGATCATGAACGGGGTTAAATGGGAAACAATAACGCCTTCTCCGCTATGTAATATCAGCTTATGAACCGGAAAGAGGCTGCATCCGGTAGAATATGCACATACACTGTGGCAATACGGATAGTATCTTCTATACCCTTTCGATCAGCAAACACTAGTCTGCTTCACTGTTGTTGTCCGCGATTATTAAAACAAAATATTTTCTAAGATATCTTAGCTTCCGAAACCTAAATAGAAGTGTCAAACAGTTTGCATTGCATTTCGCAGCGTCTGGTCCTAATCCAAACTGTTCGCAAATTTCAAGCCCCTACAAGCAGACGATATTTACTATATATACCCCTTCACCAGTTACACTATTGCCTGATTCACTTTTGTTATACAGCAACCCCCTCCCCTCTACAACGGCCCTCCAAACAACGACTCCCTCCTATTGCCACGGTTCCACAAACAAGAAAACTATGTCTAACGCTTTTACTTCTGTAATACCGTCTACTTAAAGTTGTCATCTGCTGTTTTTCTCAAAATTACATAATTGACAAATTGACAGAAAAAACGTAATGACGAGTGACAAACATTTTGAATCCAGATCAGACGCCGCGTTACGCGACTACTAATCTGGATTCAAGCTGTTTGCAAGTGTAAGCCAATTTCCCTCTCTATAACGACTCCCTCCGAACAACGCACATAATGTATGTCTCCTATTGGTCGTCGTTGTAGAGAGGGGGCGCTGTATCTATATTTTGAGTTAAATCTAGTTTACAAGAAATGTCTGTGACTGATCAGGATCGAAACTGGTGTTATTTTTAAAAAAAAATCTAGCCAAATTGAGCTTTCGCATGTAGATGATCTCAACCTCCAGTCTACCCTATTATGCAACTCGATACAACTAACCCTGAATTAAGCAACCATTCGGTACAGTCATACAATAAAACCGCTCTATTACGATTACCAATTTATGTTAATTATGTGTTTACGACAGGTGACTGCTTAAAGCAAAATGACAGTAAAGCAGAAAGCTCCTAATGGAGCTTTCTGTTTTACTATCACGTGGCTTAAAGCTGTGACCTGACTTTCTTAAAATCAAATAGCCTTCGTTTTAGTGGGCGTAATAGAGACATTTTACTGTACATGTATTAAGCGACCTATTACTGAGGGGGCATACAGGAAATCAAAGACTACTGGCTGCTAAATGAAGGATTTAAAAAGAACGCAGAAAGTTCATGAATGGATTTTCTGCATTATTTGTATTCTGTATGTAGCAATCACATATTTAAGAGGCTGTTTAGAGGCATTGTGCTAAGAATTATGCTAAATTATACCGCATAACAGTACAGCGCTTCCTCTTTACAACGACAACCAATGGGAGACACAGATTGTGTGTGTTGTTCGGATGGAGTCGTTATAGGGAGGCAAAACTAAGACTTGGCTTACATTTGAAAACAGCTTGAATTCAGATCAGACGCCGCGTAACGCGGCGTCTGATCTTGATTCAAGCTGTTTGTCACTCGTCATTATATCCATCTATCAAAATGTTCACTTATATGTAATTTTGAGAAACGACAAATTTAAGCAGAAGGTATTGCAGCCATGAAAAGCTTGGACATTTAAATGTCTTGTTTGGGGAACAGCGACAAGTGTCGTTGTAAGTTGGGGGTAGAAAACATGCAAATTTAGTTTGATCCGAACTTCCACTTCACAATGGTCTGAAGTTTGCTGCAAATCGAGTTGTTTTTGTTGTTGTCGTATACTAATTAATAGCATTTAAACAACGAGTCACAGCCTGGTTCAGAGTCTGGAGTAAAGTTGCACTTAGCAATTTTAATGAGAAGATACCTACTTATAACTAAAGAGCGCAAAACGTGACTAAGCTTTTGAGATTCATCATGTTTTATTGAAAACCCTCAGCAAGCCACCGTAGAAAATTGATCAATGCAGGATGAAAATTCATCCAGGAAGCTCATGCGAGATCGTTCTACCCTATTAGTCTTATCCTGCATTTAGCCACCACCTGTATCAGAGACTGCTTATCCCTTTACTCAGTAGGTTGTTTCTAGTATTGAATATAGATGATCACTTAAAGCAGGTAGAAAGTAAAGCAGAATGCGCCTTACTTTTAGCCTGCTTTAAGTTACCATCTGCTAGAATATAGAAACATTTCTTGTGATACGTAACCTCATGACTGTATGAATTGGAATTTTTTTCTTCATTGGAAGGAAACATTAAATGTGTTAAACTGAGTATCGTTTGAGTGAAGGGTTATGGGAATTGTAATTCAAGAATTCTAGCTACATGTGTTCAGTATATAAATATGTTGAATAAGACAACACTTATGTAGCATTCAAAAGGCTACACACAGTTTCCTGTTTTCTCGATAGCTTCGCGTTGTTTTGAGAAAAGCAATTACTTGTGTCCCTTTGTCTATATATACATGATTGCAGTACAGTCAATCTTATATTTTTTTCAACTCTTTCATCTCTGAAAACTCAAATGGACAATTCTAGTTTTCAATTTAGTCTAGTCCATTTTTGACTTTTTTAGGGTTAAATTTTACAAATATGTCAAAGCGACAAACAGTGTAGACCCTGATCAGAGGGCTCCTTAAGGAGACCTCTAATCAGGGTCTACAATGTTTGCTTAGGACAAGTGTACTCCTCACATGTTCACTGTTTGCAAATGACGCATATATGCGTGGCTAGGGTTGAAAGAGTTAAACGGGTTCTCTACAGATCATCAGTGATGTATTTAAATCGTTCACCCCTAAGACTTCAAGTGAACACTTCCAGTTTCCAATAAAATCTAGTCCATTTATACATAATTAGGGTTGAAATTAACAATGTATCGAAAAATGACAAACGGTGCATACCCTGTTCAGAGGGTTCATTTAGGACCTTTATGTTACTTTACTGAATAGTCGCTTAATTCAATATCGACTGTTTATTTCTAACACCATTGTTCAAACTATTTGGTGTGTGTATCAATTGATACACGTTTCTCATTTCATAAATACATGTACATGTAATTGATCTTGTGACGTATGATGTCTTATGATGCAATAAGAGAGCTCATTGGTTATCTTACCCATTTCTGCATGGATGTTTGAAATGAACTTTCCCTACGTACTTGATGGAAGATTTCATTACATATTTATTATGCAAGGGTGATCTGAAGTCTCTGCACTGCTTGACCATACTGTACAACAGATCATTTCATATGAAAACTCTCAAACCATGCACACCCTGAGGAGACGCCACGATTTGCGGCGTCTCAGCAGGGTATGCAGTGCCCCCTCTCTACAACGGCCCTCCAAACAACGACTCCCTCCTTACAACGACCCTTGCCGCAGTTGCCTTAACATCTGGCAATTATATCTAACGTTTTAATGCTGCAATATCGTCTGCTTTTAATTGTGTCTCCCATTGGGTGTCGTTGTAAAGAGATGCACTGTACCACGTTTGACAATGTCTACTTTTGTGGACAAAAGTCATTTAATATAAGTTGAAACCTACAAATAAAAGTGATAAATGTTAAGCAAAAAAAAAAAGAGCTTTACTTTATTTTACCGTTAAGAAAATAACCTAAAACAAGCGGTCAGTCTAGTTGCAATAGCTTGGATAATTTTCTCAAATATGCATAACATTATGGCCTTAACCAATGTATTGTACATTGGAATTATTGTTTCATCCACTACTAAAACCTTGTATTTGAGTGAACAAAACATTGGAATCTCTAAATACTTTGTATGTCAGCCAATATTTGAATATTGATATATTTAGATAGCACTGGATAATATGGATAAGACGTTATTCTTTCCGAGAAACACATTTTTGCTTAAACAACGATGTCCTTGTTGGAGACAAAGCTTTTAGAGTAAGCTTTTAGAGTCTAATTTAGGCTCGAAACTGTTTGCTACTCAAATTTAAATAAATCGTAACTGTTTTCAGAAAGTTACAATTTTCTGCATGTTATTGTATTGTGTTTGCGTTTGGCATCGGTTAATCGGGAACGAATAACCATAACATCCTCCTTTATACAGTCGAACTTCGATATCTCGAACTCGTTTAACTCGAACTATCCGATAGTTCGACATATGAACTGCATGATTTCATGCTCGGTTAAGTCGAACATACCCATGTTTCAAAGTTAAACGTGGCCTAGACACGTTTTAACTTTGAAATACGGGTATGTTCGACAAAACATGAGATATCGAAGTTCGACTATTATATTCGATGTATATTCGAATATCCCTCACAGGAAAGACATATAACTGCTTGATGTAAAGCAAAGTGAGTAAAGAATGTGTAAATATGCTACAATCGAGAAGCCCTTATTCTTTCCCGTTTAACCCTTTACCCTATAACCTGTTTCTAGTTTTTAAAATAAATGACTACTTAAAGCAGGTTGAAAGTAAAGCAGAATGCGCCTTATGGCGCGTTCTGCTTTACTTTCAGCCTGCTTTAAGCTACCACCTGCTAGAATAAGGAAATTATGCAATACGACACGTTCTCATTACGGTATATATTGGAACTCTTTTCTTCAGCGGAGGAATAAAATGCATGTGCTAAAAGGCGCTTCTATAAGGTAAAGGGTTAAACGTAAACGAAACACAGTGCACTAAAATGTAGAAAATTGACGTTTCGCACATTGCATTTAAATCTGAGTAGGAACATGTCTGGAGCCTGATCAGTCACCTGAATACCCTGACCTGTTTGAAATGGGAATAATTCTTGTAGCTCAAACGCGTATTTTGGGGAAAAGAAAAACGTATTCTTCACTGTATATGAGTTTTACTACAATACATATATTGCAACCAGACACTCCCTTGACTGGTAAGCGAAGCTTTTAAGTAATAAGAATAAGGCATTTAATCTATATTTATATTTGGAAATGGATAATTGTAATGAACTCGCCCAATGGCTATACAAGGTATAAAGATATACAAAAAATAATGTATTCTCCATTAGTACTAAACATTTTACAATATTCCTAGACTTCCTTAAGCATAAATGGCAGCATGGACGTATGTTCCGAGAAGTAACACTTGCTCTCAGTCGACCCACCAGTTGAACCCATTACTCAATAAGTTCTCCTTTTTACGCCTTTCATTCATTCCTCTACTTAAGAAAATGGTTCAAACGTACACAGTCAAGTATAGTTTTCAAAAAGAAAAATCTATATCCTAGCAGACAGTAGCTTAAAACAGGCTGAAAGTAAAGCAGACTATTCCTACAGGAGCATTCTGCTTTTCTTTCAGACTGCTTTAAGCAACCACCTGTCCTCAATATTGAAAACAAACTATTGGAGAATGGTAAAGAAATATAGTGCTATCTAAAGACAGATGACGGCCAAAATCAGTAAAGACAGCAATGCAGAAAGCACCGTATAAAAACTTAGTACGATTTACTCATCACCTTTAGCCGCAACTTATAGTCGAAAATGCGTTATTCTTTTCCAATAAACTCGTTTACGCTAAAACTATTTTCCCATTGTAAACAGTTTGAAGCCTGATCAGACGCCGGGCTACCCGGCTTCTGATCAGTCTCCGAACGGTTTGCCACTTCGATTAACACGAATAGTCAAAATTGTTGAACAATTGTCTTTTTCTACGTTTTCTAGCGATACTTAAATGCGTTTCATTTGCGTTTTAGAATACATGTAACATACATGCATTTCGCTGTCGCTGAAAAGAGGTTTCTATGTAGGAAAACAGTTTTAAATGTACCTGATCCATAAAGAACAACAAACAACACATAGTATTTAGTGTCCATGGTTAAGTCATGTAGAGCACGAGCACGACAAGTCACAGTTATATACGATAACGCCCTGTCTCATCTATATTGTCACTCAAGGACCTAGCACTTCATATGCGGATTTCCCGTACTACTTCAACAACAAGAATTCAAACATATTGCATTTACATACATCATACAGAGTCAGAAACGTTTATATCTCATGACTAAACGAAATTAAACGCACGTGTATCTATATCTTTTGACAAAAAGTTTTATTTTCCAACCCTTTCCACCCTAGTCAAACATGCAATTTACCTATGGCCTATATCTACAGTGGAGAATCTGTTATTCTTTCCCGTTTAAACGCAAACGTACGCAAACGCAAAACACTAAAACGTAGAAAAGTACAACTTTTGGACAATTATGATAATTCTTGTTTATCTTGGTGGCAAACAGTTTGGAGCCTGATCAGACGCCGGGTTACCCGGCGTCTGATCTGGCTCCAAACTGTTTGCACTGCAAATAATAGTTTTAGCGTAAACGCGTTTATTGGGAAAGAATAACAGATTCTCCACTGTAACAGCGGTTATAGAGGTACATGTAAGCTACTACTTAAAACAAGCTAAATTTAAAACAGAAAGTTCCTCTAGGTGCCTTCTGCTTTATTTTCATATTGGTTTAAAGTGTTATCTGTAGGCTGTTCAACAACAAACATTATTACCATATACATCCGTTTAAACGCACATCATGTAATACCTCCAAATATGTTTGTCTAAATAAGAATTTTCAAAACAATATTTTAAAATGTGGTCGGAGTGTCAAAAGGTTTGGACCCTGAAAAGACACCGCGTTACGCGGCGTCTCATCTGGATCCCAACTGTTTGCGAAGAAGCTAATATTGAGTTGCTGTTAGCGTGCAAAGAGCTTAATTAATACTGAAATTTTAATTAAACTTTGGGACTTCACATCGCCCCCAGAGGCGTTTAAATGAAGTTGCTTGCTTTTCACATTTGCACTTATATCGAGAAGTAAGTAAAAGTGCTCTATATTAAGCGCTTTTGTGAAAGAAAGGGTTAATACCTAAAAAGTATTCAACGCTATACAATAAATTGCCAGCTGTAAGTGGTCAATGTAGTATTTTTTTTAATACAGTGAGACCCCTCTTAACCATAGGCATTCGGCCCGTTGGCTATGACACTATCCCTAGCTGCTATAACCCCCCTCCACCACCACCAAACGTGGATAAAATACCCTAAAATCTATCCATACATTCAATAATCATCATAAAAGAACATTTCCTGAAGTTTCGTGAAATTTAAAAAAAACAACATTTTTCGCTAATTTATATGTAAAATAGTAAAGGCTGCCATGAAAAAGCGCCTTGCAGAAGCAACCCTCAAGTTCCCAACCCTGTCATTTTGTCAAATCTTGGACGATCTGGACAGATGATGGCTCATTGTTTACAGCAAACAGTTTTCTTTGACGATAATTGGTAAAAAAAAAATCAAAGCAATCGGCGAACACGCGCATGGGGACTCGAAGGGTGGGGAGACCCCTTATTCGGAAACCATCTGTCACGCAAAATTTTCCCAAACAAACGACTGGTTGCCCAGTCAAACTACTATCATTCTAGCGAACCCGAGAACCAGCTTCAAAGCAGGAAATGACGCAAAAGTCAAGCGCCTCAATTGGTCGTATTCGAATCAGGACAACATTTAGCGTTAGTTGGACGTGTTGTCAACAGGTTCTATTCGAATCACCACTTGATGTTTTCCGTTGACAAAATGTTGTCAAACCATCAAATCGTTGACCACAATTTCGATTCGAGTCGGGTCAAAAACGTTGTCATCAGTAAATCTTCGAGCATTTTCTCCGCCTAGTTTTCGTTGACAAAAAAAATGAATGATTCGAATACGACCAATGATATCATATCCGTTTGTCAACCGAAACTAAACGAAAGTTATCTAGAAATTTATTTCGTAACAGAAATGCTCATTTACCGATAATTCAAAAGGTATTTATTATATATTTCATTTTCTATTAATTACCCGTACCATGGTGTAATGCATGGTCGCAAATGCACTTGTTAATCGCTGAATCAGTGAATGACTGACGAACAAGTCCAAAAATTAAGGTGACAGAAGGATTCTGATATAAGGTGCCTATCGAACTTTTTATTGCTTCACTTGTGCTAGTGTCTTGCTTGGGCTGTGAGCTAACTTTCTTTGAACAGAACTGTTAAATGTAAATAATAAGCCATCATTTGTCAAAATCGGCCCAAAAATGACAAAATGACAAGGTTGGGAAGTTGATGGCCCTGAATACACATCCACCTTTTCATTGTATACATACATGATACGAAAAAAAATTTTTTTTTTGAAACTTCTTGAAAATTCTCGAAACACTTGTTAAGGATGTTTGTTGAACATATGGATGTATTGTATTTTGACTCATTTTGAAAGATTTATGGGGGTAGCAGCGAGGGGGGGGGGGTGTCATAGTTTACGCGCCGAAAACCTGTGCTCTTAACCGCACATGTGTGGGGACAACATAAATTTCCGGTTTAGAGGGGTTTCCAGTTTAAAGGGGTTTTAACCCAATACCCCATAGCTTGTTTCTAGTATGGAAGATTGTTCGATGAGTTCGATTATGGTTGAAATCAGACTAATAGGTCGAGAGTTATCTACCTTTGAATTGCTGAAAATGCCATATTTAAGGGTGTTTACACGATAGAGGCAACAATTTTTATTCAAGCTATGTCAAACTTGCTCCGATTGTATATGACCATAAGAGTTCAGACGAGTTCGATTATGGTTAAAATCGGACGAATAGGTCGAGAGTCATCTACCTTTGAACTGCTGAAAATGCCATATTTAACGGTGTTTACACTCTTGAGGCCACAATTTTTATCCAGTCTTTTATAACTATTTATCAGCTTTATAACTATGTGCTCGAACTCTTATCACTGGTACACAACTATGTCACAACGGATTTGGTTTTTCATTGATCCGTCACGAACTTTCTCGTAACGCTGTAGCGAAACGGTTCGGACAGTGTCACGGACTGTACACGAAAGAGTGCCAAAAGAAAACATAAACGATGTAGGATCATGAAAAGAATCCTTTTTTGTTGATATCATTATGAAACCCAAGGGCGGATTAAGGGGGGGTGGAAGCGGCGTACGCCCCCCCCCCCCTAAAATCTGTCAAGGTAAGGTTGTTTTTTCAAACACACTTCAGAGCTCACCATTTCAGTTCTAATTTTCATTTTTCACCCCCGGACCCCCACCAACATATGTCAATATCTCATGAATTGGTAACTATATCTCTCTCGTGCGTCTAAAGGTCAAATAGCTCTAGCATAAATGGACGTAAGTTGCAAAATAATGTTATGTCTTATATAACGCAGCTTTGATCAAAATTGTATGGTTCACATAAGTCGTATTCAGTGTCCCAAGTATATCCAAACACACTCCAGAGCTCACCATTTCAGTTCTAATTACCAATTTTCTCCCGGGGAGGACCCCTTGAATTGGTCAAGTTCAAGTTTCAGAAACCCAAAAACTAAGTACCTACATGTACCATATCATGTACCTCGTCATGGTTCTGGGGCTTACTTGTCATTCCTTTACGGCGTTAGTGCCAAGAAATAAAAGCAAGGCAGGTTGGTGGTGTTGATCCCATGCACTGCTTTGAAACAAATGAGATTAGCTGAAATCATCTTCCCGATATCATCATCTCATTTTATCATACCCCGGCCCCCTCATCATTCATCAGCGCTATATGACCTTTTTTGTGTCGCTCCATCTCAAATTATCCTTGGATTGACTTGTATGATATATATATCAAGAGCTTCTTGCGTTGAGTACACATGCCCAAATATGAAGTCTCTATCACATGTTTAAGAGTGCGGCCATTTCTAAATTAAACCTAATTGACCTCTAAATGACCTTGACCTTTGTTGGACATGGCCCAATTTGTACTAAGCTCAAGAGCTTCTTGAGCCAGTACACATACCAAATATAAAGTCTCTATCACTGATGATATGCAGTTCCAAAGTTTTGGCCAATGTTAAATTCACCCCCTCTATATGACCTTGACCTTCTTTGAACATTTATACTGAGCTCAATACCTTCTTGCCTTGAGTGAACATGCCAAAAATGAAGTCTCTATCACATGTTGCTTAAGAGTTATGGCTAATGTTAAATTAACCTAATTTGACCTCCAAATGACCTTGACCATTTTTTTGTTAACATGGGCCAAGTTGTACTAATCTCAAAATCTTCTTGAGCTGAATACACATGCCAAATATAAAGTCTCTACCACATGCAGCTCAAAAGTTATTGCAAACGTTAAATTCACCCTAAATTCACTCTAAATGACCTTGACCTTCGTCGGACATAACCCAAGTTGCACTGAGCTCAAGAGCTTCTTGAGGAGAATACACATACCAAATATATAGTCTCTATCACATGTAGTTCAAAGTTATGACCAATGTTAAGATTCCAGAGGACAACGACAACGTAGACGACAAGAGTGATGACAATAGCTCATTGTAAGTTAAAAACAAGATGGCCAAGGTGGTCTTTAAGTGCTTACCTGTACACCATGTAAAACTTGACACAGTAACCTAGTTTTTGACCCACATGGCCAGCATTGGATTCAAGATTCAAGATTCAAAAGTTTTATTGTAACTTAAACATATAATGTTTCTCGTTACATACATAATATATACACAAATATTACAACATGACAAGATATTGTTAGAATATAAACATGTTATACACATATTTGTAATTTCATGATTTAACCTGTTTGAACGTGTTTGACACATTCATGAGGTTGAGCTCTCATAAAAATGTACTATACCCACATAATTTGGATAATATACTTAATACAACACCTTTAACAGTTCATCAGTTTTCATGAACACATTTATCAAGATATATTTGTAGTTAACTCACTATATCATTTAACCCTTTGAAGATAAGAACAATGCAATCCGCTATTTGAACAAAGACAAAGAGTTTGGATTCTGATCAGACCCCACGTATGTGTAGACTGATCTAGGTCCAAACTGTTTATAAATGTGTCCGATAAAGTTTTTCTCACATTAAAACGCTAAGTACCATTTTAACCTTCGTTTGCATTTACTTTAGACTGACGTAAAATCAATGCATTATATATATACATGCTTAATGCTCGTAATTCACCACAGTTGCATGTTTGCATTAATGATACAAATTTAAAAACACTTGGCCTATTGAAGAAATGTTTTCGTATAAAACGTTTTCTTAAATCATTATATATAGGGCAAATTAAAACGAAATGGTATTCATCTTCTATGTCGCTTGTATTACATAAGTTGCAGAACCGTTGATTACGTTCACTTCTGTTTCGATCGTAACGTCCTGATTCTAGTCTGAGCTGGTGAGAGGACAGTCTCAGTTTCGATAAGGCTATTCGATATTTACGTGGCAAATAATTTAGATATTCCTCAAAAACAAACAATGTTTTAAAATTCTTATACAAATACAGACTATTCGATACCGAAATGGAATGGGTCCACTGTTGTACAAAGACATCAATCACCCTTTGTTTAAATATCAAGTGAAAGGAGTCTAGATCTACAGAGTGGGTGGGATTCCCAAACATACGTGAACCCGTGATTATCTAAAAGCCCCTTTACATTAAATAACCAATTCTTAACCCCATTGGTACAGCCCTCGAGCAGCGATCTATACAAAGAAGTCACAATTACATTATCAAACGTTTGTAGTTTACACCAATATTTTAGTATGCGTACATATCTATTAACATATAATGGATATCTCCCTAGCTCACCGTAGACTGCCATATTACAAGTTTGATGTTTTAACACCTAATAAATAAATTGGACCTTGACCTACATTTTAGTAAGGCAAATAGTTTTACCAAGTTGCAAAAAGAGATTTGTAGCCTCTACTGTGTTAACAAGATTTTTCTGATTTAACCTAGTGAGACCTAGTTTTTAGCTCACCTGGCACAAAGTGCCAAGGTGAGCTTTCAGGATCGCTGGATGTCCGTCTGTCCGTTCACAATTGGTTTGTTAACACTCTAGCGGCTAGAAAACTAGGTCAGAGGCTACAAATCTTATTGGATCTTAATGAAACTAAGTCAAAATGTTTGCCTCATTGATATCTAGGTCAAGTTCGAATATAGGTCATGCTACGTCAATAACTAGGTTACAAGGTCAAATCATAGACAAGGGCCACAATGGCCCTAAATCGCTCACCTGGTTCACCATGTAAATCTTGACCTATAGTGATAAAGATTACGACTGGAAATGACCCACAATAAACCTCTGAGTGTAAACAAGATTTTTCTATGATTTGACCTAGTGACCATGTTTGATTTTGATCTAGATTCAATGTAGGCAAACATTCTGACAATATTTCATTCAGATCTAATGAGATTTGTAGCCTCTAGAGGGTTAACACTGTTTTTCTTTGATTTGACGTAGTGACCCAGTTTTTGACCAGACTTGACCCATATTTGAACTTTACCTAGATATCAATTAGGCAAACATTCAGACCAAGTTGCATTAAAATCCAATAAAATTTGTAGCCTCTAAAGTAATCACAAGGTTTTTCTATAATTTGACCTGGTGACCTAGTTTTTGACCGGACATAACCCACATTCACACTTTACCTAGATATCAATTAGGAAAACATTTTGACCAAGTGTCATGAAGATCGGATGAGATTTGTAGTTTCTAGAGTGTTAACAAGGTTTTCCTATGATTTGACCTAGTTTTTGACCCGACATGACTCATATTCGAACTTGACCTAGATATCAATTAGGCAAACATTCTGACCAAGTTGCATAAAAATCCAATGAGATTTGTAGCCTCTAGAGTGTTCACCTAGTTTTTGACCGGACATGACCCACATTCGAACTTGACCTAGATATCAATGAAACAAACATTCTGATAAAGTTTCATCAAGATCCAATGAGATTTGTAGCCTCTAGAGTGTTCACAAGGTTTTTCTATGATTTGACCTAGTGGCCTAGTTTTTGACCGGACATGACCCACATTCGAACTTGACCTAGATATCAATGAGGCAAACATTCTGACCAAGTTTCATTAAGATCCAATGAGATTTGTAGCCTCTAGAGTGTTCACAAGGTTTTTCTATGATTTGACCTAGTGACCTAGTTTTTGACCCGTCATGACCCACATTCGAACTTGGCCTAGATTTCATCAAGACAAACATTGTCATCAAGTTTCATGAAGATCGGGTGAAATTTGTAGCTGCTAGAGTGTTCACAACCAATTGTGGACGGACAGACGACGGACGACGGACATCCAGCAATTCTAAAAGCTCACCTTGGCACTTCGTGCCAGGTGAGCTAAAAACCTTGTTAATACTCTAGAGGCTTTAAATCTCATTGGATTTTAATATAACTTGGTCAGAATGTTTGCCTAATTTATACCTAGGTCAATTTCGAATATGGGTCATGTCCAGGGATAATATATACTAAACTTTAGTATATATTATCCCTGGTCATGTCCAATCAAAATTTAGGTCATTTGACAAAATCAAAGAAAAACAGTGTTAACCCTCTAGAGGCTACAAATCTCATTAGATCTGAATGAAATATTGCCAGAATGTTTGCCTACATCAAATCTAGGTCAAAATCAAATGTGGATTGTGTCTGGTCAGAATCTAGGTCAAATCATAGAAAAATCTTGTTAACACTATTAAGGTTGATTGTGGGTCATGCCCAGACGTAATTGAGGTCACTTTAGGTCATGTTTTACATGGTGTACCAGGTGAGCGATTTAGGGCCTTGGTGGCCCTTGTTTACTGGTCATAACCCACATTCAAATTTTACCTCGCAGATTTGAATGAGGCATACATTTTGACCAAGTTTCTTAAGATCAAATGAGATTTTTGGCCTCTATAGTGAGTACAAGGTTTTTCTATAAATTTGACCTAGTGACCTAGTTTTTGACTATATTTGACCCACATTCAAACTTGACTTACACAGGGCTCCAAATAAGAGGGAGTAAACTGAACAAATCAAAAATTTTCTCACTCATTTCAGCACCACTACTCATACACCACTCTCAAAGAGGCAATTTTAATGAGTAGTTGCACCATAGGGTAAAGCAGAATATTAAATACAGATTTTAGTTTTTGAAATACTCCCTTTATCTAGAGCCCTGCTAGCTTTCAATAAGGCAAAATTTTTGACCAAGTTTCATTAAGATCCAATGAGATTGTAGCCTCTAGAGTGTTAACATTTTTTTCTTCTATGAATTGACCTAGTGACCTAGTTAAATTTTAGACTGGATTTGACCCACATTCGAGCTTGATCTAGATTTCAATATTGAACCAAATATTTTGACCAAGTTTCATTAAGATCCTATGAGATTTGTAGCCACTAGAGTTTTTTTAAGAACCAAATGTGGATGACGGATATCCAGCGATCCTAATATCTCACCTTGTGCTATGTGCCAGGTGTGCTACATTTGTAGTCATGACCTGTTTACAATTGATCACCAAGGTGGGGCCAATAGTTGTTGTTGTTCCTAAGAAAGATTTACATACACTCCAGCCATATATTGATGCATCTTACTTGGTCAACATCTGCTCACTTTCGGTGGAAGGGTGGGGCCAATATTGATGGAGGAGTAATGATTTGTGACACATTTGCTATAAAACCGCTAGATAATACCACATACCAAATGTCTAAGATTTGGGCTATGCGGTTTTGAAAACAACCTTTTTAAAACTATTTCCCTTTGGTTGCCATGGCAATCAAAATTCTTCATTGAACAAATTGAAAGACCTTAACCTTTATCTGACATGATCCAATGAGCTCAAGGGTTTCTTGAGAGATGTACACATGCCATATTTTATGTGGTCTCTATAGCCATTCTGTATTTCTAAAGTTATGGTCAATGTTAAAGTAAAGGATGAATAGACAGACAAACCAATAAAATGACAGACCAAAAACAACATGCCCCCTGGTCTACGATCTCAGTGGCAGATAAAGTTAATGGATGCCTCATAATACAGAATGGGCTAATAATTAATTCTGCATAAATGAATGAACAGCAATCATTATTATATTTTCACTATTTTTTTAATTCAAAGGTCAATATATAACTTGTTTTACTATTTTATCCAACAGATTAACAATTGCATGTATTTGATTATTCACCCTACAGAGCTCCAGAGTATTTCAAAACCTAAATTCTTTAGATCTGCATTAAACCCTTTGGTGTCACTACTCATTGGAGACAGTTCTAATGAGTAGTAACACCATAGGATTTGGTGCTGAAATGAGTGAGAAAATGTTGGATTTTTTCAATTTACTCCCTCTAATCTGGAGCCCTGACACTTTCCTCCACATCCAAAAACACAAATCACCTATACTTAACTGTGTTTATGGAAGGGGACTGCTTCAAACATGCTGAAAGTAAAGCAGACAAAGTGATCTTTCGTCTATACTTTTATATTGCTTTATGCTTTTAAGTTGCCATCTGTATTCAATAGCCTTCATTAATTATTCACTAACGCGTGTGGTATGTATGTGGAGGAGTTGGTAGAGGCTTCTAAAGGTGTTTCTATAAGGAAGAATTTTACCTTTTTCTCCATAGATACACATTTAATGCCTTTAATTTATTCCAACATTGAACAAAAATAGTTACAATTGATAGAGCCATGAATATGAACCATAAAATTATTTTCTAAAATTCTATCAGATGGTAGCACAAAACAGGCTGAAATTAAAGCAGAATGTGCATTCTGCTTTACTTTTCAACATGCTTTAAGTGGCTATTCAAAACTAGAACTAGGGTAAGGGTTAAGTAATGGAAAGACAAAGTATGATTGTTCAACTTCAAATGGTATAAGTATATACGGCTGCCAGGGCTCCCATTAGTTGATTGTAAACACCTAAGATTTCCAAATGTTTTTATTTTTGAAACGCAGCTTAAGGAATTGCACCTTTAACCCTTTACCCCATTGCCTTTTCTAGCTTTGAAGACATATGACCACTTGAACACATAAAGCAGGCTGAAAGTAAAGCATAATGCGCTTTAAGGCACATTTTTCTTTACTTACTGTCTGCTTTAAGCTGCCATCTGCTAGGATACAAAAATATTTATTTTGGATGTGATATGGTGCATATTCATGAAAACAGGCGAAATCTGCGCTCTTTGTGTGCATTTATGTTCAAAGCAATCTTTTTAACCCGTAACCCCATACCCTGTTTCTAGTATTGAAAATAGGTAACCCCTTAAAGCAGGTTGAAAGTAAAGCAGAATGTGCCTTTAGGCACATTCTGCTTTACTTTCATCCTGCTTTAAGCCACCATCAGCTAGAAGACAGAACATATTCTTTATAATATCTTTTCATATCTGTATAAATTGGAAATTTTTCCATCATTGGAGGAATCAATTAAAGGCATAAAAAGGTGTATTTATGGGGCAATGGGTTAAAACAATACATCACACCATTCACAGCCATGACTTTATAAACAAGAGGGCCTGAAGGCCCTGATATCGCTCACCATTTGTTATGAAGCCTGATAGCTTTACCTTTGAATTTCACCCGTTTTATTCTAAATTCATTCAAGTTTGTCGACCTACTGTAGTACGAGTAGTAGAGTTCATCAAAGGCAGATAACTAGAGCCTAAGGCTAAACAATACTGAAATGAAACCTTTTTCTAGCATTTCAAAGTATATCAAGGCCAGGTAACTATTGCCACAATGATTACATTTCAACAATAATTGCACTCCTTCCAGAACATATAGCTAGTTGTTACATTATAATCAAAATCCATTGAAAACTGTAGTTGCAAGAGTGTAAGCACTGTAAAATATGGCATTTTCAGCAATTCAAAGGTAGATATCTCTTGATCTATTTGTCCGATTCCAACCATAATCAACCTCATATGAACCTTTATGGTCATAGACAATATGGGCAAGTTTGAGAGAGCTTGGATAAATATTGTGGCCTCTAGAGCGTAAACACTGTTAAATATATCATTTTCAGCAATTCAAAGGTAGATAACTTTTGACCTTTTGATCCGATTACAACCATAATTGAACTCATTCGAAGTCTTATGGTAATATACAATCTGAGTAAGTTTGAGAAAGATTGGATAAAATTTGTGACCTCTAGAGTGTAAACATTGTTGAATATGGCATTTTCAGCAATTCAAAGGTAGATAACTCTCGACCTATAAGTCTGATTTCAACCATAATCAACCTCATCTGAAGTCTTATAGTCATTTACAATCTGAGTATGTTTGAGATAGATTGGATAAAAATTGTGGCCTCTAGAGTGTAAACACTGTTAAAGAGGCTCGCAACCGGATTTAGCATCAAAAATAGTAATTTTTAAATATATGTCAAAAGCTTATATAAATAGGTAAGATTTAGTTTTGGATAATAAATTCTGTTAAAAAATGCATTTAAAAAAAAACAAGAGGGCCATGGCCCTTAATTCGCTCACCTGAGGTCATTGTGCCTTAGCTTAATAGGCAAGACAACATTTTAATATAGCTGTAAATGGAATTATCTTGCAGACAAAAAAAACCATGACAAATTGGAATAACTTAAAAAAATATTGTTGGCAGAGTTATGGCCCTTATCCATGACACTTCTTCTTATCAAGCTACATGTATTTCCATATGATTATTTATTGCGCACTCTGCTTTACTTTCAACCTGCTTTAAGTTATCATCTACTAAGATATAGATACTATTTCTTATATCTTACATGTTTATGACTGTATAAAGTGGAATTATTTTCTTAAGAGGAGGAATAAATTAAAGGCGTAAAAAGGCATATGTATGGGGTAATGGGTTAACATCAGTAGAACTGGAGTTATCGCAAAGACAAGAAAATATGACACTGGGAAATATCTCAAAAATGACATTGACCTTTGTAGGACATGACCCAAGTTATAAAGTTTCTAACTTTAACAAAGTTATGGCTAAGATTAAAGTTGTGGACTGACAGACAAACAAATGGACAAATAGACAAAAAAGCAGACAGACAAAAACAATATGCCCCCAACTGCAGGGCATAAAAATATAGCAGACAACACCATATGCTGCTGTTTACAGTGAACCTCATCAGCTGACCAGCTGACCTGAGTACTCTGCCAGTAGGAAATTTGACTAGGGTCTAACTCTTATAATGCTGAATTGCTGTCTGCTATACATATTTTGAATGTGAATTATGACCTAGATATTTAACTGACCAGAACCATTTGAACAAACTAGGTAAAGGACATTTAGAAGTGTCACCATGCCAAATATCAAAGCTCTGGCTATATTAGTTTCAGTGGAGAAGACGTTTGAAATTTTCACTATATAACTCTATGTAAAACTGTGACCCCGGGGCGGGGCCAATTTTGACCCCAGGGGCATAATTTGAACAAACTTGATAGAGGACCTGTAGATAATTTTATGTGCCAAATATCTTAGCTCTGGCCCTTGTAGTTTCAGACAAGAAGATTTTTTAAGATTTCCTTATTTTTTCACTTTGGTTGCCATAGCAACCAGAGTTCTATATTGTTTTCAATTCTTTGAACAAATTTGAAAGAGCTTGACCCAAGGAACATTCCTGTAAAGTTTGGTTGAAATATGTTCAGCCGTTTAGGAGAAGATGTCATTTGAAGCAATTGTTAACGACGACGCACGACGGACGACGGACACAGGGCCATCCCAATAGCTCACCTTGAGCCTTTGGCTCAGGTGAGCTAAAAAGGAAGAAGCTCTGGTGGGATTCGAACCCGTGACCCTCCATACGGAGACAAACATGAACACAAAGACAAACGCCTTAACCACGCGGCTATTGGGGCTCTCTATCTATATGGTAGCGAATTAACGTACTTCACTGGTAGCGATTGATTTATACATATTCGGCTTGGGTTTATGTCTGAGCCCGTGTAGAGATGCAACAACAACAACTATACCGTTAGCTAACGCTATAGAAAAACGATGGAAAATATCTAAAAAAAACTAAGATTCGGTGACAATTCTTGAGACTTTTTTTGGACTGATCATATTTTTTTAATGTCAGAAGCCAAATAATGCCACAAATTTGCTTTATCTGAGTATTTTATTTTATTTTGACAGGTACACCATCCGGTTGCGAGTCCCTTTAAATATGGCATTTTCAGCAATTCAAAGGTAATTAACTCTCGATCTATTTGTCAGATTTGAACCAAAATCGAACTCATCCGAAATCTTATGGTCATATACAATCTGGGCAAGTTTTAGAAAGATTAGATAAATACTGTGGCCTCTAGAGTGTAAAAACCGTAAAATATGGCATTTTCAGCAATTCAAAGGTAAATAACATTTGATCTACTTGTCCGATTTCAACCAAAATTGAACTCATCTGAACTCTTATGGTCATATACCATCTGGGCAAGTTTTAGAAAGATTGGATAAATACTGTGGCCTCTAGAGTGTAAACACTGTTAAATATGTCATTTTCAGCAGTTCAAAGGTAGATAACTCATGACCTATTTGTCTGATTTCAACCATAATCAAACTCATCCGAACTCTTATGGCAATATACCATCTGAGCAAGTTTGAGAAAGATTGGATAAATATTGTGGCCTCTAGAGTGTAAACACTAAAATTGTTGACGCCGGACGACGCACGCCGGACATTCAAGGATTGCAAAAGCTCATCCTGAGCTAGCTCAGGTGACCTAAAAATAGATCTACACAAAATAGGATTTTTTCTGAAAATATCTGTATCTTATAGATTATGAATTATGAGTCTTCACAATAAAATAAGATTATTTCTGAAAATACATGTATCTGTAGGTCCAGATAAAATTAAGGAAATTGCAAAGATTTCGGAAAAATCTGGAGAACTGGCAGCCCTGTGTTGCTTTTTTGAAAACAGTGTAGAGCCCAATTAGACAGCTCCTAAAGCAGAGGAGCTGTCTTATCAGGGTCTGCACTGTTTTCCTAAGAATATGAGTTATGAGTCTTCAAACTTTGGAAGAGAACTTCTGTGGTTCAGTCAGGTGACAGCCACTGGGATTGACAATCACTTAGCTCCTCATTGCTGTGGGGTCAAATCCCAGTCTGGACACTTTGAATTTTTCATGTAGGGAAGCCTTTCAGCTGGTTAGCTCATTGAGCCCTAGTGACACATATATGAGTTTTTTTACCAAAAGTGTAACTGTACAGAGTACACTTGTCCTATGCAAACAGTGAAGTCCCTGATCAGAGAGCTCCTGTAGGCGCCCTCTGATCAGGGTCTTCACTGTTTGTCATTTTGTAAAATATTATAAAACAAGAGGGCCTGAAGGCCCTGATATCGCTCACCTCTTGTACTGAAGCTTGATAGCTTTATCTTACTGTTTCATCAGTTTTAATTTAAATCCATTCAAATTTGTAGTATAGCATGTAAACAATGTTGGAATACAACCTCATAATTTTAATATGGTAGAGTACATCAAGGGCAGATAACTAGAGTCTAAACAATACTGAAATGAAGCCTTTTCTAGCATTTCAAAGTATATCAAGGGCAGATAACTATTGCTACAATTATTAGATTTTAACAATAATTGCACTCCTTTGAGAATTTATAGGTATATACTTTGTGTGCAAGTAAAATCAAAATACATTGAAAACTGTAGTTGCAAAAGTGTAAACGCTGTTCGATATGGCATTTTCAGCAATTCAAGGGCAGACAACTCTTGACATGTAAGTCCGATTTCAACCATAATCACACTTATTTGAACTCTTATGGTCATATACAATCTGAGCAAGTTTGAAAAAGACCGGATAAAAAGTGTGGCCTCTAAGAGTGTAAACACGCTTAAATATGACATTTTCAGCAATTCAAAGGTAGATAACTCTCAACCTATTAGTCTGATTTCAATCAAAATCGAACTCAATCAAACTCTTATGGTCATATACAATCTGAGCAAGTTTGAGATAGATTGAATAAAAAGTTTGACCCCTGGAGAGTAAACACCCTTAAAAATGACAATTTCAGCATTTCAAAGGTAGACAACTTTCAACCTATTAGTCTGATTTCAACCAAAATCGAACTCATTTGAACTCTTATGGTTATACACAATCTGAGCATGTTTGAGATAGATTGGATAAAAATTGTGGCCCCTAGAGTGTAAACACCCTTAAATATAACATTTTCAGCAATTCAAAGGTAGATAACTCTCAACCTATTAATCAGATTTCAACCATAATCGAACTCATCTGAACTCTTATGGTCATATACAATCTGAGCAAGTTTGAGATAGATTTGATAAAAATTGTGGCCTCTAGAGTGTAAACACCCTTAAATATGGCATTTTCAGCAATTCAAAGGTAGATAACTCTCAACCTATTGATCAGATTTCAACCATAATCGAACTCATCCGAACTCTTATGGTAATATACAATCTGAGCAAGTTTGAGAAAGATTGGATAAATATTGTGGCCTCTAGAGTGTAAACACTAAAATTGTTGACGACTAACGACGGACGACGGACATTCAAGTATTGCAAAAGCTCACCCTGAGCTAGCTCAGGTGAGCTAAAAAGAAAAACAAGAGGGCCAGAATGGCCCTTGATCGCTCACCTGACTATGGTAACACTAGGATGGGTCACGTGATTTCAGAAAAGAAGATTTGTAAAAGGTGACCCCCAGGGCGGGGCAAAATTTAAACAACTAAGATAGAGGACCTGTAAACGATAATATGTGCAAAATATCTAAACTCAGTGTACTA
The DNA here is from genome assembly GCA_922989275.2 of Gari tellinella. Lineage (NCBI taxonomy): Eukaryota > Metazoa > Mollusca > Bivalvia > Cardiida > Psammobiidae > Gari > Gari tellinella. The sequence continues at coordinate 69,758,479 of OV277859.1, forward strand.
TGGTTTCAGACAAGAAGATTTTTGAAGTTTTCATTGAAAAAATATATTTTTAGCTCCGGTGACCCAGATATGCAACAGACCAGAACCAATTCATCCATATATATGAAGGACCTCTAGAAGTTACATCATGCCAAATATCAAAGCTCTGGTCATATTGGTTTCTGAGTAAAAGATGTTTGAACATACTCTACTTAAAACGGTGACCTCCGGGGCGGGGCCAATTTTGACCCCAGGGACAAAATTTTAACAAATTTGATAGAGGGCCTGTAGACGATGCTATGTACAAAATATCTAAGCTCAGTGTACTATGGTTTCAGACAAGAAGATTTTTGAAGTTTCATTGAAAAAATCTATTTTTAGCTCCGGTGACCCAGATATGCAACAGACCAGAACCAATTCAACAATATGTGTGAAGGACTTCTAGAAGCTATACCATGCCAAATATCAAAGCTCTGGTCATATTGGTTCCAGAGAAAAAGATGTTTGAACATTTCACATTATAACTCTATGTAAAACTGTGATCCCCGGGGCGGGGCCAATTTTGACCCCAGGGACAAAATTTGAACAAATTTGATAGAGGATCTGTAGACGAGGCTATGTGCAAAATATCTAAGCTCAGTGTACTATGGTTTCAGACGAGAAGATTTTTTAAGTTCTCATGGAAAAAAATCTATTTTTAGCTCCGGTGACCCAGATATGCAACGGACCGGAACCAATTCAACAATATAAGTCAAATACCTCTAGAAGTAATACCATGCTAAATATCAAAGCTCTGGACATATTGGTTTCAGAGAAAAAGATGTTTGAACATTTCACTATATAACTCTATGTAAAACGTTGACCCCCGGGGCGGGGCCAATTTTGACCCCAGGGGCAAAATTTGAACATCTTTGATAGAGGACCTATAGGTAATGACATGTGCCAAATATCTAAGCTCTGGCTCTTGTGGTTTGTGACAAGAAGATTTTTTAAGATTTCCTTATTTTTTCACTTTGGTTGCCATAGCAACCAGAGTTCTGCATGGTTTCAAATTCTTTGAACAACTTTGAAAGAGCTTAACCCAAGGAACATTCCTGTGAAGTTTGGTTGCAATCAGGCAAGTGGTTTTGGAGAAGAAGATGTTTGAAGAAATTGTTGACGCACAACGCACGATGCACAACCCACGACATTGACTGACCACAAAAGCTCACCTTGAGCACTTTGTGCTCAGGTGAGCTAAAAAAACCTAAATAGTTGAAATGGACCAGCCTTTATTGCAAACTGGACATGTCAAATGGAAGTTTCAGGGGATAATGAGTTAAAGGAAGGTAGGTGGTTCTACCAAGTTACCAATTTGAGCCTGAAACACTGTATGAAGTGCATATGGGGTGTACCTCCACCTGCAATTAGATGGACGTCGTAATATAACATAAAATGGCTCTTAAAGCAACATAAAATCATAATATAACAAATCTTTTCTGGCAACAAAATCCTTACTGTATTAGCTAATGTAATAGTTGAAATGAAAGATGATTGTATTGGGTATTATATTATGCGCTGTGCCATGACCAAAACCTGCCTTAATTGCATTGCAGCATTGTACAAACCAAGCACAGTTGTCATCCAAGGCTCTGTATCTAAGTTTGGTCTTATGACTGCCTGAATACCGCATATAATACAGCTACATAAAGTGCGTTTGATGCATGTGGGTGTCAAACAGTGTAGATCAACACTGTTTGCAATGCAATAAGACATGTTTTGTCATGGCACTGCTCATATGGATATTCAGCAAGATAAGAATTTTAGCCTCTGTAGTAATGGCAAGATAAATACACATTACCAGTTGACAGTGCGATACAGAGTGATGTATTTAGCTCGAGACGTTTTTGGCGGAAATAGCCGATCTGACGAGCGCCTTGGCGCGAGTCTGATCGGTTGTTTCCGCCAAAAACGTCGAGAGCTAAATGCAACACTCTGTTGCGCACTGCCAACTGGTAATGTGTTTATTATATGCCTTGAATACAAACCAGAAATAACTAAATAGTTGTTTAAATCATTTTACATCCAAAATTTATTAGTTATTTGAAGCAGAACGAGAAGTTTTGTATGCCACAAAGAATAACGCGGCACTTGTACATGTACGTAAATGACGTCACGTTAAATCGAAAGCGAGGTCAGAGTAAAATACAAAGTGGCTGATACAAGGTGGCTGATACAGACTCTTGTATTTTACTCTGCAGATACACGCGGAAACGCTCGATATCATTCGAAGGCATATAATAAAGAATGATAGTTAATTAAAAGTTCTTGGGATCAAAGTCTATCCACAACTTTTCAAATTCTTTCATATACTGATGTACAATGTGTGTATTTTTGAGAATCATGAGGTTTTCCTGGTTCCCAGATATAGCCTGTCTTGTCCAATTAAACGATCCATTGATGAGCATCTGTCTGTCAATCACTACAAACTTGTGATGCATCAAATAAGAGGACTGGTCTGTTCGAACATTTACACCTGTAAGTAGAAGATTTCAGTAAGAACATAACCCATTACCCCATAAAGACGCCTTTGATTTATTTCTCCACTGAGGAAACTTTGAAAGTAATTCCACTTTATAGTCATGAATAAGTTCTATAAGAAATAGTTTCTATATCCTAGCAGAATGAGGCTTAAAGTAGGCTGAAAGTAAAGCAGAATGTGCCTTAAAGGCACAATCCTACTGAAATTTGTGTTTAAAACTCGCAATTTCTTATATGTGTGCATTTTCTATGTATTAAAACTAGGGATGTTAACGGTTACGGATATTGTAACCAGTTAATCGTAAGTAAAAACCGGTTAACCGATCGGTTAACCTGACATTAAATGAAACCAATGTATTGCCGAGAAAAAAATATGTCTACCTACTGTTAGAACTGATTGTTAATGAAAGCCATCCATTCTTTGAAGAATCATATTGACTAATGTCGAAAAGTCTGATTTCCGATCAGACGCCGAGTGAAACTGCATCCAATCTGGATCCAGGCTGCTTTCAAAATCATTAAAAATTTCTGACTTTACATGCGTGTATGAAATATTCGGCGATGTTCTATTAGGCTTTAGATCCAACTCAAAACTGAATTTCAAATGGTATGTTCCATGTTTTCATCTGCACGCTAAATGTGTGTTTGATATACAGAATATTCATGCACTGGTAAGCATCTGATCTGGATTTTGATTCATTCATTGTTACACTTGATTTTAAAGTTAATATGAGGGCGTTAAACCCTTATTATGGCATTTTGAACAGAATAAAGCCAAACAGAAGCAGTTTAACACACTTGTAAGTGGAAGAAATTTTCAGCAGATTACATTTTTGCCACTCCTACGAAAAGAAGCAGACGACAATACGGAGTGTAAGTTACGTAACATGTTTGTGAATGGTACAGTACGACAATCGAATCGGAAATGCACCGGAATACACCTTTTGACTATCTGATTAATAAAATTCGCCGAGTTAATAGGTGTCTCATTTAGATCCAAACCGCTTGGCTGCTGAACGGATAAACATGTCATTTTCAGCTGGGAGCAGTTATGTATAGATCTATTTTCTCTGAAATTTCAAGTAGATCTACTAGCTATTTTTCATTGCTGGATTTATATGATTCATATGATATTGGATTCAGTTCAAACGTTTTCTACACATTTCTTAATAATAGGACACTAATCTTAATCTAGTAAAATCACAACAATATCGTCAGTTAATTGGTGACCTATCAATTGTCTCATCCCACTGGTTTTATATCAGGGTTACCTGGCAACCTCTGTAGACAGGGTAGTACATGCCAGCGGCGTGTTATTCGACAAGGTGTCAAGGGAGTTGAAACGAGCAAAGGAGATGTCGTCCGCTGATTACGTGCAGCAGATTTTATGATCAAACTTCCATTTTTTTTCTTAAGGTTAACCTTTTGAAGGAAAAGTGTAAGCGATTAACCGCGCTTCTAAAGGTTAACCGTTAACATCCCTAATTAAAACTAAGTGAGACTGCGTGTAAGAAGCCTGACATATGCCCCCACTTCGTAAAGAATCCTGCCTAAATGTGTCGAATTCTTATCGTGTTGGTTTACATTTTAAGCGGGTTTGTTTACAAATAAGACTAACAGGCTGGTTCGTAGGATTGCCTAAAGGTCACGTGATTGAAACGAAGTGTGGCGATAATTCATACACACTGTGTGACGTCATCCGAGCGAAGCCGGGACATTTCCGTTATGATTCGTCTTTGATCAAATGTCAACAAAACAGATTTAAAAGTCGACTTGTTTCCACCAATTTCTCGGGTTTGTAAGCAATGTTGCCTCCATAATCATCGGGGATTACTTCTTTTTATAGGTTTAGATTAAGAATGTGCCTATTTGTTTCAGGTTTTAAAATTGCGCGATTTGGGCAATTTGACAGTAATGTTGGGACTTTAAGGCACATTTTGCTTTACTTTCAACCTGCTTTAAGTGGTCACCTGTTCTCAATACCAAAAACGGCCTATAAGGTAAAGGGTTAATATTTTGAATGCTTAGTAGTATTGTCATCAGCACCAACTGCATAATATGTTGTCTGCTACTAAAATAAGAACTTCCTGAAACTTCTTTATAGCATATGGTCGGAGTATCAAACAGAATGGCTCCTGATGCGATGCCAAGTTATTTAGCATCTCAGCTGGATCCAAACTGTTTGCAAAGGAATCACCAGGTTTCTTCACTAGCATGCCGGCTGCAAAGAGTTAAAAGCCTGCACAAATTATCAATTTTTAGCGTACCTATCCAAAGAAATGGGATACTTATTAAATTTAAGTTATTAACTCTTAGCGGCAGAAACATGATTATCTGTGCAAATAATTTAGATCTTGATGAGACACAGCATAATGTGGCATCTCATCAGGATCCAAACTGTTTGTCACTCTAGGTATGTTTTAAAAAGAAATTTTAAAAATTCAGATTTACCCAGCATGCAAAGAGTTATGACACCCTTGCAACCATGTTGGTTACAGTTTGGATGCAACATTGCAAGTGTTAAAAAAATATGTGCATTAGATGAGCTGCGCTGTTCTCCAAAAGCTCTCTTGTACAGGTGTTTCCTAAAATCAGGATAAAAATAAGGCCGAGTCTATTGACACGTACGTACGAAAAACAAAAAAGCTTCTATTGACACGTATGCACATAATTTTCCCCTTATCGTAAGAATCACACTCACCCCCAGAAAGTTTCCGCCCTATATTTGTTGAAAGTAACCAAAACGCATTAAAACGGTATGTTTTAGCATTTTATAAAATGCAATCATGATAAATGTACATTATAGGTAAGTATTTTTATGAATCTGTTTTTTTATTTTGATGAATTTGTAAATAAGAGGTATAAACAACCGTTTTAATTGAATATACCTGCTGTTGATGTTCTCACAGTTTGCTTATAACAAAGCAAAGAATTTCTCACATTTTTGAGTGGTTTGATATGAGTTATCCATTTAAATTCACATAAGTTGAATCAATTTGCATACGTTTAAATCGAAAAATAAAATATTATGATGACCATAAGAACAAATAGCGATGTAAAGAAATGGATCTTGTACGTTTTTGTAGCAAGAACTCGCTTATGACACGTACGGCGATTTATAATACGTTTTAGTTCGTTATTTTGTTTGTATATTGTTTAGTTATTGGAATTGATATACACACACACGTACGTATATATATATATGGATTAATAACTGAACAGGTGAAAGGTTAATCCATACTGAAATCCGTACACAAATCATATCTGTTGATGTCTAAAAAAGCAGATGACATTTTTATGATTTGTTGTTTTTATTCTATTTTATTACCACACTATTAATCCATAAAGTCGATGAAATAGAGGATACCTATCGTATGGATGAAATATTAAGACATTTCAACGTGGTATAAATTGCCATACGTGTCATTAGCAAGTTTTCTATGATTCTATCTATTGACACGTACAAGAACGATAACTCGCAATAGGAATGTTAAGAATTGGAGTTGTCTTTCTTGTACGTTTTTTAGCAAGAACTCGCTAATGACACGTACGGCAATTTATGCCGTTTACGGTCATAGTTTTGATGTTATTGTTTCGTTATTTGTATTGATTGAAATATGTGGATTATAATATTAAACAGGTAAACTATTAATTATAATCAAGGTTTCAGTACGCAGGTCATATCTTTTTATTTTCTAAAAAATAAAGCAGATGACATTTTTTACAAGATTTTTGTTGTCATTGTTCTATTACCTCTACTAAGCCATTAAGTCGATAAAACCAGCATAACGTTGGAAAACTATCATATTTGCCGAGTTTAAACACAGTACAAATTGGTATAGATTGCCATACGTGTCATTAGCAAGTTTTCTATGATTCTATCTATTGACACGTACAAGAACGATAACTCGCAATAGGAATGTTAAGAATTGGAGTTGTCTTTCTTGTACGTTTTTGTAGCAAGAACTCGCTAATGACACGTACGGCAATTTATACCGTTTACGGTCATAGTTGTGATGTTATTGTTTCGTTATTGGTATTGATTGAAATATGTGGATTAATATATTAAACAGGTAAAACATTAATTACAATCAAGGTTTCAGTACGCAGGTCATATCATTAAATGTTCTAAAAAATAAAGCAGATGACATTTTTTACCAGATTTTTGTTGTCGTTATTCTTTTACCTCTAATAAGCCATTAATTTATGTCGATAAAAATAACCTATCGTTGGGAAACTGTCATATTGGCAGAGCTTAAACACAGTAAAAATTGGTATAAATTGCCATACGTGTCATTAGCAAGTTTTCTATGATTCTATCTATTGACACGTACAAGAACGATAACTCGTAATAGGAATGTTCAGAATTGGAGTTGTCTTTCTTGTACGTTTATGAAGAGAAAATCTTGCTAATGACACGTACAGCAATTTATACCGTTTTACGGTCAAAGTTGTGTTGCTATTGTTTCGTTATTGGTATTGATTGAAATATGTGGATTAAAATATTAAACAGGTAAAACATTAATTTAAACTGACTGATTTCGTGAACATAACTGATTTTACTCCAACGTACAAAGCCATAGTTGCAAGATACACAGATAATGCAAGAGACAAATGGAAGAGACAAATGCAAGGATATACTTTTTCTCGAGAGAACCAGTTTATCCGATGAGCTGAGATTTGCATTGCGGTTATATAGGTTACTAGCATGAAGAGTTCAGCTTTTTCGCTTGGTCATTTTACTTGAGCATATTTTGTTGCCACGCGCTGTTTGACATTTGAATAGCAAACAGCTTGATTGAGTAACAAACAATAAGCCGAGTAAAAGCAATTATTGTCATTTGGACAGTTAGGTAATTCACACCTATCTGAAACTCAACACGCGCTTGTTGTTTGATGTTTGCGGTACACGCAATCTAAATTACAGGTAAATTATGATGTGTATCCAAGCTGCAATCGCGGTGGATCCAAGCTGTAATGTTATCCCGAGTTCCCACCCCAAATCCTTTGCCAGTTTCAAAGTGAATTTCATAGTGAGACGTTGATTAAAGTGCAAATATACTACAATGACTACATTTATGTTCATGGTCTGGATTTTACTCAAGTTTTCAACGATATATATACGTTTGGAGTTATGGATAATACCATGGAGAATACTGAATTTTAAGTGTACAATATGTAACCGTGGAAAAACAATATAACTTGTGGTGACAGAATTCTTTATTGTAATTTCAACGCAGTTTACTAGTTGTATTCAGCGTGAATGAGATCGTTAAACAGTGTGTTGTGTAAATTGGATTTTATTTGTACAATTGCATATAACAGGTAAGTTTTTTTTAATTTTCTTATTTTACACTATTTATTAAATTAAGTTGTGATTATATGTATCTGAAACAAAATATTTTTGCCTGGACGTCTGTCTTTATCTATGCTATCTTTCTATCACGGACGCATACGGTAAACGTGTACCATACGTTTGCACGTAAATTGTATCAAATAAGTAACAAATTATGAGGTTTTTGTTTTAACAATATCATTAAAAAGTATTCTTATACAGTTCTGGATCATTTTCATTAGAAATTTAATCATATAAAATCGCATACAATGATTGCAATTCTGAGGGCGGAAACTTTCTGACATGGTGGGTGATTCTCACGATAAGTGTAATTTTTACCCTAACACCGTACGTGTCAATAGACACTTCGTAAAAATAATTCAGCTTTTTATATTCTTTATTTATAGCATTCACCTCATCTTTGATTTCTGTACTCTTCTTCTATAAAAATATAAGTTTGACTTATGTGGTGATCTAAGGAGGCAGCAATATATTTCCATACAGCAGAACATTTTCTATACAATAGCAAACAGTGGAGGAACTAATGAGATGCTATGTAACGCGGCATCTCATCAGTGTCTACACTGTTTGCTAATCATTAAAGTCCCCTTTAAAAGACACTAGGCTTAATACATTGATTAATTTGTCTTGAAGTCTATCTGTTAGAACATACCATGTTTTCTCATCTTCCAGATTTGAGATCCTGTGATATCAATCTGCTCATTGTCACATATCACCCTCAGTCTGACACCTCTCTGGTGTGCAGCAATAAGTAGGTCACCCAGGTCAGCACAACATATCACAAATACACATACATCTAATGACGACTGGGCACTTGACAGATACTTGTACAGTTTACTTAGAGAGTTCTCCTGGTGGGTGAACCTACAATATGCGTTCCTACAACCATTTTCCCCAGTGAAGTAATCCTTGCACGCAATTTTCTCATCAGGGAAAAACAATACTTCACTTACTTCAGTTTTATTGTTTTCTTTTGTGTTTGTTGCACTGTGACATTGTTTAAATTTAAAGTATTTGTATAATTGGTACAATAATTCAGATGCCAAACCACAAGCCACGGTGATCCCCAAACCTTTAAAGATATTGTGTGACATCGTTACGAGCTTTCTACTTTCATTTCGAAATTAAAGAGGTGTGTTATGCTGGTTTCCCGCTTTTACTTTCATTTTTATACGATCACATAAGCCGGAATACAGTGACTTTTTACCTAATCTCCGGGTTGGGTCGACGCTATCCGGCTAACAACTAAACCGAATGCACAACATATATTTTCTGAATAAAATGAAGAAACAAATCTTTGTCATGTAATAAGTTGCTCCAATAAGTACATGTAGAATAGTTTTAACATCTTAGATTTCTGATTCTAAAAGGGATAAGTTCATACAGGTCAACAAATTTTTTTTGTGCTACTGTGCATAGCAAACTTTTCACTTCCGGGTCAGATTCCTTGACCTCTTTCTCATGCAACACATGCCACACCAACTGAAATTTGGGACAGTTTTACGGTAATCAGTTGTAATTTCAGCTGTATAAAACAGATTTAATCATCAGGCCCAATAGTTTTCGGAATTTTGCTGCGATGGCGGACTCGGCAGATGCCAACGCTCAGACCAATTCATCTGGAGACGGACCGGCTGATGCAACTGCTCCAAAAGTGAAGAGTGAAAAGGAACTTCAGAAGGAAAAGAAGCGCCTGGAAAAACTTGCGAAATTTGAGGCAAAGAAAAAGAAAAAAGAGGAAGAAGATGCCCAAAAAGCAAGCAAAGGCGAATCAGAGGTAATACCCAAGTGCTATTAAGATTCGGATTATATTTATTTTAAAATTCAGAGCTACAGATAAGCAGCGTATTTACCCAATTATTTTGATCCATTTAAATTTTTGGCAGTGGCTAGACGTCCGGAACCGGACAGCTAGCCCACCCTCACAGTGTAGGCTTGTCGTCCGGTTCCAGCGTTTTTTTTCCTTCTTTGAATGGTACCGGGGAACGGACCCGTTCCCAATTGGAGGCGGACCCTTCCCAATTTGGCGACCGGACCCTTCCCAATCAAAAGAAATCAAATATCGCACCCGTTCCCAATCAAAATAAACATATGTCCCAATTGTCAAATTACTTTTTCCCTTTAAATCATAGCAAACCATCCATATTTCAACTTATCTTTTGCTACAATGAATGTCTCGTCAAGGAAATATACAGAAGTTTATAATTCCGTGGTCTCGTGAAAATGTAAACAAAGTTACGCAACTCCATTGACATTTTTGGGAGTATGTATAAAACAATACCAGTGATTACTGCCGAATTTCGGAAACGGTCCGGGGGAAGATTTATACATGCCCCTTCATCGAGACTGGTTTATGTTGCGTGATCGCAAAATCCGCTGAAATTGATAAGAGTTTACAAACCCAGTCTGACTCTGTTTCGTAACCATCATTTATAAAATAGAAAACCTACAATTAAAACAATCATGAGCAATAATTCAAAGTATTACAGAATTGTTTTGAGAAAGACGATAAAGAAGAACTTGAATCTAGATCACTGCCTTAACACTCGCGAGCTTGATTGGCAGTATTCAGAGATTTTGGATTTTACCAAGTCATCAACTCTGTCTCGGCCGCAACAGCGTCTACTGTGAGTAACACACCCAGCGTAGATTTAGTTTTTACACCATGTTTACCATCATAAACAGTTATAACGGTTTAGTAACTTAAATTCCCAATTTCTGCGTTGTCATCATTTCAAAACTCGTTTTTCCCAATTTGACTTGAAAAATTCCCAATCTGAGGGGTACCGGACCCGTTCCCAATTGGGTGAAAAAAAAACGCTGGGTTCCGGACGTCTAGCCTACACTGCGAGGGTGGGCTAGCCGTCCGGAATATATTTTTTTAGCTCACCTGAGCCGAAGGCTCAAGGTGAGAATTACAGACGATTCGTCACCATGCAAATTCGTCACCAAAGCGATATATAGTAATGGCAAAAGACGATTCGTCACCAAAGACTTTGTATAGGGTATTTTCTTACCTGGTATATATACGATCAGGATAATTTTTCTGTTAATTGTATAAGTTCTATTGTTGAAATTGACAGGTATCGATAAGCCCATATGTATATTCTAGAATTTACAATTGTAAATTAATATATAAATTACTATAAGTATAAAAGATGAATCTAGATGCCGAAATTTTTCGAAAAAAAGATAAAACTACAGGGTTATAGATAAGGTTTTGCATTAATTGGGTATTTACTCCCTCTATTTTCTAAGAATTGGGTTTTCTGAATTTCAATTGGGTATCCAAAAAACCGTTACTCCATCAATTTGATATGAATTGCTTTTTTACTCTATTTTTTTTTCCATTTAATACAAAACACAAGCTGATTGTTTGATGTACTGTACCCTCGTTTGCCCACACTGGATAATTTCAGTTTCAATCTCATTTCAACACAAATGCAACAGCTCATGTTTGTGTAGGAAAACTAGGATTCATTAATTTTCAGCCACGGAAACTTTAAAAGCCATTCCAGGATTCCTTTACCGTAACTTTGCTAACTTTAGCACTGGTGACTTACAGATTCGGGACAAAAGATCGTCGATTATGTCGGTAACATTAAACAACCTCTTTTTTTGGCTGTTACATGCATCATTCAAAATTTCATTCACGACACTGTTACAAATTATTTCTGGTTCGTTCGCGGAAGGCTGAACGTAATTGAATAATGTGGGTTTTTTTGTTGCGCTTTTTCCGTCCGCGCGATGCCATTTTGACAGAAGAAATTCTGGCAGACGATGTGACTGGTTTACTAATTAAACGAGCTAACAAAAAGCGGCGCTGCATAAATCCTATAGGCTATTATTTGGAAATAAAAAACCAGTCAAACTGGTGTATCGGTAAAATATTTACCCGGTGTCGTAGTAAACATCCCGTCATTAAACTTGAGAAATGCGACTAATTGCGTACGATACGCGCCTGCTTGAATTCTTTTGCGTAAACCCTTTCAATAATTGATTTTCAGTACGCATGGATTTGAAATTATTTGCTTTTCTACTGTATTTAATTGCGTATTTACGCAAATACGCGCCTTATCTATAACCCTGAAACTATGACCAAGTTTATTTATATCTAAATAGATTAAAGTAATTAGATATAATATACTAGATAAATAACATTCCACATGTGCATGTAAAAATTAATTAGCGACACAGATAATAATAATGGATTGCAGCGGCAAAAACTTATTGTGTAATTAACGTTAATCCCTCCTGCTTAAGGAGGATCATATATGATCACCCTTATTACTGCCAAAGGCAGGCCCATTATGCATGAAAATTGTTGCAGAAAGCTGCTATACGTCAGGGGCGTAGCTAGACCAATTAGGAAGTGTACGCACTCCTATACTAGGGGGGTCCGGGGGCATGCTCCCCCGGAAAATTTTTATTCCTAGATGGTCTCAGGTGCGTTCTGAGGGCGTTTCCCGCATTCAAAACAGGTGATAAAGTAACATAAATCTGTGCAAAAAGTTGAATAAAAAAACAAAACGACATTGACGTCAAAATCATCACGAACGTATATAGATCTAATGTACGTTCCTGAAATCATGGATGTTAATTTTAAACCGACAATCAGTTACATTCAGATCTGCAACAGAACCATTTGCATTTACGATCCGTTTTGATAACTTGATAAAGCAGACCCGTAGGAAGCAAACTGTGATTTGAGTGGACACACGTCGTCGTCAGGGGCATAGATATTTCAATTGGCGAACGCACTTTTACTGGGAATGCGGAAGGTTCCTCCGGAAGAAAATCCTAGATGGGCTTTGGTGAGTTCTAAGGGTTAAGCAGAAAAATACCAACATCATTTTTCAATCTATATTTAAAATTCGACTCCTAGAACATAGTTTTACCCCCTCTGATTGGTTTAAACACTCTTACTCTAGAGGGGTCCGGGGGCATGCTCCCCCGGGAAATTTTTAATCCTAGATGATCTCTGGTGCGTTCTGACGGTGTTTCCCGCATTCACAGACTATGTAAAAATTTGACTCAGAATAACAAATTATTGATTCTAGGATAATGTTTTTTTTCTGATAGCTTGTCTTCCAGCCTTTTATCTCTACCCCCTATCCCCAACGATTTTATTGCATTTTTGGACTTTTAAATTTTTCTTTTTTGAAGACAATGTGTACGCAGTTGCGTTTTTTGCGTACAGGTAGCTACGCGCCTGTACGTGTTCCCTTATTAATGCCATCTTGCCTTAAGCAGCCAACTGTCTAAAACACTAATAATAGGAAGACTTTTCAAAGTAAATATGTGTTTAGGTTCTTGCACTTGAGAAGGGTGGATTGTTAAAAAAAACCTGTCTTAAAACAAATACATGAGTATGTTCGCTGACCCTGGTTTTATTAAACTAATCTAAAATAAAAATGGAAATGCGAGATAAATCCTCTCTATTGTGTCCACAGAAATGAAGGTTTTTTAATCTAGCCACCACCATAAAACGGAAATTGACATGTATTTATTAATTGAGTGTTTTTTAAAATATTCGAATATGTTATTTAAAATGAATGCAAAAATGATCTAATTAATACAGTAAGAAACAGTTGGTCAAACGTAAAAGTTTGTTATATCTACCGCCAAAGGCAGATTACTTTAATTACATGTACATTGTTGTTAATCTGGTGTGAAATGTTGATTGGTAATTACCCGACCTGTTATACCTGTATTGATATTAAACTGTAAAAACAACAAACCAATTAATGTAACTATCATAGGCACACGTACAAAGGAATGTCATGCTCAGTGAACATACACGTGTCAGTCAGTCACGTGCCATCAGGAACGTATATTAGATATAATCTACGTTCCTGGTGCCATTCAGTTTGAAACTGGATACTGATAACAGGTTTTCTTTGATTCAGGCTTCAAATGTCACTGATTAAAGGTACATGTAGTTATATAAATAGTTTAAAAATGATGAGAAAGTAAGACATTAATTAAATACTTAATCCCATTTAATGTTGGACAAAAGTAATGCAGTGGTAAGCTTAATGCAAGACCTTTACTATACGTGTGCCGATCAGTGTAAATTAATTCTGTTTATCTATGGTTTAGGTCCTTGGCGGCATTTACAGAGGATTTTAATTGAGGCATGATTATTATCTGTCTATACCCTTATCACTGCTGCATTTAATTTTGTAAAAAATGCTAACTGTAATTTTATTGCACATCATCATTTATTATAATCTATCTCATTATACTATCAAATAATTCCATACAGAGTGTTCTAGAGATATGGACATATTTATATACATAAAGACCCTTTGCTGTTCTCGTGCCCATCCTCAACATGTAATAGACAAACAGTGTATATAGTTTTAAAATATCACTTATTCATGAGCACAAAACCTTAAAATCTGCACCAATAATTTCTAACACTTGTAAATATTTATGGCGCCGGCACATAATCTTCAATTATGAAGGAGTGTTGTATATATGATGATGACCCACTTTTATTTGGGAAAAGCAGCCATGAAGTAAAGATGGATTTGCCTTCTGCTTTACTTTCATTTTGCTTTAGCCTACGTGACATCTTATATAGTAACTAGGAAGCGGGTGTGAAGATCTTCTATCTTTAATGTAATAAAGGTTTATATGATATGATATGATCGGTCTTGAGTATTTATTTCACCTATGAAGTTCTAAAAAGATAACACAGTTTCGATCCAAATCTTTTCTGGCTCCGATTTATTTCCAAACAACGCTTAAACGTATTGGAATAAAATGTCATCTGTAGTTTCTGGTTGCATTTTATTTCTTCCGCTTGACAAGCATTTTGGAGCCAGACCATATGTGGATCCAAACTATTTGGTAAAATATTACCAAATTGCCCATAGCGTAAATATAGCCATAAATAATTACATTTCCCGTATATCGGGCTCCTAACTGACGAACAAAAAATTGTCTGTATATATCGGGATCCAAACAAAATGTAAGTGTCAATTAGATCTACATAACGTGTATATTAACACTACAAAAAAGGTAATTAAAACACCTCTATGTGTGAACAATTATACTCATTAAATCAGTATATAAAAATTTTGTATTATATTTCCTTTAGTGACGAATTGACTACCCCTTTTGTACTATAATGCTTTGGTGACGAATCTGCATGGTGACGAATTGTCCATCATCCCAAGGTGAGCTGTTGTGATCGCCCGTCGTCCGTCTGTCCGTCCGTTCAAATTTACTTCAAGCGACATCTCCTCTGAAACCGCGAGTTTGAGGGAAAAACTAACATGCTCACGGTGTTCCTTGGATGTTTGTCTACAGAAATTGTTAAAATAAAACTCAAATGTGGACTACTAATTGAAATTTATTAAAAAAAGTGAAAAACTTTATTAAACAAGTTTTTTGTAAAAAACCACTGTTCCCACACCTTAGATATTGCATGAATAGTATCTTCTACTAAATCACTTTCAAAATTGTAAAAAATCAAAACCCTAGGGTAAAATTTGACTCAACCCTTGTCATATCAGTGCAATTTGATGCAGGTCTGACAGTAAAAACTCTCTAATGATCCGTTTTTACACAGACCCATTGTATCTTCCAGGCTAAGAAGCTACCCTTATACTAAATGCAACATTTTTGCAAACAGTTTGGATCCAGGTCAGATGCCACATAATGCTGCATCTAATCTGGATCTAAACTATTTGTCACTCATTTACATATTTTCTTATATTTAGAAAATATAAGTTATTATTTTTTACATATTTCACATACAAACATTTGGAGCAGAAAACAGTTCAGCATGATAATAGCAATTTCTCTGAGAGACCGTCTGTTATTGCATAATTGACCCATAGCTAGCTCTGAACTCAGGTCACTGAGATACATAACAGAAATTATGATGTCTGCTATTTTATGCTCAAGTACAACTTAGTTAGAGGCATATTGCTTTTGGTCTGTCTGTTTGTTTGTTTGTATTTTGTTTGTTTGTTTATCTTTCTGTATATCAGTCCAGGATTAATTCTTGGCCATAAACAGTATGGATCCAGGTCAGATGCCACATAATGCTGCATCTAATCTGGATCCAAACTATTTGCCACTCATTTACATATAGTTTCTTATATTTAGAAAATGTAAATAATGATATTTATTAACCTATTAACCCATACATATTCCTTTTTATGTCTTTAATTTATTCTTCCACAGAAGAAAATAATTTCACTTTATACAGTCAATTGCTTCAAATGACATCTCCTCATATACAGCTGAAAAGATTTCAACCAAACTTTACACGAATGTTCCTTGGGTCAAGTTCTTTCAAAATTGTTCAAAGAATTAAAAACAATGTAGAACTCTGGTTGCCATGGCAACCAAGTGAAAAAATAAGGAAATCTTAAAAAATCTTCTTGTCTGAAATTACAAGGGCCAGATCTTAGACATTTGTCACATAGCATCATCTACAGGTCCTCTATCAAGTTTGTACTAACTATGCCCCTGGGGTCAAAATTGGCCCCGCCGGGGGGGGGTCACAGTTTTACATAGAGTTATATAGTGAAATTTTCAAACGTCTTCTCCTCTGAAACTAATATGGGCAGAGCTTTGATATCTGGCATGGTGACACTTTTAGATGTCCTATACCAATAAGGTTCAAATGGTTCTGGTCGATTGCATATCATCTACAGGTCCTCTATCAAGTTTGTACAAATTATGCCCCTGGGGTCAAAATTAGCCCCACCCTGGGGGTCACAGTTTTCAAACGTCTTCTTTTCTGAAGCTAATATAGCCAGAGCTTTGATATTTGGCATGGTGTTACTTCTAGATGTCCTTTATCTATTTTGTTCAAATGGTTCCAGTCTGTTGCATATGTAGGTCACAGGAGCTAAAAATAGATTTTTTCAATGGAAACTTAAAAAAAGTCTTCTTGTCTAGAACCCTAGTACCATAATCTTAGATATTTGGAACATAGCATCATCTACAGGTCCTCTATCAAGATTGTTCAAATTATGCCCCTCGGGTAAAAAATGACCACGTCCTGGACATAAATCATTATCTCCATTTTGATGTACAGCTATTCTCAGGTGAGCGACATATGCCCCATGGGGCTCTTGTTTAGAGATTATACTGCTTTGTACGTGGGTTAATACCTGGATATTATCGGAAACAACTATAAATCCATTTAACTATCAAAACCATCAATGAGAACGCAAGCAAATCAAATTTGAAGGAATTAATGTCCCTTCTAATAAGTACATTAAGAGCGACGTCCGCCATTTTAATTGATGGTTGACTTAGGTATCTACAGGTCTGTACGCTCCGCAACGCTGACACTTTCGCACCTTGTCGCTAGTAACTGACTTGGTTTATCACACCTTCATCTTATATTTAAGAGCGATCTGGATCTAAACCATATGTATTGTATTTTATATTACATCTAGGCAAATGTAAATCAAATATTCTGTCGAAGTAATGATGCTTAATTACGCAAAGTGTGAGTAGCGAAACATCTGCATATAATTTTATGTACGACCCGTGGAATCCAAAATATATCAACCCATACACAATTTATATTACTTTTCTTTGGAGATAGTCATACCTTATCATTTAGTGGCCACTTAACACAGGTAGGCCAAATAAATGAGATGTTGGGACGGATTTTTTTTATTGTATGTAACGAGATATGATACAGGTGCTTGTACACGAAATAGATCGACACATTATCGCATATACTTTCTTTGTGTTCTGTTGATTTGTTTGTAATTAATACCACTGTTAATACATGAAGAGATTAATTGAATATATTTACAGGGTTAGAAATTAGCTAAAAATTACACTTGCATTTTTTTGCGAGTGACTTTTGAACTTACTCGCAAAATTCAAAAACTACTCGCGAAAGTTAACTTTTAACCCAACACAGACTTGTGTAGAAATCAAATAGACAAATATGATCTACCTACACTTCGTGTATATTTCATACTGTACATTTGTGGTTACAGCTGACAAGGGATGGGATCTTGATTTTCATATCTACGTGTACATAACAAAGGGGTATTTTTCTTACATTTTATTATATTGGGGAGAATGCATGGTGTATGCACATATGCAGACCGTACACGATGCTACTTCATTAGCAGACATTACTCGAAAATTAGGTCAGGTTTAGATATCCAATCCGTAGATACGTTATGAACGGTTTTTTTCACTGGTCATATATTTCAGGGCTGTGGTTAATAAACAGTATGTCACAGTAGAATTGGAAGTATACTTGTACTCGTGCGAGTCTTTTAAATGGTTCGGCTCTAAATGACCTTTTTGTGTCGATGGGCCGTAAAACACCATTCATTCATTCATTCTTTTAAATGGCCTCGTCTTTGAAGAACGGTTTCGGTTGTTTTGAGTCTGTGATAAGAATTGTTTACACATCGGAACTCCGAAGTAGCAAAGTGCGCGTTTTATTAGCCAAGGAGAATTGGGAAAGTCCGTCATTACGTCATTCTTACAGACAAAAAAGAGGTTGAAACTGCCCGAGAAGCTATGATTGCATGGCTTACGAAAAGTATTCGCTTGTCTACTCGTCCATTTCCGCCACTCGAAATGTTACGGAATAACCCGAGCATAGTCTTACAGACGTTATACTGGGTTTAGCTGTCCAAAAAACCGTACTCGCATTTTTTTGCGAGTTCTTGCAAAAATCACTTGCAATTTACAAATTCCACTCGCATTTTGCGAGTATGCGAGCTTGAATTCGAACCCTGTATAATAAACTAAGGGGTTAACTTTCAATTGTAAGTCATAATGATGATTAGGCTAATTATGTTGCCGAAAGTATTTTTAGTACAGATATTAACTAATTAATTATCACGGCCGGTATCGCCGTGTTTCATCACAGGCAGCAAACTGTTAACCCCTCGGAAGCAACAAGGCAAGCATGCATGCAAACAAACCCATAGTAAGCATCGGCATAACGCTGCGTTCTGAAGGGGTAGATCAACGGTTCTATGGAAGTATTTATCAAGAGAAAGTAAAAGTTGACTGTAACGTTTTGCATTGTGTTTTGTTTTCAGAACCTTTGAACTCTTTATTCCACATTCGGTACATTTGTTATAAAGAAGTTTCTCTACCCGCACTTTGCGTAATTCATAACATAACATAATTAATTCCATTTGTATGGACCCAGAGATCACGTAAATATTGGATAAAGGTTCGGAGGAATAAACCAAGTTAGTTGTGAAATGCCCTGATAGCGTCAAGGTGCGAAAGTGTCAGGGTATCGAAAAATATATAGGCAGATATCTAAGTCAGCCATCAATAAAAAATGGCGTGTGCGAACGTCGCTTTTCAGGTATTTATGAAAGGTACACTATTTCCTTCAAATGTGATTTTGGTTGATATATATTGGATTCCACGGGTCGTACATATATGCAGATATTTCGCTACCCGCACTTAAATCAGCATGCCCATTCATGCAAAATCTTGCGTGAATCACGCAAGAATTAAAGCCTGTACCCCATTTTGAGAAAGTGCTCGGGTACATGCACGCAAAACGGGAAATGTATTTAATCTATTAAAAAAGTTTTAAAAAAAGTGAAAGAAAACTGTGAATCTACGTAAATAAAGGTTTTTTTTTAGATAAAAACACGATAAAAAACGGACGTTCGTATGGATATCATGAATCTCGGGCGTATTATTGAAGTGAGAAAATACCCGAAGCATACCAAATGGTGCGGGAAGTAACTGATACAAAGTTGTATAGAGTTATCGCTCTTTCTAGATAACTCTTCCTTAAAAGCGAGTGCGAGTTGTGCGAGTTCCGCACTAGTTGCCCTAGTTGTACAAGCGTACGGTAGTGGTCAATGCTGTGTTAGCTGTGAACGAACACCTGTCCCGTTTTCCAAAATTCGTTGATTTCTGTGAGTAAATGCAATTACTGTTGAAAGTGCATCCTTATAGTTGGTTTTATGTTATGTTTTTATGAAAGGGTATTATATTAGCTAGACAGAAATGCAAACAGGGTGTCGTTTCATCAATTATTATTCGTGATATGACCACTTTTGTCGAGATAGGGTGAGAATATACTAACAATCAGTTGTACCCCTTGTCTCTATATATACCTTTTGACAATTTTTGTTCTCAAAAATCAATCGTGCCGGGTCCCTGTGGCTGGATCCACCAGATCAAAAACATGAGCATTACATCTCAAAGAGGTCAAGGAAGACCAAAACTATCCTGGATGGACATTGTGAAGCGGGATCGTGCATCTCTGGGGATGGACTCTACCCAACCACAGGATCGCCAGAAGTGGAGAGGAAGACTACGCTCCTCGACAGGCAGACAGGCCTCACCCTTGTTAAAGGATTAATCAACTGGCCTGTATAAACAAAACAGGATGATGATGATTAGAGCCGATTATATTTTACGTTTTTTACATTCAATTGATATTTTTTGTAATTCTTAAGATTATTTTGTGTATTTTAATGTTACAAAGTGATTGAAAACGGGTGTAAAATAAAACGGTGCGTTTTCCCTAGCAAAATATCTCCGCTTTCCGAAAGTTATTTCCAATCAAAATGTCGGGCCGAAACCGCTCGTGGAAGCTTCAGCAAAATATAAGAGCCCTGTACGGCATCATTTTGGGATTTTTAAAGGGTTCTGATAGAAATATAAAGAATGATATAACGAAATGCAAGAAATACACTGTTTTGAAAACGAAATAAGGTAAGCATACCGGCTGTCGGTCGAAACTTAGAATGATCAACGCAATCCCCTTGCCTGAACGTACTCATTTAAATTGAAGCGTATTTTAATAAATCCGTGAATACTTTTGGTGTTATTTTATCCAGTTACGATCTTTAGACTCTCTATCTGTGATCATACAATGTCAATTTATTTTGGAAAATTATCTAGTTTGGGTGTTTTTGTTTGACTTTTCAAACAATGTTTACCCAGATGAATTGCCACAGCAAAAATAATTACAGCTATTAAAATAAGTGGTAAACAATAAGTACAAGCAAGCTCAATTAATTTGCAAGTAAAATAACTATTCGGACACTATAAAAAAACATGGTAATAGGCAAAATGCACAAAACTGAGGCATTTTAGTATCAAAATGAAGGTTTTCTTGACATGTACCCATAATTTTCATTGTGTACCCCAAATGTTCATGGGTAAGGGGTACATGTACCCCATATTAGAAAACCTGGTGGGCATGCTGGACTTTGCGTAATTCAGCATCATTACCTTCGACAGAATATTTGATTTACATTTTGCCTACTATAATATGAAATACAATACATATGGTTTAGATCCAGATCTCTCTTAAATATAAGATGATGGTGTAATAAACCAAGTCAGTTATGATAGCGATAAGGTGCGAAAGTGTCAGCGTAGCGGAGCGTACAGGTAGATACCTAAGTCAACCATCATTTAAAATTCCTTCAAATATGATTTGTTTGCGTTCTCATTGATGGTTTTGATAGTTAAATGGATTTATAGTTGTTTCCAGTATATATCCAGGCATTAACCCACGTAAAAAGCAGCATATTCTCTGAAGAAAATCTATTCCGGACGGCTAGCCCACCCTCACAGTGTAGGCTAGACGTCCGGAACCGGTTCCGGACGTCTAGCCACTGCCTTAATTTTTACCCAATTAAAATCAATTCCTTGCGTAATAAAAAAGCAAATCAAACTCTCATTACCCAATTAGTTTTATTCTCGAGCGTATCGCTTTGCAAAGTTCTCGATATTTCGGATCTTAAACTTCTGTCGGCAATAGCCAAATAAATCCAAATGAGATGGGAATTAAAAGTTGTTTCCCAGCGCATACTTTCAGTTTCTGCCTTATTACACTATATTCAACTTGATTAACTGGGAACCTAGTCTCATCAATGAACCCCTGTGACGACAAGTTAACTTTTGACAGGTGTCGTCCTCAGGGTCTCATGGCAATGGGCCAAAAACAGGGAGGAAAATAAGTTTTGCCTCATTCCTTAAACTCTCAGATTGAGTCACATTTACTAGTTAAAATCACACAATTATTGCTATAATCCATTTGGAAAACAATTTCTGACCTCAAATCAAGCTTCAGGTTGCTATTCATCTAATTTTAAACTTTTCAAAATACTCGAGCAGCGGTTGTTTAAAATACGTTGCTAGTACACTGGTTGGAAACGTACAACGGATAATGCTATAAAATGAGCCGTATTTCGACCCAAATACGAAAGAAACGAAAGACAAAACGAAAGAAACGTTTCCCTTCAGTGAAGTACGCGCTGTACACAGAGATGATATACACGCGATTAAATATCTGGATTAAAAGTCAAATTAAGTGTTTTAAAGATTTTTTTTATACCAGTTTGGTGTATTTTTGCATCCTGAATCTATTGGTAGTCTTACTTTTAAAAATAATGACTTTTTGAGAAATTTGATGCCCAACAATATCCGTCGGGCGATAGTTAACTAATGAAGTGAGATTTTCCTAACAGTAAAACGTATATTGCCGGTGTACTGTGAGGATATGGCAAAGACGAGAAATAGCTCCATATCATCTAACTGTACACATGTGGACTACTGGGAACCATACTCACGAAACTATAGACTGGTCATACAACAGTTGAATTTTACACCGGAAAAGTGCGTATAGTAAAGGGATACAGGGTTCACGCCGTAATCATATCTAATTATGTATTAAAATCGACAGGGACGAAAAAAATTGATGGTCATTGCGTCCCTGGGACGCAAGCAAAAAACTACAATTGTTACGCTCAGTCCTTGATATTCAAGCACGTTCATCTCGAGGTTTTAAACTGTATGCTTACGGTTCGAAACTTCATAAAATGCGGTTATGTTTTTAGCTCACCTGAGCCGAAGGCTCAGGATGACCTATTGTGATACCATTCCGTCCGTCGTCCGGTGTCTGGCGTACGTCGTACATTGTACGTTCACATTTTCAAACAACATCTCCTCAGAAACCACTGATCCAATTTCAACCAAACTTTGTCAGAAGCATCAGTGGCAAGGGGGAACGAATTATTGTTCAAAGTTTTTGGCTAGAGTTATTCCCCTTGCTGTGGGACCAGATTTTCTAACATGACCGTATAGAAACCCAAAGGCCCAGACCTTTGATATTTGGTTTTTATCATTACCTAATGATCTTCTAGCAAGATTGTTCAAATTTTGACCCTGGGGCCAAAAATGGCCCCGCCTTAGGGCTTATCAGTTTTTCTTAGGAAAACCTTTAAAAATCTTCTTCTCTGAAACTGTATGGCTTAGATCATTAATATTTGACATGTAGCATTGTTTTATGGTCCTCTACCAACATTGTTCAAATTATGACCCCCGGGTCAAAATTTGCCCCGCCCCGGGGCTTATCAGTTTTACATAGACTTATATAGGAAAACCTTAAAAATTCTTCTTCTCTGAAACTGTAAGGCCCAGATCATTAATATTTGACATGTAGCTTTGCCTCATAGTTCTCTTCCAAGATTGTTCAAATTATGAACCCCCCCCCCCCCCCCGGAGCAAACTGGCCCCGCCCTCAGGCTTATCAGTTTTTCATAGAAAAACCTTTAAAAATCTTCTTCTCTGAAACCATTAGGCCCAGATCATTAATATTTTACATGTAGCTTTGCCTCATGGTATTCTACCAAGATTGTTCAAATTATGACTCTCGGGCCAAAAATGGCCCCGCCCCTGGGCTTATCAGTTTTACATTAAATTATATAGGAAAACCTTAAAAAATCTTCTTCTCTGAAACTGTAAGGCCCAGATCATTAATATTTGACATGTAGCTTTGCCTCATGGTCCTCTACCAAGATTGTTCAAATTATGACCACCGGACCAAAAATGGCCCAGCCCTCGGGTTTTTAGCTCACCTGAGCCGAAGGCTCAGGATGACCTATTGTGATACCATTCCGTCCGTCGTCCGGTGTCTGGCGTACGTCGTACATTGTACGTTCACATTTTCAAACAACATCTCCTCAGAAACCACTGATCCAATTTCAACCAAACTTTGTCAGAAGCATCAGTGGCAAGGGGGAACGAATTATTGTTCAAAGTTTTTGGCTAGAGTTATTCCCCTTGCTGTGGGACCAGATTTTCTAACATGACCGTATAGAAACCCAAAGGCCCAGACCTTTGATATTTGGTTTTTATCATTACCTAATGATCTTCTAGCAAGATTGTTCAAATTTTGACCCTGGGGCCAAAAATGGCCCCGCCTTAGGGCTTATCAGTTTTTCTTAGGAAAACCTTTAAAAATCTTCTTCTCTGAAACTGTATGGCTTAGATCATTAATATTTGACATGTAGCATTGTTTTATGGTCCTCTACCAACATTGTTCAAATTATGACCCCCGGGTCAAAATTTGCCCCGCCCCGGGGCTTATCAGTTTTACATAGACTTATATAGGAAAACCTTAAAAATTCTTCTTCTCTGAAACTGTAAGGCCCAGATCATTAATATTTGACATGTAGCTTTGCCTCATAGTTCTCTTCCAAGATTGTTCAAATTATGAACCCCCCCCCCCCCCCCCCCCCGGAGCAAACTGGCCCCGCCCTCAGGCTTATCAGTTTTTCATAGAAAAACCTTTAAAAATCTTCTTCTCTGAAACCATTAGGCCCAGATCATTAATATTTTACATGTAGCTTTGCCTCATGGTATTCTACCAAGATTGTTCAAATTATGACTCTCGGGCCAAAAATGGCCCCGCCCCTGGGCTTATCAGTTTTACATTGAATTATATAGGAAAACCTTAAAAAATCTTCTTCTCTGAAACTGTAAGGCCCAGATCATTAATATTTGACCTGTAGCTTTGCCTCATGGTCCTCTACCAAGATTGTTCAAATTATGACCCCCGGACCAAAAATGGCCCAGCCCTTGGGTTTATCAGTTTTTCATAGAAAAACCTTTAAAAACCTTCTTCTCTGAAACCATTAAGCCCAGATAATTAATATTTTACATCTAGCTTTGCCTTATGGTCCTCTACCAAGATTGTTCAAATTATGACACATCGATCATAACTTTATTAAAATGTTGTTTTGCCCTGCAATTACCTCAGGTGAGCGAAATGTGACCCTCTGGGTCTCTTGTTATCATTTACCTTATGACACTAGCTTGAACCCTGCGCTCGTGTAGTGGTAAATCTATTGGGATTTCGGGCCGGGGTAAAGCTGTAGTTTGACAGTGAAAATGGCGAAGGTCCGAAAAAGAAATGAACATTTCAAGAGCCCTGGCTTAACGACAATGAGTTAAGGTTGTTAAAAGAATAAAATGAACAAATGCAGCACTTGCATTCCATAAATTAAATTAAATCATCTTCCGAGTCGGCTGCATAGACTACCAACGTAGCTCGCTGGTGAGACAACTTTGTTCGCCGACAGTCAACTTTGAGTCTAAAAGTTTTTAATCAAGTCGCGTAACATGATAGATCTAGTATGTTGTTATGCCCCCACACCACCGGTGGTGGGGGGCTATATAGGAATCACGTTGTCCGTCCGTCCTTCCGCCCGTGGGTCCGTCACGTTTTTCCGGGACATTTGCATTTTTCTTGAAAACTGTTTATTATACCATCTTCAAACTTGGTATACATTATCAATGTTATTTGGGGACACTCATTGACAGGTTTCATAACTCTTGCACCAAATTTGACAGAATTATGCCCCTTTTTAAATTGATTTTTTTGTCTCTTAATTGATAATTTTTTCTTGCAACATGCCATTTTCTTGAAAACTATTCATGGTATTGTCTTCAAACTTAGTACACATTATAAGAGTTGTATTGTGAGACTTTTCATCAAGTTTGACAACTCTTGCACAAAATTTGACAGAATTATGCGCCTTTATAACATGAAATTTTGTTCCTTAATATGCATTTATTCTTTTGACATGTCATTTTCTTGAAAACTATTTATGACATTGTCTTCAAACTTGGTAAACATTATAAAAGTGATGTTTGTAGACTCTACTTGAAGTTACATAACTCTTGCCAACAAATGACAGAATTATGCCCCTTTTTAACTTTAAATTTTTTTCTATTTTGTTGGAACATGCCGTTTTCTTGAAAACTATTCATGATATTGTCTTCAAACGTGGTACACATTATATGTGTTGTATTGTGAGACTTTTCTTCAAGTATGTCAACTCTTGCATAAAATTTGACATAATTGTGCCCCTTTTCAACTGGAATTTAGTTCCTTAGTATGCATGTAATATTCTTTCTACATGTCATTGTGGTGTTTGTGACAGGTCAGTTGGAGTGGGGGTATTTATCACCTTTAGTGATAGCAGTTCTAGTTTAAATTAATAATTTTATCAATATTGTCAAATTGACAATATGAACAGTTATCAAGTTCTACAGAAAATGGTTTGCTGGAATTAGAATACAAACACTAGTACTTAATACTTTTCATTCTCACTCATCAATACAAACAGGTTCCTCACCGAAACAGGGCCACCACGATACATTAAGATGTATGTCACTTACTCTTTGGCTATAATCACCTTGAAATTAAATAATTCGTGTAGATCGATGTTTCGGGGTTCCATTGTTTATTTCAAAGTGCATGATTCTAATACATTAAGTACATATTTATACAGTCAAGCAGATCTATAGTAGATAGTAGTAGTATTAGATCTATACATTTAGAAATGATATAATTCAATATCAGTAAGAAAATTAAATGGGACTCGGTAAAATTGATTTGGGACCCCACTTTTTGAATGGTACTGAGTCCCTGGGACTCGGTGCAATTTAAGGCTAGCGCGAACCCTGGGATAATTGACACTGTAAACCAGTCTGAGATAAAATCATAAACTTCCGTTCTGCACTGTGCAGACTGAAAACACCTGTTTACTGTTGTGCAAAAGCAGAACTATCTGGCTGATTAACAGAACCAGTTTTAAAAAGCTGTGGTAAATAATATATTAGATGATTTGATCAAGGTCTTTAACCATTGTTTTTGCTATACTGAATGATCTTGTGACTGAGTTATGCCAGTCTCTGGACTGTTCGAAAACTAAAGTAAAACATTCCGTAGATTGATTGACATTAGAAACAAAACATGACTGGGAAAAACATTTCCGTGGCCTGTCATAATAGAAGACAGTAACCGTTAGACGAAACTACGATGTACTAGATCAATGAAAAAAGTGTAAACTGACAAGTGTCTGAGCGGAAGAGGGAACATCGAGTAGTCAGATATCTACTTTTTGAGCATATAATTATAACTAGAGCACCAAAGCAGAGACCCAGTGTTCAATCTAGAGCGCGCCATTGCGTAATTGTCCCTCATTTTGGGTCCTTTGACGCATTTTTTACAAGCCCAGGGTCAATGTGACGTAATTTGACAAATTTTCGGATCCTACGATAATTTCGGCAAACGTATGTAATCTGCAACTAAATAGTTGTTTCCAAGCTAAGGATTGGACATAACAGCTCAGAGTTATGAAAAACAAATCAGTATGTATTCTGGAGTTCCCTCGAACACGCCGGAAATATAAGCGTCGACTGGTACCAGAAATCAGATATTTATACTTATTAAGTGTTATATAGGACAGAGCAACGTAGGGCGCCCTAGAAGATGTATATCGATCAGCTGAGTAAGGATGCGGACTGCCCAGCAGAACATCTACCAACACTGATGGAAAACAGAGACGAGTGGAGTAGTTTGGTCATGCGATTCCGTGCAAGCAGCGCGCCCCATAGATAGAGATAGAGAAGTGTTATCTAATTTACTGTAAACCTGCCAAAGCAGGTACCCCCCATAGACTGTGAATCAAATTAGTATATCGAACACACTTTGGCGATACATATATAATGTAAACCCGTCAGCCATTTTGTTTGCGTCATTAGATTCTAATCCGAAAGTTGTCTGCAATGATAGAATTAAGCAGCGTTCGGACCTTTTCACGCCGAATTCGGCCAATTAAAAGCAAAACAAACACTTCTCATGATCCCCTTGAGGTAACATCGATCCCAAGTTCGAGTGAAAATGCAGAAAAGCCTGAAAAATCCGTTACTTAAGGTACAGTTGAACGGAAATTTCTCGTCTCTTGGTTGACCAATGAGCGAAACAAAGCTTGGCTTAACTACAGTCGAGTAACCTATAAAAAGTCGAACAGTATGAAATATTCGTCCTACATACGCACTGGGAAGTCTGACCCCCTTTACAACTGGTTGTACCAATTTTAAAACGTCATCATTTGATGCCATAATGAGCGAGTGTGGAGCACAGTCCATGATTAGTAGCTTGGAAGACGTTCATGAGCAGATAAATATTAAACAAAAGTTTCAGTCCACATACAGTCAAAAGAACAATGCATTTAGTTTATGATATGATGATATGAGGAGTGTGTCATGTCTCTGCAAGTTTGTTACCTTGCTAAGTATAAGTAATCTATCTAATTTTGACAAGTCTTTTTTGATGACCCCCATATTTCATAAATGTCCCCCTACTTTTAGAACCATTGGTCAAATTGTCCCCCAGTGCTGCCAAGCTGGTTTGAACACTGGAGTCCCTGTTAATATAAATCATTGACAAAACACAAAAATGCTTGTAAACATGAACAGAATTCAATGTTAAATTGTTTTAATGCTAGGTTTGATATGCAAAGGTTTTAGATGAAGTAAGACCTTTGAAAATCAATTTTTTTTCATATTACCCAAATTGCCAATTATATTTCTTCGGTACCCAATTGTATGCCAAGTCCAGGGGTAATTACCCAATTAACGCAAATGCTTATCTGTAGCTCTGCGGATATAAATTTTGATTTGTTGTATTACAGTTGGGATAACCATGATCATAGAGTCAGTGTGGTCATACTCAGAGCTGAAGCGTACCATGGTCAATGCTTCAAAAGCAGACCATTTGTGGCCAAATTGTACCACATAGGGCTTTTTAGCTCACCTGAGCACAAAGTGCTCAAGGTGAGCTATTGTGATCGGTCGTCGTACGTCGGTGTCCGTGTCCGTGTCATCCGTTCTAAATTTGTTTCAAACAATCTCTTCTCTGAAACCAATGGCCCAATTTTAACCAAACTTGGTCAAATACATACTGTAGTTGTGAGCTTTAAAAATTGTTCAAAAAAAGTGGGTGGGGCAATCGGTCATGTTGCAATGGCAACCATGCACAATATCTTAAAAAATCTTCTTCTCAAGAACGACTGGTCCAATTTCAATTTGGTTTTCGCCAAAATGTTTCTCAATTAATATACTTTCAAAATTGTTCAAAGAATTTTGATCCGTCAAAAAACATGGCCGCCAGAGGGCGTGGACAATTTCCGTACTTACATCATCAGTTTTACATAGACTTATATAGGAAAACCTTTAAAAATCTTCTTCTCTGAAACCGTAAGGCCCAGACCTTTTATATTTGGCATCTAGCTTTGCCTTATGGTCCTCTACCAAAATTGTTCAAATCATGACCCCTGTGTAAAAAATGGACCCGCCCGGGGCTTATCAATTTTACATAGACTTATATAGGAAAACCTTTAAAAATCTTCTTCTCTGAAACCATAAGCCCCAGACCTTTGATATTTGGCATCTAGCTTTGCCTTACTGTCCTCTACCAAAATTAATCAAATCATGACCCCGTATCAAAAATGGACCCATCCCGGATTCCCGGTGCATATCAGTTTTACATAGACTTATATAGGAAAACCTTTAAAAATCTTCTTCTCTGAAACCGTAAGGCCTAGACCTTTTATATTTGGCATCTAGCTTTGCCTTATGGTCCTCTACCAAAATTGTTCAAATCATGACCCCTGTGTCAAAAATGGACCTGCCCCGGGGCTTAACAATTTTACATGGACTTATATAGGAAAACCTTTAAAAATATTCTTCCCTGAAACCATAAGCCCCAGATCTTATATATTGGGCATCTAGCTTTGCCTTACTGTCCTCTACCAAAATTGTTCAAATCATGACCCCCATGTCAAAAATGAACCCGCCCCGGGGCATATCAGTTTTACATATCTAGACTTATATAGGAAAATCTTTAAAAATCTTCTTCTCTGAAACCGTAAGGCCCAGACCTTTTATATTTGGCATCTAGCTTTGCCTTATGGTCCTCTACCGAAATTGTTCAAATCATGACCCCTGTGTCAAAAATGGACCTGCCCCGGGGCTTATCAATTTTACATGGACTTATATAGGAAAACCTTTAAAAATATTCTTCTCTGAAACCATTAAAGGCCAAGACCTTTTATATTTGGCATCTAGCTTTGCCTTACTGTCCTCTACCAAAATTGTTCAAATCTTGACCCCGTGTCAAAAATGGACCCGCCCCTGGGCATATCAGTTTTACATAGACTTATATAGGAAAACCTTTAAAAATCTTCTTCTCTGAAACCGTAAGGCCCAGACCTTTTATATTTGGCATCTAGCTTTGCCAAGGTGAGCTTTTAGGATCGCTGGATGTCCGTCGTCCCTCGTCTGTCCATCCGTCCGTCCACAATTGTTCGTTAACACTCTACCAGGTTCAAATCTCATTGGATCTTGATGAAACTTGGTCACAATGTTTGCCTCAATGAAATCTAGGTCAAGTTCGAATGTGGGTCATGTCCGGTTAAAAACTAGGTTACTAGGTCAAATTATCGAAAAACCTTGTTAACACTCTAGAGGCTACAAATTTCATTGGATCTTCATGAAACTTCGGCCAAGTTCGAATGTGGGTCATGTCCGGTCAAAAACTAGGTCACTAGGTCAAATCTTCGAAAAACCTTGTTAACACTTTAGAGACTACAAATTTCATTGGATCTTCATGAAACTTCATCAAAATGTTTGCCTCAATGAAATCTAGGTCAAGTTCGAATGTGGGTCATGTCCGGTCAAAAACTAGGTCACTAGGTCAAATTATCGAAAAACCTTGTTAACACTCTAGAGGCTACAAATTTCATTTGATCTTCATGAAACTTCAATCAATATGATTGCCTCAATGAAATCTAGGCCAAGTTCGAATGTGGGTCATGTCCGGTCAAAAACTAGGTCCCTAGGTCAAATCTTCGAAAAACCTTGTTAACACTCTAGAGGCTACACATTTCATTGGATCTTCATGAAACTTCATCAAAATGTTTGCCTCAATGAAATCTAGGCCAAGTTCGAATGTGGGTCATGTCTGGTCAAAAACTAGGTCACTAGGTCAAATTATCGAAAACCTTGTTAACACTCTAGAGGCTACAAATTTCCTTTGATCTTCATGAAACTTCATCAATATGATTGCCTAAATGAAATCTAGGCCAAGTTCGAATGTGGGTCATGTCGGGTCAAAAACTAGGTCACTAGGTCAAATCATCGAAAAACCTTGCTAACACTCTATAGAGACTACAAAATTCATTGAATCTTCATGAAACTTGAACAAAATGTTTGTCTCATTGAAATCGAGGTCAAGTTAGAATTGGGGGTGGGGGGGGGGGGGGGGGGGTGGGGCTTATCAGTTTTACATAGACTTATAATGGAATTTTTAAAAAAACAATTGCTTCTCTGAAACCATTGTCAGAATTCAATAATATTTTGAATGAATATTGTTTAAGTGACCCTTTATTAGCACTATTTATATTATTACCATATTTTTCCCTTTTGCTCAAATAGTAATAATGACAAACAGATTTCAAATTACTTCTTCATGCAACAGTCCACATACATGCAATGACAAACTTCATTTTGCATTGAGTATAGGAAAACCTTAAAAACTCTTCTTCTCTGAAACTGTATGGCCTAGACATTTTATATTTGGCATGTAGCTTTGCCTTATCTCCCTTTATACAATATTTTTCAAATTTTGGAGTGAAATAAAAGGTTTTGTGAAAGATCTTCAATATTGTAAAAAAATTTGTTCATTTATCCTACGTTACATCTTTACTTACACTCTTCCACAGCCACCAACTTGTATTCAGCAGGCAAATGGATACTTCCCCAAAACTATGTGATCAATTCCATTTCTGCCTGACTGCCACCCTTTGACAATTCCTTTTTGGTGGGCAAAGATAATGTTTACTTGTTAGTATATTACTAAGTACCCTGTTTCTTCATTGACATATGAAATACAAATTTCTTGTCTTTTCATTTTCAACTGACATAATTAATTACTGCTATTATTCTCAGGTGAACGATATAGGGCCATCATGGCCCTCTTGTTTACCTTCTATAATAAGGCCAAAATTCGATGATTCCCAATTGCAGAAAGCCTCTCTTTCCCTCAATTTTGGTGGAAGAATTTTCCCAAAAAATAAATCACCTTCAAATATAAATACACCTAGTCCGGTAAAAAATTGAATTTAATTGAATGCCTTAACTGTACAAATGTCTACTCAGTCTCAAAGAATCAGTGAAGCATCTCATGTGAGGCCCTTCCCTTATTTTTGATGGTCAAATTGGTTTTAGTTAAAACTTGAATTCAAGTATGTCAGGGCCTCTCTAGACAACATGAGATGGCTATCCCATAGTTTCATGCTTTAACAGTTACTTTCAAGCCTAGTGAGAACAATTGGGGGGGGGGGGGGGGTCATTGAATGGACTGGGGTAATGTCTTTGAGTGGTCACTTGTCTTCAAGACTAGAAACAGACTAAGGGCCAGTAATTAATATAAGGGGTAAGGGTTCATTTACTGAAAGGGCATATTTGGCACTCTGGTTAAAGACCGAATCATTAGGAGTTGCCTTACTAGCTTCATATTAAATGTGTAAGATGGAGTATGTTTAATATATATTATGATTTGTTATTTCAGACAAAGAAGAAACCAGAAAAAAAGAAGACCATAACTACATATGACATACCAACAAAACCCGGTGATAAAAAAGGTACATATACTTTCAAGAATGTGGTAAACATGAAGCTTGAATTAGTTTTGTTTGAACAATATTTTATTCATAATAATGAAATGGATTGGTCACTGGTCACCTGTTTTCAAAACTAGAAACAGGCTATGGAGTAATGGGTTAAACACCTGGTAATTAACACAGTTTAATGGTCATAATAGATAGTGTTATTTTAGCTCACCTCCAAGGTGAGCTTTTAGGATCGCTGAATGTCCATCCGTTCATTTGTTCGTTAACACTCTAGCGCCTACAAATTTCATCCCATCTTCATGACAACGTTTGTTTTGATGAAATCTAGGTCAGAATATTTGCCTCATTGATATCTAGGTCAAGTTTGAATGTGGGTCATGTCCGGTCAAAAACTAGGTCAAATCATAGAAAAACCTCGTTAACACTCTAAAGGCTACAAATCTCAATGGATCTTAATGAAACTTAATCAGAATGTTCGCCTCATTGATATCTAGGTCAAGTTCGAATGTGGGTCATGTCCGGTCAAAAACTAGGTCACTAGGTCAAATCATAGAAAAACCTTGTTAACACTCTAGAGGCTACATATCTCAATGGATCTTTATGAAACTTGGTCAGAATGTTTGCCTCATTGATATCTAGGTCAAGTTCGAATGTGGGTCATGTCCGGTCAAAAACTAGGTCACTAGGTCAAATCATAGAAAAACCTTGTTAACACTCTAGAGGTTACAAATCTCAATGGATCTTTATGAAACTTGATCAAAATGTTTGTCTTGATGAAATCTAGGTCAAGTTCGAATGTGGGTCATGTCTAGTTTAAAACTAGGTCACTAGGTCAAATCTTAGAAAAGCTTTGTTAACACTCTAGAGGTTACAAATCTTATTGGATTTTAATGTAACTTAGTTAGAATATTTGCCCAATTGATATCTAGGTCAAGTTCGAATATGGGTCATGTCGGGTCAAAAACTAGGTCACTAGGCCAAATCAAAGAAAAACAGTGTTAACCCTCTAGAAGCTACAAATCTCGTTAGATCTGAATGAAATATTTTCAGAATGTTTGCCTACATCAAATCTAGGTCAAAATCAAATGTGAATTGTGTCTGATCAAAAACTAGGTCACTAGGTCAAATTATAGAAAAATCTTGTTAACACTCTAAAAGTTGATTGTGGGTCATGTCCAGTCATACTCTAGGTCACTATAGGTTAATTTTACATGGTGAACCAGGTGAGTGATTTAGGGCCATGGTGGCCCTTGTTTTACTTTACCTGTATGCTTCTCTATAAGTATGTGTGATATTTCAGATACGGCCTGCCCAATGCCAGATGCCTACAGTCCAGCCTATGTGGAAGCTGCCTGGTATGACTGGTGGGTAGAGCAGGGATTTTTCAAACCAGAATATTATGTGAGTAGAGAACAATGTCTCCAGAAAAAACAACATTTGGTATCGTACATTGAATTCTAACCAAATTTGATAAATCTAAAGGTTTCTGCATTGTTGTAACAGTACATTAACCCATTATCCCATAGATACGCCTTTTTAGCTCACCTGGCACGAAGTGTCAAGGTGAGCTATTAGGATCGCTGGATGTCCGTCGTCTGTCGTCCGTCTTCCGTTCACAATTGTTTGTTAACACTCTAGTGGCTACAAGTTTCATTGGATCTTCATGAAACTTGACGACAATGTTTGTCTTGATGAAATCTAGGTCAAGGTTGAATATGGGTCATGTCCGGTCAAAAACTAGGTCACTAGGTCAAATCATAGAAAAACCTTGTTAACACTCTAGAGACTACAAATTTAATAAGATCTTCATGAAAATTGGTCAAAATGTTTGTTATAATGAAATCTAGGTCAAGTTTGAATGTGGGTCAAGTCCGGTCAAAAACTAGGTCACTAGGTCAAATCATAGAAAATCCTTGTTAACACTCTAGAGGCTACAAATATCATTTGATCTTCATGAAACTTGGTCAAAATGTTTGCCTCATTTATATCTAGGTCAAGTTCGAATGTGGGTTAAGTCTGGTCAAAAACTAGGTCACTAGGTCAAATCATAGAAAACCCTTGTTAACACTCTAGAGGCTACAAATATCATTTGATCTTCATGAAACTTGGTCAAAATGTTTGCCTCATTGATATCTAGGTCAAGTTCGAATGTGGGTTAAGTCTGGTCAAAAACTAGGTCACTAGGTCAAATCATAGAAAAACCTTTTTAACACTTTAGAGGCTACAAATCTCATTAGATCTTCCTGAAGCTTGATCACATTGTTTTACTTATATATATCTAGGTCAAGTATGAATGTGGGTAATGTCTGGTCAAAAACTAGGTCACTAGGTCAAATCATAGAAAAAACATTATTTACACTCTAGAAGCTACATTTCTCATTTGATCTTGATGAAACTTGGTCAAAATGTTTGCCTTATTGAAATCTTGGCCACAGTTGCATACTGGTCATGTTGGATCAAAATCTAGGTCACTATAGGTAAAGTTTTACATGGTGTACCAGGTGAGCGATATAGGGCCATAATGGCCCTTGTTAATTTACGCCTTTAATTTATCTCCACTGAATAAAATAATTCCAATTAATACAGTTTTGAATATGTCCCATATGAAATATTTTCTAGATCCTAGAAGACTAGCTTAAAGTAGGCTGAAAGTAAAGCAGAATGCACATTGAGGCGCATTCTGCTTTACTAAGGTACATTCTGCTTTACTTTCAGCCTGTTTTAAGCTATCATTTTCCTAGGATATAGAAAATATTTCTTATGGTACATATTTATAACTGCATAAAATTGAATTATTTTCTTCAATTGAGGAATTAATTAAATGTGTAAAATCATGTATCTATGGGGTAAAGGGTTATATAATTGTTGAAAAGTTTGTAAACTCACCAGTTTAAAATAAACTAAATATGACACACAATTCTGTGTTCACACTTACATAGGCACATTCTGCTTTACTTTAAGCCTGCTTTAAGCTACCCTCTGCTAGAATACAGAAAATAGTTCTTATCATACATATTCATAATTGTATAAATAGGAAATATATTCCTCTGTGGAGAAATAAATTAAAGGCGTAAAAAGCTTAAAAAAGGTGTAATTATGGGGTAATGGGTTATGACCACTCAAAAGACTAGAGATGTGTCGGTGCGACACGGTTGGATGCCTCAGCAGGCATTAAAGTATAATGTAGATCTGAACTCATGGTAGCATAACTCATGAATTATTATTTTCTTTCAATCTGCTTTAAGTGGTCACCTACATGTAATTCTTCAAATCTAGAAACATGCTATGGGGTTAACCCTATACTCCATAGCCTTGTTCTAGTGTTGAAGATAAGTGACTTCTTTACTGATGGGTTGCTTAACACTAGTTTGAGTTTTGTAAAATTTGGTGATAGCATCAAATTAAGTTCAATTTTACACAAAATGTAGGGAATCAAGACTGTTGCTGTAAAGAGGTGTAAATATAGCCCTATACTCCATAGCCTGTTTCTAATATTGAAGATTGGTGACTACTTAAAGCAGATTGAAAGTAAAGCAGAATGCATAGCATGACTGAATAAAGTAGAACCACTATTTCCTTCAGTAGAGGAATAAATTAAATGGGTATCTATGGAGTAAAGGGTTAAAGGGTTCATGAATGCCCACTTTGTTGTAGGACAAAGACATGGACACAGAGAAGAGAGGCACGTTTATGATGGTTATACCACCTCCCAATGTTACTGGCTCACTCCATCTTGGACATGCACTGACTAATGCTGTTGAAGACTGCTTGGCACGATGGTAGGTTATATCACTGTTGTTAAAGAAATATATTTAAAATATATAGTTACCCAGATGGAAGGGAGTAAATTTCTTCCTTATGGCTGCACTAAACTCTATGGTGCAACTACTCATTAGAACTGTTTCTACAAGAAGATTATGCAAACAGAAAGTTAACTGAGTAGACCCAGATCAGAGGTCTGCACTGTTTGTCAAATTACTGTACAAACAACCCTAAATAATAAAAAATAGGCTTTTCTAATTGAGGAACTGGTATTGTCCATATGAGATTCAGGGATCAGTAAGTTAGGTAAGAGATGCAAGGAAAAAGAGTTAAGGACTGTATCTTCCTATAATCCATCTCAATTGCAGGCATCGTATGAATGGCAAGATAACGCTGTGGAATCCTGGCTGTGATCACGCTGGCATAGCTACACAGGTTGTTGTAGAGAAGAAACTCTGGAAGGAACAGAAACTGACCAGACATGACCTTGGCAGAGAAAAGTTTGTAGAGCAAGTTTGGAACTGGAAAAATGAGTAAGTCATATGTGCCTCTTCAGTCAGCAATAAGTTAAATTTGTACAGATACAAGAAACGTTTGCAGGGCTCCAGATAACAGTAGTTTTTCAAAACTAAAATCTTTATTTCTGCATTAAACCCTATGGTGTTACTACTCATTAGAATCGTCTCTTCGAGACGATTCTAACGAGTAGTAACACCATAGGATTTACTGCAGAAATGAGTGAGAAAATGTTGGATTTGTTGAAATAACTACGTCTTATCTGGAGCCCTGCGTTTGACAATAGTATAGGCTTTGGTCAGAGGGATCTTTGGTCAGAGGGATTGTGCAAGGTTGGTGTATAGCCCATTACTCCATAGCCTATTTCTTGTTTAGAATACAGGTTACCTGTCATCAAAATAAGAAGCAGGCTTTGAGGTAGTAGGTTAACCAATTACCCCATAGCATGTTTCTCATTTTGAAGACAGGAGTCCACTTAAAGCAGGTTGAAAGTAAAGCAGAATGCCCCTTTAAGTGCATTCTACTTTCCTTCCAGTATGCTTTAAGCTACCATTTGCTAGAATACAGAAAATATTTCTTTGAGAACATATAATTCATAAGTTCTGTATAAAGTTTGAACTATTTTCTTCAGTGGAGGAATAAATGAAAAGCGTAAAAAGGCTTATTTATTGGTTAAAGATCAACATGTTTACTGTACATGTACAGTACAAGTCTCGCAATGTTTAAAGAATCCGCGGTCCGTCGCAATTTCAGCGACCGCGGACGGGCGTATTTGTTTGTCATGATATTTGAGGTATTCCGCAGTCCATCGCGGATAGTGATGGGTCCGTGATGGTGTCTCACCGGGGTTCTCGCCGCTGGACGTGATCGTTATAACCGCGGATCGTGGTGATATCGTCACGGACCACGGTGCACCACTGCGGATCGCGCTGGTCCTTACCTGGATTGATATTTTGTTTCCTTGGTTAATTTCCACAGCCTATTTGCTCCTTTATTGCGCACAATAAAAGGTGTTCAATATATGAAATAAATCATTCGAAAAAAGTTCATTGTGGCTTATTTCCAACCGAAACCGTTCTGCATTTGACAAGCATCTATTTGTTTGGCGTGTTTGATTTATGTTTACAGAACCTGATTGTGAATTGTCTGGTTCTGTTCGGAAAAATACGATGTGTAATATTCGAGTCTATTTTCTACTTAAGTGTTGCCAAAAATTTATTTCTGATAAAGAAACACGGTACAACCGATTATCCAACAGCAAAAACAGCCTTTATGATGTTTCAACTTTGCATACACGCGTATGCCATTTTGGCTCTATATATAGTAAAGTTCCACTTTTAACCCTTTCATGATCAAATTATTCGGGAGAATTTTACCCCGTCATCGCTTTATTGTCGTCTGCTTCAATGTTGTTTTTTCTGCAATACACATTTCAAAGATATATTTAATGTTGTATGACCTTATAAATGTCGATACGACAGTCAAACTGTGTGGGTCCTAATTGCGTCTGATCAGGCCCCAACTACATGTAGTTACAAACGCGCTTTAAAGCGTCATTGAGAGTGAAAGGGTTATAAGTAAATCGATTTTACGGTTTCAATTTCACATCAGTCTAAATACTAGTATCATAAATCTCCTGAAAACCATTCCCAAAATCTATGAGTCCGCGTTAGTCTTCTATGATTCCTGTATAGATTTAGCCTACATAATTATCTGACTGGCAGAAGAAATAACTTTGAGAGTTTATTATGTCATAGTGGGAATCATTTATAATGGAAGTGAAAGGATTAAAGAATAATTATCATTTATTCTAAACTCAAAATACGTCACTCTAACGCAAACATTCTTTCGTTTTAAACGGATATTTCTTAATTTAAATGCCCACTAGTCTTAAATACAATGTACCAGACGCTTCAAATAAAAGCAATATAAAGACAATACTGAATCTTAAAATGTATTTTTCTAAACACTGCATGTAATCGAATTATACTGTGGAGAAAATGTTATTATTTCCCAATAAACGCGTTTACGCTAAAACAAGTATTTCCGGAGCCAGATTAGAATAGACGCCGGGTTACCCGGCGTCTGATTAGGCTCCAGACTATAACAAAGTTGTCATTACATGTATATGCATTCAAGTGTTTTGCGTTCGCGTTTCGTTTGCGTTTAAACAGGAAAGTATAAACGTTTTCTCCATTGTAAAAATGTAACAGATTTTGGTCATTTACATACTTACTAAAAACTCGGAACATCAAATCCTGTTACCACCCGGACTAGAGAGATTCTTAAGCAGTTTATTGGTGGCGAGTTTTAAAACAACATTTTAAACAGTTTTTATTGAATGGCGTTTTAAAAATGTGGCAACTAAATGCAGGATGGCTTTAAGACAGGTAGCAGCTAATTGCAGATGAGCAGTAATTTAGCAAGCTCTGTTGTACTGTTGCGATCAACCACCTGCCTTAATGACTATTTATGCCTGTTATTGTATCCTTTGTAAGCAAATAGAATAAATATATTTCGGACGAAAAATTGATTTCGCCGGTTACACACATGGGGAACTGAAGGAGCTTCCTGCCTTACTTTTACTTTCATTTTACTGTAAGCAGTAACCTGTCCTAAACACCTAATAATTAACACAGTTTTAGGGGGGGGAGGAAAGGGAAGAGAGAAAGAGAGAAAGAAATAAATGTTTTAGTAGCATATTCATAAAGCCTAATAAATGCAGGTAAATTTGACATACGCTGCAGATAGTGGAGAATACGTTATTTTTCCCCCGTTTAAACGCAATCGCAAGGCACTAAAACGTAGAAAATGTCAAGTAAATTATAGTTCTACATAATTCTAACAATTCCTTTTTAGCTCACCTGGCACGAAGTGCCAAGGTGAGCTTTTAGGATCGCTGAATGTCCGTCGTCCGTCCGTCCACAATTGTTCGTTAACACTCTAGTGCCTACAAATTTCATTTCATTCGTTATACTTACCAATCCATTCAATATACATTAGGATTTATCTCCCTTAGTTTACTCAAAACTCGCTGCAAGCGCTTTATGACCCAGACCTCCTATATATAAGTGATCATCGCGCATGCGTACCTCAGTTTATCTTTCGGCGTTTACATTACAACACTCGCTCATATCTAGACAGTTCGTCGAATGTTATACGAAATTGGTTTTCGTGTAAACGCATTTTAGAAGTTTAATTATTTATTTCAAGTGATTGGATTTTAGTAACGGGTATAGTTATTTAGTATGGCTGAAGCAGAGGTACGGGCCTCTGGCTCTGAAAGGTCAGTATCGGAGGAATCCGGTGATTCCAATATGGCCGCGCCCAGTGTAGACACGAGGTCGAGGAAGAGAAAGACTTCCAAGCAAGACTTGCTGGAGAGCAAGGTGAGCAACATGGAGAAATCTTTTGACGCTAAATTTGACAGACTGTTTTCTTTGCTAGACAGTAACCCCTCACAGAACATTTCCGGTGGGTCTGCCACGCGGAGTTCAGAAAGGCATCATGGCGTCCCGTCTGGGGAGCGCTCGCCAAATACCGCTCACGCGGATGATGATTCAGTATCCCTTCATCCGGGAGACGTGGAGTCACAGCAAATGCGAAATTTTTTGCTGTCAGGGGACTCTGAGGAAGAGTCTGGTGATGGAGATTTTTCCATAACGGTGAATAAGGAGACAAATAGTGAGGCTCTAAAACCGGAAACACAGAACATGCTGGTTCAAATTTTTGGTGACGACAATCAACAGAGTGTTGAGTCAGTGGGGCTCTTGTTAGACAAAATGCAGATAGACACATTGTCAAAAACATGGCGTACTGAAAACCCTGAGAGAGTAAGTGCATACAAGGAGGAATTAAAACAGTCATTTCCAATCCATGACAGCTCCAAAGAGTTTTTGCAAGTTCCAGGATTGGATGATATTTTGGAAACGATGTTAAGCCAGAAATATGGATCCAAAAAAGCATGGGGGAAAACTAAACATCTTTTTTCACAACCTCTGAGGAATATTGAAGCGTTAGCGTTTCAAGGCCAGATGGCCTCCAGGTACGGTATCATTTCTATGTTGTATGTACAACAGGCTCTGGGGACTCTTATGAGCAATCTTCAGAACAAATCTATGGATGCAGGGGAGTTGTCTGAAACGGTGAAAGACTTGTATTCCATGTCAATGAAGTCTCTTGACCAACTTGGTAGGACCGGTGCTTTTCACCATATGATAAGACGTAAAGCAGCCTGCACAGATTCTGGACTGGCAAATTTAGATTTACAGTCAAAAGTACTTTGCTTGCCATTAACTGGAGATGGAGTTTTTGGAAAAGGGTTGCAAGAACAGTTGAAACAGAGGAAAGAAAGAAAGGATCAACTGTCGGAATTGATTCCAGAGCTTGCTTTTAAGAAGCCAAGTACTAACAGTGGTTATAAAAGAAAACAAACTCCTACGGCTACAGTATCTAGTTATTCAAACAGTAGGTATGCTACTCCAAACTGGAATCAACCAAAAGCACCGAGAATGGCGTTACCAAACAGAGGTCGCTCCAGACCTTTTTATCAGTCTAGACAGACAGGATCAGACTACAGGCCAAGGGCACCATTTGGAGAGAAAACGCCTTTTACGGAGGGAATAGCTAGTTCCTTTCGAATTCCAAAGAAAGATTGACTTAAAGGTAGGTACTTTGATGGAACGTCCGGAGATACCTGTTGGGGGACGTCTCAGATTTTTTCTAGAAAAATGGAAACAGATCACAGACGATCAGTGGGTTCTTTCGATTATCAAAGAGGGGTACAAATTGGAATTTCTATCAATTCCACCTTGTACCGGAATCAAACAAACGCATGCTCCTTTAGACCAAGAAGATATTATTCAAAAAGAAATAAATACTTTGTTAGAAAAAGATTGCATAGAGGTTGTCCCGCAGAGGACAGTTCAAAAAGGTTTTTACAGTACATTTTTCCTTGTAAAAAAGAAAAATGGCAAAATGAGACCAGTAATAAATCTGAGACCCCTGAACAGATATCTCCAAACAAAGCATTTCAAAATGGACACTTTGTCAAAGGTAATAAACATGGTGAAACCAAACGATTGGGCAATTGCTTTCGATCTAACAGATGCTTATCTACACTTACCTCTCTTTCCAAAGCATCGTCAATACATGAGGTTCTGCATAAAAGGCATTTGTTATCAATGGAAAGTTCTGTGTTTCGGGCCGAAATCCGCCCCGAGAGTATTCACAAAGATAACAGCAGTAGTAGCAGCTCACTTGAGAGCTCAAAATATCAGACTAGCCACATATTTAGACGACTGGTTTGCCCTAAATCAACTACAACATCTTCTGTTACAAGATCGAAGCAAATGTCTGAATCTGTTGGTTGCACTAGGTTTTATAATAAATCTAGAGAAATCCAGTCTAGTTCCAACACAATCGATTACATACATAGGGGGAATGTTTCTTTTGAATCAAGCTCTGGTTATGCCCACGTTAGAGAGGATGCAAAAGTTACAAGCAGGAATAGAGAAATTAATCAAGGGTCAAAATACAGCCAGAGATTTTCTTCATGTACTGGGGTTAATGGCATCTTGCATCGAGTTAATTCCCAATGCACGTCTATTCATGAGACCAATTCAGTTGCATCTACTTCATTTCTGGAAACCAACATCTCGAAATTTGGAAGCTCAAGTACCACTTACACACATGCTGAAATGTCATTTGGGTTGGTGGGTACTTCCAGCCAACATAGCAAAGGGCAGATCTTTTCGGTCGGACATAACCTCTGTGTGCATAACAACAGATGCTTCAAAATTGGGTTATGGGGGCCATCTCGACAAGAAAATGTTTCAGGGAGTCTGGTCGGAAGAACAGAAAAAACACCATATCAATTGGTTAGAGATGCAAGCAGTGTTCCTGACAGTCAAACACTTTCTCACAGATTTAACAAACAAATTAGTTCAGATCAGGTGCGACAATACAACAGTGGTCCAGTACATAAACAAACAGGGGGGTACAAAATCACCACAACTGTGCTACAAAGCTTGGGATCTTTGGAATTTGGCAATAGAGAACAATATTATTCTAAGAGCAGCTCATATTGCGGGCAAAAAGAATTACTTGGCAGACAAATTGAGCAGGGTTCAGATAAGGCCGACAGAATGGATGCTGAACAGATCAGTTGCTCAAGCCATTTTTCAGAAATGGGGTCATCCTTTGATCGATCTGTTTGCGTCTGCAGAGAACAAGCAGACGGAAATATTTTGCTCATGGATTCCTCACCAGAATGCCCTAGCACTAGATGCATTGACAATTCCGTGGAAAAACATGTTCGCATATGCTTACCCTCCATTGTGTCTTGTTCCAAAGGTTCTGAAGTACATGTCACAGTTCCAATGTCAGATCATATTAATAGCTCCTCTGTGGCCAAGGAGACATTGGTACACAGAGATTCTGCAGTACATAGTGGATTATCCACTGAAACTGCCAGTGTTACCAAATCTTCTACAGCAAGCAAACAAGGTCATAAATCACCCAAATCCAGAAGTGTTCAGGCTTCATGCATGGCTTCTATCAACAGAAACTTCAAAAAGGAAGGTTTTTCTAAACAAACTAGATCGCTATTGGCTGCATCATGGCGAAGGGGAACACAAAAAGATTATTCCAGCAAATTTAGGCGATTCAGTAGCTGGTGCAATACAAGGGAAATTGATCCCTATTCAGTTTCTTTAGTACAGGTTGCAGATTTTTTGTCCTCTTTGTTTTCTGAGGGTTTACAATACAGAACTATAGCAGGGTACAGGTCAATGTTGTCCTCGGTTCTTCCTCCAGTTGCAAATGTTCCTGTAGGTCAACACCCATATATCATAAGGTTGCTGAAAGGGGTGTTTAATTCTAGACCACCTCAGATAAGGCTTCTTCCAGAATGGGATTTAAAAGTAGTACTAAACATGTTGCAGAAAGCTCCTTTTGAACCTTTAAAAGAGGCCAATCTGAAAATGACTACATGTAAAGCAGTTTTCCTAATAGCTATTTGTTCTTTCAGGAGATGCAGTGATCTTCAGTCTCTCAGACTTGGAGAAGGATCAGTTAGCATTAAAAGTAGAGGAATAACATTCATAAGACATGGACTTGCCAAACAAGACAGACAGTCACATTTTGGCTCTACTATTTTTATTCCAAGTTATGGAGAAAATAAGTTATTAGACCCAAAGAGGGCTTTGTATTTTTACCTTAAAAAAACTGAGAGATTCAGACGAGATGCAGGAGGACAAGATGAGACAAAGCTTTTTCTCGGTTTATGTGAGCCACATAAGCCAGTTTCATGCCAGACGATTTCCAAATGGATTGTTGACACTATAAAGATGGCATATAACAACAAAAAGCTCAAGGTGAAAGGACACTCCACTAGGTCAGTGGGCCCTTCTTGGGCTTTATATAATGGAGCTTCGCTGAAGGCCATTTTAGAAGCAGCTGATTGGAGCAACGAATCGTGTTTTGTGAAACACTATTTGAAATCCTGTAATGTGAATGTTTTCAAATAAGAGTTTGTAAAGGATATTAGCATATCTTCCGGCGAGTTTTGAGAGTAA
Organism: Gari tellinella; assembly: GCA_922989275.2. Lineage (NCBI taxonomy): Eukaryota > Metazoa > Mollusca > Bivalvia > Cardiida > Psammobiidae > Gari > Gari tellinella. Next base: position 69,802,959 of record OV277859.1, read on the forward strand.
AGACTGAATGGAAGTTATTATTAAGACATGATTAAGACTATTGTATATAGATAGGGAAGACTTGGTATATATAGTGTATAGATGAGGGAAGTGAACTATTGTATAGAAGGATGTTGTACCTTCCAATTGACAAGCAAGGGATCTAGAGTGATTCTACAATTTCCACACCACCGTTTTAGGTAAGTTATTTCATTGCTTTGAAATCTATCCTAATGTATATTGAATGGATTGGTAAGTATAACGAATGAAATGAAATTTGAAAATTTGTATTCAAGTTTAAATTTTATGAATGAGTTATACTTACCAATCATAAGTTCCCACCTTCCACCCCTGGGAAATTATTTTTATGTATAATGTAGAGGTGTTTGTAATAACGCCTCGGATAAACTGAGGTACGCATGCGCGATGATCACTTATATATAGGAGGTCTGGGTCATAAAGCGCTTGCAGCGAGTTTTGAGTAAACTAAGGGAGATAAATCCTAATGTATATTGAATGGATTGGTAAGTATAACTCATTCATAAAATTTAAACTTGAATACAAATTTTCAAATTTCATCTTATCTTCATGAAACTTCATGACAATGTTTGTCTTGATGAAATCTAGGTCAAGTTCGAAAGTGGGTCATGTCCGGTCAAAAACTAGGTCACTAGGTCAAATCATAGAAAAACCTTGTTAACACTCTAGAGACTACAAATCTCAATGGATCTTTATGAAACTTGGTCAGAATGTTTGCCTCATTGATATCTAGGTCAAGTTCGAATGTGGGTCATGTCTGGTCAAAAACTAGGTCACTAGGTCAAATCATAGAAAAATCTTGTTAACACTCTAGAGGCTACAAATCTCAGTTGATCTTAATGAAACTTGGTCAGAATGTTTGCCTTATTGATATCTAGGTCAAGTTCGAATGTGGGTCATGTCCGGTCAAAAACTAGGTCACTAGGTCAAATCATAGAAAAACCTTGTTAACACTCTAGAGGCTACAAATCTCAATGGATCTTAATGAAACTTAGTCAGAATGTTTGCCTTATTGATATCTAGGTCAAGTTTGAATGTGGGTCTTGTCCGATCAAAAACTAGGTCACTAGGTCAAATCATAGAAAAACCTTGTGAACACTCTAGCGCCTACAAATCTCATTAGATCTTGATGAAACTTGGTCAGAATGTTTGTTTTATTGATATCTAGGTCAAGTTTGAATATGGGTCATGTCTGGTCAAAAACTAGGTCACTAGGTCAAATCATAGAAAAACCTTGTGAACACTCTTGAGGCTACAAATCTCATTGGATCTTGATGAAACTTAGTCAGAATGTTTGTCTCATTGATATCTAGGTCAAGTTCGAATGTGGGTCATGTCAGGTCAAAAACTAGGTCACTAGGTCAAATCATAGAAAAACCTTGTTAACACTCTAGAGGCTACAAATCTAATTGGATCTTGGTGAAATTTGGTCAGAATGTTTGTCGCATTGATATCTAGGTCAAGTTTGAATATGGGTCATGTCCGTTTAAAAACTAGGTCACTAGGTCAAATCATTGGAAAATCTTGTTACACTCTAGAGGTTGATTGTGGGTACACATACATGTCCAGTCATAATTTAGGTCACTATAGGTCAAGTTTGCCATGGTGTACCAGGTGAGCGATTTAGGGCCATAGTGGCCCTTGTTATCTGAGTGGCATACAGTTTGGAGTCTGGTCAGACGCTGGGTAACCCAGCCTCTGATCTGACTCCAAACTGTTTGCAATTGAAATAAAAGTTTTAGCGTAAACGCGTTTATTGAGAAAGAATAATACATTCTCCACTATACGTCACCACAGTGACCGGAGCTGCAAGGATCACATGGCTTTGGGCGGACGCAGTTAACATAATCCCTTAGCCTGCCGAGTGCAGCGTCTTTAATATTTGCAAACAGTTCGGATCCTACAGAAGACCGTAACTCCTAGTAAGGGTTAAACCTGACTAACTCTCATTTTCTGTTTTTCTTCAGCGAAATAAAGCAACGAATCTTATTTCAGTTATTTCCCAAACATTTTAGAAGCGGGTGATAATTCAGCATAATGAGGGCCAAAGTAAAGTGTCAAACATTAAAACAACGCTTTGGGTGTTCTACACCGGAAACGACGACCCTGGCGTTCCAGCGCAGGGGGTTAGATAACAAAACCCGACAATCAAAAATGAAAGTGCCGCCTTCAATCAACAAGATGTTACAGCTCAATTGCTCCGTGTCTTAAAAAATTAGAATTGTTGGAAAACGACTGATTTTGCTGTCACCAGGCTTTCTACATGTTTTGTCATCTGCATTAAGTTACCCGTAATGCAAATTGGTGACAACTTAATGCCGAGCAATAGTCATGCGGAACATTTTGCAGACAGATGGCAGCTTATTGCAAATCGAAGGTCATTCAGAGCTATCTGCATTAATTCTTATCTGCATTAAGCTTCCACCGGTCTGTATATATAATTACTCATCATTTATTGTAAATTAAAGTTTTAAAAAGCCTAATTTCATCATCTCATTTTTTTGTTGTAAAATCATGATTATGTGTGTATATAATCTTATAAACATGTATATGGTAGAATTTTAACTGAAAAGATGAGACTCAACCGTGATGAGTTGATAAAAAGGTAGAATTGTTTATCACATTAACCTTATCAAAGAGTACACTCGTCATTTCCTTGCACTGACAGTGTAACTGTGAAAAGTACACTTGTCGTGTGCTAACCGTGCAGACCAAGATCAGAGTGTTCATAAAGGAGTACTCTGGTCCGGATCTGCACTATTTATGAAAACAATCACATTATCGTAACTATTTAACACACTCAACCCTATCGACGAGTATACTCGTTTTCTTAAAACTAACTTCTATTGACACAATGGCAAATCGTCTGGTCAGCACGTTTTTGTGCGATAAATGACTTTTTGTTCACGTGACTGTCTTTCTTTAACGTTCCTCTATGTTCTGATAGAGGGAACAGCACCATGACGATGGATCAGCAAGGAATGAATCAGACGGAGCAGAAATGACCAAATCGAATGCCCAAATTCTTGCAAACAGTGTAGACTCGGCTGTCGTACTACAAGTCCCATACTGTTGTTTTAATACAAAAGCGCCGGTGATACAACAGCAATTGGAAAATTAATAAATTATACATATAAACAAACCTTAATAACTATGAAGACCCAGATCAGGGGGATCCTAGAGCCCTCTGATCAGTATCTATCCCATTTAAGGATACGATCACATCGCTATTGGTTCACACATTCAATTGTATCTACGAGTATATATATGCATTCGTCACTCACTAACAGTGTTGACTATGAATTTCAGAATAGTATACTTATCGAATGCTAAGCATGTACATGTAGATCCAGATCAGAGGTTTCTTCGAGTCCTCTGATCAGGATCTACACCGTTTAAGGCAGGGATAATATATGGAGTCTAGTTATATATTATCCCTACGACCACATATCCTAATTACGTCACACACTTAATTCTATCGACGAATATACTAGTCACTTTCTAACAGTTTACCTATGACAAGTGCAATTGTCGTATGCTTAACAGTAAGCATGTAAACTCAGACCAGAGGACTCCTTGTATCTCTGATCAGGATCTGCACTGTTCAATGTACAGTGATGATGGTTTAGTAGTGCAAACGGATTTTATTAATTTATGATTTATGGCACCCCACACACATTTCATAGCTCAGGGGTGAAAGTGATACACATACCACCATAATATATGCCTTTTTGTCGAGAGAAGAAAAATGAAGAGGCAAAATACTTCTTTTGTTATGTAACATCACAGTTTTTATCAAATTAACTTATTGATGTGTCAATTAGGCTTTCGTGACCTTCCAGTTTCCAACCAATACCTTCTTTTTGGACCAATCATATGACCCAGATTATCGTAATTGATTTCGTTTAACTCCACCCCCAATTAGAAAGCCAATCATAAAAAATAACGATTTTAACACTGTATGCCATAAATCGCCTTGACAGCTTCAGAATTAACCAGTTAGTCTAGGCACGTGATGACGTGATCCACGAAATCGGGGCACTCAATGGGGAAATGTGGCAGATAACGAGTGACGCTGAGAGACAGCAATAACGAAGTACTTACATAATTAATTTGATTGATTTTTCTTATCTGTATGGATGTAAGATCTATCTCTATACGTATTATGTACATTGTAAGCATGGAGAAATGTGTAATTTCTCCATGATTGTAAGCGATCATCTCAAAACCAGATAATACATTTTAAATTTAAATGTCATCAACATTATAGTTATTTAGAATGAAAGTAAACGAAAAGTTGTTTAAAAATTTCTAGTAGATCCCTATCATACACTGAGTTACAGTCACTAGATAAGTATCTACACCGTTAGTTACCACTAATATTGTTTAATATATGTTTATGACTGATGCAGACTTTGTTGACTCTTTTAATTCAATAATATAATCTAGTTTTAGAACGTAGTTTGCAAAAGAACGCGAAACCACCTGTTTTTCTTTTTAAAATGTTCACATATGGATTGGAGATGACAGTAGACATTCAGAATTCCACAGTTACAGTATCGCAGATCCAATATGGTGTTTACAGACACGGGTCGTCAGAGATGTATGTTTGCTATTTGTATAAATTGCTTTATGTATTTGATTGCCGAGAGAGAGAGTATGTATAATGGTTATGGAGGTGTACACATACTCTGTCTCCCTCCCTCCCTCCCTCTCTCTCTCTTTCTCTCTCTCTCTCTCTTTATATTTCTCCCTCTCTCTGGCTCACTAATGCCCGCTCTGGAAAAAGAATTTGTATTTGTTAAACTATAGGGGAAGGACCGTCTCTAAGTTGGTAGAACTTGTGGCCCAACCCCATTTTATGTATATAATTGAAATAAAATCAGGACTGCACTTTATCCGGATTTTTTCTAAATCTTCGGATATTCTTTCTAGTATGTGGTAGCTCAAAGCAGGCTGAAAGTAAAGAAGAATGCGCCTTAATGCGCATTCTGTTTTACGTTCAGCCTACTTTAAGCAGCCACGTGGCAAAAAACTAGAAACTGGCGATGGGGAACAGGAAAGATTCGTAAAATCGCACTTTAAAAATGCTAATTTGAAAATCTTAGGATTTTTATGTCAACTTATGGCAGCCCTGTAAAATATGTTTAAACTAAACTTATTTGATTGCCGTTTAGTATGCGATGTCATAAAAAGGGTAAATAGGGTTTAATTATGTTTATGAAAAGAGACGAAAACGTAAGCTCGGTCGAGTTAGTTGACATGTACATTTAAATCAATCGTGCGACCGTATACAGTACTGTCCGTTCGCTCTGAGACATTCCGGGAAGAAGCTCTAACAGCATATTATTTCCACATGAAAACAGCTGTCTGTCTGTCTGACTGACCCTCTGTCTGTTTACATGCATCTGTTTCTGTCTGTTTGTCTTTATTCACTCTTTCGGTATGCTAATATATATCTCTCTCTCTCTGTCTCTCTATCTATATACATGTATATATATATATATCCTCCATCCCTCCTCTCCCCCTCTCTCTCTCTCTATATATATATCTGTGTGTGTCTTGCTCTCTCTGTCTCTCTGTCTCTCATTTGCAAATAAATAACACTGCCTTCTATAACCATCTATCATCTTAACTTTAACCTCGGCTAATGTAAAAAAGGATTACATTCCTCAGAAAAAATGCAAACCCGTGTTTGACAGAGTTGATCGATCAAAATTAAAGCGACTCGCAACCAGATGGTGCATTAAAAATAGTAATTTGTAAATATGTGTCAAACGCTTATATAAATGGTAAAGAATTAGTTTAGGATAAGACATTCTGTTTAAAAAAATGTATTTCAATAAAAAAAATTATTGGTCTCTGGTGGGATTCGAACCCGTGGCCCGGCATTGGCGGACAGAAGGCAAAATAGGGGAAACCGCTTAGACCAATGGACCACGGAACTATCCGTTTATCTCGGATCGATTTAACGTATTTCAATGTGTAGCGGTCGAAAGTGCATACAACTTCGTAATTCGGCTCGTGTTTATGTCTGAGCCCGTGTAGAGAAGCAACAACAACAACTATACCGTCTACTAGTCGGTATAGAAAAACGATGGAAAATATCTAAAAATCTAAGATTCGGTGACGATTCTTGAGACTTTTTTTGGACTGATCATATTTTTTTAATGTCAGAAGCCAAATAATGCCACAAATTTGCTTTTATTTGAGTATTTTATTTTATTTTGACAAGTACACCATCCGGTTGCGAGTCCCTTTAAAACCTGTAGCAGAATAGTAGGTTTTGAGACCAAAATCAATCGTGTAGATGCGTTTGGTCCTTATATCATTATTCAGTCTACTATAAAACCTCTCTATAATGACCACTAAACTGAAGGCTAATTCACTGCATAAAAAGACGGGAAAGCTTGAAGCAAAATGAACGTAAACATGAAAGTTTCTGCAGAAACTTGTTTTACGTTCACCTTTCTTTAAGCATGCACTTGTTTTTAACACCTGCTAATTAACACAGTTTAGTGGTCGTGATAGAGAGGTTTTATTCTGTATTTTTAGCTACTTTTCTTAGGAGGAGGTACACGTTTACGGGATTGAAAACAAATAATTATGTTCCCGAGTTTCACAACTCCCCCCCCCCCCCCCCCCCTTAAATTCATTCTCGTGTTGGTTCTAAAAACTTATTACAGAATGCACCGGACATTTTTAATCTCTACCCGTACGATTTTCAATAAAACATAGAACCTAAAGGACCTGCTATCTAAAACCATTTAGTGGACGTTATAGAGAGAAGATACACGTTTACGGGAGTGAAATTTCCCGAGTTTCATAACTCTCCCCCGTTTTAACTCTTGTGATGGATCGAAACAATTATGACCGAATACGAGTGACATTTTTAATCTCATCCCGTATGATTTTCAATTAACTTAGACTGTGAGCTAAAACACAATATACGTAGACCTTTTTTTTTATTCCTTTATCTTTTTTTTTGGCAACCTGACTATAGACTTTAGTTTAACATAAAGAACCTGTTTCAGTTTCGGTGTTTAAGAGTAGGCTATTTACATGTATATTATATTTCATTATGAATTCGAAATATGACTGTATTCCAAAAAGGTTTCTACAGTTAAAAATGCACACGTGTATGAACAAGTAAGCTGTTGCATATCTTTTCTTGATAATTTTCACCTTAAGCGATTCAGCGACTCCCAACTCATACAGGTAGCGTCCACGATGATGCCTCGCAATCCGCGATGATGCCATCGCAATCAGCGATGACTCCGCCGCGGAAATATCCCGTAGGGTAAATTTCTGTCCGCGGTGGACACAAATTTTGTCCACGATGGTCCAAAAAAATTGTCCGTGCTGGAAACCCGCGGACATTCAAAAGTGTCCGTGCTGGGAGCGCGGACTTTATAAACATTGCGAGACTTGTACTGTACTTATAAACAGTATTTGTCTATCAGTACTGATCTAGTTCTATCTGTCCTGAAATGAAAACATTCAGTTGGATTTGAGTGATCAATGTTATACTTTGCTGAAGATGTTGCAGAATACAATCCTTGTTTGGGTGGGTGAGGGGGGATTTAATCTTGTTTAAACTGCTGGCGGAGTGTGTGAATTTTGTCTAGTATGTATTGCTAAGATCAGCTACACTGTTTTCAGAAAGGGAGGCAGGATTTACCACCAGTTGAGGAGGATTGGAGGCTCGTTTGACTGGGACAGGGCTTGCTTCACTATGGAACCTGTATGTTAAAAAACATTGTTGTCACTCAGACTTTTCCTAAGCTAACATTGAACAGAATTCATAAAGTTTTGCAATCTTTAAAGATAGGTGGGAAAAGGTATTCAATGTTTTTTTCTATGGCTCCCTTTGGACTGATGAACATGCCTAAACATATTATCTTGTCTGATGATCCCCTCGGGGAGTAGTGTTTTGCAGATATTATTATTATTTTTATTTATTTTTGGAGGGGGGGGGGGGAGGGGATGTGTGAGTGAATTAATTACATGCTGATTTAACAAATTGAAATACAAATTTAAAACTGGAAACAAAATTGAAAGTAGTGTATTTTAAATCACCAAATATTGATTATCTACAAACGGTAATGCTCAAAAAGACTAATATCAAATATACACAGTAGCCCAACTCTATCTTTTTCTTTCTGTCTCTCTCTCTCTCTCTCTCTGTCTCTCTCTTCGGTGCTATTGATGCCCTTTGCTTAGTGAGGACTTAAATAAAGTTTTTTTATTTTTTCAGAAACTTTACAAGGCAGTGCAAGAAGCCTTTGTCCGACTACATGACAAAGGTCTGATCTATCGCAGTGTCCGGCTAGTCAACTGGTCATGTACTCTCAACTCGGCCATTTCTGACATTGAGGTGGATAAGAAGGAGCTGCCAGGAAGAACACTATTGTCTGTACCTGGGTATGAGGAGAAAGTCGAGTTTGGAGTTCTTATCTCATTTGCCTACCCTGTTGAGGATTCAGGTATAAATTGTTGCATAGAATGTGCCGTAACCCTTTACCCAATTACATGTTTCTAGTTCTGAAGACAGGTGACCACTTAAAGGAACAAAGAAAACAATTGTTTGGTACATGTTTATGACTACAATTTGGAACTGTTTTCTTCAGTGGATGAATAAATTAAATGGGTTAAAAGGTACTTCTATTGGGGAAAGGGTTAAGGCACATTCTGCTTTACATTCAACCTGCTTTAATCTCTGGACCCTAGTCATGCATCATTTGCAAACAGCCTACCTTTGAGGAGTACACTTTTCCTATGCAAACGGTGTAGACCAGGGTCTACACTGTTTGTCATTTTGACATATATTTGTAAAACTCAACCCTAAAAAGTAAATGGACTTGACTAAATTGAAAACTAGAATATTCCATTTGAGGTTTGAGGGAGGAAAGGAGTGGTCACCTGTCTTCATAACTACAAACAGTCTATGGGGTAATGGAATAACCTTTAGTATGCTGGGTGATGTTTTGGTTGGCAAAGTTTGTAGTCTGCAACAATTCTTGAGTTTGATTTATGTGCCATTTCCTTTAGAAGTCATAACTAAAGTATCAAAACAGTTTGGATCCAGATGAGGCACCAGTTAATATAAAAAATATTTTTCTCACATAACTATCCTTGTTTTCTATAGCGAACAACGATTACGAATATCCTTGTCTCCAACATGTGTGAGATCAATTTGATGACGTCACTATAACGTCACTATTTATAAAGGCGTTTTGGCCTATTGGTTTGAAAAAAAAGCTTAAAATCTTTGGTTATGTGAGAAAAAGAATCTGTCACTCGTTGATGTTTAAGACAAGTTGATCTCAAACGAGTCTTGAATAGAAAAATTATTAAGCTCGCCAAGGCTTGCTTAATAACATTTCAATTCTAGACTCGTCTTAACCCTTTACCCAATAGCCTGTTTCTAGTTTTGAAAATAGGCGACTATGAAATGGAAGTTGAAAGTAAAGCAGAATGCGCCTTAAGGCGCATTTTGCTTACCTTTCAGCCTGCTTTAGGCTACCATATGCTAGAATAAAAAAGATTCCGTATGATAAATATTCATAACTGTATAAATTGTAATTATTTTCTTCAGCGGAGGAATAAACTGAATGCGCTAAAAGGTGCTTCTATTGGGGAAAGGGTTAAACATTGACTCATGACAGATCCTATATGTTTCAAAACTTGTTTGTGCACAACCCTTTTCCCCATAGCTTGATGTAAAAATTGAAGATAGATGACTGCTGAAAGCTGGCTCAAAGTAAAGTAGAAAGCTCCTTAAGTAAGCACCTGTCAGAATGCAGGAACTGGTATTCTCTGGTTCTTTGTCCAGAAATGGTAGAAACATGAATAGCATTTCCATAAGGAATATGTAAAGGCGTTTCTAAGGGTTAAATAATCATGTCTTTTGCAAAATGTTTGGAACCTGATCGGGTGCCTAGTAACTCTGTGTCTGTATCAGGTTCCAACCTGTTACCACACACATGTTAAAGAATTTACAACACTTTCATGAACCTGTCGTAATAAGTTACATTTGCCAAATTTTGGTTCATTGCTGTCCTGTTGTGTTTTGTTTAACCCTTTACTCCATAGCCTGATTCTAGTTTTGAAGACAGATGAACACTTAAAGCAGGTTGAAAGTAAAGCAGAATGCGCCTTCAGACCATTTTGCTTTACTCTCACCTTGCTTTAAGCTTCCATCTGCTGGAATATAGAAGTATTTCTTGTGATACATATTCATGGCTGTATAAATATCAAATTGGAATTATTTTCTTCAGTGGAAGAATATATCAATTCATAAAAAGGCGCATCTATTGAGTTAACAACTAAAGTGGAAAGAATAATGTTTTCCCTACTGTGTGAATTTAAAATATATGTATGTATCTTTCTGATAATGGTTAAATGTGTTTCAGATGAGGAAATAGTAGTTGCCACCACTCGTATAGAGACCATGCTAGGTGACACTGGAGTAGCTGTCCATCCTACAGATGACCGCTATAAGCACTTACATGGCAAGTTTGTCCGACATCCACTGCTAGAGAGGAGACTTCCCATTGTTTGTGATGAGTTTGTTGACATGCAGTTTGGAACAGGTAACTACTACAATAGAGATAGATGATGGATAAGTTCCTGTCTTTCATCTTATGCTGCAGACAGATGTTCCCTTACCCCAATGACAGTAAGTATTGGGACAGACAGGCCTGGGCAAACAGTGTAGAACATGAAGGAAAATGACCCTGCTGGAAGGGGGGGGGGGGGGGGGGGGGGGGGTACAGTTTAATATGAGTTATATAGTGAAATCTTCAAACATCATCTTCTCTGAAACTGATTTGGCTTGGTGACACTTCTAGAGGTCCTTTATCAATAGTGCTGAAATGATTTTGGTTTAACATGTTTGTTGAAATTAATAATGGAATAGTCTATATGAAAACTTCAGCATATTATAATACATGTACAATATTTTCATATCTGTTAAAAAAATGCAAATTTCAGTGTTTTTCCTCAAAAGTTTTACGTTTGTCACTGGACAAAGTGAACAATGGGGGCATCCATGTCCCATCATGGACTTATTCCTAGTAGTTATATGTATAATAAGGAATAATAAGATTCTATTATGTCTTGCTAGGTGCGGTGAAGATTACACCAGCCCACGACCACAATGATTATGAAGTTGGTGTTAGACACAAGATGCCTTTCATCACTGTCATAGATGACAAGGGGCTCATAACTTCTGACTGTGGAAAGTTTTCGGTAACATAACTTTTAGAGTGTCAGGACCTATGAAAAACATGCCTTATAAAATATATTCTTTGTAGGTTACAGTACCCCTTCTCTACTGTGATACTCTCAACATGTTTCATAAACTTATTCAAATAATAAAGCCGCAATAAGGATTATACAGTGTAGCTCCATTATATCCCGGAAGTTAGGGTCCACGAAATGAAATCCGCGATGTTGTTGTATCGCGATATAGCCCAATTCTGAGCTGAACTAAAATCTGTTGTGTATTCCATTGCCAAACTCTATTATATCAATGTCATGCAATAAACACGGTTTTCTTGGTTGATTACCTTGTTAATTCTTGTCAAAACAAGTCTTTAAGGGCCCCGTCACACCATAACGTTCTGGCTAACGTTCTCTGAGCGTTTCAATCGTTCAATTTTCGAGCGTTCTAGAATATAGATGACACTTCTGGTGTTTGATTAACGTGTGCCTAACGTGTTTCTAACGCAAGAGAAGCGTGTAACAGCGACCAAGTAAGATACCCCTGAAAACCAGCAGCGTGTGGTAATGTGCCACTGGCGCGCGACGAACGATTTGACAACGTTAGACGAGCGTGTTGAGCGTTCGACTAACGTGTGACTAACGACAGAATAACGTTTTGCTGGCGTGTGTTTTTTACGATCGAACGGAAACAAAACGCTGGGAATTTCGTAGTGAATTCAGTTGTTGTTGTGAGTTTGAATAGTCAGCATCATGTCGCCAAGCACAAAAAGGGTGGGAAGATGACTTCTGCTTCTGCGCTGCAGGTAAGAAGAAACCTCTTTCACTAGCAATGTCTTCTGAAGAAGAAGAACACCATGAGGAAGAACACTTCCGAGAGTAATGGACCATGTGACACCCCCTGAAGACCCTAAACACCCTGAAACCCCCAATGATGACGGTCCGACTATTGCAAAGAAAGGGAAGAAGCAGAGAAAGGATTGTAAGATAACGGACCGGGCTGTGGAGGATAGTCTGGTCGAGTTTTTCCGCGAAACCAAACTGCTGTGGAACACACAGAAGACAGACTTCCAAATATGGTAGTGTGTATAATCATTTTCAATGAAAATCGCGTGCCACTTGTTTTGAAACTGACGTAATATAGTAGGCGCAGCTTTTGGCACAGTTCTCTTTTATAGACAAGAAAATTAGGGCCCCATTTTATGAGATAGAGTCACACAATTACTGTTTTAATTACTGTTTATGCGAATTTAGGCGCCTGTTATTTAAAAATCCAAGGATTCTGAACTTGTTAGGGTATCTGCAGGCAGCATGTTTGCCGTCAAGGGAACCACAACAATGAGGGAAGTTCCACCTTGTCATGAACTGGTAGGCAATCTCACGCCAGGCTTCAGGAGTGCTTGGTGGAGTCATCACCTCATGCAGATACTCGTCAAGGATAGCCCGGCACACATCACGGACAAGGACAGAGATTGTGTTAGATGGAACGCTCTACCCAAATTTCATGTTAGCATAGATCCAGAGGCCAAATGTCACAGTGTCACCGCCAGTTTCAGGCCAGGTTTGAGGGGCTCTCTATAAAAGGTGTGCTGCTTTGCCAATCTGCTCCTGACACATCCAAGGATTTCATGAAACATTTCCGGTGGCATGCGCATGAAGTTGCTGAAGGTACTTAGATCTTCCTGGCGAACTTCAGCCATGAGTTGGTCATACAGACCAAAACTCTTGACGCCTTAATATCCATAATTTACTCCAGCACTGTCGACTTCGTGGGGGTCTTTTTCTCGACGGGCCAGGTCCCTGAATGTGTTCAGCTATGTTCAAGTTCAGTACATCTACTTCATGCTGGGCTATAGCAAGCACATATAGCCTCCTTAGTCTTTCTTGGTCCTCCATATTAGGGGTTATCTACGGTAGTCCAAAATCAAATGAACCTTGCTTACAAAACATAAGTTAATATATCCATATACATGGACGTTCAGGAAACGTTCGAATAACGCTAATTGGACGCCAAAGAGACGTTCGGTTGACTTTTATCACACGCTTCGAACGCTAGGGGACCGTTCACCGGTCGTTGACAGGTCGCCAGTGAGTCGTTCACTGCAAAGCAAACGATTAGTAACAACCAAGTAACGCTAGAGTTACGACTGACTACCGATTGCCGAACACGTGCAACGCTCGGTGAACGTTAGTAAAACGTTCAACGAACGTTCTTTAACCATCTCCAGCGTTTAACACTAAACGTTCGAAGAACGCTGGTCTCAGAGAAAACTTTTGTGCATGTTCAAAACTTTTTATTCGGACCAACGTTCTCCGACGATCACCGACGTTTACTAGTGTTCGCACAATGCTCTTCTGGCGCTATCCCAGCGACCATTGGCGACTACCAACAGTTCCTCAATCGTCCGAGAACGTTGGCCAGAACGTTATGGCCCATTATATGCACTGTCATATATAGCATCAGCGTTTTCATGTGTATTATACAAAATGCGTACTTTCGTTTTTGACAACGGCCGCCATTTTGATTTAAATGTGCGTGTGTATCAGTAAGATTCAGTTACTCATGGAAATCACACTTAATGTCTATATCGCGATTAGAACGCGGATAAAATGAGATTTTCTCGGTTGAATTGTCAAAAACTTGTCGCGGTATATGAAATTGAAAGAACTATGAAACCAATGTACAGTTCACAGGTTAAATTTAATTTATTTCTTGGCCGATACTGTTTGAGTACGTTGTTATCTGGTACTAATCGCAGTTATGATTGTAATGCGCGAGTTCACTCAGTAGGCCTATTGTTTGTTTGTTAGTGCACCTGTCAATCAACGTAGCGGGATGACACACGCGCAGTCCACAGATGGTGATAATCAGGGTTGGCAAGTTTTTGCCAAGGGTGGAAAAAACCATGGAAAAAACCGGAAAAAAACGGCAAGGAAAAAACTGGGTGGCAAAAACTGGCAAAAACTAAAAAATATTAGTGGCAAAAACTAAAGACACTTGGTGGCAAAAACTCAAGAAACTGGGTGGCAAAAACTGAATTTAAATAAACCCTTTTAGCAGGTTACACTTCTAACCATGTTAACACCTTAAGGCACATGCACTGAAGTGTGTGGGCAGTGGTTGTGTATTGTATAACCAACAAGGCAAAAACTGGCAAAAACTAAAAAATCTGAGTAGCAAAAACTAAGACACTGGGTGGCAAAAACTAAAGAAACTAGGTGGCAAAAACTGAATTTAAATAAACCCTTTTAGCAGGTTACTCTTCTTTACTGGTTTACGCCTTAAGGCACATGCACTGAAGTGTGTGGGCAGTGGTTGTGTATTGTATAACCAACAAGGCAAAAACTGGCAAAAACTAAAAAATCTGAGTAGCAAAAACTAAGACACTGGGTGGCAAAAACTAAAGAAACTGGGTGGCAAAAACTGAATTTAAATAAACCCTTTTAGCAGGTTACTCTTCTTTACAGGTTTACACCCTAAGGCACATGCACTGAAGTGTGTGGGCAGTGGTTGTGTATTGTGGACCTGCTAATGCATAAGTGTCAAGTGTCAGAAGAATGCACAATACACAGCCACAGTCAATGGAAATGAGTAAAACAGACTGAAAGTAAAGCAGAATGTTCACTGCTGTAAGTGTTCATTTCCTGCAAGTTCTGCTTCTAAGTCTTCTATGGAAAGGGTGTTTTCTAACATTAGTAAATTGAAGTAATATTCAGACACAACTGAGTCCTGTCTTGGAATAGAAAAAGCAGACAAAACTTGTGTTTTGTTACAGACTGTTATAAGAGACTCAGTAGAGCTGAAGAACTGATCAGTTAGATATTAACAAAGTTTATCACCAGTGAATATGTTGTGCTATTACACTTCTTTAAACTTTTTTAACATCTGAAGAAACTCAGATGAGAAAAAATCAAATTCTAAAATTGAATCCTGTATTGTTTGTGACTACAGTATAGTTCTTACAGGTTGTCTTAAACAAACAATTCTAATAAGTAGTAACAAAACAGTTGTTTGCAACATTATGGAGAAAACAATAAAAATGGTTTTTTTCTCATTCTTATTTGTAACCCAGTTTTTATTACTGTTTCACTTTTATAAATATCAGGCAGATATTAAAATAACTTAAGCTACTTGAAAACATCCCAAGACTAATTTTTCACATTTTCACCCGGATACATTCATTGTTTTAGGTTTTTGCCGTTTTTTCCAGTTTTTCCGTTTTTTTCCAGTTTTTGCCACTGGCAAGGAAAGAACTAGTTTTTGCCGGCAAAAACCCAACCCTGGACTGATAATTGACACTGATTACGCAATTATAGTGACCTGTTTAAGGAAGATATAATTATTAAAGAAACAGAAATGATCGCTACTCGGCTTTTATTGACTTTTAGTATACATATAGGAAAAAATGGGGTCCAATCCGCGACCGTGATATATTGGCTTTCGCGAAATAGCGGGCCGCGAAGTAATGGAGCTACACTGTAGTATCAAATTGTGTTCAGAATATTAAATCAACAATACACAAAAAAGGTCCAGTGTCCTTGAGGAGGGGTCATTTAGGTTCATGTTGTGACTTATTGAGTTATGTGATCTTATCCTGCGTTATACCATCGTGTAGGCGATGAATTGCTCTTTAATTTGATGTATCACACATGCATTTTGTACTTGTTATATTGAAGTTTTGATCAAGTATCATTACTTTTTGGACAAACCTCGTTGAGATGCTTGTGCCAATAGCCAACATTTTCAAGTCAGCTATGTAAAGTATAAACTCACAAATTAGTTACTTAAATTTTATATTCAGTCGAATTAACATTGTTACTAGCATCATACGTATTAAAGGAAAGAAATTAATGGATTGTATTGAGGACAGTGGCTGAGGGATAAAAATTAAGTCTTCATTGGTTGTGTGTGTGTTTACACTGTTTTGGAGAAAATAATATTTTTTGACACTACATGTACAGTTGAAACTCTTTAAACTGTTCCGTATTTCAAAGTCAAAACATGGCTTTGCAACATTTTAACTTTGAAATAAGGATATGTTCGACGTCAGAGGCTGCCAGATCGACTAATCGAATTACAACTTACTCAATACGGGTGAGTTTGACTTAAGAGAGTTAGAAGTATTGAGTTTTCACTACTTGAGATTTTTGTTGTGTTTTATCTAGGGTATGAAGAGGTTTGATGCGAGGAAAGCTGTATTGGAGGCCCTCAAAGAGAAAGGTCTGTACAAGGAGACCAAAGACAACCCTATGGTAGTCCCCACATGCAGGTAGGCTACTTTCTCAGCTGTTCCCTCTAGCGTGTTTAGTTACCACTGTTTGCGATTTAGGTTAGCAGTTTGTTCCCAGCGTGCAGAGTACAGTTGAGAAAACGTATTCCTTCCAAATAACCGAGTTTACACTTAAACTATCATTATCACTGCAAACAGTTTAAGGCTAGATTAGATGCCGGGTAACCCGGCGTCTGATCCGGCTCCAAACTGTTTGCCATTCAGATCAAAACTGGTCAGAATTGTCAAAAAGTTGTCATTTTCTATATTTCATTTGGAAAAATAACGTTTTCTCCACTGTTTTTCAGATAGGTAGCCAACTCGCAATTGATGGCCAAAGAGGGCCATCCATTTCTTTACTGAACTCACTGCTGTATTAGTCATTGGGTAAGGTGTACCTATAGGGGACATACACCTTCGGTGTATAGTTTAGTGCAGGAACATAAAAGGAAGTCAAACACTACAACTCTTCGTTCCTGAGCTTTTAAGCAATGTCTAAAAGTTACAACAAGTACTTGGATGTTCTTTTGTATGCCCTCGCTGGACATTGTCAGGGTATATTGTTTTTTGGTCTGTCTATAACCTTAACCTTGGCAATAACTTTTGGAACTACACGTACATGTGAAATAGACTTCGTATTTGGTTCAGTTAAAAAATTATTTGCCTCATTGTCCAACAAATATCAAGGTCAATTAGAAGTCTTAAAGGCTGAATTTTACATTGGCCATTACTTTTGAACTACTTGTGATAAGGGCTTCATATAAGGCATTTGTACACCACTCAAGAAGCCCATTCAGCTTAATACATGTTAGGTCATGTCAGATAAATGTCAATGTTATTTAGAGGTCATGGACATCAAGGGGGCGTAGTGTTTCACAAACATATCTTGTTTGTATAAAAATTTAGTTGTAGTATCCTGGCCAGTATATTGTATCTCCATTAAGTTGTCTAGAGGCCAGAAGGACAGGTTTGATTTGTCCCTTTCCTAATGTATGAAAATTGCATATCTTGCAGATATACCAATATTGAGAATTTTATATTGAATATTTCAGTCGTTCAAAAGATGTGATAGAACCTTTACTTAAACCTCAGTGGTATGTTGACATGAAGGATATGGCAGACAATGCTGTTAAGGTATAGGCATAGTTATTTATTTGTTGTATATAATCACAATTGTGTGAATTGGTCATTATAAAAACCATTATCAGAGGCAGGATTTAAGATAGATGGTAGCTTAAAATAGCAGGCTTAAAGTGAAGCGTTGCCTGTTTCTAGTTTTGAAGTCAGGTGGTCACTTAAAGAAGATTGAAAGTAAGGCGCATTCTGCTTTGCTTTCAGCCTGTGTTAAGCTACCATCTGCTAGAATGTAGAACATATTTCTTATGATGCATGTTCATGATAGTATAAATTGGAAATATTTTATTCAGTGCATAATTAAATTTAAGGCGTATTTATGGGGTTATGGGTCAAGCCTTATTCTGCTTTACTTTCAACCTGCCTTAAGTGGCCACCTACCTTCAATACTAGAAACAGGGTATTGAGTAAAGGGTTATTGCAGGAATAAGTTATGCATCAAGCAATCATAATATCATAGAGCTGTTACATTGCATAACTTTTTAAAACATGTTTTACAAGTGGTTGTGTAATAATAGTGTATAAATGACTTTACCAAGCTTCTGCAGTAGATTACAAACAATTTTGTATACCCTAATTAACTGATAACTTTGGTGATTATTGAGTCAGTCCTTGTTGAAAAACTTATGTTGCCATCTGTATAAATACAGAAACTCCAAAGTCTTTTGAATACCCACTTCACTACACAGGCATGTATTTTATTCCAGGTTGTCCGTAATGGAGAGCTGAAGATTATCCCTGACATGCATGAGAAAACCTGGTTCTACTGGATGGAGAACTCACGGTGAGAGTAACAGAATGAGCTTGCCATGAATTACCTCTATTTGGCTGAAAATGCATATATAATGCTCTGCCTACTATGAATATGTAGCATCTGAACTATTACATTAGCTAGTAAATTAACAAAACTTTCCTCAGGAAAGAGTGCACACTAAATTAGATCCTTTAAGAAATCAGTACAGAGCCTGACCTAGATTAGACAGCTCCTGAGGTTTTGTTATATGAATTTATTTCATTGTACACTTTATTTATTTATGTTGCCTGTATGTTTGCTACAGAGATTGGTGTATCTCACGTCAACTGTGGTGGGGCCATCGTGTCCCGGCATACTTTGTTGAAGTTGAGGGCATGCCACGTGCCGCTGACACAGATGGGGAATACTGGGTGTCAGGAAGAACTGAAGAAGAGGCTAAAGCCAAAGCTGCTGAAAAGTTTAAAGTTTCCACAGATAAAATTAAACTTACACAAGGTGAGATGTGGTTGGATGTTAGATAACCTGGGTCATTACTCAGGTGACCTATTGGGTTATTTTCCAATTTGATTTTTGTCCAACATTCTTGGTTGATTATTTTGTTTAAATAATGAACTTTATTTTGTAAACCACTGGTTCAAATTCAATAAGATATCGCAATACTGTTGCTGTCAGACTTGATCCTCATTAAAATTTGTGGAAAGAATTTTGTAACATGCAGAATTCTGGTTGCTATGGCAATTAAAATTAGAAACTTAAAAGAAAATCTATGTAAAAAAGCTCCCAGTTTAGATATTTTGTATGTAGCATTGTCTAGTAAGCTTATACACAGTTCATTCCCCTTTAGATAAAGTAATCTTAACCCTGGGTGGGTATAACTTATTTTACAAGTTACTGGGAAAACGTTCAAATGATCTTCTTCACGACCACAATTCAAGAGCTTAGATAATGTGCAGATGGTTTTTTAGCTCACCTGAGCCAAAGGCTCAAGGTGAGCTATTGGGATGGCCCTGTGTCCGTCGTGCGTATGTGCGTCGTCGTTAACAATTGCTTAAAATGACATCTCCTCCTATACCGCTTGACAGATTTGAACCAAACTTTACAGGAATGTTCCTTGGGTCAAGCTCTCTCAAATTTGTTCAAAGAATTAAAAACAATGTAGAACTCTGGTTGCCATGGCAACCAAAGTGAAAAAATAAGGAAATCTTAAAAAATCTTCTTGTCTGAAACTACAAGGGCCAGAGCTTAGATATTTGGCACAGAGCATCATCTACAGGTCTTTTATCAAGTTTGTTCAAATTATGCCCCTGGGGTCGAAATTGGCCCCGCCCGGGGGGTCACAGTTTTACAAAGAGTTATATAGTGAAATTTTCAAACGTCTTCTCCTCTGAAACTAATATGGCCAGAGCTTTGATATTTGGCATGGTGACACTTCTAGATGTCCTATACCAAAAGCGTTCAAATATTTCTGGTCGGTTGCATATCTAGGTCACGGGAGCTAAAAAAAAGATTTTTTTCAATGAAAACTTAAAAAATCTACTTGTCTGAAACTACAAGGGCCAGAGTTTTGATATTTGGCACATAGCATCGCTTGAGGTCCTCTATCAAGTTTGTTCAAATGATGCCCCTGGGGTCAAAATTGGCCCCGCCCCGGGGGGTACCAGTTTTACATAGAGTTATATAGTGAAAATTTCAAACGTCTTCTTCTCTGACACTAATATGGCCAGAGCTTTGATATTCGATATGGTGACACTTCTAGATGTCCTTTTTTATTCAAATCGTTATGGTCTGTTGCATAACTAGGTCACAGGAGCTAAAAATAGATTTTTTTCTATAAAAACTTAAAAAAATCTTCTTGTCAAAAACTACTAGGGCCAGAGCTTAATTTTTTGGCACAGAGCATCATCTACAGGTCCTCTATCAAGATTGATCAAATTATGCAACTGGGGTCGAAATTGGCCCCGCCCCGGGGGTCACAGTTTTACATAGAGTTATATAGTGAAATTTTCAAACTTCTTCTCTGAAACTAATATGGCCAGAGCTTTGATATTGGGCATGGTGACACTTCTAGATGTCCTTTACCTATTTTGTTCAAATGGTTTCAGTATGTTGCATATGTTGGCCAGCAGAGCTAAAAATAGATTTTTTCAATGGAAACATAAAAAAAATCTTCTTGTCTAAAACCCTACTACCCTGATCTTAGATATTTAGCACATAGCATTATGTACAGGTCCTCTATCAAGATTGTTCAAATTATGCCATTTGGGTAAAAAATGACCCCGTCCTGGACATAAATCATTATCTCCATTTTGTCAGCTATTCTCAGGTGAGCGAAATATGCCCCATGGGGCTCTTGTTCTAGTGATCCTTTACCAGGTTTTCTCAAATCTTGCCTCTGTCCTTGGGATTGTGGGTTTTGTTTCTTGATACTTGATATTTTATACTTGATTTGCTCCTATTGAGACTTGCTTTTTTAAAATAGATAAAAAAAATATAAGGTCTGCCTCTTCTATTCTCATTTTTTAACCACGAAAGCCACATTAATTTCGTTTACGTCACAAAAAGCTGCGTACTAACGAAACAAATGTGTACATGTAGGTCAGAACATCACATGATCACAACTAACAGGTATGAAAGAGCGGTGCACAGTGTTGGTTCATTATATTCTGAAGAGTTGTACAAATAGACGAAACTAGTCAACTCTAGCTATATTTCAATCTATTAGCAACTTTAGTCTTTTTTTATTATCATTTCTTTTATTTAAGATGACGATGGGCATAAAGCTAAGATAATTTGTGCTTAGGTCTCTTGAGTGGTTCATTGATAGATCTGCTAAATCAATGTCCTTTGGATTAAAATAGCCAATTTCTAGAATCACACGAATTCATAAAGGGAGGCAATTCAAGTTTATTAAAATGATAGACCCTCATAAAATGTTGCTGTGATAAACAAGTAGATTAAATGATGTATTGGTAAAAGATTGTTTTGAACTTTCAGATCCCGATGTATTGGACACATGGTTTTCATCTGCCATTTTCCCATTCTCCATCTTCGGTTGGCCAGACCAGGTATAGTAGCTGAATTGAGGAATGTGCCAAACAAACGTGTGCTATAGTGAATCTTGTATTAACCATTTAACACATGGCCTGTTTCATTTTTTGAAGACAGGTGACCACTTAAAGCAGGTTGAAAGTAAAGCAGAATATGCCATAGGCACATTCTGCTTTACTTGCAGCATGCTTTTAACTACCATCTGCTAGAATATAGAAAGTATTTCTTTGATACTTTGAACTATTTTCTTCAGCGGAGGAATAAATTAAAGGCGTAAAAACGTGTGTCTATGGAGTTAAGGATAAAATAACTACTCATTGATGTAGCTTGCAGGAAACCGTCTTACAAAACGTCATACCACAAATATTGTTGTAAGTCAAAATTCTCAATTATTATTTATTTCTCCATCTAATCCTGTCATATGACATCTCTTTTGAATCGTCTTTTCAAGACAATTCCATGGAGATGTCACAAGACAGGATAAGATGGAGAAATTAGATTTTAAAGTTTTGACTTAAGACATGATGAGTTTACAAACTGGTTCAACAATTATTTAAACATGAATCGTGTACTTCTGTATTAACAAATAGTTGTATTGTTATACAAAATATAAGCATTTCAAATTGTACATTGTAAGACACCTAACATACCCAACTGATTTACTAGTCAAATTCAGACAAGAAAGGCACAGTGGTCCGTTTCATAAAACTTCATACGAAAAATGTTGTGTAAGTTTGATTATAATCTCAATTAATATTTATTTCTCCATCTAATCCTGTCTTGTGACATCTCTTTGGAATTGTCTTGAAAAGACGATGCCTAAGAGATGTCACTAGACACGATTTGATAGAAAAATAAGAACTTAAATGTATTTTAAAATTTTAAGTAACAACCGTTTTTGTCGTACAAAGTTTTATGAAACGAGTCCCAGGTGAATACAAGTCTTAACTGTATATTGTTGTTAACTGGTGGAATTCCCCTTCCTTTTTTGTAGACGCCAGAGTTGGAGAAGTTTTACCCTGGTAGTTTACTTGAGACAGGGCATGATATCTTGTTCTTCTGGGTAGCCAGAATGGTCACATTTGGAGTTGCCTTGATGGGCAAACTGCCTTTCTCTGAGGTATGTATAAATAAAAAGTATTGAAATGGAATTACAGTAAAATCTCTCTGATATGACCACTATAACGAAGGCTAATTGATTGTATAAAATGCAGATGACGGTTTAAAGCAAGATGACAGTAAAACAGAAAGCTACTAAACAGTCACATGTCATAAACACTTAATAATTAAAACAATTTTAGAAAGATTTCACTGTATTATTGTTAATAACATCAATTATCATTTGTTTTTCTGTTATATCTCTGTTCATTTTCTTCTCAAATTTCCCTTGAGGACATTCTACTTTTGATACAATAGTTAAGCATGCATATTAATCTGATATGGTATGTTAATACTGTCAAAAGTTTTTTTTTCCAACTCCCTTAAGTGAAACTTACCTGTATTTCGAGGTTCCAGTAATTTAATTGAATCATTACTTTTGGAAAAACAGAGTAATTTAAAAATTGCATTTTATCCAACTAATTGGTAATTTAATTAATTACTTTGCTAAGTAATTGACCCCATGTCTGGTTCCAGAGTGACTTAGCCATGTTTTAAATTTAAAATAGGGGTATTATCAACTTAAGCAAGCTTGACTTGTTAAAATTCAACTTAAGATTTGAATTAAATGAGTTTGAGACTTGGAGGTTTGACTGTTTATAAATGCGTTTCACATGATTATACCCCCTCAAATGATATTTGAGAAGTGTAAGGAGTATACTCAATTCACTGTCTTTCCGTGTGGTTGTCCATCTGTGCGTCCAGCTTGACCAGAACATATTTCCAATGTATAAAAGATATTCATACAGAGATAGATCACATAGACCACAATTGCAATGCACAAGATCTGTAACTTTGTTGTCAGTATTTTTCGAGTTATGCATTAAAACCTTCTAAACCGGACACTCCTTAGAAAGAATGTAAACCACAAAATACAGGTTTATAACTGCTTAATGCAGGATAAAAGTAAAACAGAAATCTCCCAAAGGAAGCTCTCTGTCTTACTTTTATCATGCATTAAGCTGCCACCTGTTACCAGCTGGTTTAGATCCCGAAAACGTTGTTATATAAGTGTTCTATTTAGAGAGGTTTGACAGTATTGTACAAGGAGGTTTGTATGCATGTTTTGACTGCTGTATTGACAGGTATATCTCCACGCTATGGTCCGTGATGCCCATGGAAGGAAGATGAGCAAGACTCTAGGAAACACCATTGATCCTATAGATGTCATAACTGGCATTTCTCTTGAGGTATTGATACTATGATGTGAGGAAATATGATAAAGTTGATGTCCCAACGAAAGTTAGCCGATGCTGACCAGGGCCGCAAGGCATTAGAGGAAGCATCAATATATGGCTGCAAGAGGATGTAAAATCTTCTTAGTAACAACAACAACATATGATACAGTTACATTTTGGCTAATAACTTTTCAGTGAAAAAGCTGAGACCTTCAAATAATACTGAAAGTTCCTTTGGAAACTTGATTTTCTGATCTCTTTAGTACTAATCTATCTAATACAATGTACTTATTATACTTGAAATAATTCAGGACATTTTCTCAATGTTTTATGACAATATTTTCTGATCTTACGATGTTTAGTACTATTTTTTTGCGGCTTGAACTGAAAAGAAAATCTTACTGAATGTTTGTTTTCCATATTTACATTCACCCCATTCAAGTCCATTGAAAAAATTGGTGTTTGATTCACATAAATGCATTTGCTCTCGAAGAAGGGACTTGTGGATATCGTTCGCAGAGGAGGTGGGGCTTATGGACCTTTTCTCTGCTAGCTTGATTTATGAAATTTGCCAATAATTTTCTGTCATTTATTTCGCTTAAACACCAAAAAATCAGTTTATTTCTTAAACAATTTTATTACAGGAACTTCACAAGAGGCTGTATGAGGGAAATCTTGATGAGAAAGAGATAGAGAGAGCCAAGGAAGGACAGGTATAACTTACTCCACAGTTTTTAGCTCACCTGAGCCAAAGGCTCAAGGTGAGCTATTGGGATGGCCCTGTGTCCATCGTCGTCCTTCGTGCGTCGTCGTGAACAATTACTTCAAATGACATCTTCTCCTATACCGCTTTGACAGAATTCAACCAAACTTTACAGAAATGTTCCTTGGGTCAAGCTCTTTCAAATTTGTTCAAAGAATTAAAAACAATGCAGAGCTCTGGTTGCCATGGCAACAAAAGTGATAAAATAAGGAAATCTTTAAAAATCTTCTTGTCTGAAACTACAATGGCCAGAGCTTAGATATTTAGCACATAGCATCGCCTACAGGTCCTCTATCAAGTTTGTTCAAATTATGCCCCTGGGGTCAAAATTGGCCCCGCCCCGGGGGTCACAGTTTTACATAGAGTTATATAGTGAAATTTTTAAACGTCTTCTTCTCTGAAACTAATATGGCCAGAGCTTTGATATTTGGCATGGTGACACTTCTAGATGTCCTTTACCAAAATTGTTCAAATGGTTCTGGTCGGTTGCATAACTAGGTCACAGGAGCTAAAAATAGATTTTTAGCTCACCTGGCACGAAGTGCCAAGGTGAGCTATTGTTATCGCCCTGTGTCCGTCTTCAAACTTTTTGTTCAAAGATCTTCTTCTTGGAAACCACTGGGCCAATTTCATCAAAACTTCATAGGAGTGTTCCTTGTAGGGTACTCTCTCAGATTTCTTCAAATATAGGTCATCCAATTGAAATTGTGGTTGCCATGGCAACCAATTGAAAAAACTTTAAAATTCTTCTTGTCAAAAACTACTGGTCCGAATTGAAAATAATTTTACGCAAATGTGCCATTGGTGACCCTCTTTAAGATTTCTTAGAATAATTTTCCTATCTTAAAAGACATGGCCGCTAGTGGGTGGGGCAGATTTTCCTTATATGGCTATTTGAAAGTAATTTTATGCAAATGATCCATAGGTGACCCTCTACCAGATTTCTTAAAATTATTTTGATATCTAAAAAAACATGGCCGCCAGTGGGTGGGGCAAGTTTTCCTTATGTTACTGTATAGTAAAAACTTTAAAAATCTTCTTCTATGAAACTACTGGTCCAACTTAAAAGAATTTTACACAAATGGTCAATTGATGATCTTCTACCAGATTTCTTAAAATCATTTTGTTATCTTAAAAAGCATGGCAGCCAGTGGGTGGGGCAAGTTTTCCTTATGTTACTGTATAGTAAAAACTTTAAAAGTCTTCTTCTGTGAAACAACTGGTCCAAATTAAAAATAATTTTACACAAATGGTCAATTGATGATCTTCTACCCGATTTCTTAAAATCATTTTGTTATCTTAAAAAACATGGCCGCCAGTGGGTGGGGCATATTACTGTATAGTAAAAACTTTAAAAATCTCCTTCTCTGAATCTACTGGTTCAAATTCAAAATAATTTTACACAAATGGTTAATTGATGACCCTCTACTAGATATCTTAAAATCATTTTGTTATCTTAAAAATCATGGCCACCAGTGGGTGGGGCAAGTTTTCCTTATATTTCTGTATAGAAAAACTTTCAAAAAAAGATTTCTGAAACTATTGGTCTGATTTAAGAATGATTTTACACAAATAATGATTCATGGGTGACCCTTTGCCAGTTTTCTTCAAATAATCTTCCTAGCTCAAACAACATGGCCGCACCAGTGGGTGGAGGTGAATAAGTGAAAACTTAATAATTACTGGTCCATTTACATGACCGTAAACATGGATACCAGGTGAGCGATTTAGGGCCGCATGCGGCTCTTGTTTCAATGAAAACTTAAAAAATCTTCTTGTCTGAAACTACAAGGGCCAGAGCTTAGATATTTGGCACATAGCATCGCCTAAAGGTCCTCTATCAAGTTTGTTCAAATTATGCCCCGGGGTCAAAATGTGCCCCGCCCCGGGGGTCACAGTTTTACATAGGGAGTTATATAGTGAAATTTTCAAACGTCTTCTTCTCTGAAACTAATATGGCCAGAGCTTTGATATTTGACATGGTGACACTTCTAGATGTCCTATACCAAAAGTGATCAAATGGTTCTGGTCGGTTGCATAACTAGGTCACAGGAGCTAAAAATAGATTTTTTCAATGAAAACTTAAAAAAATCTTCTTGTCTGAAACTACAAGGGCCAGAGCTTAGATATTTAGCACATAGCATCGCCTACAGGTCCTCTATCAAGTCTGTTCAAATTATGCCTCTGGGATCAAAATTTGCCCAGCCCTGGGGGTCACAGTTTTACATAGAGTTATATAGAGAAAATTTCAAATGTCTTCTTCTCTGACACTAATATGGCCAGAGCTTTTATATTCAGTATGGTAACACTTTTAAATATACTTTACATATTTTGTTCAAATTGTTCCTGTCTGTTGCATATCTAAGTCAGTCCTGGACATAAATCATTATCTCCATTTTTAAAAGGAAAGATAAAATGCTGAGCAATCTTGAGCTACTCAATCCACCAAAGAGATGCCCTGCATGTGCTAGTGAAAGTGCAAAACCTAACACCCTAAAAACGACTTTAGTAGCCTACATTATGTACATGGTTTTGTTGTGCAAGGAAAAAAGGAGTGTTAGTGATGGTTAAAAGAAAAGCATGTGTAGCTTAAGGTACAGTCCATGTGGCCAGTGCTGACCTGAATCCTGAGACGGAGTCAGCACTGACCGCATGGTGTGGAAGAGAGTTCCACACTAATACTGTACGAGGGAAGTATGAAAATTTGAATATATCATTTGAGTACTGCACTAACTGAAATGACTGTTGATGGAAATGTCTTGATTGCCTTGTATGAGGTTGAAGGTAAAAATTGATGTTTACATCCAACGCATTGTTTACAATCTTATAGAAAAAAAGAAGTCTGTTGATTTGTCTTCTTTCTTCCAATGATGTCCATCCTAGAGTGGAGAGTATGTTAGTCATAGACCCTGGTGTCTTTGTGTAATTATTAGTCACGAACCGGGCAGCACTTTTTTGGACAGCTTCAATCTTGTCAATGTCCTTTCTGTGGTGTGGATCCCACGCAGAGGAAGAGTACTCTAACGTGGGACGGACCAATGATTGGTATGCTGCTGCTTTGGTCTCTTTCTTGGCAGAGTGCAGGTTTCTCTTGATAAAACCGAGAGATTGGCTGGCCAGACTCGTGACTTTATTTACATGTGCAGTCCAGGAAAGATCTGAGGTCATCTCAATCCCGAGGTATGTGGCCTGTTTAACCATTTGGAGAGGTTTATTATGCAGTGAGTACTGAGTTTGGGTAACCTTCTTGGAAAGGCCCGAAATATGCATGATATGGCACTTTTCAATGTTGAAGGACATCCTCCATTTCCGCTCCCATTCCCCTAGACTGTCCAGGTCAACCTGCAGACACATTGTGTCTTTGACAGAGTTAATGACTCTATATATCACACAGTCATCTGCGAACAAACGGCAGTTTGACTGGACAGATATGGGAAGGTCATTTATGTAAAGCAGAAAAAGAAGAGGTCCCAGAACAGAGCCTTGCGGTACTCCAGACAACACAGGCGCTCTTTCCGATGTACTACCATCCACAAGCACCTGCTGCTGCCTGAGACCAGGGGCCGGTCTTACTAAACATCGTACGACAAAAACGGTCGTAAGTCAAAACTTAAAAACACATATAATTTCTGATTCCTCCACCTAATCTTTTCTTGTGACATCTCTTTGGAATCGTCTTTTCAAGACGATTCCAAAGAGATATCACAAAAAAGGATTAGACTGAGAAATAGATAATAATTGAGAATTTTTGAATCTGACTTACGACACAAATTGTTGTACGACGTTTCGTAAGACCGGCCCCTGTACTTTAAACCTACTTTAAGCTACTATCTACTAGGATATAGAAATTATTTCTTATGGTGCTTATAAGTAAAAGGCATAAAAAGGTGTATTTAATTGGAATCATTTTCTTCAGTGGAAGAATAAATTAACAAACCTCAATGTAGCACTGTTTGAGCTCAAACTGTAGTAGATCTTGTTCAATCACAGAAAATGTTGTATTGATCAGCCACTTACTGATTTAGCATGCAAGACATGTGACAGCTTAATAGTGTAGGATTAAAGTAATGCAGAAAGGTAAAAAAGGAGCTTTCTGCATTACATAAATACATGTCTATTCTGACCACTAAAACAAAGGCTACTTGATTGTATAAAGATAGGTGACAGCTTAAAGCAAGGTGACAGCAAAACAGAAAGCTCCTATAGGAGCTTTCTGTTTTACTGTCACCTTGCTTTAAACAGCCACCTGCATTGAACACAAAATAATTAATACTTTAGTGGTAGTTATAGCGAGGTTTAGTGGTAATAATAGCGAGGTTTTACTGTACATATGACATGGGGCTGTAATATTTGTTCCAGAAATCTGACTACCCTAATGGTATCCCAGAGTGTGGAACAGATGCTCTACGCTTTGCCTTGATCTCTTACACACAGCAAGGTCAGTATGAAGTCCACCCTACATGAGTGCTCTGAATTTGTTAACCCTACTACTTAATATGTACGTTTATTTATTTATTGTTTTGTTTATTATTGAAATGTAAGAAATGTAGTGATCTCGAGCGTCTGACAGAGGACTCCAATTACAGATGCACTAGATTCCTAGGAACAGTCCGGCCCATAGATGGAAGGCCACAGAACAAGGTTCAGGTCGGAACTGACAAGCTGGATGTTGTAGCATCCTTTTGCTACCTGGGGGATATGCTCTCTGCAGCCGGTGGATGCGAACTTTCAACAACCACGCGAGTGAAAACTGCTTGGAAGAAGTTCAAGGAGCTGCTTCCAGTTCTGACATCTCGCCACCTCTCCTTCAAGACCCGTGGTCGTGTATACAGCTCCTGCATGCGGAACACAATGCTACATGTAAGTGAGACTTGGCCGTTGACAAGCCCAAATCTCCAGCGTTTACGACGAAACGACAGAGCAATGATCAGGCAGGTCTGCAATGTAAAACCAGAGGAGGTGGATACTGTCACATCAAACCAGCTGCTGAGGCAACTTGGTCTGGATGACCTGGATATCATTCTAAGAGAGAAAAGGCTTCGCTGGTACGGACAAGTTCAACGCTCTAGTGGTGCAATTAAAACAGTATATGACATAGAGATTGAGGGAAGACGTGGGCCAGGGCGGCCCAAGATGACCTGGAAGGCTTTAGCCGAAAGAGACAGACGGGAGTGGAAACTCTCTGAAGTTGACCCTGGTGAAAGGGATGTATGGAGATCCAATGTGTGTGATCCGCTATGCGTGCAGTTAGCCAGCTGCCTGGAAGGGGGACCACCGATGTGGACGATACTCCCACTCCTGCACTTTAATATAAATACCGATGATGATGATGATGATTATTAATTATATGAATATCATAAAATAGGAAAGGTGTGGAGTACAGAATAAGATTACCTTTCTGGATCAACAATGAAAGTGTCTTCAATGTCGCAGATAAATAACACATTTTAGACTTTTTCGTTGACAGCTTTAGCCCGTTAACAATCCATATACCAAAAGTAGGTGTGGACCTAGATCAGGAGCCAATTGGTCAGGTCCACAATGTTTGGTTTTCTGATTGGTATCTCAGCAGTGTAGGAATGTAAACAGTTCTTGCAAGAACCCCTTCAAAGAACCTTTCATCATGTCAGTTGTCTAGAGACAAGTGGGTTAATGGTGTTGATTTTGGACTCAAACACTACATGTATCTTACTTCAGGTCGTGATATCAACCTGGATGTGCTACGTGTTCAAGGCTATAGGTTCTTTTGTAACAAACTGTGGAACGCTGTCAAGTTTGCCCTCAATGGTCTAGGACAAAACTTCAAACCCAAGCCTACCGCCCAGGTAATACTTAACCCTATACCCCCTAGCCTGTTTCTAGTTTTGAAGACAAGTGACCTCTTAAAACAACGTTGAAAGCAAAGCAGAATGCTCCTTAAGATGCATTCTGCTTTACTTTCAACAATTTTAAGCTCCCATCTACTGGGTTTTAGAAAAGATTTCTTACGGTACATATTTATACCCCCACAAACAGAGTTTGAGGGGGGTATACTGGAATCAGCCTGTCGGTCGGTTGGCCGTCGGCCGTCAGTCGGTCGGTTGGTCGTCGGTCGGTCTGTCTGCAAAATCTTGTACTTTCAACTCCTCCTTCAGTTTTAACCCGATTCATTTGATACTTGGCATAGACACAAATTTTAGGTCTCTATGACCTTGACTTTGACCTTTGGCCTTGAAATTGGTCTTATAATTTGCAGGTAAAATCTTGTACTTTGAACTCCTCCTTCACTTTAAATCCGATTCACTTGATACTTGGCATAAATGTTACTCAGGAGTAGTAGATGTGCAAGACACAAATGTCAGGTCTCTTTGACCTTGAACTTGACCTTTGCCCTTGAAATTGGTCTTGAAATTGGCAGGCAAAATCTTGTACTTTCAACTCCTCCTTCAGTTTCAACCCGATTCATTTGATACTTGGCAAAAATGTTACTCAGGTACACACCGGGGGATCTACGTCACAGCGTAAGCAGATATTTCCCGATGACACGCAGCGGTTACATGCACTATTTTTCGCACGCACAGAAATAATTTTGTAAACAAAAGGTCAACACGTTGGCATTGATTTCGTCTCTGAGAGTACAAGCGATAAATATACACCGCCGATTTAAGGCAAATAAACAGTTAGGAAACATGTCCATCGATGGATGTGACATTTTCAAACTATTGTTACCGATTGTATTTGATTGTTGTTAAAATTATAGCAAGTTTACAAGCATGTTGAAGTAAAAAATAGTTTAAGGCCTGTATTTCCAAAGTTTCACATGCTCCCTCTTGATTTCATGAGAAAAACACATGTAGTTGTTGTTGCATGGTTGCCAATAATAGGAAAAACGGCTAGAAAGGAAATTTTCACCTCTTTTTGTATCAAAGTTAAAATCTTTTAAAATGACACGGTAATTTCCCGATCAAGATTTTAATGACACGGTTTTTTCTTGATAACGACACGGTTAATCCCGATGATTGAGGTCTCCTCCGATGAACTGGTTATCTCCATGAATGTAGACATAGAAGAAGAAGGGGGCACTGGCGATGATCCAGTAACCGCCAGACCATCTTCTTCACAAAGTACGGACGAAAGCAACAATAGTAAAGCTACCACCAGCACTGATGTTCTGCAATGCCCGTCATGCTCTTGCCGAACAAAACACAGAATCAATTTGTAATCCAACATTTTCTCACTCATAGAGCACCAAATCCTATGGTGTTACGACTAATTAGAATAGTCTGAGTAGTGACACCATAGGGTTTAAAGCAGAAATAATGGTTGTAGGTTTTGAATTACATGTACTCCCCTTATCTGGAGCCCTGTGGAAGCACATATGAAGCTGGTGCTCATAACAAGGGGATTTGGTATACACATCTTATTTATGATTGTAACTATCCATATAGTATTATGACGTTACATCGGGAATTTCGTGTTCATTAGTTTATTACCACCTATGATTATATCTAAGAAAACAATGTGTTTCACAATATGTATCTAAGATTCCAAATTCAATGACGTTGAATTCATGGGCTAAAACGTTCTTTGGACAAATATTACTGTCTTATTCACAAATGTAATAAACTCGACTTCTTTGCAATATCCTTATAATATTTTGTCCAATTTAAATCAAAGGATGTTTTAAACAAAAAGTAATCATTTTTTGTGGTGTTCAACTTGGATGTGACAACGAATAGCTCTATTGGCTTTCATTGTAACTTTTGTCCGCTTCAGCAAAGAACATAACGTTGCTAAAAGTGTACAAAACTTACAGTGGAGGTCTATCAAAAACAGTTTTGTCTTTCAACCGATTCAGCTCTAATTTCACTTGTTAAAACAACGAGGCTAGTTTGAGTTGAATCGGATGAGAACTTATATATATGATTGCAAAAGTATTATCTAATATATTAAAATTATGTGAAACAAATTTTAACAAGACTGCGCGTTCAATAAACGCTTATATATGCCCCCGGTGGCATCCTTGACAATATATTCTGAATCTTTTCTAAGTCCAAATTAGGTCAAGGTCAAGGTCAAACTGAGCTTGGGTATTACTGGTGGGTTGGTAATGGTCCAAGGCAATAACTGTATAAGTATAGAAGCATTGTAGTAAGTAGTCTTGATGCTAGACGAAACTGTAAAATCTAGTTAACCAAGAAATAGCCCATTCAAAATATTCTAAGTCCAAATTAGGTCAAGGTCAAGGTCAAAATCAAGGTTGGGTATTATTGGTGGCTAGGGAATGGTCCAAGGCAACAACTGTATAAGTATCTAAGCATTTGAATAAGTGGTGTTGAAGCTAGACGAAACGGTAAAATCTACTTAACCTGGTTACGGACGGACGGACAGGACGATTACTATATGCTCCCGCATCTGTCGATGCCGGGGGCATAAAAAGTAATATTGCATATCTGTGCCTAAAACCTAACATTGACAGTCAACGATATTTCACTAAAACAACACCCATCAAATGCAAGAGCGTCAAAATAAGCATTCTATATTTTAAATCATTTAAAATCAGTGTATTTTAAACGATATGAAGATAGTTATGTTGTTTCACAGAAAAATACCACCATCTATGTCTCTAGAAAACAGGAACATATATAAGATAAAACCTATAACTAGAATTTATCGTAATTTGTTGAAAATAAAATCAAAAGCTTTTGAAAATTTAGATGGATATTATGAAACATGTGTATTCTAAGAATCATTGTAGATCTCAGACTTTGACATGTCTTTAATTGTTTAAGTGTTTGATATACCGTTATGTTTGGTTATAAGTTATAGTTATGGTCTATGTCCATAATAATAATAATTAGTAGAGGGGCTGACCGCATGAATCCAACTTTTTTTTTAACCCATCCGGTATAAAATTTCTGTTGATACCAGGGAATAGTATATACAGTAAAACCTGTCTTAAGCGGCCAGTGAAGGGAAGCAGCCAAATTGGCTGCTTAAGACAGGTGACCGCTTAATCCAGGGGCAAGAAAAATGACTAAGTTATTTTGAAAACGGTCACGGTTTCGTTTCGCTATTCATTCCTATTTAAAAAGTCAACAACATATTAAAAGTCCTCAAACTCATACAGAAGTGTATGACCAGTACACTTTTTGATTATAGAAACATTGACACGAGCATCAGTTACTCGGCGTCTGATCTCCATATCAACATGTGCTGGTAACATAATGTTCATTTTCAGAAAATGGAATACAGTAGAATCTATATGTTGTTTCATTACACTTACGTTTGTACACGTATTTTTCTGTGCCACGGAGGCAGAATCCATGTGCGCGTGTCTACAGATTTTCCGGAGCTCAGTTAAACTTTACAAATGTTGTCAAACGTACTTTCAAGTCAGCATTAGAGATTAAAAGTAAAAAATCGGTCGACCATTTTGTTCAGTTCTGATTGTTGTCCAGGAAATTAATTGCAGGATGGGAAATTTAACACCGGCTATTTTTACACTGGGGGAACACCCCAGCATCCTCGAATTACGCAAGTTTTGATTGGTGGATAGTATTAATTTGCATAATAACGCGAGATTTTCTCCGAAGTCACTAAATCTAATTTTAGTGATGTACATTACACATAAGAACGACGCGGGCCGTGTAATTGACGATTAATTAAAGAGTTTGATACCAGTAGCATATGCTGTGTTATTTAGGCGGTTATTAAGAGTGACACGTTCGACAGAAATCATAACACGTGTATTCAAGTTGCCTGACCGTTCATTACAGTGGGTTTGATATGGAAAATGTTGATTACGTAATCGCTAATCTCCCAGACAAACTTGTTGATAATAACACGCCCCGCCGAGCACGTAATTTGACAAGTTGGATTTGTTGAATGACACAGGTATTCAGGCATATCACACTTCAGCGGGCGGCCACTTGGCCGTTTAATACAGTGTGGAAACAGTGTTTGGGATGAATTTTTCTGGCCGCTGGCTGCGTTATACAGGTGACCGCTTAGTCAAGGGGCAATATAGAATGAATTCAATCGGGGGGAGATCGAACTGGCCGTTAAAGCCAGGTGACCGCTTATACCAGGTGACCGCTAGGACAGGTTTTACTGTATACATACATGACCCTTGAGGGTGGATGCCAGATTCAGAAGTGGTGCAAAAAAAAATTACAGTATGTTTTGTTACCCCACCCACTAAAATTCAATACTAAATACCGATCTTACAGATTGTTAAATCTTATGACAAGGTTTTTTATGTAACATGTTTATCGTTTAAATTGTGTTGTTAATTGGGTATTTAAATGCTTTAAAATGCAAAATTTTAGTATTTAGAAGGTTTAGAAGCTCATAGAATGTCATAGAATGTAATAGTAAAGGGGCTTACACCATAAGTGTAAAAAAATTCATTGACTTAAAATCACCACAAATAAGTCTTCTTATGTAATCTTATTTAGAATCATAATCTAAAAAGTTGCTTACTGGCAATTTATGCCCCCCCCCCCCCCCCCCCCCAATGTTTTACTTAAGTAGCCATTGAATTCTTTCCTTCATAGACTATAATAGAGGCAAAGTTGTGAGCACAGTTAACTCCTACTAGAATATATAGGGATTTGCTCCGATCCCTCATAGACTAACTACTTGTAGACAGACAGACATAAGGTATTCTATTTATTTCTCCCTTCTATACATGATAAAATTTACAAACATGAGTACGTAAAATATATAGAACAACTCAAATATGAGTTATGAGAGACAATGTAAATCTTACAATATGACAACTAATTACCGGTAGATACAAATGTACCTAAAATCATGCAATTTAATGTACAGTTAAAAGTATATGCTTATTAAATTATATAACAATTCAACTTTCATCAAACATGCTTAAAGTTTTAAAATATACATTACTTCTATACATCATCACAGGATTTTTTATACAACTGTTGTCGAGTAAACTCGTACATTAAAATATCGCGGCAGGTTTTGGTACTATATTTAACAACATGAGATCAGACCGAATAAATTCATATTTCTTACATGTGAATGTGTATTAAAAGAAAAGGTGGTATGGAAATTTGACTGCGACCATTTTGACTGAAGTTATTACCCTTTGAATATGTTTCCTACATAGAATGTAGAAGACAAATGATGTGCAGCGAGCTAGCTATTTCTAAACTTTCCCAGATTGACTACTTATATGTGAAAGTATTCAAGTAATTTGAATTTGAGCTGCATTTTTTACCGAAGTTATGGTTTTTTGAATAATGTTACAACGTATAATATAGATGCATAGGAAATAAGTCCTATGCAGCTAAATCTTCCAACAATTTTGGCAGGATTTGCTCCGAACCATCACAAACTAAGTATGTGTATGTGCAGTTGTAGAGATAGTTTGGAAGCTTGACTGCGACCGTTTGTACATATGTTTTTGCCTTTCAAATTAAAATGTATGCAACTTCCTCACTAAAGGAGGGATTTGGTTCAAATCGTAATAGATGAAACACCTATAGCTATTTTGAAGGAATATGATGGGTAGGAGTACTGAAGTACTCTTCATTGGTGAGTATTTTGAAAAGCTACATTTAAAGTTGAAGATAGTGATATTGATAAATATATTTACTCCATAGATGAGTATGATAGGCATAACAAACTTTACTGGTACAAAAGCTGTCCCCTCCCCCTGTGCGCCATCCATGTGCATTCAACAACATCAACATGTCAGAACCATTGTACTTTTGGTTAATTATCAAGCTCTGACCGGAAATTGAAACCTGTCCCCCTGTGAACAAACCACGTCGCTATCAGCAACATCAACATATCAGTACCATTGTACTTTAAGTTAATTATCAGGTTTTTCATTTAAAACTGTCATATAATCATGCACTTTTGGCACGAATAGAACAATTGGTTACCTTAGCAACCACTCACAATATATGCTAAATAAGACCACTATACTGAAATTATGTATCAAATTTAAAGCCCTTTTAAGACAAAGTAAAGAAACTTATTTGAATTAGTGTATGTCAGTTTTATTATCATCTGGGCAACTTAACAGTGTTATATAAACATTCACTTTTAGCATCAAAGTAACATTTGGTTATCTTTGCAACCACTGACACTATAAGCTTAATAATAACATTATACTGAAAATATGTGTCAAACACTGACTTTTTTTTTTTTTTTATAAATTTCTAGTATAAAATACAGCAAGCTCCCGGAACCATTTATTGTAAGAAAACAAGTTAACATTGTTGTCAGATATACACTTTAAATATCAAAGTTGAACATAAAATTGGTGCATCTTATCAACCTGGAGTCACATAAACACCAATATAACAGCGGTTAATTTAGCTTTGAGTCCTGAGTCGTATACTCACTAACATTTCCAATGATTAATTTGCCAAGAAACTATGAGACCCAGTGACTCAAAATGTTTTGGCCTTTTATTTATAGTTTAAATCTGAAAAACTCAATGTTTTGTCCCAGGGACTACACCATTCTGATGTTTAAATCAATCACTGAAAAGCCGATAAAAGAATATACTAAATCCCTTGTTTGTTTGTAATTATGACCCTTGATATAGCTGACACATTTTGACGACCATTTCAAGTTAGACTGCTTTATCTGATATTTGCTATCCTCTGCTTCAGCAGCCTCTACATCATACCTGCTAGACTTTCTCTCATTTTGAGATAATTGAGCAAAAGAGGAACATGAGATCCTGAAGCGCTGACATGAGAAATGAGAAAACATAAGTCCACATTGGTTGTCTCCAGAAGCTTTCTTCTGCTATTTAATCAATTGACCTGCTTTATGATTCAACACGACCAATGTTCACATCATGTGACCTAGCTCTTTGTCCACGTTATCATTCTGAGTAAGTTTCCTGAAAATCTGTCTAAAATGTTGCCTCCGTAGTCCGTAGTGTGGTTCTAAGTGGTTACTGTGCCTTAAAACATGACTTCTACACATACTGTCAGTATAATGCTCTTAATTGGCACATATTGTGATAGGTTGTTAATGTAACCAATTTTCTTGTATAACAATGCTAGTTTGCCAACCCGATACTAACACTGGTTCTAATAACTTTATCTCCTTTTCCTTCAAATAGCTTGATTTTGAAACATATTTTCAAAAAGTATTCTCATTTAGCAATTACTGTGAATGGTTGCGAAGGTAACCAAATATTGCTTTCGTGTTAAAAGTGAATGTTTTATGACAATGTTAGCTTGCAAACCAGATAAGGAACTTTAAGTACATGTTCAATGGTTGTTACAGGTTGTTTTACTTTGACTTCAAAAATGCTAGGATACCTCTCATATTTTCAATATAATGCTCTTACTTAACAATTGCTATAAGTGGTTGCTATGGTTACCGAATATCATTTTCAGGCCAAAAGCAAATCTGTATTTGACAATGTTTATATGCAAACATTATAATAAAACTAATTAAAGTAACTGTGCAAGGATTCTGATAGTTTGCTATATATTGGGTGCCAAATGTCTAAAATTGACACACATTTCCAGTGAAATAAAATTATGTTCTTTTGTCAGATGTTACCATAGTTACCAAGTAATATCTGCATGTTTTGTCTTCTATTGCTTTTTTAACGCTACACTTTGTGGTAGTAGCCATTAAAGAGTGGTCCGGGTTCATTTCAAGCAATCATAACAGCTCAGTTAAATAGGCGATACAGCATTGAAATGTTTATAGTTTCGTTTTCATGGTTACCTACTTAGCAACCGCAATCCCAAAGTTTTCTTTTTATCCAGAACAGTAATAAAAAATATTTGCTACTGATAATCAATTATGATCGGCAAGGATTCACAAACTTTCTGTACCGACAAGAATAATGAATTCTTGCTTTCAGTATTTTGACCCATAAACCTTGCACTTGTGAACCAATCAGAGCTGAAAGCTACAATGTTATTAATGTATGTCATATTTCAATTTTCAGATGTCATTGTATCTAAAACTTGTACATTTTTGTCTAAAATTGCCATGAATTTGATGTTTTTAACTAACCAAAAACACTGATTTTAGGGGGAAATAATGTTTTCCCGTTACTATGGCAACCGGAGACCGGAACTAAGTTTTTTTGGTATTATTTCCCATTTCATGTAAAGAGGTGCAAATAGTGTAAGTTTCATGCAAATCGGAAACCATGCGTGCTGATTATAGCAAATAGTTACTATATGTATGACATAATGTTAAATCTGATGTAAGAGTTATAGCCCTTGTTTAAAAAAATCTGCACCACTTCCAGATCTGGCATCCACCATAAATTAAAGCCTCAAGGTCTGAACTATTCGAATATATCATCAGAAATTTTATACCAGATGGGTTAAAAAAGAATCAAATTTAAGGCCCTTTTATTGAGTTGGCCCTTCTACTAAATAATAAAGTGCATGCTACTGTCCATTTACAATTTATTTGACACCTCGAATATTTGCAATATTTACAATTATTTTGGTCCGACCCAACTCAATATTAATTCAATGCTTTCGACCATAGTCCGGTAACTTATAGTGAATTTTAATCGGATCTAACGAAGAATGAATAGTTACCCCCATTTACCTTGAAATGTAAAATTTCGACCATCTTCAGCAACGTCATGCAATGGCATCACATTGCTGAAAACGGAAGAAATTTGACATTGAGGTCTATTGGGAAAATGTTTATTTATGACCTATTTAACTGACATTTCACCACAAGTTAACATACTATTGCTGAAAACATTGAGGCATATTCAGTGACATCGTATCTGAATTGTTTAATGGTCTGTCGTTCCGAGAAAAAACATTGATTTATTTACAATATTTTGCTATATAGTCAGGAAACAACTGTGTCCGTAAAAAATTAATCGGGAAAATAACCGAGACGTCATCTTTACATAACCGCTGCGTGAACAGAAACTTTCAAACCTTTATTCTTTGTTATTTCTTTAAAATAAACCTTATTTCGAGAAGGTATGTTGTAGTATATTGAATATTAGCGACATACACACGCTGTGGAACGAAACAAATTCGCAATGATTGTAGGTTTTATCATTTTGTATGGAAATTGACTCTTTTTCCGCATATTTAATTGTACATCATGAAATCGTTGCTCTGCTTTAAAACTTGATGTAGGATTGTGTCTACAAAACATTGACAATGAACGATTAAACCGGTGGCAGTAATTTATGTACATACAGGAAAGTTGCTTGCCATTTTCGAAGCGCACTTTGATTTCTCGCCTTCATAATCCGAAATAACCACGTCCGTATCAAGCAATACCGTGTCGGTATCGGAAGAATAACCGCTGCGTGTCATCGGGAAATATCTGCTTACGCTGTGATGTAGTTCCCCCGGTGTGAGGTATAGTAGATGTGCAAGACACAAATTTCAGGTCTCTTTGACCTTGAACTTGACCTTTGCCCTTGAAATTGGTCTTGAAATTGGCAGGCAAAATCTTGTACTTTCAACTCCTCCTTCAGTTTCAACCCGATTCATTTGATACTTTGCAAAAATGTTACTCAGGTATAGTAGATGTGCAAGACACAAATTTTAGGTGACCTTTACCTTGACCTTTTGCCTTGAAATTGGTCTTGAAATTTGCAGGTAAAATCTTGTACTTTGAACTCCTCCTTCACTTTAAATCCAATTCACTTGATACTTGGCATACATGTTACTCAGGAGTTGTAGATGTGCAAGACTCATATTTCAAATCTCTGTGACCTTGACCTTTGGCCTTAAAATTGGCAGGCACAATCTTGTACGGCGAACTTCTCCTTCACTTTCAACCTGATTTACTTCATACTTGCCATAAATGTTACTCAGGAGTTGCAGAGTGTCATATACCATTTTTAAGTGAGTTTGACTTTGACTTACACCTTTGACCTTACTGTAAAAGCTTATTGAAAACGTTTGCAGAGTGTGACAGAGTGCTGTATAGTGGGGGTATTTATCACCTTTAGTGATAGCCGTTCTAGTTATGCCTGTATAAAGTGAACTCTTTTCTTCAGTGAAGGAATTAAAATACCTTTCTGCTGGCTTATTTTATGATAATCGTTCTGATAAAAATGAGTAAATATTAGCTTAGATGTGATACAAAGGTGAATTCATTGCGTTTGAATGTTTTTAGCTTGAAATAATCAATATCAACACGTAACATATGGAGCAGTCTGCTTTAATGGAGATCGAGTCTATTTGATAAAAAAATGGAGGGAATATTAGATAAAACATGATTCGAAGCATCGAAATTATACTGTGGACTGGTTTTATATATTGACAGTTGAGCTGTATTTTATATTTACAGTTTTGTACTTTATATTGACAGATGAGTTTTGTACTATATATTGACAGTTGAGTTTGTACTATATATTGACAGTTGAGCTGTATTATATATTGACAGTTTTGTACTTTATATTGACAGTTGAGTTTTGTACAATATATTGACAGTTGAGTTTGTACTATAAATTGACAGTTGAGCTGTATTATATATTGACAGTTTTGTACTTTATATTGACAGTTGAGTTGTATTATATTGACAGTTGAGTTTGTACTATATATTGACAGTTGAGCTGTATTATATATTGACAGTTGAGTTTGTACTATATATTGACAGTTGAGCTGTATTATATATTTACAGTTTTGTACTTTATATTGACAGTTGAGTTTACTATATATTGACAGTTGAGTTTGTACTATATATTGACAGTTGAGTTGTATTATATATTGACAGTTTTGTACTTTATATTGACAGTTGAGTTTTGTACTATATATTGACAGTTGAGTTTTGTACTATATATTGACAGTTGAGTTTTGTACTATATATTGACAGTTGAGCTGTACGATATATTGACAGTTGAGTTTTGTACTATATATTGACAGTTGAGTTTTGTACTATATATTGACAGTTGAGTTTTGTACTATATATTGACAGTTGAGTTTTGTACTATATATTGACAGTTGAGTGGTAAGGAGAAGGAGATGGACATGTGGATCCTGAGTCGACTGTCAGGCGCTGTAGCCAGCTGTCAGGGAGGGTTTGTGAAGTATGAGTTTCCCATAGCAACACAGGCATGCTATGTGTTCTGGCTGTATGAGCTGTGTGACTGGTACCTGGTACGTGATATATGATCTGAAATACATACAGGGTCCATGCTTATAAAGCATTTGAGTTGAGTCTGAAATTGTTCTCAAGCATTTGATTGGTCAGATTTGAGCCTAGACACAAATCTGACAATCAAATGCTTGAGAACAAACTGAAACTCTTTATTAGTGCTGGGCCAGGATATTGAATGAGTGTGTTGAATTTATTCAGTTTGATAAAATAGTAAGTTGCAATCCTTTGGCTTGCAAACATATCATTATCTATCGAGTTCAATAATTTCAATGCTGAAAACACATGAATTTAATATTCTATTTATAACATAAAGTACAACAAATGACACAAAATTCTGAACGCTCTTACTTTCACTTATGCCTCAGCTATATGGAAAAAAGATTTGTCATAACTGTTATTGGGTTTAACTTTTATTCATCCATAGATGAAAACAGTATCAAAATAAAATAAAGAAAAACATCATCAATGTGTTATGAAATGACTTCTGATAACATGTTCAACTGTTCAATTAAGATTTAATGTAAAAATTGTTTCTTATTGACTTAAAATGATTATTTGACACTTAGTTATGTTTTCAGAATTACATCATTAGTCTACACAAATAATATTTAATCAAGTGGTCTTATTAATTGGGTTTCACCACAGGTACTTGACACATACATCTAGATCTATTAACCCCCCCCCCCCTTTAAAAAAAAAAAAAAAAAAAAAAAAAATTGTTTTTTTTACTATACATGTACTTCTATTATAGATTACAAGGTAAACAGCGCAATTCGACACCTAGTCTTTACTATCGACTTAAACTGATGCTAAAACAGACTTGATCGCCGATATTCTCTTGTGGTACCCTCGGGAAAGGATTAATTTATCAATGTCTACTTTTTATTTCATCAAATTCCGTCAAATAACGCCACAGTACGTGAATTATAACGAAAATGTGCATCAAAAAGTTTTATGTCGTTCTCACGGTCCGTTTTTTTTGCCCAAAATAAGCGGTAATCTAGTCGGTTTGCACATTTAACGGTCTTTACGGCTGGACCTTTCATCTAATTTCATTGGAGCAAATGTGTTTATGTCGGAACATGACCCTCTTCACTATCAGCTATATGAAATATACATGTAATTTGGCACCAAATTGACAAGTGAAAGACTCATTTCATTTTCAATGCCATTTTGAATACCGGAATGGATCGAATGAAAGGAGCGATTTCATTGGCCAAAATTACCCAGGTAAAAGCTTCTTTTAATTTTGCATTCTAAATAAATTATATAAAACTGAATATATCTCATTTAAAGATGATTTATAATATTTGGTGAGAGTTCAAGTGGCATAGGTCGTTAACTGCGAACACATAACAGATCATCCCTACATACATGTAGGCCCGTTGCCATGGGGAGAGGACCGTGAAAACGACATAAAACTTTTTGATGCACATTTTCGTTATAATTCACGTACTGTGGCGTTATTTGACGGAATTTGATGAAATAAAAAGTAGATATTGATAAATTAATCCTTTCCCGAGGGTACCACAAGAGAATATCGGCGATCGAGTCTATTTTACAGTCAAAATACATTACCTGCTATAAACCCTGCTTTATCCCTTATCTATTACCCCATCTCCCAAGAAAAAACAAAGTACCCTTGCGTATAGTGATACCGAGATATCCGGTCCCGCAAGTGGCCTGTCCCGCGTATTATACATCCTCTTAATTCTTGGGACCAAAATGGCGCTTAGCAGCTAAGTTTTCCGGACCTCGATTTTTAGTCTTATCTGCCCTATCTCTCGAAATTTTTATTAGCTTTAACATTTTTTCAATTCTTTAGGTGTTACACTTTTGTTTTCACCTATCTCTTTTATACGCCCGTCTTCAGACGGGACGTATTATGTCTTGGCGCTGTCCGTCCGTCTGTCTGTCTGCACGCACGCACGAAAGGTCCTTTGTTGGGTAGGGAGAACAATAGATTCCATTCATTCCGTGATTGCCCTATTGTTATTGTTGGGTTTTAAGCTCACCTGAGCCGAAGGCTCAGGATGTGAGCTATTGTGATACCATTCCGTCCGTCGTACGTCGTCCGTTCACATTTTCAAACAACATCTCCTCAGAAACCACTGAACCGATTTCAACCAAACTTTGTCAGAAACATCAGTGACAAGGGGGAACGAAATCTTGTTCAAAGATTTTGGCTAGAGTTATTCCCCTTGCTGTGGGACCATATTTTCTAACATGACCCTATAGACAACTTTTAATGCAGAAGAAAATCTTAAAAAATCTTCTTCTCAGAAACCGAAAGGCCCAGACCTTTGATATTTGGTATGTATCATAACCTAATGATCTTCTACCAAGATTGTTCAAAGTTTGACCCTGGGGCCAAAAATGGCCCCGCCTTGGGGCTTATCAGTTTTTCTTAGGAAAACCTTTAAAAATCTTCTCCTCAGAAACTGTATGGCCTAGATCATTAATATTTGACATATAGCTTTGCCATACGGTCCTCTACCAAGATTGTTCAAATTATGACCCCGGGTCAAAATTGACCCCGCCCCGGGGCTTATCAGTTTTACATAGACTAATATAGGAAAACCTTTAAAAATCTTCTTCTCTGAAACTGTAAGGCCCAGGTCTTAAATATTTGACATATAGCTTTGCCTTGTGGTCCTCTACGAAGATTGTTCAAATTATGACCCCCCGGGCCAAAAATGGCCCCGCCCTCGGGCTTATCAGTTTTTCATACCTTTAAAAATCTTCTTCTCTGAAACTGTAAGGCCTAGATCATTTATATTTGACATGTAGCCTTAAAGTCCTCTACCAAAGTTGTTCAAATTATAACCCCTGGGTCAAAATTGGCCCCGCCCCGGGGCTTATCAGTTTTACATAGACTTATATAGGAAAACCTTTAAAAATCTTCTTCTCTTAAACTGTATGGCCTAGATCTTTAATATTTGACATATAGCTTTGCCTTGTGGTCCTCTACGAAGATTTTCAAATTATGACCCCCGGGCCAAAAAATTACCACGCCCTCGGGCCTATTAGTTTTTCCTAGGAAAACCTTTAAAAATCTTCTTCTCTGAAACCGTAAGGCCAAGATCATTTATATTTGACATGTAGCTTTACTCTACCAAGATTGTTCAAATTATGAACAGTTGATCAAATTTGGCCCCGCCCCGGGGCTTATCAGTTTTACATAGACTTATATAGGAAAACCTTTAAAAATCTTCTACTCTGAAATTGTAAGGCCCAGATCGATCCCGATTCTTAATATTTGACATATAGCTTTGCCTTGTGGTTGTCT
The DNA here is from genome assembly GCA_922989275.2 of Gari tellinella. Classification (NCBI taxonomy): domain Eukaryota; kingdom Metazoa; phylum Mollusca; class Bivalvia; order Cardiida; family Psammobiidae; genus Gari; species Gari tellinella. Next base: position 69,847,891 of record OV277859.1, read on the forward strand.
ACCAAGTGTGTTCAAATTATGACCCCCGGCTAAAATTGGCCCCACCCAGGGAATTATCAGTTTTTATAGGAAAACCTTTAAAAATCTTCTTCTCTTAAACCGTAAGGCCCAGATCATTAATATCTGACATGAAGCTTCGCATTGTGGTCCTCTACCAAGATCAAATTATGGCACCTGGGTCATAGCTATATCAAAATGTTGTCTTGCCCAGTCAGATTCTATGGTACAGTGTCCTCAGGTGAGCGAATTGTGACCCTCTGGGTCTCTTGTTTTGTTGCTATTGGGTACTTTTAAACAAAAGAAAAACCCAACAAGTGCCCAAATGTAAGGACGTTCGTCTGTCCGTCTGTTAACTTTTTCATGTCCGCTCTCAAACTCAAACAAATTTAGTCCAATCCTTTTGAAACTTGGTCAGAATGTGTATGACCATAATATCTCAGTCAAGTTCGATAACCAGCAAGATTGCCCCAGACATTCAAGAGTTATGCCCCTTTTTTGGTCAAAAACGGGCATTTTAGTTTGTCCGCTCTCTAACTCAAACAAATTTATTTTAATCCTTATAAAACTTTGTCAGCATGTGTATGACCATAATATCTCAGTCAAGTTCGATAACCAGCAGGATTGCTCCAGACATTCAAGAGTTATGCCCCTTTTTAGCTCACCTGGCACGTAGTGCCAAGGTGAGCTCTTTTGATTGTCCTCTGTCCGTCGTCCGTCCGTCGTTCGTCCGTTCGTCGTCAACAATTTCTTTAAACGACATCTCCTCCGAAACTACTGGATGGATTTTTACCAAACTTGGCCTGAATGATCCTTATATGGTCCTCTTTCGAAGTTATTCAAACATTTCCGGTCCGTTGCATATCTAGGTCACAGGAGCTAAAAATAGATTTTTTCAATGAAAACTTAAAAAATCTTCTTGTCTGAAACCACAGTACCTTGAGCTTAGATATTTGGCACAAAGCATCGTCTTCACGTCCTCTATCAAGATTGTTCAAATTATGTCCCTTGGGTAAAAAATGACCCCGCCCCGGCAGTCGTAATTTTGCTTAGAGTTATATAGTGAAATCTTCAGAGCTTCTTTATCTCTGAAACTAATATGGCCAGAGCTTTGATATTTGGCATGGTGACATTTCTAGAAGCCCTTAACCAATATTGTAGAATAGAAGTCCCTTGGGTCAAAATTGCCAAGGCCCTAGGGGTCGCAGTTTTACATAGAGTTATATAGTGAAATATTCTTCTCTGAAACTATTATGGCAAGAGCTTTGATATTTAGCATAGTGACACTTTTAGATGTTCTTTACCAATATTGCTGAAATGGTTCGGGTCTGTTGCACATCTAGGTCACATTAGAAAAGTCTTCCTGTCTGAAACCACCCATGTACAAAATATTTGACAGAACTCTTAATTTTCAAGTTCATCAGCAAGATTTTTGAAATTATGTCTCTGGGGTGATCCCACCCCAGGGGTCATGTGACCCTTGTGTTGGTTTTTTCCAGGTGAGCGATATTTAGGCCCGCATGGGCCTCTTGTTTTGTAAAAAACGGGCATTTTTAGTTTGTCCGCTCTCTAACTCAAACAAATTTATTTGAATCCTTTTGAAACTTTGTCAGCATGTGTATGACCATAATATCTCGGTCAATTTCGATAACCAGCAAGATTGCCCTCGACATTCAAGAGTTATGCCCCTTTTATCGTCAAAAACGGGCATATTTTAGTTTGTCCGCGCCCTTACTCAAACAAAGGACAAGGTTCACGAAGCCTCCGTTTTGGCCCTGTAAAAATCTTTTTTTCACAATTTATGTTTTAGCTATATTTTCTCTTTACAGTAAAACCTGTCTTAAGCGGCCAGTGAAGGGAAGCAGCCAAATTGGCTGCTTAAGACAGGTGACCGCTTAATCCAGGGGCAAGAAAAATGACTAAGTTATTTTGAAAACGGTCACGGTTTCGTTTCGCTATTCATTCCTATTTAAAAAGTCAACAACATATTAAAAGTCCTCAAACTCATACAGAAGTGTATGACCAGTACACTTTTTGATTATAGAAACATTGACACGAGCATCAGTTACTCGGCGTCTGATCTCCATATCAACATGTGCTGGTAACATAATGTTCATTTTCAGAAAATGGAATACAGTAGAATCTATATGTTGTTTCATTACACTTACGTTTGTACACGTATTTTTCTGTGCCACGGAGGCAGAATCCATGTGCGCGTGTCTACAGATTTTCCGGAGCTCAGTTAAACTTTACAAATGTTGTCAAACGTACTTTCAAGTCAGCATTAGAGATTAAAAGTAAAAAATCGGTCGACCATTTTGTTCAGTTCTGATTGTTGTCCAGGAAATTAATTGCAGGATGGGAAATTTAACACCGGCTATTTTTACACTGGGGGAACACCCCAGCATCCTCGAATTACGCAAGTTTTGATTGGTGGATAGTATTAATTTGCATAATAACGCGAGATTTTCTCCGAAGTCACTAAATCTAATTTTAGTGATGTACATTACACATAAGAACGACGCGGGCCGTGTAATTGACGATTAATTAAAGAGTTTGATACCAGTAGCATATGCTGTGTTATTTAGGCGGTTATTAAGAGTGACACGTTCAACAGAAATCATAACACGTGTATTCAAGTTGCCTGACCGTTCATTACAGTGGGTTTGATATGGAAAATGTTGATTACGTAATCGCTAATCTCCCAGACAAACTTGTTGATAATAACACGCCCCGCCGAGCACGTAATTTGACAAGTTGGATTTGTTGAATGACACAGGTATTCAGGCATATCACACTTCAGCGGGCGGCCACTTGGCCGTTTAATACAGTGTGGAAACAGTGTTTGGGATGAATTTTTCTGGCCGCTGGCTGCGTTATACAGGTGACCGCTTAGTCAAGGGGCAATATAGAATGAATTCAATCGGGGGGAGATCGAACTGGCCGTTAAAGCCAGGTGACCGCTTATACCAGGTGACCGCTAGGACAGGTTTTACTGTATTTATGAATTTCAGATATTAATTCTTCATATTATATATAAAGTTCAACCAAAATTCAAGTTTTGACAACTTTATAGTTTCTTGTAAATGGACCACGAGGCCAAAAAAGGCCAAACAGGCAGATTTTTGGTACAATTCAGGGTATAAATCATAGAAATAAACAATGAAGGCACTTATGCGACACAAAGATATTTTAAGTACATAATAAATATTGAAGTTGAAGTAACATATCCAAATTTTGAAGTGTCGCATGCGTGCCTTCATATTTTATTTTTTGAATTTATACCGAGAATTGTACCAAAAAAACTGCTTTTTTGGTCTTTTTTGGCCTCTCAGTTCATTTACAAGAAACTATAAAATTGTCAAAACTTGACTTTGGGTCGTTTGTGTGTGTATTATGGAGTATTAGTATCCGATATTGACAAATAAACAGAAAATAAAGATAAAAAATCTTTTTTGGAAAAAATCTTTTTTACAGGGCCAAATCGGATGCTTCGTGAACCTTGTCCTTTATTCCAATCCTTTTGAAACTTGTTCAGCATGTGTATGACCATAATATCTCGGTTATATTCCATAACCAGCAAGATTGCCACAGACAGTCAAGAGTTGTGCCCCTTTTTTGTCCGCTCTCTTACTCAAATTTATTCCAATCCTTTTGAAACTTGGTCAGCATGTGTATTACCATAATGTCTCAATTATGTTCCATAACCAGCAAGATTTCCATAGACATTCAAGAGGTATGCCCCTTATTTTGTCAAAAACGGGCATTTTTTAGTTTGTCCGCTCTCTAACTAAACAAATTTATTCCAATCCTTTTGAAACTCAACTTGGCAGCATGTGTATGACTATAATGTCTCGGTCATGTTTGATAACCAGGAAGATTGCCCCTGACATTAAAGAGTTATGCCCCTTTTATCGTCAAAAACGGGCATTTTTTTGTTTGTCCGCTCTCTTTCTCAAACAAATTTATTCCAATTTTTTTGAAACTTGGTCAGCATATGGCCCCTTACTTTCAGGGTTCTTCCGCTTTTGTTCACTTTAGCTTGATAGGGTTTTAGTATGACTACATTCTAATATCGATTTGACGGGCGTATAATGTGCCCGGCTTGCGGTGCTCTTGTTCCGATATTCGTTTTCATTTTCGGCTTTTTGTTCGTTTTTCGCACGCCCACCCACGTGGTTCGGCCTTTATGAATTTTCAATGTCGTCGAAAACGAGTACATGCAATCACACTCGTTACAAGTGGGATACACATCCCACTTGTTTCCAGTGCTGTCGCTGTTCGTCTTCCAATCCCTGTTAATTTTCGGCCAATTGGACTGCAGAACATTGGAAGAAATCTCTTGGCGTTCTGTCTTTGGTTCTTGAGTACCAATTACGAGCCTCAATGTTGTTTTCTTCGGAGCACAAACCTCCTAAGGTTGCTCCCACTTCGGGGGGAACCGCTAGTCGAACATCACGATCGACTGATGCATTCTCGCCGGGGTCAAAGCCTCTTTTGACTCTTGACAGTGCACCGCAGCATTCGTCAGCCGGGGTAGCCCTTCCCCGGGCACCGGGTTCAGTACACCCAGCGGACCCAGAGACTCAGTCTTTCGGAGTCGGGCTCCAGACCCCTGTCCGTCAGGACTGCGCTGTCGGTGGGGGAAGTTCCTCTTAAGCTTTCACCAGCTGTTGGGAGCTCTCCCCTCTCTGGACCCCCTGCGAACCCCAGATATCAAGATCCTGCTGGGTTGGGCCTCAGCCCCCAGTCCGTCAGGACTGCGCAGACAAGTGTAATCGCTCCTGTGGTTCCTTCCACTGCTAGTTGGAACTTCAATCCAGCCTTTTTGAGTTCACACTCTGCCAAAATTAACTCTGGATATCAGACATGGGGTGATCATGAAAAGTAATCATCAGGATTATTAATCGATTAACAGTTTTCCATTAATCAGGTTTAATCATTGATCATGCTTTTTATGATTATCTTAATCATAATTTAATCGATTACTGACAAAAAAAGGGGCTGTAATCATGATTATTTTATGATTACTTTGTGATTACTCTTTGTTTGTTTTATCAGTGAAAGGACATTTCACCTGTTTCACCTTATGATAAACATGTGCCTTGGGGTTTAATAATTCAATAATGGTTTTATATGACAATAGAACAGGCAGGTCTGTAAAGGTGTTAACTGAAATTTATAGATATCTAATCTGGAATTAGTATTGACTCAAATTGTTTGATTCAATTATAAATAAATTCACTAATTTATTCCATGTAAATGGATGAATTAAAGAATGATGCAGTACTTTTGTAGTACTTGAAAAAGACGATGGAAATGATAACATTCACAAACCATTGAAACCAAGTTGATAACTGGTTATATGGTTGGCATTCAGTTGATCTATGTAAAGAACTAACTATATCTGTCAGTCCAAAACTAAGCAATGGTCAGTGGAGCTTCAGTGGAACACATGTACCTATCTTGCTGCCTATTCCCAGCTACTGGGACACTCACAGCAGTTGAAAACTAAACTCTGGATCTAACTTAAAACTAACTATCCATATTGATATTTATTAGTTTAAACTTGCATTGAGAGATAGACCTAGGTCTCGTAACTTTCGATCACCTTCTATGTCTCCACCTCGACAGCGCTATCGTGGATCTCGGCCTCGCTCCGTTTCCCGTTCCCCCTCCAGGCGGTCTCGAAACGGGCGTAGGGGAAGGCGCCATCGCAGATATCGCTCACCTTCCAGTAGTATGTCTGAGAGTGGAGACTCCAGGAGCCCCTCTCCTAGGTTTGACTCCCATCGTCGGTCTAGGAGGGTTCATGACCCTTCCCACCATAGGGATGTTCCGTCCCACAGTTGGGGACAGCCCCCTTCCTAGAGACCTGGATCAACCCAGGGACTCGGTGTCTGCACATCCCAGTACTTCTGCCTCTCTTTCACAGCAGGACCCCTGAATGAGTCTTCTCATCCTCAAAGGATTCAATCCCCCATCATTGCTCAAGACAATAGCAATACTATTTCCATTTTAGCACCTGATGGGGACCATCTCATTCAAGAGGGTCGGGGAGTTCTTCAATCCCTAGACTTATCTGGTTCTCAGCAGACACGTTCCAGCTCGACAGATCGAGAGTCAGTAGCCGCGGATAACTTCGTTCTCTCAGAAGACGAAGAGCCAGAACAGACCACTTGGTCTTTCAACGAGGCGTGCGAGGCTTTGATCGAGTTTGTGCCCGAGAACATTTGCCCTCGGCCTACTCCCCAAACGCCTGCATCTGTTTCCTCCTCCATGTCCAAATATAGGGAACAGACTGGCAAGTCGGCCCCTGTAACTGGTAGGACCACACTTCCAATCTCACAATCTGTGACGGACTCTCTGAAACTGTTGGACGCTACCAATAAAGAGAAAGCCAATCAAGGTTTTTTCACTCTGGCTGCCATCTCAAAAAGGTGGCTCCGACCTGTAGAATGAAAAAGGACTTTCCCCAGCCAGAGGAAGTCAAGTTCTTACTGGAGTCCTCCCCTCTCCTGGACCCTCAGGATTCAGAGTGGGCCCACATCGTCCGACCTTCCCAGACCAGGGTACCTTTTACTACCCTTGAGAGATTGGAGACAAGAGACAGGCAACTCATTGGAGCCCTGTCTAATGTTGACCTTTTCGCCGCTGGCCTCGATGCTATAGCGGACTCCCCAGATTCAGATCGGAGACAGGAGGCTCTCCAAGCTATTGTCTATCAGTTGGGTTCAATAACCCCCTTTCTGATAGGCTTGGCTATGCAAAATGCAGGAGAATTAACTCGACTCCGGAGAGACGCTCATCTCTCTTCACAGGGTACTGCCCTCTGTGAAGCAGCCAGGAATCAACTCCGAACTGCACCCTCAGAAAGAAATGCGTTTCTGAAGAAGCAGCCACCTTCATCGCCAAGGCCAGAAGGTCTTCCACTTCCACCATCTTGGAAGGTGTTTACAGATTGGTGTAGTAGGAGAGAGATTGATCCAATCAATCCCTCTATCCGGAGAATAGCAGATTTCCTGCTCTTCCTTTTCAAGGAAAAAGGGTGGGCAGTTAGCACTATTAAGGGTTACAGAACTATGCTTTCGAAATTTTAGAAATAAGGCTTCTATCGGTTCAGGTCCAATTCTCTCGGAGCTCATCCGCTCCTTTGAACTAGCGCGCCCAGTTACTCGTACACTTACCCCAAAATGGGATCTATCGTGTGTCCTCTGGTCGCTCACTAGGCTCCCTACGAACCATTAGACAAGGCTACCTTACAACACCTCACCTTGAAGTGTGTTTTCCTGCTAAATTTGGCATCTGCTAAACGCAGAAGCTAGATCCACACCTTGTCAGTAGAAAACGGACATTTACGCATAAACCCTGATGGATCAGCCACTTTCCTCTGTCAGCCAGGGTTCGTGGCTAAGACACAACTACCTTCAGTAGCTTCCAGGCCATTTACAATACCTAGCCTCTCTCATGACCTGGACCGTACAGATCATGACCGCCTCCTTTGCCCTATTCGGGCCCTTCAGTTCTATCTAGATCGGGCAAAACCTCTAAGAGGAAACAGAACTTGTCTTTTTATCCCTCTCAAGGGTAAAGGTGACATTTCTGCAGCTTCTATTTCATGCTGGGTTGCATCAGTCATCAGTTTAGCTTACCTCGAACTATCAGATCGGAGTCTCCCAGATGGCCAAGCTAGAGCACATGAAGTTAGAGCTCTAGCTACTTCCTGGGCCTATACCAATCATGCTCTCCTGGATGACATTCTTGGCGCCGCCTTCTGGAAAAGCCCTCTACATTCTCAACCTTCTATCTGAGGTCTTTTTCAGCTTGCCAAGACAACCTCTATGCGCTTGGCCCTATAGTGGCAGCGGAGAGGGTCATCTCTGACTAAGTACTTCTTCTCTTCCGGACTCGATTCAATTTACTTAGTTACTTTTGAGTCTATGTCCCGAGAATACAGTTATCAAGTACTCTTTGTTAAAGAAGAATTTACGTTCTCGGGATTTTTTGGTGAGTTTTTCTTTTACCTACTTTTATCTATACATTAATTTAGTAATTCTCTCTGGAGTACCATCCCTCTTCTGCTACAAATTCAGCAGGGTTTATAGCAGGTAATATATTTTGACAGTAAAATGTGTTTTTATAGTAAAACTAATTTTACTTAGAAATACTTACCTGCTATAAACAGAGTACCCTCCTCCCTTCCCCGCTTTATTTTTTTTATTGGGGGGGGGGGGGGTTAATAGATCTAGATGTATGTGTCAAGTACCTGTGGTTTCACAGTATTGTTCAGAGCTCCAGATAAGGGGAGTATTTCAAAAACAAATTTATATTTCTGCATTAAACCCTACGGTGTCACTACTCATTAGAATCGTCTCAAAGAGACAATTATAGGATTTGTTACTGAAATGAGTGAGAAACTGTAGTATTTGTTCTTATCTGCAGCCCTGATTGTTGTTGTTCTTGTAGGAGTACATTAAGCCAGTTATCTATGGCGATGATGCTGTGGCGAAGGAGACATGCCAGGATGTCCTGTACACTTGCCTGGAGACAGGACTGAGGCTCATACACCCTTTCATGCCATTTGTCTCTGAGGAGCTGTACCAGCGACTACCTAGACGATCAGCCCAGGAGCCACCCAGTATATGTGTCACGCCCTATCCTCTACCAAACAATGTAAGTGAGGTTAATCTCAAAAGTAAATATACCCCAGAAAGTTAGATTTCTCTATTATAACTGAGATAAGATTATTCAAAGGGTACAGTCAATCTCATATTAAACCTTTACTCCAGAGATTGTTTCTAGAATTTACGATAGGTCACTACTTAAAGTAGGTTGCATTCTGCTTTACTTTCAGCCTGCTTTGTGCTACTCTCTGCTAGAGTATAGAAAATAAATCTTATTATCCTCTTCGCTCGTCCATCCGGAACCCTTAGCGAAAAGGGATTATAAAGTCTTAAAAGATAAAGAATTTAAATAGTAACTGGGAGATACATTGAATGAATATGGAGAAAAAATAGTTTTCTAACTGAAAATAACACTTAAAGTAATCAAACAACTGCATTGTTTAAACAAATACCAGTTATTCAAACTAACCTTCAGCTGTAAATGCAGCGCCGCGAATTCCTATCATGACGGAAGTGTGACGTCATCATCCGGGTAACAAAGGCGCTTGTACACAATCCGGTCAAATTTATACTGCATGTGAAAGGTCAATTTCTAGACACTCGCTACACGTAATAAACATTTAGAGTTATATTGGAAAATGCGTTATTCGAAATCATTTTACAAAGGGACATAAAAAAAATAAGGTACGTGGTTAATTTTGGTACTCATTTTTCGAAAATATAATTTTCTTCAAAGTTTCACTAAAATTCCAAGTTTTTTTCAGCATTTTTCTCGGCTATTATGCTGCACGCATCTATTACCTAACCGGAACCGCTTTTGCGATGACGTAAGCAAAGCGCACACACTTTATCAAGCGTTTTTGTGAAGCTTCCGGATTGGTAGGAAGGGTCCGGTTATGGAGAATGGAGGATATACATATTCATAAACTGGAATTTCTTTCTTCAATAGAGGAATAAATTAAAGGCCTCGAAGCATGTCTATGATCTATGGATTAAAGGGACAATCAATAGAAGACCTATTAGAATTTCTATAAAATACGCAAGCCAAGTTTGATAACTGCCAAATCGCAACAGGTACTGTGGAGTTATGGCCCTTGAATTTGTCTCCACAATGGTTTCCGCTATCTTACTCAAACAGTTTTCATCTGATCTTCACCAAACTTTCTCAAAATACTTGTTGCCATAAAATGGAGACCAAGCGCAATAACCAGCCAAATGGCAGTAGGCACTTTGGAGTTATGGCCCTTGAATTTCTCAAAAGGAGGCTCCACAATGGTTTCACTTTTTTGATCTTGATATTCCCCAAAATTTCTTAAAATGTTTGCAGTCAAACCAGCAGAATCTGACATGAGTGCTTTTAAGCCGTAGCTAGTAGTCCCTCCGCCATATAAATTTACCCCCAAAGCGTAACATTGTTTTGCAGTAACTTCATCCCCAATGACATCATTTGGCATCCTGTTTCATGCAGCGCTTATGGAGAACAGTTGGACAAGGCATGGCCTAATTTTTCATGGGGTTATAAACAAAAGAATAGTCAATCACAGCTTACCAAAAGTAATGAAAACAAACAATATTAAATTATACAGTCATAAACATGTACCAAAAGAAATGTTTTTATATCCTAGCAAACGGTAGCTTAAAGCAGGCTAAAGGTAAGGCAAAATGTACCTTAAGGTGCATTCTGCCTTACTTTCAACCTGCTTTAAGTGGTTATCAGTCTTCAAAACTAGAAACAGTCTATAGAGTAAAGGATTTAACACTGAAAACAAGCTATGGTTTGTGGAGAGTAAGGGTATAGGGTTATATATAACAGCACTCCAGATAAGGGGAGTATTTCAAAAACTAAAATCTTTATTTCTGCATTAAACCCTGTGGTGTCACTACTCTTCGAGACGATTCTAATGAGTAGTAACACTATAGGATTTGGTGCTGAAATAAGTGAGAAAATGTTGGATGTGTTCAGTTAACTTGCTCTTATCTGTAGCCCTGTATAACATTAAAGTCTTTGACTTATATATGTTACTATTTTGTTTTCTAGTACAGCTGGCAGAACTCTAGTCTAGATGAGGAGATACAGTTTGTTCAGAATGTTGTCAAATCTGTCCGCTCAATCAGAGGAGATTACAATCTCACACCCAAAATGAAACCAGAATGTAAGTACAATACAGTATTATTAGTATTTATGGGGTAATGGGTTAAATAAATGTTTATTGATTTAGCTTATTTATATCTGTCATATCAAATCATTCCCAATAGTAGTTATTTCCCTTCAATCATTCCAACTTTTGTAGGTCTTATTCAATCATTCCTTACTTTGATGATCTCTGACAGTTTCCATAACAATCTACATTACAATAGAAATGCTTATATGTGGTTGCCCTTGCTGAAAATAATTGCAGGTTTATATTGGGTTAAAGATAATATAAATTTTATTTTAAGTCGGCACAACATAAAATAGACAACATAAGCCATAAAGGCTATTGAAGGGTTAATATGGCACTCTTGTTTCAATCAACTAGTTTTGATATTCTATGGCTTTCTTTGAAAAAAGTAAATGTAAAAAAAAGTAAATCATCATCGTAATCGCTGAAATTTTGATTACAACATACAGTTAAACACCATTCTTGCAACCACCTTGATAGTGTTCTAGACAGATGTCAGATTAGAGCAGGATGAGAGTGCATAGAAAGCTACTGTGGAAGCAAACATCCACCTCAACCCATTACCCCATTGCCTGTTTCTAGTATTGAATATAGGTGACCACTAAAAGCAGGTTGAAAGTAAAGCAGAATGTGCCTTAAGGCACATTCTGCTTTACTTTCAACCTGCTTTAAAGAGGCTCGCAACTAGATTAAGCATTAAAAATAGTAATATGTACATATATGTCAAACGCTTATATGAACGGGTAAGAATAAGTTTAGGATGAGAAATTCAGTTTAAATAATGCATTTCAATAAAAAAAAATTATTGAGCTCTGGTGGGATTTAAACCCGGCATGCGGAGACAGAATAGCAAAATAAGGTAACCCCTTAGACCTCTCGACCTATTCATATCTTTGGGATCGATTTAACGTACTTCAGTGTGTAGCGATGGATAGTACATAATTCCGCTCAGGTTATGTCTGAGCCTGTGATCAATTTCTATAGCGTCTTTTGACACAACGGATAAAGCGATGGCAAATATCTCAAAAATTAAAATTTGAAGACCTTTCTTAAGGGTGTTTTTATACTGATAATATATTTCTAATGCCAGATGCACGATAATGCTACACATTCTGTTTTATTATTTGAGTATTTCCTTTTATATTCGCAAATACACCATCTGGTTGTGAGTCACTTTAAGATATCATCTGCTTGAAAATAGAAAAACTTTCTTATGATACATATTTATGACTGTATAAATTGGAATTAAGTTCTTTAATCTGTAGTGAATGAATAAGTGAAATGCGTAAAAAGGCGTATTTATGGGGTAATTGGTTAACCTATTAGTCCTTAATGATGTGTATAATTATGCCTCATTTACAAACTGTACTTGTGAAGAATGCATTTTCCTAATACCTGATAGTCATGATTGGGCTGAAAATAAATGCTTTATAAGCATGGGGCCTGTTGATATAAGTTTACAATTGTCTGTTGAGGAAAAGGTTCAGTGTTAAAGTCTACTATGTTTTCAGTGTATGTTAAGTGCCTGGATGAGGAGACAGCAGCCAGACTGAGGACCCATCCTAACCTACTACAAGTTCTGTCCATGTCAGAGGCTGTCAACATCATGGTAGACCAAACCCCGCCCACAGGCTGTGCTGTACAGACTGTATCAGCCAAGTGTGAAACTCATCTCATGATCAAGGTATGACCAGCCCCAAAGTTAATCCTTTCCTCCCTGAAACCTCAAATGGACAATTCTAATTTTCAATTTAGTCTAGTCCGGTTTTGACTTTTTAGGGCTGATTTTTACAATATATGTCAAAATGACAAACAGTGTAGACCCTGATAAGAGGGCTCCTTAAGAAGCCCTCTGAACAGGGTCAACACTATTTGCATAGAATAAGTGTACCCATCACATGTACTCTGTTTGTGATTTAGGGGTAGGAAATACATTAAAACCTCTGAAAATCTAGCTCTGCAGGACTGAGGAAAATTATCGGTTTAGAAAGGGTTCTTTTTTTAAGAGGGTTCAGCAGCAATTCTAAATAGCTTATAGACATATAAGTTGGTTGATGGCATCTTAAACCATTAATAGCCTGTTTCTAATTTTGAAGACAGGTGGTCACTTAAAGCAGGTTGAAATTAAAGCAGAATGCACAATACTGTACATTCTACTTCACTTTCAGCATGCTTTAAGCAACCGTCTGCTAAGCTATAGAAAATGTTTCTTATGGCTTTATCACAAAGCCTTTGTCAACACACTGAGATTAAGTTAGTGGGTATCAAATGACTTTGTGTCCGTTCTCATTAAACAGGTTGTGATATGCACTGACTTTTTCTCAGTTTGTTGACGTAAAGCTAAAATATCCTAGGAATGAATATTTTGCTCTGAGTCAATTAATTAAATTGAATTAAATTGAAATAATAACTAATATTTTATTCACACTTTTTCAAACAATATAATTCAGGGTTCACCCTGGCTTAAAATTTTCTTGCGCCAAAATAATATTTTTGGAGCCAAATTTTTCGCCATTTTTTTATGTATGTTATACATACATGTGATATTTTCTTGGACCCAAATAGGGAGATTTGGTCATTTTAATAGGGAGATTGGGGTGCCAAATAGGGAGCTTTTTTCGCCACACCTTTTTCGCCATTTTTTTTTAAATCAGTGAATCTAGATAAGTCTATAGACCACTAAGACAGAGACAATTTTCACCCAGAGATATACTTTTTTATAATACTGACATGGGCCTATTATTCTAGCATCTAGGCTGAAAGTTAAGCAGAATACTCTTCATGAGCATTCTGCTTCAGTAAAAGTTTAAGCCTGCTTTAAGCTAGATCTAACATCTGCTAGGATATAAAAACTATTTCTTATGGTTCTTATATATATTATTCATTCATGACTAGTAAAGGTAAACTGGAACTATATCTATTTTCTTGAGAGAATAAATGAAGTAGTTCAAATGGTCTAGATTTCTATCTATGGAGTAGATGTAAAAAGAGTAAGCAACTTAACAATCTGTTATTCATTAAATTATGCAAACAGTATGGGTCAAGATGAGACGCGCATCATCTTATATAGATACAAACTGTTTGACACTGATATTTTCTGAAAAAAAAATGCACAAAAATTAACTCAGAGAATTGTTGCAGATGACAAAGGTTGCAGACGACAAATTCTGCAGACGATATTTACTAGCGCCATAAAGTGGGTGTGGTTTTAACAACGAAATAACGCGTCTTAATTTTCTACCGCGAAAACTGATTGCAACTCAATTTTACGAGAGTGTAATTGGTTGTAAAACCTAACTTAATAATTATGCATTTGCACAAATCGTATGTAACAAACAGAAGAATTTAGGTCCAATGTTTAATTTTAATTTATTGTTAGAAAACGGCGCTGGGGAATACTTTTTAGGCTAACAAAATATACGTAGTTCTCGTAGCAAATGTTACGGCGCCCCGTCATTTTGTAACGGTATCATTTTCGAAGTATTTTTCTGTTACGTGAATATACAACGTTTTTTGTGGTGGAAATCAATTCATGAATGATAAATTCTGATCAGCTTTCATATAAAATGTGTGTTTGTCCAGAACTTACGGATAATTATCTGATTTTAATCCGACCCGTATCGGCGACATAGATCTTTATCCTTCGCATCACCGCTTCTAAAAATTGTTGTTGAAAAGGTCGCCGATTCGGGGCGAACCTGTCAATCACTTTTTTTGATAACCAATTAGATCTACAACACATTAAAAGCAATCTCGGCGTTTGTGGTCAAACATTGTTTGGCAGTCTGCCACTACACATGCCGTTATCGACGATTGCGTAACGTGTTTACACGCATCAGTAGCGTTTGGTGATAGGCTAAGCGTGTGTATGGATTAGCCGAACTCTGAAGCCAATTTTAAGATTTTTAGAGTCGGCGATAAAATAAACTGTACTATTATACGGCGACAATTCCGAAATTTCTCTGCGCCAGACACTTTCGCCGATTCGAAACTTCTGTCGCCAGAATTATTTTTTTTGCGCAAATGGCGCCGTTGGCGATGCCCAGCAGGAACCCTGTAATTATGGACACTCCAGTGCAAGAGAACAACATACCTTGTTGCAATATTAGTTAATGATCTCTCCGGCCCTGGGGCTCCTGTCTTCATGGGCGAACTGACAGTTGGGCTCCTGTTCGCCCGAACAAACTAACTTAGGGGCCTCCTGTCCCTATTGCAATGCGTTTGCACTTCGTTTTCATTTAAACAGGAAAGAATAACATCTGCTCCACTGTATATATGATTTCAGGGTCTGATAGACATCAACAAGGAGTTGACCAAACTGACCAAGAAGAAGGAACAGCTTACAGGACAACTGGAGAAGGTGGAGAATGCCATCAGTATACCAGACTACACAACTAAAGTCCCAGAGAATATACAGCAACAAAATGCTGAAAAGGTTCATATTGAATTAGTCATGTTTATACTGTAAAACCTCTCTATTATTGCCAGTAAAAACAAGGCTAATTGGCTAGTATAATGACAGGTATCACATTTAAGCAAGGGATAGTAATAAAAAAAGCTCCAGACTTGGCTTTACATTCACCTTGCTTTAAGCAGCCATCTGCCTTAAATCCCAATAGTTAACACGATCTAGTGGTCCTATTAGAGAAATTTAACTGTTAAGCTACAGGTTGCTGAAAACTTATTAACCCAGAAACATCAAATGGAAAATTCCAGTTGACAATTTGTATGCAAATATGATTATATTATGATCTATTGGCTAACTAAAAATATAATTTCTGTGAAGGTGAAATCCTTTTAAGTTACTAAGCTAACTCATTTAGATTTTATTCAGACACTATTTCTTCCTCAGTGTAACATTATTTATGAAAATATTATGTTCCTATAACCCTTTCCCCCATAAAGAGCCTTTTAGCGCATTCAGTTTCTTCCTCCGCTGAAGTTCCAAGCATACAGTCATGAATATGTATCATAAGGAATATTTCTTTATTCTAGTAGGTTGTAGCTAAAAGCAGGCTGAAAGTTGAGCAGAATGCGCCTTAGGGCGCATTCTGCTTTACTTTCGACTTGCTTTAAGTAGTCACCTATTTTCAAAACTTGAAACAGGCTATGGGATAAAGGGTTAATTATGAGCCAAACCATTTCCTTCATATGAGACTTTAAAAAGAGGTTGCATGTATCAGTGCTTAACACAAGGCATGCAAAAGAACTAGAGGGCTGGCTCGTAAAAAAGCAGAACATGGCCCTGGTTCCCCTGTATCCACTTCCCTGTCACAGGGACATCCAATTATTCCAAAGTTGGCAGAAACAGAGTGTAAATCAAAGTAAAAAATTTAAATTATAAAAGCAACAATTGAATATTGATTATCAAATGTTCTCACTTGCAGTATCAAATATAACCAG
Source organism: Gari tellinella (assembly GCA_922989275.2). NCBI lineage: Eukaryota > Metazoa > Mollusca > Bivalvia > Cardiida > Psammobiidae > Gari > Gari tellinella. The sequence goes on from OV277859.1 coordinate 69,864,077, forward strand.
CAATATTGCTAGTGACTACACAATTCATGCTGTAGAAAGTAAAGTTTTGTTTGTTTTTAATTTTTTACAGAAAAAGGAGTTGTCTATAGAAATTGAGAAGCTAGTCCAGGCACTGAATACCTTGGGTACAATGCAATAGATGTGGGCGGAGTGGGAGAATGGATGACTACAATGAACAGTGGGGTATCAGAGTTCAAGATAAGGGGAGAATTTCAAAAGCTAAAATCTTTATTTCTGCATTAAAGCCTATGGTGTAACTACTCATTAGAATCGTCTCAACAGGATTTGGAGCAAAAACGAGTGAGAAAATGTTGAATTTGTTCAAGTTACTCCCTCTAATCTGGAGCCCAGGGGCATGACTGCACCAATACCTCCTGCAGCATGCACACCTCAGAGGCTGTGGGATTGGTCATGTGATGCATACAGACATTTTGACTTACCTGTCATTGTAAATGATGAAGATATAATTTATTTGTGTTCAGCTAGACATTCTACTGTTACAGATCTGTTATAGTATATGGTTACACTCTGCTAACTTTATCACTCAAAAGAAGCACTTACAACAAGTATTACATGTACTTTACCCTCCTTAAGGAGTTTTCTGCTTTATGTTAAGGTTATTTAACCCATTAGCCCATAGAGTGTTTCTAGTTCTGAAGATGTGACCACTTAAAGCAGGTGCATTCTACTTTACTTTCAGCCTGCTTTAAGTTACCATCTGCTAAGATTTAAAACATTTTTCCTATGGTAGAGATTTTGGACTGTATAAATTGGAAATATTTACTTCTGTTGAAGAATAAATCAAAGGTGTAAAAAAGCGTATTTATTGGATAATGGGTTATGCAATGATGTACCTTAAATACAGTGAGTTGGATATAGGTAAGTTTCACTATCGACTTTGAAAATACTTTTGATTTTGGAAGATAAAGCAGGTAAAACATGTATAAGCTTCAAACTATCAACTGCCTTTGATACCTTATTAATTCTTCTTTCAGGGCTCCAGATAAGAGGTAGTTATTTCAACAAATCCAACATTTTCTTACTCATTTCAGCACCAAATCCTATGGTGTTACTACTCATTAGAATCGTCTCGAAGAGACGATTCTAATGAGTAGTGACACCATAGGGTTTAATTCAGAAATAAAGATTTTAAGTTTTGAAAAACTACCCTTATCTGTTGCTCTGTTCTTTTGATTGGACCTATTAGTGGAATCTTACTGTAGATGGCCAATCTTGTATTGACCATTAATAGAAGCAGGATGGAGATCTCTTAAGACAGGTGACTGATTAATGCAGGATAACAATTATGCAGATAATTCTTATAGGAGGTCTCTGTATTGTTGGCATTCTGCATTAATGGTAGTTTTACACAAGATTGATTTTGATTGTATAATTAATTTGCTGCATGTGTTATGGTTGTAGGTGCTTGCGTGTTGGTTCAAGGTACTCTTTATTTTATAAAATTGAAACATTAGTCAAACTCTTGGATATTTATGAATCTTTCATAAGCATGTCCATTATATCCAACATGTACATGTATAATTTATACTGTCTGTAACTTGATAGTTATATTGATGTTCACATGATACTTTACTGGCAGTCATTATGTAAAAGTAATGCTTTATTTGTTTAAGTACATGTATTGAGTTATTGAATCATTTTGAAATTATGATAAAAATATTTTGCAAAAGCTTAATGTTTGTATGTACTTTAAAACAGAACATTTTGTACATTGTCAATATGACTATAGAGACATGTATCTTTATTGAATTTGCATTAACCCTTTCATACCTAGTCATGCATATACAAATCCTTTGCAAACCGTGTACTTGTGAAAAGAACTCTTTCCCTATGCAAACAGTGAAGATCGAGATCAGATAGCTCCTAAAGGAGCTCTCTAAATCAGGGTCTGCACTGTTAATCATATTGCAATACATTGACAAAAAAACAACCCAAAATAGTAAAAAATGGACTAGACTAAATTGGAAACTGGTATTATCTATTTGAAGTTTCAGGGGGGAAAAAACAATATTGCTGACACCTTGGTTCCTTTCGAAAATAAGTAAAATCCCCTGCAACTGCAACAGAACGACAATGCTGTCTGTGGACATCTGGATTTTAGTGTAATCATTATACTCGGAACTGATTCAGAGCTAGTTTATGTTTATACATGAGCTGTGCCATGACAAAACCTCCCTTATTGCATTGCAAACTGTAGACCAAGGCCAGCCTTGATCTACACTGTTTGACACCCACATGCATATTAAGTATTTTCTGTAGCTGTATTATATCAGATTTTGGCAGCGTAGACCAAACTCAGATACAGAGTCTGGGATGACAATGTTGCTTGTTCAGTGCAATGTTGCAATGCAATAAGGCAGGTTTTGTCATGTATTAGTGCAGTCAAACATTGAAATCTCAAACTCATTTAAACTGAACATACTTGTATTTTAAAGTTGAGCTTTGAAATACATTTACCAGTTTGTTTGACCTACGTGAACTCAACTTTTCGCATTTCAACTGAGGAAAGTCTGAGTTAACCGATTACTACATAAATACACTTTTTTATCCTTTTAAATTATTCCTCCAATGAGCCTTAAGGCACGGAATTATAAGCTGGTCTTCTGTATATTTCCTTGCTTAACCCTTTGAACCCTAGTCCCGCCTATAGGCGTCATTTCAAACAGTGTACATGTGAATAATACACTTGTCCTGTGCAAACAGTGAAGGCCCAGATCAGAGGGCTCCGAAAGGAGCCCTCTGATCAGGGTCTTCACTGTTTATCAGTAATGCCAAAATTGACAAAAACAACTCTTAAAAGCCAGAAATGGACTAGACAAAAATCGAAACTGGAATTGTCCATTTAAAGTTTCAGGGAGGAAAGAGTTAAGGTTTTTTCCGCTTTTCTTTCAACCTGCTTAATGTGATCACCTGTCTTCAAAACTAGAAACAAGCTGTGGGATGATGGGTTAACACATTCAACCCTAGTGAAGAGTATACTCGTCATGAACAAACAGTACATGCAAGGAGTACATTTGTAATATGCAATCAGTGAATACCCTGATCAGAGGGCTCCTACAGTCATTTTTCAAGGTATTGTTAAAATCAACCCTAGATTTCAAAAATGGACTAGACTTAAGGTATTCCAACACTGAAGGTAGGGTAATTATTATGTGAAAATGATATTATGAATGGATACTACATGTAATTCTCGTGCCTTGTGTAAAATATGAAGGCTTTTTGCCATCTCTTCTCGAAAATATTTGAAAAATTGTATATAGCCTTACAGGTAGGAAAATATGCGAGAAAATTAAAAGACAAATATTCCTGAAAGGTGATTCTTACCTATTCTAACCTAAAATACTGATGTATGTCATGCCTATGCCAGAAGACGTGAACATCACAAAATAAAAGTTATTGTCCCAATATTTGCATCATATGATGTGAAAAATTAAAAGATCTGAACCGTCCTCTTAAAAAATATGCAATATTTTCCATACGAATTTACATTATATGACTTAAACGGTTGTATGCTTGTTAAAAAAAAAAGATAACTTAGGCAAAGCAAACCACTTACCTATTTTTTCATACAATACTAACGCAATCTTAATCCAAAATATGAAGACATTTGGCCACACCTAACTGGAAAAAAAATAATTTTGTCTTCGAAAAAGTGTTGGAGACCTTGAATACTTTATAAAGACTGAACAATAAATTTGGCTTTTAATTAAATATTTTTTGTAAGTTATTGTCAGGCGCATTTATAAACATCTAATCATTGATTTAGGAAAAGGTTTTGTTTAAAAAAGAAAAGTATATTGAGCTCGGTCGGTATTCGAACCCGTGCGGGGAAGGCCAGGCAAATTTACAAGACGTGATTTGCAACATTTCGGACTACGTTCGGATAATTTCTAACATTATCGTCCAGGTTTTATATGGGAGTGTTCGGTATATTCCGTTAAACACGGAAAATGCAGAGATAACACGGAAAAAGGCGATCTTCAGTCTTGGAATTCCTTAATTGTACATTGGAATTGTCCATTAAACGTTCCAGGGGTGAATGAGTTGAGGGAGCTCAAGGTTAAGCTGTCTTTGATTAGTAGTTCTATGTCACTATGCCTTTGTAGTGTTTTTCTTTAATTAAAGAATACCCCGCCTTCCAACATTTACATTTATAATGGCACTTATTATGGTTAATCTTATTGTTTGTTAATGTCTAATACTGAAAGGATTTGTGAGAAAATTATATTGAAATGTCTTTAAGTAATAAAAAATCATCACAAAATTTTGATTTGTTTTGTTTCAATTCCAGTTTAGACTCGTGTGTTTTGAATGGTAGAGTAGAATTACAGTGCTCCTTCTCAACAACAACATGCAATGGGAGTCAAAGATTATGTGTGTTGTTTGGAGGGAGTTGTTACAGGGAGTGAAATTGGCTTACATTTACAAACAGCTTGAATCCAGACCAGACACCGCATAATGTTGGGCCTGATATGGATTCAAGCGGTTTGTCACTCATCATTATGTTTCTTTCTGTCAGAATATTAATTATGTAACTTTGAGAAAAACAGCAAACAACAATTTTAAGAAGAAGATATTGCAGCGATTGAAATGTTGGACATAATAGCCTTGTTTAGGGAACAGCTGCAAACATTGTTGTATGGATGGAATTGTTGTAGGGAGGGAGCACTATACATACAACAGGTAGCATTGGGTTATGAACACTCTATTTTCCAGTCCTCTTGGCTAATCGACTTTCCATTATCCCTTTCATGATCAAATTTATCAAGAGGTTTTTACCCCTTCACCCCCACATTGTCGTCTGCTTCAATATTGTTGCCTGCAAATATTGTTTCAAAGTTAGATTTAAGACAGTATAACTGACGTAATTTCAAAACAACTGGCAAATAGTTTTGATCCTGATCAGACGCCGCATAACGCGGTGTCTGATCAGGATCAAAACTGTTGCAAATGCGATTTATGGGGTCATTAACAGTGTAAGGGTAAACAGCGCTACATTTTGTATACAAATGTTCCTGGTTGTATTCAGAATAAAACTATAGAATCCGCACTAAGACAACCATGTATGAAACAAAACACTATGGCCAACTGCCTTGTACCATTTTTCACTCATTCACCCCTAAAACTTCAAATTAATTCCAATAGTCCATTTTAGCTCACCTTAGCCAAATAGATATGGCACAAAATGTGCACCTTTGCACAAATTGATGCATTTTGTAACCCTTCTTCTCTTTGGTAACAAGGGTTACATTGTACAGTGTCTTTGGTAACATCTTCCAAACCCAGCATATCGCTATGTATGTTATACAGTAAAGAAGAAAGTTTTAAAAATACCCCTCTGCATTTTGGGTTACAAGCTATTCCTTCTTTGTCTTTGGTAACATTCTGGTTACACTTGGTTACAATGGTAACACTATACTATACAGAATAGAAGAAAGTTTTAAAATTACCCCTCTGCATTTTGGGTTACAAGATATTCCTTCTTTGTCTTTGGTAACATTCTGGTTACACTTGGTTACAATGGTAACACTATACTATACAGAATAAAAGAAAGTTTTAAAAATACCCCTCTGCATTTTGGGTTACAAGCTGTTCCTTCTTTGTCTTTGGTAACATTCTGATTACACTTGGTTACAATGGTAACACTATACTATACAGAATAGAAGAAAGTTTTAAAATTACCCCTCTGCATTTTGGGTTACAAGCTATTCCTTCTTTGTCTTTGGTAACATTCTGGTTACAATTGGTTACAATGGTAACACTATACTATACAGAATAGAAGAAAGTTTTAAAATTACTCCTCTGTGTTTTGGGCATGGAGGAAGTATACCCGGGTATAATTCCTCCATGTTTTGGGTTACAAGCTATTCCTTCTTTGTCTTTGGTAACATTCTGGTTACACTTGGTTACAATGGTAACACTATACTATACATAATAAAACAAAGTTTTAAAAAAACCTTCTGCATTTTGGGTTACAAGCTATTCCTTATTTGTCTTTGGTAACATTCTGGTTACACTTGATTACAATGGTAACACTATACTATACAGAATAGAAGAAAGTTTTAAAATTACCCCTCTGCATTTTGGGTTACAAGCTATTCCTTCTTTGTCTTTGGTAACATTCTGGTTACACTTGGTTACAATGGTAACACTATACTATACAGGATAGAAGAAAGTTTTAAAATTACCCCTCTGCATTTTGGGTTACAAGCTATTCCTTCTTTGTCTTTGGTAACATTCTGGTTACACTTGGTTACAATGGTAACACTATACTATACAGAATAGAAGAAAGTTTTAAAATTACCCCTCTGCATTTTGGGTTACAAGCTATTCCTTCTTTGTCTTTGGTAACATTCTGGTTACACTTGGTTACAATGGTAACACTATACTATACAGAATAGAAGAAAGTTTTAAAATTACCCCTCTGCATTTTGGGTTACAAGCTATTCCTTCTTTGTCTTTGGTAACATTCTGGTTACACTTGGTTACAATGGTAACACTATACTATACAGAATAGAAGAAAGTTTTAAAATTACCCCTCTGCATTTTGGGTTACAAGCTATTCCTTCTTTGTCTTTGGTAACATTCTGGTTACACTTGGTTACAATGGTAACACTATACTATACTATACAGAATAGAAGAAAGTTTTAAAATTACCCCTCTGCATTTTGGGTTACACGATATTCCTTCTTTGTCTTTGGTAACATTCTGGTTACACTTGGTTACAATGGTAACACTATACTATACAGAATAGAAGAAAGTTTTAAAATTACCCCTCTGCATTTTGGGTTACAAGCTATTCCTTCTTTGTCTTTGGTAACATTCTGGTTACACTTGGTTACAATGGTAACACTAACACTATACAGAAAAGAAGAAAGTTTTAAAATTACCCCTCTGCATTTTGGGTTACAAGCTATTCCTTCTTTGTCTTTGGTAACATTCTGGTTACACTTGGTTACAATGGTAACACTATACTATACAGGATAGAAGAAAGTTTTAAAATTACCCCTGTGTGTTTTGGGTTACAAGTTATTCCTTCTTTGTCTTTGGTAACATTCTGGTTACACTTGGTTACAATGGTAACACTATACTATACAGAAAAGAAGAAAGTTTTAAAATTACCCCTCTGCATTTTGGGTAACAAGCTATTCCTTCTTTGTCTTTGGTAACATTCTGGTTACACTTGGTTACAATGGTAACACGATACTATCTTTACCCGTCATTGGAACCTGTGCACCTGCAAGTTTCATTATGATTTAGCAACTTTATTTACAGAAACTGTTATGAGGTTTATGTAGGATTTTTCGGAATTTATTATTAAATGTAAAATTTTGTCAGCGCTTCTTCTACATTTTTGTCAATTTTGCTGAAACTTTATATTCACTCCTTTTATCATGGGAACCGATGCATCTGCAAATTTCTTTAGGATTCATATACTATTACATGAATTATTGCACAATAGTACAAAACATTAATATTGACCGTAACTTCAAAAGTCTGTGTTATAGCTTCGTAAAACTTAACACACTATTTATTAATCATCAAAAGACTGCGATCTGACCAAAGGCCGTAATTCTATCACACACTTTAGAATATTCAAATTACCCTACTGTTCGTACTTATGAAAAACTAAGCATTTTTCTTTTCATGTAAAATTCTTGTCTACTTGATAACAATTGTGTGTTTGTGCTAGCAAACATTAAGCCTCAAGGTTTCGGTTGGGTTGGGTGGGGGTATCCCCCTACCTAGACCTTGTTGTACCTGTAAACAATTATGTCCCTTCAGTATATAAAGGTAGATCTTATGTGGGCTTTATGTTTGGTTTTTAGCTTACCTTAAGCAAGAATTTTCCTTCTTTACATTCCACATTATGTTTCAGAGTGGCTGTTATAGAGAGATTTTACTGTATTCAAAGTTTAGCTCTTTTAGTATCAATATTGAGGGGTTTGTGTTTCGCAGACAACGAAGTTTGATCAAATTCTGTGTTGTTGTTACAAGCGAGCATTATAGTTAAAAATATATTATAAGGTCTGAACATTGTTCACCATTTTGTGCAGGTACATGTAGTAAGACAGTTTTTTATTTAATGATTGTTATATAGCAACAATGTTTAAACATAAATGTTAGCGAGAAAATAATTTATGTTAAAAAGTCAAGGATCGCGAAAATTTGTGAATTACGTTACTAATACCAAGTATTGATAAACAGGCAGTTTTGACTCGCATATGAGTCTTGCTTCCAAACAAACTTTGCAATTGTACATTAAAACTATTTTCTCTGTGTGTATCACTAAAGTAGGAGTACTACAGAGGAGAACATATTTCAAATTTGGTGAAATTTGAAAAAAGACAGAATTAATTAAAATGTAATTTATTAAAATGTCCCTAATATACATCTATAGCTGACAATAATTAGTTTATTTCCTGAAATGTACTTAAAAGGGATGGTTTGGATGCTTTAATGATTTTAAATTGCTGTCTATGTTATAATATAGTTAGATATAACGAGAATAAGTAACTATTTTGAATGACTTGAACGTGTGAATTACGTTACCCATACCGAGTATTGACTAACACACAGTTTTAGCTAGCACATGGATTTTGCCTCCGAAACAATGTTAAGAATTGTAAAATAAAATTATTATCCTAAGCTTTGGTTACAGAAGTAATGGTTTACCTTTGCCTGGCATAACTTTTTTAATTATTGCAAAATTCCAAATATAATTTACAGTTTAAAATCGAGATACATTTTTAGGCATTCATGTTTAGAAGTAATACTGAGAGGTTGATGTCCTGTTTTGTTTACATGTTGTTGGTTTTTTGTTCACTTTCACGTTCAATAAAATTGGCTGTAGTGTCAAAACGTCTGTCCGTCCGTCTAAACATATCTAATTCCCAAATGAAAAATATGTAAGATGTGGGTCTCGTAAGTCACATCAGAGTTTTAGTGTATGTTTTGAAATGCATGGAAATCGCAAAACAGTTGTATGTTTTTACCAACTTTGTGTGAAATCTACATAAGAGATATGGTAATTTGAAATTATAAAGTCAAACATAATGTTCTTGAGTATAAAAGTCGCGGGACAAAATTCTAACTCACGACCCTTGGCATCGCAGTCGAGTGTGCTACTACTGGACCACATCCGCCGGTGTTTGTGCGTGTTTCAGTCTTTAACTACGTTCGGTAAGGGATAAAGTACGACTTTACATTGTTGTCGGCTACTGTAAGGTCTAATTAAATTCAAGAATAAATATCTCTGTCAGCATCATCCTAATTTTGCGGTCGTTACACTGTTGAAAAGGAACTTAGAATGTATCTTTATTGTCATATAAAATGAAGCTAAGAATTTTAAAGCTAGCTGAGGTATGGCCATTCTTTTAATGCTCTAAAATAAATGAAGAACACACACATGACAGGCGACAGAAAGAGAACGTACATTCGACCGTCGCATCAATAATAGCGGTCCTTTTTTGCATATTTTGCAGGAAGGTTTCACCAACTTTGAGCGACTTTGATGAAGTTTGAAAATTGAAGCATACGAAAACTTCTAAAAGCTGCCTAAATATTCCCATTCAGCACAAACTGTTGGTGTGATCTTTACTAAAATGGCTTAATCTGATTCTTTACCCCTCAAAACATGGAGATAGTCACCAATATCATTTTGATACCATGTACAGGTAAATGTACTGAGATATTGACGAAAACAGGAATTTCAGTAATGGCTACCTAAATATGCCTATTCAGCACAAAATATCGCTGTGATCGTTACTAAAATGACTTTATCTGATTATTTACCCCTCAAAACATTGGGCTAGACACCAAAATCATGTTGATACCATGCATAGTTTCTGAGATATTGACGAAAACAAGATTTTCAGTAATGACGGCCTTAATTTGCATATTGTGCGGATTGCCCAAATATGCCACAGTGGCATCATTCAGACTCTTAAAGAGCACACCTCAGAGGTATTGAACCAGCAAGAAAACTTTGTACGGACGGCAAAACACGCTTATCGAAAAATCAGGGGGTTGGCAACCGGACTAGTCCAGTGGCAGAGACCGATAAGCGTGTTTTGTGGTCCGTACACTGTTTTTTTGCTGTTTCTATACCTCTGAGGTGTGCTCTTTAAGAATCTGAATGATGCCACTCTGGCATCTTTGGGCAATCCGCACAATATGCAAATTAAGGTCGACATTACTGAAAATCTTGTTTTCGCCAATATCTCAGTAACTATGCATGGTATCAAAATAATTTTGGTATCTATCCCCATGTTCTGAGGGGTAAATAGTCAGATAAAGCCATTTGAGCAACGACCACAGTGATATTTTGTGCTGAAAGTCATATTCAGGCAGCCATTACTGAAAATCTAGTTTTCGTCAATATCTCAGTACCTCTGCATGGTATCATAATAATGTTGGTGTCTATCTCCATGTTTTGAGGGGTAAAGAATAAGATTAAACAATTCTAGTAAAGATTACACCAACATTTTGTGCAGAATGGGCATATTTAGGCAGCCATTACTGAAAATCTCGTTTTCGTCAATATCCCAGTAACTACATATGGTATCAGAATAATTTTGGTGTATATCCCCATGTTTTGAGGGGTAGAAAATCAGATAAAACCATATCAGTATTGATCCCACAAATATATTTATAAGTTTGTGATGAATATGCATATTTCGGCAGCCATTACCGAAAATCTTGTTTTCGTCAATATATCAGCATCTACGACATATTACATCAAAGTAATTCTGGCGTATAAACACACGTTTAAGCGGTTAATAATCAGTTGAAGCCATTTTAGTAAAGATGACCAAAATAGTGTTTCTGAATATGCAAATTTAGTCAGCCAGTACTGAAAATCTCATTTTCGTCAATACCTCAACAACTACGTGTACATATGATACATGTATTTAATATGATTCTGGCGTCTGTACTCATTTTTGTAGGGGTAAAGAAGCAGATTAAACCAATCCAGTATTGATCATACCACCATGTTTTGCAAAATATACAACAATCCACTTCAGTGTACTTCCAAGTTACAAAGCATTCCTTTTACTTATAATGCTGTATGTTGCCATTACTGCACTGACTCAGTTCTGAAACAAGTCCTTTTCAACAATATTGTCAATGTCATCGACATTCGGGTGTGCTTATTCTGGCAGGGTACTTCCTCATGGCATCCACAAAATATTGTGCATAGCAAGTGAGTCGTATATCACAGACACATTGCTGTCGGACAGGGTGTATCCGTAGCACAACCACAGCTTATTATTTCCAGCTCATCATGTGCAGCAACAGTAACGTTTGCTTGCAATACAACTGGTATCAATTATCTAGGGCGTTCATTATGTTTCCACCCAAACTCGACATGATCGTATGGTGCTTGTTCTGATCTGGGAGCTGATTTCCAAATGGCAGTCTGAATGTTTTACGATCTCTTTGAATGCCTCTTTAGAAGGTGAAAGTGTATTAAGCTGTCAAACATTTGTAAAAAGAATTCTACCAATCCTTCGCAACCAGGCTACTCCACAAACTTCAGATATGTTCGATGTCACCAAGCTTTTGATTCTGTAACAGGCAGTCATGAGTTATGTCGCTTCTCAAACGATGTCGCCTATAGCATAAGATAAGTTTCCCACACTGTGCAGTACCATCCCATTCTTAAGGACACTGCCTTTTTCTACTCCGAAGCACTGACGCACAGTGCCACAGCCTGAGAGCACATTGGCGACTGACAGATGTGAAAGCTATTGTTTATGTTCACGTGCAGTTGCGGCAATGTCTGCAGCATGTGAATCTTCTTTTGTAAAACGACAGGTCAGGTTCAACTTTGCATAGAAGTACAGCAGGAAGACGAAATCGTCAATGTCCTCACATACACATTTACAATGTTTGATTCTTTTACACCCCTTTCAGCTGCCTTAATCATCTGGTGTATGATAATTACAGCCGCTTCCTCATGCTGGGTTATGCTACCTTTCTTGCAGAAGACAGTGTCATCCTGAAATACTGGTACAGTATTAGTCGAGGTAATGGTCAGACTATGTCCATTTGGCTTTCTGGATCAAATTCTGACATATCAGATATATGACCTGTACGTGTATATACCTTATTCTCAGTTGCTGTAAGGAAAACCTTCTGGAGCGGCAATGGAGTGTGTAACTGCAGTTTTTGTCGTCGTCTGGCCTCGTCACCAGCCCGAGCTGCCCACATTCCACTTTTAATCCTGAAGTTGAAGTAGCGATCGAGTGTGTCTTAGCTTGCCACCCTCTTCATAATATCCATCATGAAGCCATTCACACAGTTCCTTGATTAGACCCGATTATAACCCAAATTATAGCACAGTCATCCAGTATTTCTGTCATCTCTGAATTATTAACCTGAGAAAATGTGCAGCGTGTGTTCCTGCCTATATGAACCAGGTATCGGTCGTCGATCCTCTCACTGAACTACCAACAAGACCATACAGCTGAGCCATAATGCATGGTTTCAACATAATTTTGGTGTCCATCCCAGTGTTTTAGGGGTAAATAATCAGATAACCAGTTCGTTTAGAATTCAGAGATGACAGATGGCTATAAACGATTCTGATCAAGGAACTTTGTGAATGGCTTCATGATGGACATAGTCTGATCATATCTCTACTAACGCTGTACCAGTATTTCAGGATAACACTGTCTTCTGCAAGAAAGATAGCATAAACCATCACGAGGAAGCGGGTGTAATTATCATACACCAGATAATAAAGGCAGCTGAAAGTGGTGCAAAAGAATCAAACATTGTATGTGAGACCATTGACGATTTCGTCTTCCTGCTGCACTTCTACGCACAGTTGATCCTGACCTATCGCTTTACAAAAGAAAGACCACATGCTGAACAAACTACTGTAGACATTGCCGCAACTGCACGTGAACATAAACAATTGCTTTCACATCTGTCAGCCGCCAATGTGCTCTCAGGCTGAGGCACTGTGCGTCAGTGCTTCGGAATAGAAAAATGCATTCTCTTCAAATTACTTAAGAATGGTGTGGTACTGCACAAAGTTGGTGACTTATCTTATGCTATAGGCGACATCGTTTGAGAAGCAACATAATTCATGGCTGGCTGTTACAGGATCAAAAGCTTGGTGACATCGAACATGTCTGCATGGAGTTTATGGAGTAGTCTGGTTGCGAAGGATTCCTAAAAAAACATTTTTGCAAATGCTCGACAGCTTATGTCACTTTCACCTTCTAAAGAGGCATTCAAAGAGAACGTAAAACATTCAGACTGCCATTTGGAAATCAGCTCCCAAATCAGAACATGAACCATTAGATCCTGTCGAGTTTGGGTGGACACTTGATGAACGCCCTAGATAATTGATACCAGTTGTATTGCAAGCCAACGTCACTATTGCTCTACAGGAGGAGCTTGAAATAATAAGGTGCGGTTGTTCTACGGATACACTCTGTCCGACAGCAATGTGTCTGATATACGACTCACTTGCCGTGCAAAACATTTTGTTGATGCCACGGGGAAGCACCCTGCCAGAATAAGCACACCCGACGTGTCGATAACATTGACAATGTTGTTAAAAATGACTTGTTTGAGGACTGAGTCAGTGCAGTAATGGAAACATACAGCATTATAAGTAAAAGGAATGCTTTGTAACTTGGATGAACACTGAAGTGGATTGTTGTACATTTTGCAAAACATGTTGGTGTGATCAATACTGAAATGGTTAAATCTGGTTCTTTACCCCTACAAACATGAGTACAGACGCCAGAATTATGTAAATACATGTATCTATGTACATGTAGTTGCTGAGGTATTGACGAAAATGAGATTTTCAGTACTGGCTGACTAAATTTGCAAATTCAGAAACACTATTTGGGTGATCTTTACAGAAATGGCTTCAACTGATCATTTACCGCTAAAAACATGTGTTTATACGCCAGAATTACTTTGATATAATATGTCGTAGATGATGATACATTGACGAAAACAAGATTTTCGGTAATGGCTGCCGAAATATGCATATTCATCACAAACTTATAAATATTTTTGTGGGATCAATAAGTCTACTACATATAGGCATTTATATCGATTTATAAGTATAATATCATGAGTTTATGGCTATATTTTAGTTATATGTAACCTTTGGAGTAAAAAAATCGACCAAATATACATTAATACCGGTCATAACCATACCGCTCCAAATCTGGAATTAACCAAACAAAACTTTTGAGATGCGGTCACGTCGCAAAACGAGTTGAATCTACTACATTTAGGCATATATATAGAAACAAGAGTATTATAATCAAGGTGTATGGTCGTATTTAAGGTTTTATTTTATGCTAAGCAGTGAATTGTAGAGTTTTCTCAGTAGATTATAAAGTTATAATCTACAGTGAATTATAACTTTAGGAACTATTTTTTGCCGGAACTACTTTTTTTATTTCCTACCTTTAATTTAAAACATGATTATTTTCCTTGTAAAGGAAGGTCTGCTCTAATTTTTATTCAATAAGCTGTGATAATTCTTTTGAACATTACTAATTCAAGCAAAAGCACAGCAAAATAGATATTAATGATAGATATTGACATTTCAAGCTTATGTGAGATGTTGGAAATGAAAATAAAACAGTTTGCCAGATTGGTAATAAATCCAAACAACAATGTTCAACATAACAGACAATCATATTTTTTACATTAAAAAAAGAAAAAAAAGCGTGAAAAAGTGTTTGCCATTAAACAGTTGAAGAGGTCCTTTTATCTTTCTCTATGATGTGATGAAGTATCTGATATCATATATTGCATTGTCAGATCTGTCTAGTGTAGTTTACAGGCAGTTTACTGACAATACCATTTTGAAAATGTTCATAATATGATAACAAAACAATGTCTGAACTGCAGTTTTACCCCATTACCCCATACATTTATACGCCTGTTAACGTCTATAATTTATCCCTCCACTGCAGAAAATAGTTCCAATTCATACAGTTGAGAATATAAATTAAACATTAGAAAAGATTTCTACATTCTAGCAGCTGGTAGCTTTAAAGCATGCTGAAAGTAAAGCAGAATGCACATTAAGGCACATTCTGCTCTACTTTCAAACTGCTTTAAGTGGTCACCTGTCTTCAAAACTAGAAACATAGTATGGGGTAATGGGTATATTGTATTTTGTCTCCATCCCTTTAAGTTATCCTCCTTGATCCACGTGTCTCCTTTTTATTTGCTAAACTGCTGTCATCAGCTTCATCCATTTCTGTCATTCATCCAATTAACTTTTCATTTGCGGGTGTTGTTGAATTCATTTCGCTTTTGGTGGAACCATCCAAGCAGAAACACACAGTAAAGAACTCATCATAGTGTTAATTACATAATGAGTTACTAAATGCATGCTTCTGAAAGAATAGGCTATCTCTCTAGTCCAATTACACAAAAACATCAGATTATGTGTTTATTATACCGGTAGATCTCTACATAGCAGCAATTCGTTGTGTTGAATCAGACTGTATAGAGTGAGTGCTGCCATCAATCTCAAATCCTGGCATTTTATATAGATTGGTGCAGAAACTGACAGATGAGGACTTCCCGGCTAACCATTTAATACAAATTCCCATGGCAATGTGACATTCAAATACATCTGTGAAACGCATAACATTGAAATTTTCGCAAATTTCCAAACATTTTTTTTGTTGAAAAAAACGCATGTCTTCCCTGGTTATTGTCCAGAAAGTGAAACGAAATCAAAAATCGAGATTTAGTAAATGCAGTCCAAACCATCCCCTCCTAAGAAGCAACCAGTTAACAAAACAAGAGACATAACGATGTCAAGTCCAGAGTTTACACTGTTGTGCCAAAAAGCACGTTACTTTCGCTCTGTTGACCAAGACAGGTAAATGCGACTATCAAATTTACCCCCTTCCCATCCACTTGTTGCACCGGTAGAAAAAAAAATGTGACGGGTTTCGATACTGATCTGTGTCTACTAATCCGATTTCTTTCTTGGTATTGTCTTGTCCTAGTGTTGCTGGCCATAAATAAGTTCCCACCCTGGAAATCTGTCATATGTTTTTGATGTATTTTAGCTGTGTAAGGTAAACAGGAACCTGTTGATTAACTTAAAGTCACTAAGGGTAAATATCTTTCAAAAGCTGAATTAATTTCTGATTAGACAGAGAGGCGTACATAAATTACTGCCACTCGTTTAATCGTTCTTTGTCAATGTTTTGTAGACCCAATCCTACATCAAGTTTTGAAGCATATCAAATATTTCAAGATGTAAAATTAAATATTCGGAAAAAAAGATTCAATTTCCATACAAAATGATAAAACCTACAGTAATTGCGAATTTGTTTCGTTCCACAGCGTGTGTATATCGTTAATATTCAATATACTACATCAGACCTGACTTTCCGTTTGTCCCCCATATATACAGTACAGTACTTACTTTGTGCACTAACTCCTTCATTCCTACAGCTTTTAAACTACAACCTTATAAGTTTGCAGACTATTTCCAGGCACATATGTCACAGAGATCAGATTTTGATCTGGTCTTTTTCCACAGATTTGCATTAGATTGTTCGTGCACTGATGTGGTTTTTGAACTGTCTGCATAAAAGGTGGTCTGCCGTCTTCTCTTATTTGGGGCTCGAACGTGTCTTGATCGATATTATATGTATATCTCTGAAATCCGGACAGTTGTGAGGGTTCAAAAAGGATCTAAAGACGAAAAGTTGTATTTTGGGTTGCGATGGTGTTGCATAGAGCTTTGATATGAGTTTTCTGTAATATAATCGTGCTATACTGAACGACCAGTCTACATGTTAGGGAACCGTTGGTGTTTGTGTCCGGTTTTCAGATGTGCTACTGTATTAATGCTAATTGTATTTCTACATACGACCGTGGGAAATTATACTATCCGATCAACGTCACAATATGACGTCATATAACCATAATTTTATGTGATGTAATGCTTGTGTATATCATATAATATTATATCGTGTGTCTTGCTTAGTCTGGTTCCCGTCGTGCTACAAGAACGGTGTTTTTAATTTTCACTTTATTACTGGATCTAGAAAGATTTCGATTCTGCTGTTTTCATGGGGTCTCTAACCTGCCCTGATATATCTGTTCAAGTCAAAAGTTGAAGTGTTGGCTATATGACTTTCTGCTGACAGCAGAAACAGCCTGTAAAAATGATCTACTTAGTCTTATCAGTGAGCCCCTGTGACGACAAGATAATATTTTACGGGCGCCGTCCTCAGCGCATGAAGTCTAAAAATAGCTCGCTGTCTCTTACTGTACACATAGTGGACTAAGATCTACTATTTTCAGTTTCAAATCTGCATGTTTCTTTCATCTGCTATTAAACTGCTTTGTCTCTGCATATTTAACCCTTTGCCTGCTATAATCCCGACTTCATTAGAAATTGCAAACGGGTTGGATCCAAATAAGACAGCATTTGATCTGGACACTGATAGACACTCATCTTTATTATTTGGCAATTTATAATTGCATAAATCTGAATTTAACTAAACTTGCTAACAACAATTTCAAAGCAGTCGTTTTTAGAGCACATAAGGGTGAAAGCTGTATATGTATGAAATACAGTACTTTTATGGTGGGCCTCATTGGGATTAGTCGTTAGACTAAACGAGTCACCCTCGTAAAAGACATTTCCTGACATACTTTCGGTGATAACACATAACCAGGCTGTTCATACCTCTAGCAAAGAACCACTGAAGTGTCTCATGTGAGGCCCGTTTCTTATATTTAATAGTTTGGTTAGAAATACCCATTGAAAAGGGCCTCTCTAGGGAGAGTGAGATGGCTATGACATTTGCTTTATGCTTTTACAGTTACCTTCACGCCATTCGAGTACAGTGAAGGGGGGGGGGGGTCAACCAAAGAACTGAGGAAATGTCTTTAAATAAAGTCATTTATTCGTTCATTCATTTATACAGATGATAGCTAGGCAGCATGAGCTGTGTCAACGCCCAGTTAAGCTTTATATGTGGCACATGTTAAACTTTATATGTGGCGCATGTACCCGTAAATTGTGACTTTACAAGTCATGACGGAATCTTGGAGGTAAAATATCTGTATTTATCTAGAAGCTATGTAGTAAAACCTCTTTTTACAACCACTAAAACGAACGCTAAGTAAGCTAACTGATTATGAGAGAGACATGTGTCATCTTAAAGCGAGGTAAAAGTAAATGAGCTTTCTGTGCTACAGTCATGGGACATAAGTATTCGCCACCCTGCGAAAAAGTTGCTTATTTTTATCAGTCTTTCTCAACTGCCTTTTAGAATTAAAACTCTAGCAAACATTCAATGTACTTCTGTTTGGTTTTAAGGGTTGGAGCAAATATCCGTTAAATGTTTCCTAGTCTCGAATTGAGCATGTGATTCTTTGGTTCTTGTTGCTAGGTAATTTTAGAATGTACATGCAAAAAATGAACCATGATCTCATTATATGGTTGCCATGGTAACAACAGATGAAAACTATGTAAAATTCCACCTGATTAACGAACACCTTACATGTGCGATTAAAAGTAAAATAAAAAAATGTCATTCCAAAGCTCTGTTTCTTCGTGTTCAGTCGCACAGCTCTAAAATTCAGCCGGTAAACTTGATTTCCCATGTTAATTTTAGCATCTTTCGCATGTCAGTAAACTTGAAGATTAACAATTTCTGTAACTTTCTTAAATTTTCGTTTGAAAGCGTTATACTGTATGGGAGAATATGTTTTTAAATTAAAACGTTCTTCAATTCTAGATATTTCTCACAAATATTACCATAGCAACCAGTTTAGCGGAACGAGTCAACTTTTTTCATTTATATTCTAAAGTTGCCTAGCAACAGATGTTCTGGGTCCGAACAGCAGAGAATAGATCTATATTTGAAAAGTCAACACCCTAGCCTTTCAACTGCCCTACACTGTTGTGTAATTTGGTGTTCGACAATTTTGTGGTATCACCAGTAATGTAAAATATGTGTGGAGAAAATGTCAAAATTTCGTCCGGTGGCGAATAATTATGTCCATTGACTGTACTTTCATCTTACTTTTTAAAAGCAGTCATCTGCCTTAAAGCGACTCGCAACCAGATAGTGCATTCGCAAAAATAAAAGAAAATACTCAAATATAACCAAAAGGGTAGCATTATCGTGCATCTGGCATTGGAAAAAAACCACCCTCTAGAATGTCTTCAAATCTTAATTTTTTAGTTATTTTTCATCGTTTTATCCATCGCGTCTACAGTTGCTATAGAAATTTATCACGGGCTAAAACATAAACCCGAGCCGAATTATGCTGTTGTATGTACTCTCCATGGCTTCCCACTGAAATACGTTAAATCGATCCCATGAAAAGTTACGTGGCTTACTGGGTCAAGCGGTGTCCTCATTTTGACTTATGTCCGCCCATGCCGGGTCACGGGTTCGATTCCCACCAGAGCTCAATTTTTTTTATTGAAATGCATTTTTTAAACTAATGCTAAAAAGAAAAACTGCTAAAACTTTACTTTGAAGTAATGTATTGGGCAACATTTCTAAAGCAGACGATATAATGGGGTTGAAAAGTATCTAAAAAGCAGACGATAACGTTTGCCAATAAAAGGTTTACGGAACAGTTAAACCTCTCTATCACGACGACAAAAACGAAGGCTAGTTGATTGTATAAAATGGTACAGCTTAAAGCAATGTTGCAGTAAAACAGAAAGCTCCTAAAGGAGCTGTCTGTTTTACTGTAACTTGTTTTAAGCAGTCATCTGTCGTAAATTCTAAGCGTTGACACAATTTAGTGGTCGTAAGGTTTTACTGTAATTACCCACGAGTTTTGAAAACTGCTCGCTATGACTTGAAGCTATAAAATACGAACAATCATGACTCTTGCACATCGTGGTCCGCACAGAATTATACAGTGTCAGGGCTGCCATTTCTCCGGATTTTTCCTAAATCTTCGGATTTTTTTTCTAGAACATGGCAGCTTAAAGCAGGCTGAAAGTAAAGCAGAATGCACCATAAGGCGCATTCTGCTTTACTTCCAGACTGCTTTAAGTAGTCACGTGTCAACAAAACTAGAAACATGCTATGGGGTAAAGGTACGATTCGTAAATTCGCACTTGAAAAATGCAAATTTGGAAATCTTAGGATTTTTCAT
This sequence comes from Gari tellinella, assembly GCA_922989275.2. NCBI lineage: Eukaryota > Metazoa > Mollusca > Bivalvia > Cardiida > Psammobiidae > Gari > Gari tellinella. The sequence continues at coordinate 69,884,255 of OV277859.1, forward strand.
GTCAACTTATGGCAGCCCTGCAGTTTAAATCAACTCCCCCCAAGGTGTGCTTGGAAGTGCGATAAGTATCTTATTGTTATGCTGTACAGTGAAACATGTTTAAGCTTTATCACTCAAGTAAGGAAGTGAAAACATTGATGTTTTTCATAGATGTACTGGCATTCAGGGCAGGCAGCTGACCGGTCTGTAATATTTTCATTTCTGTTTATCTTACTTTTTTGCATGTTATCGCTGAAATCCATTGCTACGAGTTTGTATCCAGATAAGACGCCGGGTAACTCGGCGTCTCATATGGAATCAAACGGTTTGACGCCATGACTTTATTTAACCCTTTCATTGCCTTAACCCATTTACACTAGTAAATTGCAAACAGTTTGGATCCTGATCATACGTATCGCGGCTTCTCGACTGGGGCCTGTCTGACGAAGCGCTGTACGACAAAAAACACATTGAAATGCTGAGTTCACCATTTAATATTGTCTTGTCCCAGATAACATTCCAACATTGGCCCAATGGTGTTCTCTTTAGGGCTGCCATAAGTTGACATGAAAAATCCTAAGATTTCCAAATTTGCATTTTTCAAGTGCGATTTTACGAATCGTACCTTTATCCCATAGCCTGTTTCTAGTACTGTTGACATGCGACTACTTAAAACAGACTGTAAGTAAAGCAGAATGCGCCCTAAAGGCTGTTTTAAGCTTCTTTAGCACATGGGTTGGAGCTCTCGGCCAATCAGAGGCCTAAAAAACCTGTGAATATATCGTTTATTTTACAAAACCATGAAATAACTAACACACTGTTCACTTATTCCAAGCTTCCGTCATATCAAGGCAATTTGACGTCACAACCCTAGATTGGAGGGGAACTGCACTCGCTTGATGACGTCATATTATGTACAGTGAGACCTAAACTTTAAAGGCAATTAATAATGAATTGTGCTTACATATAGAGCTTCAATAAGCGTCATTTATGTTGGTGTTAAAGCATGCTTAATGTCTCAAACTTCACATTGAAATAACCTTTCAATTTAAGTAAAGTATTACAAATAAAATGACTTTTTCGTCTAAAACAAAAAGTAGAAACGTAGGGTCTTCTTGTTTTCCTCGAGCCCAAGCCAGTGCTAAATAGGTTAGACCACGGTTGCGCGCGAATAAACGACATAGTTCTCGGGGCTACGCCCCCTCGAACTATATCGTTTATTCGCTTGCAACCATGGTCTAACCTATACATAAGCTGGAAAAAATCCGAAGATTTAGCAAAAATCCGGATAAAATTGCAGCACTGTCTCTTTGTAAAGATTCTTTGTAAATGTTGGCAAATGACGTTGGCACGATGTAGTTTTGCTCGTTGCGGTTCGGTTGGCCCAACGGTTGGCGCATCGTTTGCCCAACGTTGGGAAATTGTTCTTCCTACGCCTGAAGCTGGACGTCATGATACGGCTGAAATACAGTTAGCGCCAGACATAAAACACAAACAAAATCAAACATTTTAATTGTAAATTCTTTAATTATCAGGGTTTATCTAAATCTTTGAAAACACATAGATCTAAATATCCTAACTTTTCCTATTCCATTATCCACTCCAGCTTTGAGTTTCTGGTGCACACTTTTTGCCAATTATAACATCAATATATATCTATTTAACCCTTTGCCCCATGAATATGCCTTTAATTTACTCCTCCACTGAAGCAAATAGTTCCGCTTCATACAGTTGTGAATATGATGCATCATGAAAAATAGTTTCTATATGATATCCTAGCAGAAGGTACCAAGTAAAGCAGTAAAAGTAAAGCACAGTGTGCCTTAAGGCATATTCTGCTTTACCTCAACCCGCTTTAAGTGGTATCCTGTCTTCAAAAATAGAAACAATTTATAGGGTAACACTTTAACCAATTACCCAGACCTTCAACTGGTCTCAGTGCTAAAAGTAGGAAAAAAGTAGGAAGTTTTCAAGGGGAAAAGTAGGGAGATTATCAATAAAATAGTAGGAATAGTAGGAAATTTTAGATACAAATGTTTACAAGATAACCTATGAAATATTCATGCTCATAGAAAGTAAACCACAACCTTATATGAAATATATTCTCACCCCAAGACATTTTAACACTTTGATTATAAATTAATTCGGTCCAACAGGCCCCAGAGACGGCCAAATATGCGCAGGGGGGGGGTCGGGGACACTCCCCGGGGAATTTTTGAAATCAAGTGCTTCATTTCCTGCATTCTGGGCCATTCTGATGGTGCTTGAAGACTTTTTAGGCAAACAGTAGGAATAGTATGAGGTTTTGATTAAAAAGTAGGAAAAAACACAGAATTATACACTTTTTTATAATTCCGTGGAAAAAAGTAGGAACCGTTGAAGGCCTGATTTCCCCATATCCTGCTTCTAGTCTTGAAAACAGATAACCACTTAAAGCAGGTTGAAAGTAAAGCAGAATGCGCCTTAAGGTGCATTTTGCATTACTTTCAGCTTGCTTTAAACTATCATCTGCTAGGATAAAGATTTTTTTCTCAATAGTACACAACCATAACTTAATAATTTGGAACTATTGTCTTCCCTGGAGGAATAAATTAGAGGCGTAATGGGTTAAACAAATATTTAAGGTTCACAAATATCTGCTTATATAAAGGGGACAACATCCTTTTTGCCATAAGCTGCATAATTGTTTAAATTCTGCCCTAGCTACCCTAAAATCATTTTTCAGACTTCGAAATTTAAGTATTTTCTCCATATCTGGATTTTAACATGCCTAAAGCTATAAAAGCATTAAGTTTCTAGACGCATGCAGTTCAATTTCATTATTTGCAGGCATTAACCCTTTACCTCATAAATATGCCTTTAATTTATTCCTCAACTGAAAATAAATGTTGCACTTAACATGTACATACCATAGAACTATTTTCTATATTTATTCCTATACTGAAGAAACTAATTCCACTTTATACAATTGTAAATATGCATCATAAAAAATAATGTCTATATGATATCCTACCAGATGGTAGCTTAAAACTGACTGAAAGTAAAGCAGATTGGGCCTTGATGCACATTCTGCCTTACTTTCAACCTGCTTTTACCCAATAGCCAATTTTAGTTTTGAAGACAGGTGACCAGGTAAGTAGTAAAGCAGAATGTGCCTTAAGGTGCATTCTGCTTAACTACTAGCCTGCCTTTAGATACCATCTGCTAGAATTTAGGAAATATTTCTTACGACATACATTCATTACAATATTAAATGGAACTACTTTCTTCAGAGGGGGAACAAATTAAAGGCATGTTTATGGGGGATGGGTAATAGGTTATGTGGGCATCTGTCTTTAAAAGGAGAAACAGGCTTTGGGGTAAAGGGTTCAAGACTGAAAACCAGATGGCAAGTTGAGGTTTTTCAAAACAAGAGGCCCATTCGCGCCTAAATATCTCTCACCTGGGAAAACACAGACAAGGGGCATATGGCCCTTGGGATGGGATCATTTTCACCCTAATGATATAATTTCAAAAATATTGCTGAAGAAATGAAGTTTTCTGTCAAATATCTAAGCTCATGACTTTGTACATGATTTCAGACAGTAAAATCTATTTTTAGCTAATGTGACCCAGATAATATGCAACTGGTCAGAATCATTTAAACAATACATGTATTGGTAACGGGCAACTTGTTTGAAGATTTGACTATATAACTCTGTAAAACTGTGACCCCGGGGTGGGGGCATTTCTTACTCTAGGGACATAATTTGAACAAGCACCTTAGATCTGATATCCCCTGCCGCAGCGATTGTTGAGAAGAAAGTGGCAAACATTATTGTGGGAGGAAGGGACAAATGGTGATCACCTGTCTTTAGAGATCAACATTCAAAAGCTTAGTATAGTGGTTGACTATAGTCGGTTGATTAGCAATCCAAAGGTCATAGGTTCGAGACCCATCCGATCCAAAAAAAATTTTTAAGTGTCCGATTTATTGACTTGTCAATCCATAACGCAGTAATCAAGAGACATGTTATGTTTAGTATTCGTTGATTAGAACTAGTGATGTTTACGGTCCAAGTATATGTCCACTTACCTGTACGTTTTAGTTTAATGACTGACAAGTCAATTAAAACGGTATACATGTAAACGATTTGATCGAACTATAAAGCCACACCTTGAAGCTTATCAATACGCTAACCTTTTCAAGATCGATATTGCCCATTATAATTATGTTCAAACAATATAATAAACCTTGTATACAAGTCCATGAATAAATAATAATGCATTTTAATGACAAAGTTTTAATTCTAAGGTAGGTAACTGTATCTAAACAACAAATATCCCACATTTTAATAAGAAAATATGTTATTACAACAAATCCTGACTGTAATATTTTCTATTTTTTTCAGACTGACTAGTTCATCAACCATATATTTGAATAAAATGAAAACAAATATACATTGAATGAGTCAGTTTTTTGTAATTCAATTTTTTAGCATTTTGCATAATTTAAATAGCTGATAACATCTTTCTGAACACCTTTATTCAAAATGTTTTTAGCTTTTCTTGTAATGAATGTTGTGGACTACTTATTAGGCGAGAATTATAGTCATTAGCTTTATTCATTTTTAAGAAAATAAAATCATCAAAATTCTAGGTTTTTGTCAGAAAAAAGACCTTAAAGACAAACCACACGATAAATTTTGCCTATATTTACACACATTGTTTCTTAGGCTATTATCATTCTTCATGAAAAGTTTCATAACAATCGTATGGAAACTACGCGCATATGCGAAGTACCTTAAATACTATCAAGAACTTATAATTGTGTGCAAGTATTATCAAAATAAATTCAGAGCTGTAGAATTTACTAGAGTGCAAACACTGTTAAACATGGTATTTTCAACTCATCAAGGGTGTAACAATCTCGACAATTTTGTCCGTTTTCAACAATAACTGAACGCATTTGAAAATTAATTGCTATGTTTTTATACTTAATAGTAGATCTATAATAAAGTTTGTATAAAAAAATATACACATTTGTCCATACTAGCGTGTAAACTGTACTAAAAGAAAGCCTTTTCTTTCTAGCATTTCAAAGTTCATGTGTACATACAGGGCAGATAACTCTTGTCACAAGTATCTTGTTTTGAAAATAATTCCACCCTTTCAAGAAGTTATACTTATTATATATATTCTATGCAAGTATTAATAAAACTCTGTTTAAAACTGAAGTTACTAAGAGTGTAAACACTGTTAAATATGACATTTTCAACTCATCAAGGGCAGATTACTCTAGACTAATTTGCACATTTTCGACAATAATTGAACTCATTCTATAAATAATAGCCATATATGGTTTAATAATTTGTTTTCAACATCCATTCACATTTGTACACACTTGCATGTAAACAACAAGAGGGCCTGAATGCCCTGATATCGCTCACCTTTTATAATGAAGCCTGATAGCTTTACCTTTGAATTTCACCTGTTTTATTCTAAATCCATTCAAATTTGTAGTATAGCATGTACACAACATTGCAATATGACACATTCTAGTATGTATAGTAGAATACATGAAAGGCAGATAACTAGAGCCCAAATAATACTGAAATGAAGCCTTTTCTAGCATTTCAAAGTATATCAAGGGCGGATAACTCTTGCAACAATGATCAGATTTCAACAATAATTGCACTTCCTCGAGAACTTAATGCTATATACATTGTGTGCAATTATAATTAAAATCCATTGAAAAGTGTTGCCTCTAGAGTGCAAACACTGTTAAATATGACATTTTCAGCAATTCAAAGGTGGATAACTCTTGACCTATAGGTCCGATTCCAGCCATAACCGAACTCATCCGAATTCTTATGGTTATATACAATCTGAGCAAGTTTGAGAAACATTGGATTAAAATTGTGGCCTCTAGAGTGTAAACACCCTTAAATATGGCATTTTCAGCAATTCAAAGGTAGATAACACTTGACCTACAGGTCTGAGTGCAACCTTAATTTAACTCATCTGAACTCTTCTAGTCTCATATACCATCTGATGAAGTTTGAGAAAGATTGGATTAAAATTGTGGCCTCTAGAGTGTAAACAACCTTAAATATGGCATTTTCAGCGATTTAAAGGTCGATAACTCTTGACCTATACGTCCGATTCCAACCATAATCGAACTTATCCGAACTCTTGCGGTTATATACAATCTGAGCAAGATTGGGAAAGATTGAATTAAAATTGTGGTCTCTAGAGTGTAAACACTGTTAAATATGACATTTTCAGCAATTCAAAGGTGGATAACTGTTGACCTATATGTCCAATATCAACCATAATCGAACTCATCCGAACTCTTATAGTAATATACAATCTGAGTAAGTGACAGAAAGATTGGATAACAAGAGCACCGAAAGCCGGGCACATTATACGCCCGTCAAATCGATCTTAGAATGTAGTCATACTAAAACCCTATCAAGGTAAAGTGGAAAAAAGGGGAATAATCTTGAAAGTTAGGGGTCATATGCTGACCAAGTTTCAAAAGGATTGGAATAAATTAGTTTGAGTACGAGAGCGGACAAATTAAAAAATGCCCGTTTTTGACGTAAAAGGGGCATAACTCTTGAATGGCTTGGGCAATTGTGCTGGTTATCAAACTTGACTTAGACATTATGGTCATACACATGCTGACAAAGTTTCAGAAGAATTGGAATAAATTTGTTTGAGTACGAGAGCGGACAAACTAAAAAATGCCCGTTTTTTGACGAAAAAAGGGCATAACTCTTAAATGGCTTGGGCAATTGTGCTGGTTATCGAACTTGGCCTAGACATTATGGTCATACACATGCTGACAAAGTATCAAAAGAATTAGAATAAATTTGTTTGAGTTAGAGAGCGGACAAACTAAAATATGCCCGTTTTTTACGAAAAAAGGGGAATAACTCTTGAATGTCTGAGGCAATCTTGCTGGTTATTAAACTTGACTGAGATATTATGGTCATACACATTCTGACCAAGTTTCAAAAGGATTGAAATAAATTTGTTTGAGTTAGAGGGCGGACAAACTAAAATATGCCCGTTTTGACATAAAAAGAGGCATAACTCTTGAATGTCTGGGGCAATCTTGCTGATTATCAAACTTGACCGAGATATTATGGTCATACACATTCTGACCAAGTTTAAATAGGATTGAAATAAATTTGTATGAGTTAGAGAGCGGACAAACTAAAATGCCCGTTTTTGACGAAAAAAAGGGACATAACTCTTGCATGTCTTAGGCAATCTTGCTGGTTATCGAACTTGACCGAGATATTATGGTCATACACGTTCTGACCAAGTTTCAAAAGGATTGGACTAAATTTGTTCGAGTTAGAGAGCGGACATGAAAAAGTTACTAAAATGCCCGTTTTTGTTGAAAAAGGGGGCATAACTCTTGAATGTCTGGGGCGATCTTGCTGGTTATCAAACTTGACCGAGATATTATGGTCATACACGTTCTGACAAAGTTTCAAAAGGATTGGACTAAATTTCTTTGAGTTAGAGAGCGGACATGAAAAAGTTAACGGACGGACAGATGGACAGACAGACGGACGGACGGACGGACAGAGCCACGACATAATACATCCCGTCTGAAGACGGGCGTATAAAAATTGTGGCCTTTAGAGTGTAAACACCAAAATTGTTGACCACGGACGACGAACGACGAACGCCGGACATTCAAGGATTGCAAAAGCTCACCCTGAGCTAGCTCAGGTGAGCTAATAAAGCATTGTGTGGCATTACTAAGTACATAAAGGGCAGATAACTCTTGCCACAAAGTATCCTTTTTTGACAATAATTGCACCCCTTCAAGAACTTATATTTATATACATCATGTGTAAGTTCAATCAAAATCCTGATCAAACCTGGCTGCCACTTTAGGTTTTGAAATAACGTCAGATACACTGCCTTAATTCTAACTTTGAAACAACATTGTAGAAAGTAATATTGAAGCAGATGACAATTTGGCGGTAAAGGGGTTAAAAACCTCACGATAAATTTGATCATGAAAGGGAGAAATAGTGTGGATACTGATCAGATACCGTGATTCTGAGAATAGCCCTTTAGCTCTAAAAAATAGTCATAAAGCACAATTGCAAACAGTTTTTATCTTGATCAGACGCCGCGTGACGCGGCATTTGATCCTGATCAAAACTGGTTGCCACTTGCTTTGAAATAACGTCATTTATACTGCCTTAATTCTAACTTTGAAACGACATTGCAGACAGTAATATTGAAGCAGATGACAATTTGGCGGTAAAGGGGTTAAAAACCTCACGATAAATTTGATCATGAAAGGGAGATATAGTGTGGATACTGATCAGATACCGTGATTCTTAGAATAGCCCTTCAGCTCCCAAAAAAGTCATAAAGCACAATTGCAAACAGTTTTGACCCTGATCAGACGCCGCATAACGCGGCGTTTGATCCTGATCAAACCTGGCTGCCACTTTAGGTTTTGAAATAACGTCAGATACACTGCCTTAATTCTTACTTTGAAACGACATTGTAGAAAGTAATATTGAAGCAGATGACAATTTAGCGGTAAAGGGGGGTTAAAGACCTCACGATAAATTTGATCATGAAAGGGAGAAATAGTGTAGATACTGATCAGATACCGTGATTCTGAGAATAGCCCTTCAGCTCCCAAAAAAGTCATAAAGCACAATTGCAAACAGTTTTGATCCTGATCAGACGCCGAGTAACGCGGCGTTTGATCCTGATCAAACCTGGCTGCCACTTTAGGTTTTGAAATAACGTCAGATACACTGCCATAATTCTAACTTTGAAACGACATTGTAGAAAGTAATATTGAAGCAGATGACAATTTGGTGGTAAAGGGGTTAAAAACCTCACGATAAATTTGATCATGAAAGGGAGAAATAGTGTGGATACTGATCAGATAACGTGATTCTGAGAATAGCCCTTCAGCTCCCAAAATAGTCATAAAGCACAATTGCAACCAGTTTTGATCTTGATCAGACGCCGCGTGACGCGGCCTTTGATCAGGATCAAAACTGGTTGCCACTTGCTTTGAAATAACGTCATTTATACTGCCTTAATTCTAACTTTGAAACGACATTGCAGACAGTAATATTGAAGCAGACGACAATTTGGCGGTAAAGGGGTTAAAAACCTCACAGTCAATTTGATCATGAAAAGGAGAAATAGTGTGGATACTGATCAGATAACGTGATTCTGAGAATAGCCCTTCAGCTCAAAAAAAAGTCATAAAGCACAATTGCAAACAGTTTTGATCCTGATCAGATGCCGCGTAATGCGGCGTTTGATCCTGATCAAACCTGGCTGCCACTTTCGGTTTTGAAATAACGTCAGATACACTGCCTTAATTCTAACTTTGAAACGACATTGTAGAAAGTAGTATTGAAGCAGATGACAATTTGGCAGTAAAGGGGTTAAAAACCTCACGATAAATTTGATCATGAAAAGGAGAAATAGTGTGGATACTGATCAGATACCGTGATTCTGAGAATAGCCCTTCAGCTCCAAAAAAAGTCATAAAGCACAATTGCAAACAGTTTTGATCTTGATCAGACGCCGCGTGACGCGGGGTTTGATCAGGATCAAAACTGGTTGCCACTTGCTTTGAAAAAACGTCATTTATACTGCCTTAATTCTAACTTTGAAGCGACATTGCAGACAGTAATATTGAAGCAGATGACAATTTGGCGGTAAAGGGGTTAAAAACCTCACGATAAATTTGATCATGAAAAGGAGAAATAGTGTGGATACCGTGATTCTGAGAATAGCCCTTCAGCTCCCAAAAAAGTCATAAAGCACAATTGCAAACAGTTTTCATCCTGATCAGACGCCGAGTAACGCGGCGTTTGATCCTGATCAAACCTGGCTGCCACTTTAGGTTTTGAAATAACGTCAGATACACTGCCTTAATTCTAACTTTGAAACTACATTGTAGAAAGTAATATTGAAGCAGATGACAATTTGGCGGTAAAGGGGTTAAAAACCTCACGATAAATTTGATCATGAAAGGGAGAAATAGTGTGCATACTGATCAGATAACGTGATTCTGAGAATAGCCCTTCAGCTCCCAAAATAGTCATAAAGCACAATTGCAACCAGTTTTGATCTTGATCAGACGCCGCGTGACGTGGCCTTTGATCAGGATCAAAACTGGTTGCCACTTGCTTTGAAATAACGTCATTTATACTGCCTTAATTCTAACTTTGAAACGACATTGCAGACAGTAATATTGAAGCAGACGACAATTTGGCGGTAAAGGGGTTAAAAACCTCATGATAAATTTGATCATGAAAAGGAGAAATAGTGTGGATACTGATCAGATACCGTGATTCTGAGAATAGCCCTTCAGCTCCAAAAAAAGTCATAAAGCACAATTGCAAACAGTTTTGATCCTGATCAGACGCCGCGTAATGCGGTGTTTGATCCTGATCAAACCTGGCTGCCACTTTCGGTTTTGAAATAACGTCAGATACACTGCCTTAATTCTAACTTTGAAACGACATTGTAGAAAGTAGTATTGAAGCAGATGACAATTTGGCGGTAAAGGGGTTAAAAACCTCACGATAAATTTGATCATGAAAAGGAGAAATAGTGTGGATACTGATCAGATACCGTGATTCTGAGAATAGCCCTTCAGCTCCAAAAAAAGTCATAAAGCACAATTGCAAACAGTTTTGATCCTGATCAGACGCCGCGTAATGCGGCGTTTGATCCTGATCAAACCTGGCTGCCACTTTCGGTTTTGAAATAACGTCAGATACACTGCCTTAATTCTAACTTTGAAACGACATTGTAGAAAGTAATATTGAAGCAGATGACAATTTGGCGGTAAAGGGGTTAAAAACCTCACAATAATTTTGATCATGAAAGGGAGAAATCGTGTGGATACTGATCAGATACCATGATTCTGAGAATAGCCCGTCAGCTCTAAAAAATAGTCATAAAGCACAATTGCAAACAGTTTTGATCTTGATCAGACGCCGCGTGACGCGGCCTTTGATCAGGATCAAAACTGGTTGCCACTTGCTTTGAAATAACGTCATTTATACTGCCTTAATTCTAACTTTGAAACGACATTGCAGACAGTAATATTGAAGCAGACGACAATTTGGCGGTAAAGGGGTTAAAAACCTCACGATAAATTTGATCATGAAAGGGAGAAATAGTGTGGATACTGATCAGATAACGTGATTCTGAGAATAGCCCTTCAGCACTAAAAAAATAGTCATAAAGCACAATTGCAAACAGTTTTGATTTTGATCAGACGCCGCGTGACGCGGCGTTTGATCAGGATCAAAACTGGTTGCCACTTGCTTTGAAATAACGTCATTTACACTGCCTTAATTCTAACTTTGAAACGACATTGCAGACAGTAATATTGAAGCAGACGACAATTTGGCGGTAAAGGGGGGTTAAAAACCTCACGATAAATTTGATCATGAAAAGGAGAAATAGTGTGGATACTGATCAGATACCGTGATTCTGAGAATAGCCCTTCAGCTCCCAAAAAAGTCATAAAGCACAATTGCAAACAGTTTTGATCCTGATCAGACGCCAAGTAACGCGGTGTTTGATCCTGATCAAACCTGGCTGCCACTTTCAGTTTTGAAATAACGTCAGATACACTGCCTTAATTCTAACTTTGAAACGACCTTGTAGAAAGTAATATTGAAGCAGACGACAATTTGGCGGTAAAGGGGTTAAAAACCTCACGATAAATTTGATCATGAAAAGGAGAAATAGTGTGGATACTGATCAGATACCGTGATTCTGAGAATAGCCCTTCAGCTCTCAAAAAAGTCATAAAGCACAATTGCAAACAGTTTTGATCCTGATCAGCGGCGTTTGATCCTGATCAAACCTGGCTGCCACTTTCGGTTTTGAAATAACGTCAGATACACTGCCTTAATTCTAACTTTGAAACGACATTGCAGACAGTAATATTGAAGCAGACGACAATTTGGCGGTAAAGGGGTTAAAAACCTCACGATAAATTTGATCATGAAAGGGAAAAATAGTGTGGATACTGATCAGATAACGTGATTCTGAGAATAGCCCTTCAGCACTAAAAATAGTCATAAAGTACAATTGCAAACAGTTTTGATCTTGATCAGACGCCGCATGATGCGGCGTTTGATCAGGATCAAAACTGGTTGCCACTTGCTTTGAAATAACGTCATTTATACTGCCTTAATTCTAACTTTGAAACGACATTGCAGACAGTAATATTGAAGCAGACGACAATTTGGCGGTAAAGGGGTTAAAAACCTCACGATAAATTTGATCATGAAAAGGAGAAATAGTGTGGATACTGATCAGATACCGTGATTCTGAGAATAACCCGTCAGCTCCCAAAAAAGTCATAAAGCACAATTGCAAACAGTTATGATCCTGATCAGAAGCCGAGTAACGCAACGTTTGATCCTTATCAAACCTGGCTGCCACTTTAGGTTTTGAAATAACGTCAGATACACTGCCTTAATTCTAACTTTGAAACGACATTGTAGAAAGTAATATTGAAGCAGATGACAATTTGGCGGTAAAGGGGTTAAAGACCTCACGATAAATTTGATCATGAAAAGGAGAAATAGTGTGGATACTGATCAGATACCGTGATTCTGAGAATAGCCCTTCAGCTCCCAAAAAAGTCATAAAGCACAATTGCAAACAGTTTTGATCCTGATCAGACGCCGAGTAACGCGGCGTTTGATCCTGATCAAACCTGGCTGCCACTTTAGGTTTTGAAATAACGTCAGATACACTGCCATAATTCTAACTTTGAAAAGACATTGTAGAAAGTAATATTGAAGCAGATGACAATTTGGTGGTAAAGGGGTTAAAAACCTCACGATAAATTTGATCATGAAAGGGAGAAATAGTGTGGATACTGATCAGATAACGTGATTCTGAGAATAGCCCTTCAGCTCTAAAAAATAGTCATAAAGCACAATTGCAAACAGTTTTGATCTTGATCAGACGGCGCGCGACGCGGCCTTTGATCAGGATCAAAACTGGTTGCCACTTGCTTTGAAATAGCGTCATTTATACTGCCTTAATTCTAACTTTGAAACGACATTGCAGACAGTAATATTGAAGCAGACGACAATTTGGCGGTAAAGGGGTTAAAAACCTGATGATAAATTTGATCATGAAAAGGAGAAATAGTGTGGATACTGATCAGATACCGTGATTCTGAGAATAGCCCTTCAGCTCCAAAAAAAGTCATAAAGCACAATTAAAAACAGTTTTGATCCTGATCAGACGTCGCGTAATGCGGCGTTTGATCCTGATCAAACTGGCTGCCACTTTCGGTTTTGAAATAACGTCAGATACACTGCCTTAATTCTAACTTTGAAACTACATTGTAGAAAGTAATATTGAAGCAGATGACAATTTGGCGGTAAAGGGGTTAAAAACCTCACGATAAATTTGATCATGAAAAGGAGAAATAGTGTGGATACTGATTAGATACTGTGATTCTGAGAATAGCCCTTCAGCTCCCAAAAAAGTCATAAAGCACAATTGCAAACAGTTTTGATCCGGATCAGACGCCGAGTAACGCGGCATTTGATCCGGATCAAACCTGGCTGCCACTTTCGGTTTTGAAATAACGTCAGATACACTGCCTTAATTCTAACTTTGAAACTACATTGTAGAAAGTAATATTGAAACAGATGACAATTTGGCAGTAAAGGGGTTAAAAACCTCACGATAAATTTGATCATAAAAAGGAGAAATAGTGTGGATACTGATCAGATACCGTGATTCTGAGAATAGCCCTTCAGCTCCCAAAAAAGTCATAAAGCACAATTGCAAACAGTTTTGATCCTGACCAGACGCCGCGTAACGCGGCGTTTGATCCTGATCCCTGGCTGCCACTTTAGGTTTTGAAATAACGTCAGATACACTGCCTTAATTCTAACTTTGAAACGACATTGTAGAAAGTAATATTGAAACAGATGACAATTTGGCGGTAAAGGGGTTAAAAACCTCACGATAAATTTGATCATGAAAAGGAGAAATAGTGTGGATACTGATCAGATACCGTGATTCTGAGAATAGCCCTTCAGCTCCCAAAAAAGTCATAAAGCACAATTGCAAACAGTTTTGATCCTGACCAGACGCCGCGTAACGCGGCGTTTGATCCTGATCCCTGGCTGCCACTTTAGGTTTTGAAATAATGTCAGATACACTGCCATAATTCTAACTTTGAAACGACATTGTAGAAAGTAATATTGAAGCAGATGACAATTTGGTGGTAAAGGGGTTAAAAACCTCACGATAAATTTGATCATGAAAGGGAGAAATAGTGTGGATACTGATCATATAACGTGATTCTGAGAATAGCCCTTCAGCACTAAAAAATAGTCATAAAGCACAATTGCAAACAGTTTTGATCTTGATCAGACGCCGCATGACGCGGCGTTTGATCAGGATCAAAACTGGTTGCCACTTGCTTTGAAATAACGTCATTTATACTGCCTTAATTCTAACTTTGAAACGACATTGCAGACAGTAATATTGAAGCAGACGACAATTTGGCGGTAAAGGGGTTAAAAACTGATGATAAATTTGATCATGAAAAGGAGAAATAGTGTGGATACTGATCAGATACCGTGATTCTGAGAATAGCCCTTCAGCTCCAAAAAAAGTCATAAAGCACAATTGCAAACAGTTTTGATCCTGATCAGACGCCGCGTAATGCGGCGTTTGATCCTGATCAAACCTGGCTGCCACTTTCGGTTTTGAAATAACGTCAGATACACTGCCTTAATTCTAACTTTGAAACGACATTGTAGAAAGTAGTATTGAAGCAGATGACAATTTGGCGGTAAAGGGGTTAAAAACCTCACGATAAATTTGATCATGAAAAGGAGAAATAGTGTGGATACTGATCAGATACCGTGATTCTGAGAATAGCCCTTCAGCTCCAAAAAAAGTCATAAAGCACAATTGCAAACAGTTTTGATCCTGATCAGACGCCGCGTAATGCGGCATTTGATCCTGATCAAACCTGGCTGCCACTTTCGGTTTTGAAATAACGTCAGATACACTGCCTTAATTCTAACTTTGAAACGACATTGTAGAAAGTAATATTGAAGCAGATGACAATTTGGCGGTAAAGGGGTTAAAAACCTCACGATAAATTTGATCATGAAAGGGAGAAATAGTGTGGATACTGATCAGATAACGTGATTCTGAGAATAGCCCTTCAGCACTAAAAAATAGTCATAAAGCACAATTGCAAACAGTTTTGATCTTGATCAGACGCCGCGTAACGCGGCGTTTGATCAGGATCAAAACTGGTTGCCACTTGCTTTGAAATAACGTCATTTATACTGCCTTAATTCTAACTTTGAAACGACATTGCAGACAGTAATATTGAAGCAGACGACAATTTGGAGGTAAAGGGGTTAAAAACCTCACGATAAATTTGATCATGAAAAGGAGAAATAGTGTGGATACTGATCAGATACCGTGATTCTGAGAATAGCCCTTCAACTCCCAAAAAAGTCATAAAGCACAATTGCAAACAGTTTTGATCCTGATCAGACGCCGCATAATGCGGCCTTTGATCCTGATCAAACCTGGCTGCCACTTTAGGTTTTGAAAGAACGTCAGATACACTGCCTTAATTCTAATTTTGAAACGACATTGTAGAAAGTAATATTGAAGCAGATGACAATTTGGCGGTAAAGGGGTTAAAAACCTCACGATAAATTTGATCATGAAAGGGAGAAATAGTGTGGATACTGATCAGATACCGTGATTCTGAGAATAGCCCTTCAGCTCTAAAAAACAGTCATAAAGCACAATTGCAAACAGTTTTGATCTTGAACAGATGCCGCGTGACGCGGCGTTTGATCAGGATCAAAACTGGTTGCCACTTGCTTTGAAATAACGTCATTTATACTGCCTTAATTCTAACTTTGAAACGACATTGCAGACAGTTATATTGAAGCAGACGACAATTTGGCGGTAAAGGGGTTAAAAACCTCACGATAAATTTGATCATGAAAAGGAGAAATAGTGTGGATACTGATCAGATACCGTGATTCTGAGAATAGCCCTTCAGCTCCCCAAAAAGTCATAAAGCACAATTGCAAACAGTTTTGATCCTGATCAGACGCCGCATAACGTGGGGTTTGATCCTGATCAAACCTGGCTGCCACTTTAGGTTTTGAAATAACGTCAGATACACTGCCTTAATTCTAATTTTGAAACGACATTGTAGAAAGTAATATTGAAGCAGATGACAATTTGGCGGTAAAGGGATTAAAAACCTCACGATAAATTTGATCATGAAAGAGAGAAATAGTGTGGATACTGTTAAGATACCGTGATTCTGAGAATAGCCCTTCAGCTCTAAAAAACAGTCATAAAGCACAATTGCAAACAGTTTTCATCTTGAACAGACGCCACGTGACGCGGCGTTTGATCAGGATCAAACCTGGTTGCCACTTGCTTTGAAATAACGTCATTTATACTGCCTTAATTCTAACTTTGAAACGACATTGCAGACAGTAATATTGAAGCAGACGACAATTTGGCGGTAAAGGGGTTAAAAACCTCACGATAAAATTGATCATGAAATAGAGAAATAGTGTGGATACTGATCAGACAACGTAATTCAGAGAATTCGAATTGTTTGGCATTAGTTTTCATCAAATAAAACCTAGCCCTTCTGTTATTGGGGTATATTGACGCTGTTTAAAACAGTGCTGTATATACCTTGCTCAGACAGCTCCTGGAGCGGTCTAATCGTTACGCAGAATAGTGGACACTCAGGTGGCTCACTGGCTCTCATTTTCGCGCATTAAAATAAGAAGGGCAGTTTTACAGAACTTTTAGTAACTTTTTTTTCTGGACAGATATCGTTCCTGTGCAAACAGTCCGTGTTAGCTTAATCATTTTCCTTTATGATGAAATTGTTTTGAAAAAATATTTTAATAAGATTTTGGTCCTTTTTTAAGTTGAAAAAGACACCTCTTAATCACATTAAACAAAGAGTAAAATGCTGAAAATAAGCCTCGACAGGGTTAATATAACACGACCTTGTGCATTTATACAAATCGATATTAATTCTGCGCAAACGGGCTCGTATAATTGAATATTTGTTCCTTCTTTTGATATAAATTTAAGAATTGTAAGTTAATGTTAATTTGGTCCTTTTTCAAATTGAAAATAAAATTAATATGTTCAAAGTGTCGTCGGGAGTTTCCGTAAAGGCAGTGGCTAGACGTCCGGAACCGGACGGCTAGCCCACCCTCACAGTGTAGGCTAGTCGTCCGGTTCCGGACGTCTAGCCTACACTGTGAGGGTGGGCTAGACGTCCGGAATAGATTTTCTTCAGAGAATATACTGCTTTATACGTGGGTTAATGCCTGGATATATACGGGAAACAACTATAAATCCATTTAACTATCAAAACCATCAATTAGAACGAAAAAAAAATCAAATTTGAAGGAATTAATGTCCCTTTTAATAAGTAGCTGAAGAGCGACGTTCGCGACCGCCATTTTAATTGATGGTTGACTTAGGTATCTATGTACAAGTCTGTACGCTCCGCTACGCTGACACTTTCGCACCTTGTCGCTATCATAACTGACTAGGTTTATCACACTTTCATCTTATATGTAAGAGAGATCTGGATCTAAACCATATGTATTGTAGTTTATATTACATGTAGGCAAATGTAAATCAAATATTCTGTCGACGTAATGATGCTTAATTACGCAAAGCGCGGGTAGCGAAACATCTGCATACATGTATATGTACGACCCGTGGAATCCACGATATATCAACCCATACACCATTTATATAACTTTCTTTGGAGCTAGCCATACCTTATCATTTAGTGGCCACTTAAGACAGGTATATATACCTATATAGACCAAATAAATGAGATGTTAGGACGGATTTTTTATTGAATGTAACGAGATATGATACAGGTGCTTGTACACGAAATAGATCGACACGTCACAGAATTATACACTTTTTGTATAATTCCGTGGACACGTTATCACATGTACGCTCGTATGTCTTTGTGTTCTGTTGCTTTGTTTGTAATTAATGCATGAAGAAGAGATTAATTGAATATACTAAAATAAGGGGTTAAAATTTCAATTGTAAGTCATAATGATGATTAGGCTAATCATGTTGCCGAAAGTATTTTTAGTACAGATATTAACTTATTAATTGTCACGGCCGGTATCTCCGTGTTTCGTCACAGGCAGCAAACTGTTAACCCCTCGGAAGTATCTAAGCAAGCATCCATGCAAACAAAACCCATTATTAAGCATCGGCATAAGTTCTAAAGGGGTAGATCAACGGTTCTATTTACATGCATGCAGATATTTCGCTACCCGCACTTTGCGTATTTAAGCATCGTTACTTCGACAGAATATTTGATTTACATTTGCCTACATGTAATATAAACTACAATACATATGGTTTAGATCCAGATCTCCCTTAAATATAAGATGAAAGTGTGATAAACCAAGTCAGTTATGATAGCGACAAGGTGCGAAAGTGTCAGCGTAGCGGAGCGTACATACCTGTAGATACCTCAGTCAACAATCAATTAAAATGGCGGTCGCGAACGTCGCTCTTCAGCTACTTATTAAAAGGGACATTAATTCCTTCAAATTTGATTTTTTGCGTTCTAATTGATGGTTTTGATAGTTAAATGGATTTATAGTTGTTTCCCGTATATATCCAGGCATTAACCCACGTATAAAGCAGTATATTCTCTGAAGAAAATCTATTCCGGACGTCTAGCCCACCCTCACAGTGTAGGCTAGACGTCCGGAACCGGACGACTAGCCTACACTGTGAGGGTGGGCTAGCCGTCCGGTTCCGGACGTCTAGCCACTGCCTTCCGTAAATACCGAGCGGTAAGAGCCGAAGATTGACGGGCTCGCCAGCTAGCGTAGGGCAATTTATCGATAATCTAGTGATGTCCACTATTCTGCCTAATGTGTAGTTGCAAGAGTGTAAACGCTGTTTGATATGGCAATTCAAGGGCAGATAATTCATGACCTCTTAATCCGATTTAAACAATAATCACGCTTATTTGAACTCTATTGGTCATATACAATCTGAGCAAGTTTGGAAAAGACTCAGTAAAAATTGTGGCTTCTAGAGTGTAAAAGGCACTTTCAGCAATTCAAGGGAAAATAACTATTGACCTGTTGATCGGATTTCAAGCATAATCAAACTCATCAGAACTCTTATAGTCATATACAATCTGGAAAAGTTTTAGAAAGATTGGATAAAAATTGTGGCCTCTAGAGTGTAAACAGCCTTTTTTGCCAGGTGAGCTAAAAAAAAAATTCCATCAGAAAAGTTAGATCTGATTGTTTAAAAAAAATAAAAAAAGATTTTCCGACCGTCCGTCCCTAATTTTTTGGGGCATGTAATAGGAAACACAGGTTATTTTTTTATTTGGCTTACCGGTAATACATAAAATATAAATTTAAAAAAGTATTCAATATATGTTATAAAACTTATAATAGATCACCCATGAATCATCAAATGAGCATTTTCAGTTTCCAATCAAGTACTGTCCCTGTTTTTTGGTTGTTGTTTTATGGGTTTTCTTTTGTGTTTTTTATTCGAAAATATTATTATCAGTGCAGACCTTGCACTGATGCCTGTATTCAGCTTGATTGTTGTTAATAAGATGAAAGCAAAGCAGAATGCTTATATTAGAGCTTATAGCTGTACTTTCAACTTCTATGATCAATAGGTCATTAAACACCCATACACATTCTTTAAGTTTGAAAAATATAGCCATCTCAACTATATGAAAGTCGAGCGTCCAGCACCCGTTTGCGGTGCTCTCGTTAAACTTTGAAACCACATTGCAGACAATAGAATTGAAGCGCACGACAATAAAAAAGCTCGCGGAAAATTTGGAAGTGAAAGGGTTAATAACTGTATTGGTTTTCTTGCCTTTCATTTACTATACCTTGAAACTGAATAGGTTTTTAACGACTCTAGCCCTTTCTGCGCCAAATTAGTCGTGAGTATGTATTTACCATTATACCGACTTATTGTCTGCTTAAATATTGTCTGTAAGTCGGTTTCAATGGAAGTATGATTTAAGAAATATCGATACCAGTGTCAAACGGTTTTGACCCTGATCAGACACAGCATTAAGCGGCGTCTAATCAGGATCCAATCTCTTTGCAAAGTCAACTTTATACCACATCAACGCCGAAAGGGTTTTTAAAGTTATGGCGACGTTAGATTCATGATTCCGGAAAACAAGCCGAAACCAAGGTGACATTAAAATAGAAAGCTCCCCTAGAGCTTTCTGTTTGTTTTACTATCACCCAAGTGCTTCAAGCAAGCACTGGTCATAAACATCACAATTTAGTGATCGTATTAGAGAGGTTTTATTTATTTCATACACTTGTAGCAGTTTACTGTTATTTTACAGCAATATCCTCTGCTTTGAAACTATCGTCTGCAGAATTCGATTTGCCTACAGTTTGGATACAGATTCGACTCGGTGTTATGCAGCATCTGATCAAGGTAAAAACTTTTAACCCTTTTGCTCTCAATGAAGCTTAAAAGCGTGTTTGCAAACAATTTGGATCCTGATCAGATGCCACGTTACCTGGCATCTAATCAGGATCCAATCTCTTTGCAAAGTTACTTTATACAACTTCAACACAGAAAAAGGTTAATGTAACAAGTTTGGTGACCAAATTGTGTCAAAGACATATTTAAAGTCTATATATAAAATATTTTCTATATACTAGCAGATTGAAGCTTGAAGCAGGAGAAAACCAAAGCCGAATGCGCCTTAATTTGTATTCTGCTTTGCTTTCAATGTGCTTTTAAGCAGGCTGAATGTGGCTTACAGTGGTAAATACGCTATTCCTATCCATTTACCCGTTAATCTATGCATATAATAAGAAACACGTCGTGAACGGTTAAGGCCTAACAATTTTAACGTGTTTAAAAAAAATGCGTTCTAAATAAACAATTATACCAATGCAGTCTCTGCTAAGTGATGACCCTTTCATCCGACTCTTTTAAACGCGTCTTTGTTTCGATAATTAGTTTTAGTATTAGTATTGTTAGTATATGGGGAAATCAGTTGGTTTGTTTAGGAACAAATTGTTATTGAATTTTCATGTTAATTAGGTTATAACGTGCATGTTATTCGTCCTATTCTGAGTATGACGTGAAACTGCATCCAGCCAATTTATAGAATAAGAATAATAACAATAATAATATGATAATAATAAAAACTAAAAATAATATGATAATAATAACAATAATATGATAATAATAACAATAATAATAATAACAATAACAATAATATTAATACTAATACTAATAATAAAAATAATAATAATGATAAGGATAATAATAGTAGTTATAGTTTCTAAATGTTTTTTCCTTGTGTATAGTTTCGTTAATGTTTGCTTTGTAGATTTTAGGCTTGTCAATATTATTTGTCTTCTTTTCTGTACCGTATTTCATGTCAATCTATTTCTTGCAGCTAATAACCACATTTATTTTTCAGTAATTAAGTTAAATCATATTCAGCATAAAGCTCTTCTTACTAGCGTCATAGATACCATTCAAACTGATGAGACAAGTGGTATTAGGCTCATCGTAAGGCGAGTTTTGTCAAAGTAAAAATTACAGACCATGGCATAACGCGCGTCCGTCCGTCCCCGCGTCCGTTCTATTATAATCCCCGGTATGGTATTCAATTGGCTGGTCATTAAAAACTGAAATCTTTATTCCAGCATTAAACCCTATGGCGTGACTACTCGTTAGAATTGTCTCTTCGAGACGATTCAAAACAGTAGTGACACCATAGGGTTTTGTGCAAAATTAAGTTAAATCATATGAGCATAAAGCTCTTCTTACTAGCGTCATAGATACCATTCAAACTGACGAGACAAGTGGTGTTAGGCTCATCGTAAGGCGAGTTTTGTCAAAGTAAAAAACAGTAGTGACACCATAGGGTTTTGTGCAAAATTAAGTTAAATCATATTCAGCATAAAGCTCTTCTTACTAGCGTCATAGATACCGTTCAAACTGACGAGACGAATGGTGTTAGGCTCATCGTAAGGCGAGTTTTGTCAAAGTAAAAAACAGTAGTGACACCATAGGGTTTGCTGCAAAATTACGTGAAAACATTTGTGTATAAACTTGAGCCGTTGATACCATTGGGGGTTTAAAAATGTCTGCTTGAATATATTGAATAACTCTCCTATCTATTTAAAATAACAGACCATGGCATAACGCGCGTCCGTCACCGCGGCGTCCGTCCCCGCGGCGTCCGTTCTATTATAATCCCCGGTATGGTATTCAATTGGCTGGTCATTAAAAACTGAAATCTTTATTCCAGCATTAAACCCTATGGCGTGACTACTCGTTAGAATTGTCTCTTCGAGACGATTCAAAACAGTAGTGACACCATAGGGTTTTGTGCAAAATTAAGTTAAATCATATGAGCATAAAGCTCTTCTTACTAGCGTCATAGATACCATTCAAACTGACGAGACAAGTGGTGTTAGGCTCATCGTAAGGCGAGTTTTGTCAAAGTGAAAAACAGTAGTGACACCATAGGGTTTTGTGCAAAATTAAGTTAAATCATATTCAGCATAAAGCTCTTCTTACTAGCGTCATAGATACCATTCAAACTGACGAGACGAATGGTGTTAGGCTCATCGTAAGGCGAGTTTTGTCAAAGTAAAAAACAGTAGTGACACCATAGGGTTTGCTGCAAAATTACGTGAAAACATTTGTGTATAAACTTGAGCCGTTGATACCATTGGGGGTTTAAAAATGTCTGCTTGAATATATTGAATAACTCTCCTATCTATTTAAAATAACAGACCATGGCATAACGCGCGTCCGTCACCGCGGCGTCCGTCCCCGCGGCGTCCGTCCCCGCGGCGTCCGTTCTATTATAATCCCCGGTATGGTATTCAATTGGCTGGTCATTAAAAACTGAAATCTTTATTCCAGCATTAAACCCTATGGCGTGACTACTCGTTAGAATTGTCTCTTCGAGACGATTCAAAACAGTAGTGACACCATAGGGTTTTGTGCAAAATTAAGTTAAATCATATGAGCATAAAGCTCTTCTTACTAGCGTCATAGATACCATTCAAACTGACGAGACAAGTGGTGTTAGGCTCATCGTAAGGCGAGTTTTGTCAAAGTAAAAAACAGTAGTGACACCATAGGGTTTTGTGCAAAATTAAGTTAAATCATATTCAGCATAAAGCTCTTCTTACTAGCGTCATAGATACCATTCAAACTGACGAGACGAATGGTGTTAGGCTCATCGTAAGGCGAGTTTTGTCAAAGTAAAAAACAGTAGTGACACCATAGGGTTTGCTGCAAAATTACGTGAAAACATTTGTGTATAAACTTGAGCCGTTGATACCATTGGGGGTTTAAAAATGTCTGCTTGAATATATTGAATAACTCTCCTATCTATTTAAAATAACAGACCATGGCATAACGCGCGTCCGTCACCGCGGCGTCCGTCCCCGCGGCGTCCGTTCTATTATAATCCCCGGTATGGTATTCAATTGGCTGGTCATTAAAAACTGAAATCTTTATTCCAGCATTAAACCCTATGGCGTGACTACTCGTTAGAATTGTCTCTTCGAGACGATTCAAAACAGTAGTGACACCATAGGGTTTTGTGCAAAATTAAGTTAAATCATATGAGCATAAAGCTCTTCTTACTAGCGTCATAGATACCATTCAAACTGACGAGACAAGTGGTGTTAGGCTCATCGTAAGGCGAGTTTTGTCAAAGTAAAAAACAGTAGTGACACCATAGGGTTTTGTGCAAAATTAAGTTAAATCATATTCAGCATAAAGCTCTTCTTACTAGCGTCATAGATACCATTCAAACTGACGAGACGAATGGTGTTAGGCTTATCGTAAGGCGAGTTTTGTCAAAGTAAAAAACAGTAGTGACACCATAGGGTTTGCTGCAAAATTACGTGAAAACATTTGTGTATAAACTTGAGCCGTTGATACCATTGGGGGTTTAAAAATGTCTGCTTGAATATATTGAATAACTCTCCTATCTATTTAAAATAACAGACCATGGCATAACGCGCGTCCGTCACCGCGGCGTCCGTCCCCGCGGCGTCCGTTCTATTATAATCCCCGGTATGGTATTCAATTGGCTGGTCATTAAAAACTGAAATCTTTATTCCAGCATTTAACCCTATGGCGTGACTACTCGTTAGAATTGTCTCTTCGAGACGATTCAAAACAGTAGTGACACCATAGGGTTTTGTGCAAAATTAAGTTAAATCATATGAGCATAAAGCTCTTCTTACTAGCGTCATAGATACCATTCAAACTGACGAGACAAGTGGTGTTAGGCTCATCGTAAGGCGAGTTTTGTCAAAGTAAAAAACAGTAGTGACACCATAGGGTTTTGTGCAAAATTAAGTTAAATCATATTCAGCATAAAGCTCTTCTTACTAGCGTCATAGATACCATTCAAACTGACGAGACGAATGGTGTTAGGCTCATCGTAAGGCGAGTTTTGTCAAAGTAAAAAACAGTAGTGACACCATAGGGTTTGCTGCAAAATTACGTGAAAACATTTGTGTATAAACTTGAGCCGTTGATACCATTGGGGGTTTAAAAATGTCTGCTTGAATATATTGAATAACTCTCCTATCTATTTAAAATAACAGACCATGGCATAACGCGCGTCCGTCACCGCGGCGTCCGTCCCCGCGGCGTCCGTTCTATTATAATCCCCGGTATGGTATTCAATTGGCTGGTCATTAAAAACTGAAATCTTTATTCCAGCATTAAACCCTATGGCGTGACTACTCGTTAGAATTGTCTCTTCGAGACGATTCAAAACAGTAGTGACACCATAGGGTTTTGTGCAAAATTAAGTTAAATCATATGAGCATAAAGCTCTTCTTACTAGCGTCATAGATACCATTCAAACTGACGAGACAAGTGGTGTTAGGCTCATCGTAAGGCGAGTTTTGTCAAAGTAAAAAACAGTAGTGACACCATAGGGTTTTGTGCAAAATTAAGTTAAATCATATTCAGCATAAAGCTCTTCTTACTAGCGTCATAGATACCATTCAAACTGACGAGACGAATGGTGTTAGGCTCATCGTAAGGCGAGTTTTGTCAAAGTAAAAAACAGTAGTGACACCATAGGGTTTGCTGCAAAATTACGTGAAAACATTTGTGTATAAACTTGAGCCGTTGATACCATTGGGGGTTTCAAAATGTCTGCTTGAATATATTGAATAACTCTCCTATCTATTTAAAATAACAGACCATGGCATAACGCGCGTCCGTCACCGCGGCGTCCGTCCCCGCGGCGTCCGTTCTATTATAATCCCCGGTATGGTATTCAATTGGCTGGTCATTAAAAACTGAAATCTTTATTCCAGCATTAAACCCTATGGCGTGACTACTCGTTAGAATTGTCTCTTCGAGACGATTCAAAACAGTAGTGACACCATAGGGTTTTGTGCAAAATTAAGTTAAATCATATGAGCATAAAGCTCTTCTTACTAGCGTCATAGATACCATTCAAACTGACGAGACAAGTGGTGTTAGGCTCATCGTAAGGCGAGTTTTGTCAAAGTAAAAAACAGTAGTGACACCATAGGGTTTTGTGCAAAATTAAGTTAAATCATATTCAGCATAAAGCTCTTCTTACTAGCGTCATAGATACCATTCAAACTGACGAGACGAATGGTGTTAGGCTCATCGTAAGGCGAGTTTTGTCAAAGTAAAAAACAGTAGTGACACCATAGGGTTTGCTGCAAAATTACGTGAAAACATTTGTGTATAAACTTGAGCCGTTGATACCATTGGGGGTTTCAAAATGTCTGCTTGAATATATTGAATAACTCTCCTATCTATTTAAAATAACAGACCATGGCATAACGCGCGTCCGTCACCGCGGCGTCCGTCCCCGCGGCGTCCGTTCTATTATAATCCCCGGTATGGTATTCAATTGGCTGGTCATTAAAAACTGAAATCTTTATTCCAGCATTAAACCCTATGGCGTGACTACTCGTTAGAATTGTCTCTTCGAGACGATTCAAAACAGTAGTGACACCATAGGGTTTTGTGCAAAATTAAGTTAAATCATATGAGCATAAAGCTCTTCTTACTAGCGTCATAGATACCATTCAAACTGACGAGACAAGTGGTGTTAGGCTCATCGTAAGGCGAGTTTTGTCAAAGTAAAAAACAGTAGTGACACCATAGGGTTTTGTGCAAAATTAAGTTAAATCATATTCAGCATAAAGCTCTTCTTACTAGCGTCATAGATACCATTCAAACTGACGAGACGAATGGTGTTAGGCTCATCGTAAGGCGAGTTTTGTCAAAGTAAAAAACAGTAGTGACACCATAGGGTTTGCTGCAAAATTACGTGAAAACATTTGTGTATAAACTTGAGCCGTTGATACCATTGGGGGTTTCAAAATGTCTGCTTGAATATATTGAATAACTCTCCTATCTATTTAAAATAACAGACCATGGCATAACGCGCGTCCGTCACCGCGGCGTCCGTCCCCGCGGCGTCCGTTCTATTATAATCCCCGGTATGGTATTCAATTGGCTGGTCATTAAAAACTGAAATCTTTATTCCAGCATTAAACCCTATGGCGTGACTACTCGTTAGAATTGTCTCTTCGAGACGATTCAAAACAGTAGTGACACCATAGGGTTTTGTGCAAAATTAAGTTAAATCATATGAGCATAAAGCTCTTCTTACTAGCGTCATAGATACCATTCAAACTGACGAGACAAGTGGTGTTAGGCTCATCGTAAGGCGAGTTTTGTCAAAGTAAAAAACAGTAGTGACACCATAGGGTTTTGTGCAAAATTAAGTTAAATCATATACAGCATAAAGCTCTTCTTACTAGCGTCATAGATACCATTCAAACTGACGAGACGAATGGTGTTAGGCTCATCGTAAGGCGAGTTTTGTCAAAGTAAAAAACAGTAGTGACACCATAGGGTTTGCTGCAAAATTACGTGAAAACATTTGTGTATAAACTTGAGCCGTTGATACCATTGGGGGTTTAAAAATGTCTGCTTGAATATATTGAATAACTCTCCTATCTATTTAAAATAACAGACCATGGCATAACGCGCGTCTGTCACCGCGGCGTCCGTCCCCGCGGCGTCCGTTCTATTATAATCCCCGGTATGGTATTCAATTGGCTGGTCATTAAAAACTGAAATCTTTATTCCAGCATTAAACCCTATGGCATGACTACTCGTTAGAATTGTCTCTTCGAGACGATTCAAAACAGTAGTGACACCATAGGGTTTTGTGCAAAATTAAGTTAAATCATATGAGCATAAAGCTCTTCTTACTAGCGTCATAGATACCATTCAAACTGACGAGACAAGTGGTGTTAGGCTCAACGTAAGGCGAGTTTTGTCAAAGTAAAAAACAGTAGTGACACCATAGGGTTTTGTGCAAAATTAAGTTAAATCATATTCAGCATAAAGCTCTTCTTACTAGCGTCATAGATACCATTCAAACTGAGGAGACGAATGGTGTTAGGCTCATCGTAAGGCGAGTTTTGTCAAAGTAAAAAACAGTAGTGACACCATAGGGTTTGCTGCAAAATTACTTGAAAACATTTGTGTATAAACTTGAGCCGTTGATACCATTGGGGGTTTAAAAATGTCTGCTTGAATATATTGAATAACTCTCCTATCTATTTAAAATAACAGACCATGGCATAACGCGCGTCCGTCACCGCGGCGTCCGTCCCCGCGGCGTCCGTTCTATTATAATCCCCGGTATGGTATTCAATTGGCTGGTCATTAAAAACTGAAATCTTTATTCCAGCATTAAACCCTATGGCGTGACTACTCGTTAGAATTGTCTCTTCGAGACGATTCAAAACAGTAGTGACACCATAGGGTTTTGTGCAAAATTAAGTTAAATCATATGAGCATAAAGCTCTTCTTACTAGCGTCATAGATACCATTCAAACTGACGAGACAAGTGGTGTTAGGCTCATCGTAAGGCGAGTTTTGTCAAAGTAAAAAACAGTAGTGACACCATAGGGTTTTGTGCAAAATTAAGTTAAATCATATTCAGCATAAAGCTCTTCTTACTAGCGTCATAGATACCATTCAAACTGACGAGACGAATGGTGTTAGGCTCATCGTAAGGCGAGTTTTGTCAAAGTAAAAAACAGTAGTGACACCATAGGGTTTGCTGCAAAATTACGTGAAAACATTTGTGTATAAACTTGAGCCGTTGATACCATTGGGGGTTTAAAAATGTCTGCTTGAATATATTGAATAACTCTCCTATCTATTTAAAATAACAGACCATGGCATAACGCGTGTCCGTCACCGCGGCGTCCGTCCCCGCGGCGTCCGTTCTATTATAATCCCCGGTATGGTATTCAATTGGCTGGTCATTAAAAACTGAAATCTTTATTCCAGCATTAAACCCTATGGCGTGACTACTCGTTAGAATTGTCTCTTCGAGACGATTCAAAACAGTAGTGACACCATAGGGTTTTGTGCAAAATTAAGTTAAATCATATGAGCATAAAGCTCTTCTTACTAGCGTCATAGATACCATTCAAACTGATGAGACAAGTGGTGTTAGGCTCATCGTAAGGCGAGTTTTGTCAAAGTAAAAAACAGTAGTGACACCATAGGGTTTTGTGCAAAATTAAGTTAAATCATATTCAGCATAAAGCTCTTCTTACTAGCGTCATAGATACCATTCAAACTGACGAGACGAATGGTGTTAGGCTCATCGTAAGGCGAGTTTTGTCAAAGTAAAAAACAGTAGTGACACCATAGGGTTTGCTGCAAAATTACGTGAAAATATTTGTGTATAAACTTGAGCCATTGATACCATTGGGGGTTTAAAAATGTCTGCTTGAATATATTGAATAACTCTCCTATCTATTTAAAATAACAGACCATGGCATAACGCGCGTCCGTCACCGCGGCGTCCGTCCCCGCGGCGTCCGTTCTATTATAATCCCCGGTATGGTATTCAATTG
The DNA here is from genome assembly GCA_922989275.2 of Gari tellinella. Lineage (NCBI taxonomy): Eukaryota > Metazoa > Mollusca > Bivalvia > Cardiida > Psammobiidae > Gari > Gari tellinella. Next base: position 69,913,306 of record OV277859.1, read on the forward strand.
GCTGGTCATTAAAAACTGAAATCTTTATTCCAGCATTAAACCCTATGGCGTGACTACTCGTTAGAATTGTCTCTTCGAGACGATTCAAAACAGTAGTGACACCATAGGGTTTTGTGCAAAATTAAGTTAAATCATATGAGCATAAAGCTCTTCTTACTAGCGTCATAGAAACCATTCAAACTGACGAGACAAGTGGTGTTAGGCTCATCGTAAGGCGAGTTTTGTCAAAGTAAAAAACAGTAGTGACACCATAGGGTTTTGTGCAAAATTAAGTTAAATCATATTCAGCATAAAGCTCTTCTTACTAGCGTCATAGATACCATTCAAACTGACGAGACGAATGGTGTTAGGCTCATCGTAAGGCGAGTTTTGTCAAAGTAAAAAACAGTAGTGACACCATAGGGTTTGCTGCAAAATTACGTGAAAACATTTGTGTATAAACTTGAGCCGTTGATACCATTGGGGGTTTAAAAATGTCTGCTTGAATATATTGAATAACTCTCCTATCTATTTAAAATAACAGACCATGGCATAACGCGCGGCCGTCACCGCGGCGTCCGTCCCCGCGGCGTCCGTTCTATTATAATCCCCGGTATGGTATTCAATTGGCTGGTCATTAAAAACTGAAATCTTTATTCCAGCATTAAACCCTATGGCGTGACTACTCGTTAGAATTGTCTCTTCGAGACGATTCAAAACAGTAGTGACACCATAGGGTTTTGTGCAAAATTAAGTTAAATCATATGAGCATAAAGCTCTTCTTACTAGCGTCATAGATACCATTCAAACTGACGAGACAAGTGGTGTTAGGCTCATCGTAAGGCGAGTTTTGTCAAAGTAAAAAACAGTAGTGACACCATAGGGTTTTGTGCAAAATTAAGTTAAATCATATTCAGCATAAAGCTCTTCTTACTAGCGTCATAGATACCATTCAAACTGACGAGATGAATGGTGTTAGGCTTATCGTAAGGCGAGTTTTGTCAAAGTAAAAAACAGTAGTGACACCATAGGGTTTGCTGCAAAATTACGTGAAAACATTTGTGTATAAACTTGAGCCGTTGATACCATTGGGGGTTTAAAAATGTCTGCTTGAATATATTGAATAACTCTCCTATCTATTTAAAATAACAGACCATGGCATAACGCGCGTCCGTCACCGCGGCGTCCGTCCCCGCGGCGTCCGTTCTATTATAATCCCCGGTATGGTATTCAATTGGCTGGTTATTAAAAACTGAAATCTTTATTCCAGCATTTAACCCTATGGCGTGACTACTCGTTAGAATTGTCTCTTCGAGACGATTCAAAACAGTAGTGACACCATAGGGTTTTGTGCAAAATTAAGTTAAATCATATGAGCATAAAGCTCTTCTTACTAGCGTCATAGATACCATTCAAACTGACGAGACAAGTGGTGTTAGGCTCATCGTAAGGCGAGTTTTGTCAAAGTAAAAAACAGTAGTGACACCATAGGGTTTTGTGCAAAATTAAGTTAAATCATATTCAGCATAAAGCTCTTCTTACTAGCGTCATAGATACCATTCAAACTGACGAGACGAATGGTGTTAGGCTCATCGTAAGGCGAGTTTTGTCAAAGTAAAAAACAGTAGTGACACCATAGGGTTTGCTGCAAAATTACGTGAAAACATTTGTGTATAAACTTGAGCCGTTGATACCATTGGGGGTTTAAAAATGTCTGCTTGAATATATTGAATAACTCTCCTATCTATTTAAAATAACAGACCATGGCATAACGCGCGTCCGTCACCGCGGCGTCCGTCCCCGCGGCGTCCGTTCTATTATAATCCCCGGTATGGTATTCAATTGGCTGGTCATTAAAAACTGAAATCTTTATTCCAGCATTAAACCCTATGGCGTGACTACTCGTTAGAATTGTCTCTTCGAGACGATTCAAAACAGTAGTGACACCATAGGGTTTTGTGCAAAATTAAGTTAAATCATATGAGCATAAAGCTCTTCTTACTAGCGTCATAGAAACCATTCAAACTGACGAGACAAGTGGTGTTAGGCTCATCGTAAGGCGAGTTTTGTCAAAGTAAAAAACAGTAGTGACACCATAGGGTTTTGTGCAAAATTAAGTTAAATCATATTCAGCATAAAGCTCTTCTTACTAGCGTCATAGATACCATTCAAACTGACGAGACGAATGGTGTTAGGCTCATCGTAAGGCGAGTTTTGTCAAAGTAAAAAACAGTAGTGACACCATAGGGTTTGCTGCAAAATTACGTGAAAACATTTGTGTATAAACTTGAGCCGTTGATACCATTGGGGGTTTAAAAATGTCTGCTTGAATATATTGAATAACTCTCCTATCTATTTAAAATAACAGACCATGGCATAACGCGCGGCCGTCACCGCGGCGTCCGTCCCCGCGGCGTCCGTTCTATTATAATCCCCGGTATGGTATTCAATTGGCTGGTCATTAAAAACTGAAATCTTTATTCCAGCATTAAACCCTATGGCGTGACTACTCGTTAGAATTGTCTCTTCGAGACGATTCAAAACAGTAGTGACACCATAGGGTTTTGTGCAAAATTAAGTTAAATCATATGAGCATAAAGCTCTTCTTACTAGCGTCATAGATACCATTCAAACTGACGAGACAAGTGGTGTTAGGCTCATCGTAAGGCGAGTTTTGTCAAAGTAAAAAACAGTAGTGACACCATAGGGTTTTGTGCAAAATTAAGTTAAATCATATTCAGCATAAAGCTCTTCTTACTAGCGTCATAGATACCATTCAAACTGACGAGATGAATGGTGTTAGGCTTATCGTAAGGCGAGTTTTGTCAAAGTAAAAAACAGTAGTGACACCATAGGGTTTGCTGCAAAATTACGTGAAAACATTTGTGTATAAACTTGAGCCGTTGATACCATTGGGGGTTTAAAAATGTCTGCTTGAATATATTGAATAACTCTCCTATCTATTTAAAATAACAGACCATGGCATAACGCGCGTCCGTCACCGCGGCGTCCGTCCCCGCGGCGTCCGTTCTATTATAATCCCCGGTATGGTATTCAATTGGCTGGTTATTAAAAACTGAAATCTTTATTCCAGCATTTAACCCTATGGCGTGACTACTCGTTAGAATTGTCTCTTCGAGACGATTCAAAACAGTAGTGACACCATAGGGTTTTGTGCAAAATTAAGTTAAATCATATGAGCATAAAGCTCTTCTTACTAGCGTCATAGATACCATTCAAACTGACGAGACAAGTGGTGTTAGGCTCATCGTAAGGCGAGTTTTGTCAAAGTAAAAAACAGTAGTGACACCATAGGGTTTTGTGCAAAATTAAGTTAAATCATATTCAGCATAAAGCTCTTCTTACTAGCGTCATAGATACCATTCAAACTGACGAGACGAATGGTGTTAGGCTCATCGTAAGGCGAGTTTTGTCAAAGTAAAAAACAGTAGTGACACCATAGGGTTTGCTGCAAAATTACGTGAAAACATTTGTGTATAAACTTGAGCCGTTGATACCATTGGGGGTTTAAAAATGTCTGCTTGAATATATTGAATAACTCTCCTATCTATTTAAAATAACAGACCATGGCATAACGCGCGTCCGTCACCGCGGCGTCCGTCCCCGCGGCGTCCGTTCTATTATAATCCCCGGTATGGTATTCAATTGGCTGGTCATTAAAAACTGAAATCTTTATTCCAGCATTAAACCCTATGGCGTGACTACTCGTTAGAATTGTCTCTTCGAGACGATTCAAAACAGTAGTGACACCATAGGGTTTTGTGCAAAATTAAGTTAAATCATATGAGCATAAAGCTCTTCTTACTAGCGTCATAGATACCATTCAAACTGACGAGACAAGTGGTGTTAGGCTCATCGTAAGGCGAGTTTTGTCAAAGAAAAAAAACAGTAGTGACACCATAGGGTTTTGTGCAAAATTAAGTTAAATCATATTCAGCATAAAGCTCTTCTTACTAGCGTCATAGATACCATTCAAACTGACGAGACGAATGGTGTTAGGCTCATCGTAAGGCGAGTTTTGTCAAAGTAAAAAACAGTAGTGACACCATAGGGTTTGCTGCAAAATTACGTGAAAACATTTGTGTATAAACTTGAGCCGTTGATACCATTGGGGGTTTAAAAATGTCTGCTTGAATATATTGAATAACTCTCCTATCTATTTAAAATAACAGACCATGGCATAACGCGCGTCCGTCACCGCGGCGTCCGTCCCCGCGGCGTCCGTTCTATTATAATCCCCGGTATGGTATTCAATTGGCTGGTCATTAAAAACTGAAATCTTTATTCCAGCATTAGACCCTATGGCGTGACTACTCGTTAGAATTGTCTCTTCGAGACGATTCAAAACAGTAGTGACACCATAGGGTTTTGTGCAAAATTAAGTTAAATCATATGAGCATGAAGCTCTTCTTACTAGCGTCATAGATACCATTCAAACTGACGAGACAAGTGGTGTTAGGCTCATCGTAAGGCGAGTTTTGTCAAAGTAAAAAACAGTAGTGACACCATAGGGTTTTGTGCAAAATTAAGTTAAATCATATTCAGCATAAAGCTCTTCTTACTAGCGTCATAGATACCATTCAAACTGACGAGACGAATGGTGTTAGGCTCATCGTAAGGCGAGTTTTGTCAAAGCAGATGAATAGCAAAGCAGAATGCGCCTTAATTTGTATTCTGCTTTGCTTTCAATGTGCTTTTAAGCAGGCTGAATGTGGCTTACAGTGGTAAATACGCTATTCCTATCCATTTACCCGTTAAATATATGCATATAATAAGAAACGCGTCGTGAACGGTTAAGGCCTAACCATTTTAACGTGTTTAAAAAAAACGCGTTCTAAATAAACAATTATACCAATGCAGCCTCTGCTAAGTGATGACCCTTTCATCCGACTCTTTTAAACGCGTCTTTGTTTCGATAATTAGTTTTAGTATTAATTAGTGTTGTTAGTATATGGGGACTTAATCAGTTGGTTTGTTTAGGAACATATTGTTATTGAATATTCATGTTAATTAGGTTATAATGTGCATGGTGTTCGTCCTATTCTGAGTATGACGTGAAACTGCATCCAGCCAATTTATAGAATAAGAATAATAATAAAACCAATAATAATATGATAATAATAACAATAACAATAATAAAAATAATATGATAATACTAAAGACTTAAAATAATACCAAGACTAACTAATAATAATACTAAACTAATAATAAAACTAAACTAATAATAAAATTAATAATAATGATAAGGATAACAATAGTAGTTATAGTTTCTAAATGTTTTTTCCTTGTGTATAGTTTCGTTAATGTTTGCTTTGTAGATTTTAGGCTTGTCAATATCATTTGTCTTCTTTTCAGTACCGTATCTCATGTCAATCTATTTCTTGCAGCTAATAACCCCATTTATTTTTCAGTAAGGTTTCAGCGAGACACCCACTCCACGACTTGTCGCTCGGATGTTGAAATCTCCCCGCCTAATTTGAACGTGGGCTTTAGGTGGGGCCCAGGGGGACACAAGTTTGGTGGCCAAATTGTGTCAAAGACTTGTTTAAAGTCTATATATAAAATAGTTTCTATATACTAGCAGATTGAAGCTTAAAGCAGATGAATAGCAAAGCCGAATGCGCCTTAATTTGTATTCTGCTTTGCTTTCGATGTGCTTTTAAGCAGGCTGAATGTGGCTTACAGTGGTAAAATCGTAGCACATAAGAAACGCATCGTGAACGGTTAAGGCCTAACGATTTTAACGTGTTTAAAAAAAACGCGTTCTAAATAAACAATTATACCAAATTGTGCAGTCTCTGCTAAGTGATGACCCCTTTCATCCGACTCTTTTAAACGCGTCTTTGTTTTGATAATTAGTTTTAGTATTAATTAGCGTTGTTAGTATATGGGGAACGTCACTAGCAGATTGAAGCTTAAAGCAGATGAATAGCAAAGCCGAATGCGCCTTAATTTGTATTCTGCTTTGCTTTCAATGTGCTTTTAAGCAGGCTGAATGTGGCTTACAGTGGTAAATATGCTATTCCTATCCATTTACCCGTTAAATATATGCATATAATAAGAAACGCGTCGTGAACGGTTAAGGCCTAACCATTTTAACGTGTTTAAAAAAAACGCGTTCTAAATAAACAATTATACCAATGCAGCCTCTGCTAAGTGATGACCCTTTCATCCGACTCTTTTAAACGCGTCTTTGTTTCGATAATTAGTTTTAGTATTAATTAGCGTTGTTAGTATATGGGGACTTAATCAGTTGGTTTGTTTAGGAACAAATTGTTATTGAATATTCATGTTAATTAGGTTATAACGTGCATGTTATTCGTCCTATTCTGAGTATGACGTGAAACTGCATCCAGCCAATTTATAGAATAAGTATAATAATAAAACCAATAATAATATGATAATAATAACAATAACAATAATAAAAATAATATGATAATACTAAAGACTAAAAATAATACCTAATAATAATACTAAACTAATAATAAAACTAAACTAATAATAAAATTAATAATAATGATAAGGATAACAATAGTAGTTATAGTTTCTAAATGTTTTTTCCTTGTGTATAGTTTCGTTAATGTTTGCTTTGTAGATTTTAGGCTTGTCAATATCATTTGTCTTCTTTTCAGTACCGTATCTCATGTCAATCTATTTCTTGCAGCTAATAACCCCATTTATTTTTCAGTAAGGTTTCAGCGAGACACCCACTCCACGACTTGTCGCTCGGATGTTGAAATCTCCCCGCCTAATTTGAACGTGGGCTTTAGGTGGGGCCCAGGGGGACACAAGTTTGGTGGCCAAATTGTGTCAAAGACTTGTTTAAAGTCTATATATAAAATAGTTTCTATATACTAGCAGATTGAAGCTTAAAGCAGATGAATAGCAAAGCCGAATGCGCCTTAATTTGTATTCTGCTTTGCTTTCGATGTGCTTTTAAGCAGGCTGAATGTGGCTTACAGTGGTAAAATCGTAGCACATAAGAAACGCATCGTGAACGGTTAAGGCCTAACGATTTTAACGTGTTTAAAAAAAACGCGTTCTAAATAAACAATTATACCAAATTGTGCAGTCTCTGCTAAGTGATGACCCCTTTCATCCGACTCTTTTAAACGCGTCTTTGTTTTGATAATTAGTTTTAGTATTAATTAGCGTTGTTAGTATATGGGGAACGTCACTAGCAGATTGAAGCTTAAAGCAGATGAATAGCAAAGCCGAATGCGCCTTAATTTGTATTCTGCTTTGCTTTCAATGTGCTTTTAAGCAGGCTGAATGTGGCTTACAGTGGTAAATACGCTATTCCTATCCATTTACCCGTTAAATATATGCATATAATAAGAAACGCGTCGTGAACGGTTAAGGCCTAACCATTTTAACGTGTTTAAAAAAAACGCGTTCTAAATAAACAATTATACCAATGCAGCCTCTGCTAAGTGATGACCCTTTCATCCGACTCTTTTAAACGCGTCTTTGTTTCGATAATTAGTTTTAGTATTAATTAGCGTTGTTAGTATATGGGGACTTAATCAGTTGGTTTGTTTAGGAACAAATTGTTATTGAATATTCATGTTAATTAGGTTATAACGTGCATGTTATTCGTCCTATTCTGAGTATGACGTGAAACTGCATCCAGCCAATTTATAGAATAAGTATAATAATAAAACCAATAATAATATGATAATAATAACAATAACAATAATAAAAATAATATGATAATACTAAAGACTAAAAATAATACCTAATAATAATACTAAACTAATAATAAAACTAAACTAATAATAAAATTAATAATAATGATAAGGATAACAATAGTAGTTATAGTTTCTAAATGTTTTTTCCTTGTGTATAGTTTCGTTAATGTTTGCTTTGTAGATTTTAGGCTTGTCAATATCATTTGTCTTCTTTTCAGTACCGTATCTCATGTCAATCTATTTCTTGCAGCTAATAACCCCATTTATTTTTCAGTAAGGTTTCAGCGAGACACCCACTCCACGACTTGTCGCTCGGATGTTGAAATCTCCCCGCCTAATTTGAACGTGGGCTTTAGGTGGGGCCCAGGGGGACACAAGTTTGGTGGCCAAATTGTGTCAAAGACTTGTTTAAAGTCTATATATAAAATAGTTTCTATATACTAGCAGATTGAAGCTTAAAGCAGATGAATAGCAAAGCCGAATGCGCCTTAATTTGTATTCTGCTTTGCTTTCGATGTGCTTTTAAGCAGGCTGAATGTGGCTTACAGTGGTAAAATCGTAGCACATAAGAAACGCATCGTGAACGGTTAAGGCCTAACGATTTTAACGTGTTTAAAAAAAACGCGTTCTAAATAAACAATTATACCAAATTGTGCAGTCTCTGCTAAGTGATGACCCCTTTCATCCGACTCTTTTAAACGCGTCTTTGTTTTGATAATTAGTTTTAGTATTAATTAGCGTTGTTAGTATATGGGGAACGTCACTAGCAGATTGAAGCTTAAAGCAGATGAATAGCAAAGCCGAATGCGCCTTAATTTGTATTCTGCTTTGCTTTCAATGTGCTTTTAAGCAGGCTGAATGTGGCTTACAGTGGTAAATACGCTATTCCTATCCATTTACCTGTTAAATATATGCATATAATAAGAAACGCGTCGTGAACGGTTAAGGCCTAACCATTGTAACGTGTTTAAAAAAAACGCGTTCTAAATAAACAATTATACCAATGCAGCCTCTGCTAAGTGATGACCCTTTCATCCTACTCTTTTAAACGCGTCTTTGTTTCGATAATTAGTTTTAGTATTAATTAGCGTTGTTAGTATATGGGGACTTAATCAGTTGGTTTGTTTAGGAACAAATTGTTATTGAATATTCATGTTAATTAGGTTATAACGTGCATGTTATTCGTCCTATTCTGAGTATGACGTGAAACTGCATCCAGCCAATTTATAGAATAAGTATAATAATAAAACCAATAATAATATGATAATAATAACAATAACAATAATAAAAATAATATGATAATACTAAAGACTAAAAATAATACCTAATAATAATACTAAACTAATAATAAAACTAAACTAATAATAAAATTAATAATAATGATAAGGATAACAATAGTAGTTATAGTTTCTAAATGTTTTTTCCTTGTGTATAGTTTCGTTAATGTTTGCTTTGTAGATTTTAGGCTTGTCAATATCATTTGTCTTCTTTTCAGTACCGTATCTCATGTCAATCTATTTCTTGCAGCTAATAACCCCATTTATTTTTCAGTAAGGTTTCAGTGAGACACCCACTCCACGACTTGTCGCTCGGATGTTGAAATCTCCCCGCCTAATTTAAACGTGGGCTTTAGGTGGGGCCCAGGGGGACACAAGTTTGGTGGCCAAATTGTGTCAAAGACTTGTTTAAAGTCTATATATAAAATAGTTTCTATATACTAGCAGATTGAAGCTTAAAGCAGATGAATAGCAAAGCCGAATGCGCCTTAATTTGTATTCTGCTTTGCTTTCGATGTGCTTTTAAGCAGGCTGAATGTGGCTTACAGTGGTAAAATCGTAGCACATAAGAAACGCATCGTGAACGGTTAAGGCCTAACGATTTTAACGTGTTTAAAAAAAACGCGTTCTAAATAAACAATTATACCAAATTGTGCAGTCTCTGCTAAGTGATGACCCCTTTCATCCGACTCTTTTAAACGCGTCTTTGTTTTGATAATTAGTTTTAGTATTAATTAGCGTTGTTAGTATATGGGGAACGTCACTAGCAGATTGAAGCTTAAAGCAGATGAATAGCAAAGCCGAATGCGCCTTAATTTGTATTCTGCTTTGCTTTCAATGTGCTTTTAAGCAGGCTGAATGTGGCTTACAGTGGTAAATACGCTATTCCTATCCATTTACCCGTTAAATATATGCATATAATAAGAATTGTTATTGAATATTCATGTTAATTAGGTTATAACGTGCATGTTATTCGTCCTATTCTGAGTATGACGTGAAACTGCATCCAGCCAATTTATAGAATAAGTATAATAATAAAACCAATAATAATATGATAATAATAACAATAACAATAATAAAAATAATATGATAATACTAAAGACTAAAAATAATACCTAATAATAATACTAAACTAATAATAAAACTAAACTAATAATAAAATTAATAATAATGATAAGGATAACAATAGTAGTTATAGTTTCTAAATGTTTTTTCCTTGTGTATAGTTTCGTTAATGTTTGCTTTGTAGATTTTAGGCTTGTCAATATCATTTGTCTTCTTTTCAGTACCGTATCTCATGTCAATCTATTTCTTGCAGCTAATAACCCCATTTATTTTTCAGTAAGGTTTCAGCGAGACACCCACTCCACGACTTGTCGCTCGGATGTTGAAATCTCCCCGCCTAATTTGAACGTGGGCTTTAGGTGGGGCCCAGGGGGACACAAGTTTGGTGGCCAAATTGTGTCAAAGACTTGTTTAAAGTCTATATATAAAATAGTTTCTATATACTAGCAGATTGAAGCTTAAAGCAGATGAATAGCAAAGCCGAATGCGCCTTAATTTGTATTCTGCTTTGCTTTCGATGTGCTTTTAAGCAGGCTGAATGTGGCTTACAGTGGTAAAATCGTAGCACATAAGAAACGCATCGTGAACGGTTAAGGCCTAACGATTTTAACGTGTTTAAAAAAACGCGTTCTAAATAAACAATTATACCAAATTGTGCAGTCTCTGCTAAGTGATGACCCCTTTCATCCGACTCTTTTAAACGCGTCTTTGTTTTGATAATTAGTTTTGGTATTAATTAGCGTTGTTAGTATATGGGGAACGTCACTAGCAGATTGAAGCTTAAAGCAGATGAATAGCAAAGCCGAATGCGCCTTAATTTGTATTCTGCTTTGCTTTCAATGTGCTTTTAAGCAGGCTGAATGTGGCTTACAGTGGTAAATACGCTATTCCTATCCATTTACCCGTTAAATATATGCATATAATAAGAAACGCGTCGTGAACGGTTAAGGCCTAACCATTTTAACGTGTTTAAAAAAAACGCGTTCTAAATAAACAATTATACCAATGCAGCCTCTGCTAAGTGATGACCCTTTCATCCGACTCTTTTAAACGCGTCTTTGTTTCGATAATTAGTTTTAGTATTAATTAGTGTTGTTAGTATATGGGGACTTAATCAGTTGGTTTGTTTAGGAACAAATTGTTATTGAATATTCATGTTAATTAGGTTATAACGTGCATGTTATTCGTCCTATTCTGAGTATGACGTGAAACTGCATCCAGCCAATTTATAGAATAAGTATAATAATAAAACCAATAATAATATGATAATAATAACAATAACAATAATAAAAATAATATGATAATACTAAAGACTAAAAATAATACCTAATAATAATACTAAACTAATAATAAAACTAAACTAATAATAAAATTAATAATAATGATAAGGATAACAATAGTAGTTATAGTTTCTAAATGTTTTTTCCTTGTGTATAGTTTCGTTAATGTTTGCTTTGTAGATTTTAGGCTTGTCAATATCATTTGTCTTCTTTTCAGTACCGTATCTCATGTCAATCTATTTCTTGCAGCTAATAACCCCATTTATTTTTCAGTAAGGTTTCAGCGAGACACCCACTCCACGACTTGTCGCTCGGATGTTGAAATCTCCCCGCCTAATTTGAACGTGGGCTTTAGGTGGGGCCCAGGGGGACACAAGTTTGGTGGCCAAATTGTGTCAAAGACTTGTTTAAAGTCTATATATAAAATAGTTTCTATATACTAGCAGATTGAAGCTTAAAGCAGATGAATAGCAAAGCCGAATGCGCCTTAATTTGTATTCTGCTTTGCTTTCGATGTGCTTTTAAGCAGGCTGAATGTGGCTTACAGTGGTAAAATCGTAGCACATAAGAAACGCATCGTGAACGGTTAAGGCCTAACGATTTTAACGTGTTTAAAAAAAACGCGTTCTAAATAAACAATTATACCAAATTGTGCAGTCTCTGCTAAGTGATGACCCCTTTCATCCGACTCTTTTAAACGCGTCTTTGTTTTGATAATTAGTTTTAGTATTAATTAGCGTTGTTAGTATATTGGGAACGTCACTAGCAGATTGAAGCTTAAAGCAGATGAATAGCAAAGCCGAATGCGCCTTAATTTGTATTCTGCTTTGCTTTCAATGTGCTTTTAAGCAGGCTGAATGTGGCTTACAGTGGTAAATACGCTATTCCTATCCATTTACCCGTTAAATATATGCATATAATAAGAAACGCGTCGTGAACGGTTAAGGCCTAACCATTTTAACGTGTTTAAAAAAAACGCGTTCTAAATAAACAATTATACCAATGCACCCTCTGCTAAGTGATGACCCTTTCATCCGACTCTTTTAAACACGTCTTTGTTTCGATAATTAGTTTGAGTATTAATTAGCGTTGTTAGTATATGGGGACTTAATCAGTTGGTTTGTTTAGGAACAAATTGTTATTGAATATTCATGTTAATTAGGTTATAACGTGCATGTTATTCGTCCTATTCTGAGTATGACGTGAAACTGCATCCAGCCAATTTATAGAATAAGTATAATAATAAAACCAATAATAATATGATAATAATAACAATAACAATAATAAAAATAATATGATAATACTAAAGACTAAAAATAATACCTAATAATAATACTAAACTAATAATAAAACTAAACTAATAATAAAATTAATAATAATGATAAGGATAACAATAGTAGTTATAGTTTCTAAATGTTTTTTCCTTGTGTATAGTTTCGTTAATGTTTGCTTTGTAGATTTTAGGCTTGTCAATATCATTTGTCTTCTTTTCAGTACCGTATCTCATGTCAATCTATTTCTTGCAGCTAATAACCCCATTTATTTTTCAGTAAGGTTTCAGCGAGACACCCACTCCACGACTTGTCGCTCGGATGTTGAAATCTCCCCGCCTAATTTGAACGTGGGCTTTAGGTGGGGCCCAGGGGGACACAAGTTTGGTGGCCAAATTGTGTCAAAGACTTGTTTAAAGTCTATATATAAAATAGTTTCTATATACTAGCAGATTGAAGCTTAAAGCAGATGAATAGCAAAGCCGAATGCGCCTTAATTTGTATTCTGCTTTGCTTTCGATGTGCTTTTAAGCAGGCTGAATGTGGCTTACAGTGGTAAAATCGTAGCACATAAGAAACGCATCGTGAACGGTTAAGGCCTAACGATTTTAACGTGTTTAAAAAAAACGCGTTCTAAATAAACAATTATACCAAATTGTGCAGTCTCTGCTAAGTGATGACCCCTTTCATCCGACTCTTTTAAACGCGTCTTTGTTTTGATAATTAGTTTTGGTATTAATTAGCGTTGTTAGTATATGGGGAACGTCACTAGCAGATTGAAGCTTAAAGCAGATGAATAGCAAAGCCGAATGCGCCTTAATTTGTATTCTGCTTTGCTTTCAATGTGCTTTTAAGCAGGCTGAATGTGGCTTACAGTGGTAAATACGCTATTCCTATCCATTTACCCGTTAAATATATGCATATAATAAGAATTGTTATTGAATATTCATGTTAATTAGGTTATAACGTGCATGTTATTCGTCCTATTCTGAGTATGACGTGAAACTGCATCCAGCCAATTTATAGAATAAGTATAATAATAAAACCAATAATAATATGATAATAATAACAATAACAATAATAAAAATAATATGATAATACTAAAGACTAAAAATAATACCTAATAATAATACTAAACTAATAATAAAACTAAACTAATAATAAAATTAATAATAATGATAAGGATAACAATAGTAGTTATAGTTTCTAAATGTTCTTTCCTTGTGTATAGTTTCGTTAATGTTTGCTTTGTAGATTTTAGGCTTGTCAATATCATTTGTCTTCTTTTCAGTACCGTATCTCATGTCAATCTATTTCTTGCAGCTAATAACCCCATTTATTTTTCAGTAAGGTTTCAGCGAGACACCCACTCCACGACTTGTCGCTCGGATGTTGAAATCTCCCCGCCTAATTTGAACGTGGGCTTTAGGTGGGGCCCAGGGGGACACAAGTTTGGTGGCCAAATTGTGTCAAAGACTTGTTTAAAGTCTATATATAAAATAGTTTCTATATACTAGCAGATTGAAGCTTAAAGCAGATGAATAGCAAAGCCGAATGCGCCTTAATTTGTATTCTGCTTTGCTTTCGATGTGCTTTTAAGCAGGCTGAATGTGGCTTACAGTGGTAAAATCGTAGCACATAAGAAACGCATCGTGAACGGTTAAGGCCTAACGATTTTAACGTGTTTAAAAAAAACGCGTTCTAAATAAACAATTATACCAAATTGTGCAGTCTCTGCTAAGTGATGACCCCTTTCATCCGACTCTTTTAAACGCGTCTTTGTTTTGATAATTAGTTTTAGTATTAATTAGCGTTGTTAGTATATGGGGAACGTCACTAGCAGATTGAAGCTTAAAGCAGATGAATAGCAAAGCCGAATGCGCCTTAATTTGTATTCTGCTTTGCTTTCAATGTGCTTTTAAGCAGGCTGAATGTGGCTTACAGTGGTAAATACGCTATTCCTATCCATTTACCCGTTAAATATATGCATATAATAAGAAACGCGTCGTGAACGGTTAAGGCCTAACCATTTTAACGTTTTTAAAAAAAACGCGTTCTAAATAAACAATTATACCAATGCAGCCTCTGCTAAGTGATGACCCTTTCATCCGACTCTTTTAAACGCGTCTTTGTTTCGATAATTAGTTTTAGTATTAATTAGCGTTGTTAGTATATGGGGACTTAATCAGTTGGTTTGTTTAGGAACAAATTGTTATTGAATATTCATGTTAATTAGGTTATAACGTGCATGTTATTCGTCCTATTCTGAGTATGACGTGAAACTGCATCCAGCCAATTTATAGAATAAGTATAATAATAAAACCAATAATAATATGATAATAATAACAATAACAATAATAAAAATAATATGACAATACTAAAGACTAAAAATAATACCTAATAATAATACTAAACTAATAATAAAACTAAACTAATAATAAAATTAATAATAATGATAAGGATAACAATAGTAGTTATAGTTTCTAAATGTTTTTTCCTTGTGTATAGTTTCGTTAATGTTTGCTTTGTAGATTTTAGGCTTGTCAATATCATTTGTCTTCTTTTCAGTACCGTATCTCATGTCAATCTATTTCTTGCAGCTAATAATCCCATTTATTTTTCAGTAAGGTTTCAGCGAGACACCCACTCCACGACTTGTCGCTCGGATGTTGAAATCTCCCCGCCTAATTTGAACGTGGGCTTTAGGTGGGGCCCAGGGGGACACAAGTTTGGTGGCCAAATTGTGTCAAAGACTTGTTTAAAGTCTATATATAAAATAGTTTCTATATACTAGCAGATTGAAGCTTAAAGCAGATGAATAGCAAAGCCGAATGCGCCTTAATTTGTATTCTGCTTTGCTTTCGATGTGCTTTTAAGCAGGCTGAATGTGGCTTACAGTGGTAAAATCGTAGCACATAAGAAACGCATCGTGAACGGTTAAGGCCTAACGATTTTAACGTGTTTAAAAAAAACGCGTTCTAAATAAACAATTATACCAAATTGTGCAGTCTCTGCTAAGTGATGACCCCTTTCATCCGACTCTTTTAAACGCGTCTTTGTTTTGATAATTAGTTTTAGTATTAATTAGCGTTGTTAGTATATGGGGAACGTCACTAGCAGATTGAAGCTTAAAGCAGATGAATAGCAAAGCCGAATGCGCCTTAATTTGTATTCTGCTTTGCTTTCAATGTGCTTTTAAGCAGGCTGAATGTGGCTTACAGTGGTAAATACGCTATTCCTATCCATTTACCCGTTAAATATATGCATATAATAAGAATTGTTATTGAATATTCATGTTAATTAGGTTATAACGTGCATGTTATTCGTCCTATTCTGAGTATGACGTGAAACTGCATCCAGCCAATTTATAGAATAAGTATAATAATAAAACCAATAATAATATGATAATAATAACAATAACAATAATAAAAATAATATGATAATACTAAAGACTAAAAATAATACCTAATAATAATACTAAACTAATAATAAAACTAAACTAATAATAAAATTAATAATAATGATAAGGATAACAATAGTAGTTATAGTTTCTAAATGTTCTTTCCTTGTGTATAGTTTCATTAATGTTTGCTTTGTAGATTTTAGGCTTGTCAATATCATTTGTCTTCTTTTCAGTACCGTATCTCATGTCAATCTATTTCTTGCAGCTAATAACCCCATTTATTTTTCAGTAAGGTTTCAGCGAGACACCCACTCCACGACTTGTCGCTCGGATGTTGAAATCTCCCCGCCTAATTTGAACGTGGGCTTTAGGTGGGGCCCAGGGGGACACAAGTTTGGTGGCCAAATTGTGTCAAAGACTTGTTTAAAGTCTATATATAAAATAGTTTCTATATACTAGCAGATTGAAGCTTAAAGCAGATGAATAGCAAAGCCGAATGCGCCTTAATTTGTATTCTGCTTTGCTTTCGATGTGCTTTTAAGCAGGCTGAATGTGGCTTACAGTGGTAAAATCGTAGCACATAAGAAACGCATCGTGAACGGTTAAGGCCTAACGATTTTAATGTGTTTAAAAAAAACGCGTTCTAAATAAACAATTATACCAAATTGTGCAGTCTCTGCTAAGTGATGACCCCTTTCATCCGACTCTTTTAAACGCGTCTTTGTTTTGATAATTAGTTTTGGTATTAATTAGCGTTGTTAGTATATGGGGAACGTCACTAGCAGATTGAAGCTTAAAGCAGATGAATAGCAAAGCCGAATGCGCCTTAATTTGTATTCTGCTTTGCTTTCAATGTGCTTTTAAGCAGGCTGAATGTGGCTTACAGTGGTAAATACGCTATTCCTATCCATTTACCCGTTAAATATATGCATATAATAAGAAACGCGTCGTGAACGGTTAAGGCCTAACCATTTTAACGTGTTTAAAAAAAACGCGTTCTAAATAAACAATTATACCAATGCAGCCTCTGCTAAGTGATGACCCTTTCATCCGACTCTTTTAAACGCGTCTTTGTTTCGATAATTAGTTTTAGTATTAATTAGCGTTGTTAGTATATGGGGACTTAATCAGTTGGTTTGTTTAGGAACAAATTGTTATTGAATATTCATGTTAATTAGGTTATAACGTGCATGTTATTCGTCCTATTCTGAGTATGACGTGAAACTGCATCCAGCCAATTTATAGAATAAGTATAATAATAAAACCAATAATAATATGATAATAATAACAATAACAATAATAAAAATAATATGACAATACTAAAGACTAAAAATAATACCTAATAATAATACTAAACTAATAATAAAACTAAACTAATAATAAAATTAATAATAATGATAAGGATAACAATAGTAGTTATAGTTTCTAAATGTTTTTTCCTTGTGTATAGTTTCGTTAATGTTTGCTTTGTAGATTTTAGGCTTGTCAATATCATTTGTCTTCTTTTCAGTACCGTATCTCATGTCAATCTATTTCTTGCAGCTAATAATCCCATTTATTTTTCAGTAAGGTTTCAGCGAGACACCCACTCCACGACTTGTCGCTCGGATGTTGAAATCTCCCCGCCTAATTTGAACGTGGGCTTTAGGTGGGGCCCAGGGGGACACAAGTTTGGTGGCCAAATTGTGTCAAAGACTTGTTTAAAGTCTATATATAAAATAGTTTCTATATACTAGCAGATTGAAGCTTAAAGCAGATGAATAGCAAAGCCGAATGCGCCTTAATTTGTATTCTGCTTTGCTTTCGATGTGCTTTTAAGCAGGCTGAATGTGGCTTACAGTGGTAAAATCGTAGCACATAAGAAACGCATCGTGAACGGTTAAGGCCTAACGATTTTAACGTGTTTAAAAAAAACGCGTTCTAAATAAACAATTATACCAAATTGTGCAGTCTCTGCTAAGTGATGACCCCTTTCATCCGACTCTTTTAAACGCGTCTTTGTTTTGATAATTAGTTTTAGTATTAATTAGCGTTGTTAGTATATGGGGAACGTCACTAGCAGATTGAAGCTTAAAGCAGATGAATAGCAAAGCCGAATGCGCCTTAATTTGTATTCTGCTTTGCTTTCAATGTGCTTTTAAGCAGGCTGAATGTGGCTTACAGTGGTAAATACGCTATTCCTATCCATTTACCCGTTAAATATATGCATATAATAAGAAACGCGTCGTGAACGGTTAAGGCCTAACCATTTTAACGTGTTTAAAAAAAACGCGTTCTAAATAAACAATTATACCAATGCACCCTCTGCTAAGTGATGACCCTTTCATCCGACTCTTTTAAACACGTCTTTGTTTCGATAATTAGTTTTAGTATTAATTAGCGTTGTTAGTATATGGGGACTTAATCAGTTGGTTTGTTTAGGAACAAATTGTTATTGAATATTCATGTTAATTAGGTTATAACGTGCATGTTATTCGTCCTATTCTGAGTATGACGTGAAACTGCATCCAGCCAATTTATAGAATAAGTATAATAATAAAACCAATAATAATATGATAATAATAACAATAACAATAATAAAAATAATATGATAATACTAAAGACTAAAAATAATACCTAATAATAATACTAAACTAATAATAAAACTAAACTAATAATAAAATTAATAATAATGATAAGGATAACAATAGTAGTTATAGTTTCTAAATGTTTTTTCCTTGTGTATAGTTTCGTTAATGTTTGCTTTGTAGATTTTAGGCTTGTCAATATCATTTGTCTTCTTTTCAGTACCGTATCTCATGTCAATCTATTTCTTGCAGCTAATAACCCCATTTATTTTTCAGTAAGGTTTCAGCGAGACACCCACTCCACGACTTGTCGCTCGGATGTTGAAATCTCCCCGCCTAATTTGAACGTGGGCTTTAGGTGGGGCCCAGGGGGACACAAGTTTGGTGGCCAAATTGTGTCAAAGACTTGTTTAAAGTCTATATATAAAATAGTTTCTATATACTAGCAGATTGAAGCTTAAAGCAGATGAATAGCAAAGCCGAATGCGCCTTAATTTGTATTCTGCTTTGCTTTCGATGTGCTTTTAAGCAGGCTGAATGTGGCTTACAGTGGTAAAATCGTAGCACATAAGAAACGCATCGTGAACGGTTAAGGCCTAACGATTTTAACGTGTTTAAAAAAAACGCGTTCTAAATAAACAATTATACCAAATTGTGCAGTCTCTGCTAAGTGATGACCCCTTTCATCCGACTCTTTTAAACGCGTCTTTGTTTTGATAATTAGTTTTGGTATTAATTAGCGTTGTTAGTATATGGGGAACGTCACTAGCAGATTGAAGCTTAAAGCAGATGAATAGCAAAGCCGAATGCGCCTTAATTTGTATTCTGCTTTGCTTTCAATGTGCTTTTAAGCAGGCTGAATGTGGCTTACAGTGGTAAATACGCTATTCCTATCCATTTACCCGTTAAATATATGCATATAATAAGAATTGTTATTGAATATTCATGTTAATTAGGTTATAACGTGCATGTTATTCGTCCTATTCTGAGTATGACGTGAAACTGCATCCAGCCAATTTATAGAATAAGTATAATAATAAAACCAATAATAATATGATAATAATAACAATAACAATAATAAAAATAATATGATAATACTAAAGACTAAAAATAATACCTAATAATAATACTAAACTAATAATAAAACTAAACTAATAATAAAATTAATAATAATGATAAGGATAACAATAGTAGTTATAGTTTCTAAATGTTCTTTCCTTGTGTATAGTTTCGTTAATGTTTGCTTTGTAGATTTTAGGCTTGTCAATATCATTTGTCTTCTTTTCAGTACCGTATCTCATGTCAATCTATTTCTTGCAGCTAATAACCCCATTTATTTTTCAGTAAGGTTTCAGCGAGACACCCACTCCACGACTTGTCGCTCGGATGTTGAAATCTCCCCGCCTAATTTGAACGTGGGCTTTAGGTGGGGCCCAGGGGGACACAAGTTTGGTGGCCAAATTGTGTCAAAGACTTGTTTAAAGTCTATATATAAAATAGTTTCTATATACTAGCAGATTGAAGCTTAAAGCAGATGAATAGCAAAGCCGAATGCGCCTTAATTTGTATTCTGCTTTGCTTTCGATGTGCTTTTAAGCAGGCTGAATGTGGCTTACAGTGGTAAAATCGTAGCACATAAGAAACGCATCGTGAACGGTTAAGGCCTAACGATTTTAACGTGTTTAAAAAAAACGCGTTCTAAATAAACAATTATACCAAATTGTGCAGTCTCTGCTAAGTGATGACCCCTTTCATCCGACTCTTTTAAACGCGTCTTTGTTTTGATAATTAGTTTTAGTATTAATTAGCGTTGTTAGTATATGGGGAACGTCACTAGCAGATTGAAGCTTAAAGCAGATGAATAGCAAAGCCGAATGCGCCTTAATTTGTATTCTGCTTTGCTTTCAATGTGCTTTTAAGCAGGCTGAATGTGGCTTACAGTGGTAAATACGCTATTCCTATCCATTTACCCGTTAAATATATGCATATAATAAGAAACGCGTCGTGAACGGTTAAGGCCTAACCATTTTAACGTGTTTAAAAAAAACGCGTTCTAAATAAACAATTATACCAATGCAGCCTCTGCTAAGTGATGACCCTTTCATCCGACTCTTTTAAACGCGTCTTTGTTTCGATAATTAGTTTTAGTATTAATTAGCGTTGTTAGTATATGGGGACTTAATCAGTTGGTTTGTTTAGGAACAAATTGTTATTGAATATTCATGTTAATTAGGTTATAACGTGCATGTTATTCGTCCTATTCTGAGTATGACGTGAAACTGCATCCAGCCAATTTATAGAATAAGTATAATAATAAAACCAATAATAATATGATAATAATAACAATAACAATAATAAAAATAATATGATAATACTAAAGACTAAAAATAATACCTAATAATAATACTAAACTAATAATAAAACTAAACTAATAATAAAATTAATAATAATGATAAGGATAACAATAGTAGTTATAGTTTCTAAATGTTCTTTCCTTGTGTATAGTTTCGTTAATGTTTGCTTTGTAGATTTTAGGCTTGTCAATATCATTTGTCTTCTTTTCAGTACCGTATCTCATGTCAATCTATTTCTTGCAGCTAATAACCCCATTTATTTTTCAGTAAGGTTTCAGCGAGAC
The DNA here is from genome assembly GCA_922989275.2 of Gari tellinella. Taxonomy (NCBI): domain Eukaryota; kingdom Metazoa; phylum Mollusca; class Bivalvia; order Cardiida; family Psammobiidae; genus Gari; species Gari tellinella. Next base: position 69,934,498 of record OV277859.1, read on the forward strand.
ACCCACTCCACGACTTGTCGCTCGGATGTTGAAATCTCCCCGCCTAATTTGAACGTGGGCTTTAGGTGGGGCCCAGGGGGACACAAGTTTGGTGGCCAAATTGTGTCAAAGACTTGTTTAAAGTCTATATATAAAATAGTTTCTATATACTAGCAGATTGAAGCTTAAAGCAGATGAATAGCAAAGCCGAATGCGCCTTAATTTGTATTCTGCTTTGCTTTCGATGTGCTTTTAAGCAGGCTGAATGTGGCTTACAGTGGTAAAATCGTAGCACATAAGAAACGCATCGTGAACGGTTAAGGCCTAACGATTTTAACGTGTTTAAAAAAAACGCGTTCTAAATAAACAATTATACCAAATTGTGCAGTCTCTGCTAAGTGATGACCCCTTTCATCCGACTCTTTTAAACGCGTCTTTGTTTTGATAATTAGTTTTAGTATTAATTAGCGTTGTTAGTATATGGGGAACGTCACTAGCAGATTAAAGCTTAAAGCAGATGAATAGCAAAGCCGAATGCGCCTTAATTTGTATTCTGCTTTGCTTTCAATGTGCTTTTAAGCAGGCTGAATGTGGCTTACAGTGGTAAATACGCTATTCCTATCCATTTACCCGTTAAATATATGCATATAATAAGAAACGCGTCGTGAACGGTTAAGGCCTAACCATTTTAACGTGTTTAAAAAAAACGCGTTCTAAATAAACAATTATACCAATGCAGCCTCTGCTAAGTGATGACCCTTTCATCCGACTCTTTTAAACGCGTCTTTGTTTCGATAATTAGTTTTAGTATTAATTAGCGTTGTTAGTATATGGGGACTTAATCAGTTGGTTTGTTTAGGAACAAATTGTTATTGAATATTCATGTTAATTAGGTTATAACGTGCATGTTATTCGTCCTATTCTGAGTATGACGTGAAACTGCATCCAGCCAATTTATAGAATAAGTATAATAATAAAACCAATAATAATATGATAATAATAACAATAACAATAATAAAAATAATATGACAATACTAAAGACTAAAAATAATACCTAATAATAATACTAAACTAATAATAAAACTAAACTAATAATAAAATTAATAATAATGATAAGGATAACAATAGTAGTTATAGTTTCTAAATGTTTTTTCCTTGTGTATAGTTTCGTTAATGTTTGCTTTGTAGATTTTAGGCTTGTCAATATCATTTGTCTTCTTTTCAGTACCGTATCTCATGTCAATCTATTTCTTGCAGCTAATAATCCCATTTATTTTTCAGTAAGGTTTCAGCGAGACACCCACTCCACGACTTGTCGCTCGGATGTTGAAATCTCCCCGCCTAATTTGAACGTGGGCTTTAGGTGGGGCCCAGGGGGACACAAGTTTGGTGGCCAAATTGTGTCAAAGACTTGTTTAAAGTCTATATATAAAATAGTTTCTATATACTAGCAGATTGAAGCTTAAAGCAGATGAATAGCAAAGCCGAATGCGCCTTAATTTGTATTCTGCTTTGCTTTCGATGTGCTTTTAAGCAGGCTGAATGTGGCTTACAGTGGTAAAATCGTAGCACATAAGAAACGCATCGTGAACGGTTAAGGCCTAACGATTTTAACGTGTTTAAAAAAAACGCGTTCTAAATAAACAATTATACCAAATTGTGCAGTCTCTGCTAAGTGATGACCCCTTTCATCCGACTCTTTTAAACGCGTCTTTGTTTTGATAATTAGTTTTAGTATTAATTAGCGTTGTTAGTATATGGGGAACGTCACTAGCAGATTGAAGCTTAAAGCAGATGAATAGCAAAGCCGAATGCGCCTTAATTTGTATTCTGCTTTGCTTTCAATGTGCTTTTAAGCAGGCTGAATGTGGCTTACAGTGGTAAATACGCTATTCCTATCCATTTACCCGTTAAATATATGCATATAATAAGAAACGCGTCGTGAACGGTTAAGGCCTAACCATTTTAACGTGTTTAAAAAAAACGCGTTCTAAATAAACAATTATACCAATGCAGCCTCTGCTAAGTGATGACCCTTTCATCCGACTCTTTTAAACGCGTCTTTGTTTCGATAATTAGTTTTAGTATTAATTAGCGTTGTTAGTATATGGGGACTTAATCAGTTGGTTTGTTTAGGAACAAATTGTTATTGAATATTCATGTTAATTAGGTTATAACGTGCATGTTATTCGTCCTATTCTGAGTATGACGTGAAACTGCATCCAGCCAATTTATAGAATAAGTATAATAATAAAACCAATAATAATATGATAATAATAACAATAACAATAATAAAAATAATATGACAATACTAAAGACTAAAAATAATACCTAATAATAATACTAAACTAATAATAAAACTAAACTAATAATAAAATTAATAATAATGATAAGGATAACAATAGTAGTTATAGTTTCTAAATGTTTTTTCCTTGTGTATAGTTTCGTTAATGTTTGCTTTGTAGATTTTAGGCTTGTCAATATCATTTGTCTTCTTTTCAGTACCGTATCTCATGTCAATCTATTTCTTGCAGCTAATAATCCCATTTATTTTTCAGTAAGGTTTCAGCGAGACACCCACTCCACGACTTGTCGCTCGGATGTTGAAATCTCCCCGCCTAATTTGAACGTGGGCTTTAGGTGGGGCCCAGGGGGACACAAGTTTGGTGGCCAAATTGTGTCAAAGACTTGTTTAAAGTCTATATATAAAATAGTTTCTATATACTAGCAGATTGAAGCTTAAAGCAGATGAATAGCAAAGCCGAATGCGCCTTAATTTGTATTCTGCTTTGCTTTCGATGTGCTTTTAAGCAGGCTGAATGTGGCTTACAGTGGTAAAATCGTAGCACATAAGAAACGCATCGTGAACGGTTAAGGCCTAACGATTTTAACGTGTTTAAAAAAAACGCGTTCTAAATAAACAATTATACCAAATTGTGCAGTCTCTGCTAAGTGATGACCCCTTTCATCCGACTCTTTTAAACGCGTCTTTGTTTTGATAATTAGTTTTGGTATTAATTAGCGTTGTTAGTATATGGGGAACGTCACTAGCAGATTGAAGCTTAAAGCAGATGAATAGCAAAGCCGAATGCGCCTTAATTTGTATTCTGCTTTGCTTTCAATGTGCTTTTAAGCAGGCTGAATGTGGCTTACAGTGGTAAATACGCTATTCCTATCCATTTACCCGTTAAATATATGCATATAATAAGAATTGTTATTGAATATTCATGTTAATTAGGTTATAACGTGCATGTTATTCGTCCTATTCTGAGTATGACGTGAAACTGCATCCAGCCAATTTATAGAATAAGTATAATAATAAAACCAATAATAATATGATAATAATAACAATAACAATAATAAAAATAATATGATAATACTAAAGACTAAAAATAATACCTAATAATAATACTAAACTAATAATAAAACTAAACTAATAATAAAATTAATAATAATGATAAGGATAACAATAGTAGTTATAGTTTCTAAATGTTCTTTCCTTGTGTATAGTTTCGTTAATGTTTGCTTTGTAGATTTTAGGCTTGTCAATATCATTTGTCTTCTTTTCAGTACCGTATCTCATGTCAATCTATTTCTTGCAGCTAATAACCCCATTTATTTTTCAGTAAGGTTTCAGCGAGACACCCACTCCACGACTTGTCGCTCGGATGTTGAAATCTCCCCGCCTAATTTGAACGTGGGCTTTAGGTGGGGCCCAGGGGGACACAAGTTTGGTGGCCAAATTGTGTCAAAGACTTGTTTAAAGTCTATATATAAAATAGTTTCTATATACTAGCAGATTGAAGCTTAAAGCAGATGAATAGCAAAGCCGAATGCGCCTTAATTTGTATTCTGCTTTGCTTTCGATGTGCTTTTAAGCAGGCTGAATGTGGCTTACAGTGGTAAAATCGTAGCACATAAGAAACGCATCGTGAACGGTTAAGGCCTAACGATTTTAATGTGTTTAAAAAAAACGCGTTCTAAATAAACAATTATACCAAATTGTGCAGTCTCTGCTAAGTGATGACCCCTTTCATCCGACTCTTTTAAACGCGTCTTTGTTTTGATAATTAGTTTTGGTATTAATTAGCGTTGTTAGTATATGGGGAACGTCACTAGCAGATTGAAGCTTAAAGCAGATGAATAGCAAAGCCGAATGCGCCTTAATTTGTATTCTGCTTTGCTTTCAATGTGCTTTTAAGCAGGCTGAATGTGGCTTACAGTGGTAAATACGCTATTCCTATCCATTTACCCGTTAAATATATGCATATAATAAGAAACGCGTCGTGAACGGTTAAGGCCTAACCATTTTAACGTTTTTAAAAAAAACGCGTTCTAAATAAACAATTATACCAATGCAGCCTCTGCTAAGTGATGACCCTTTCATCCGACTCTTTTAAACGCGTCTTTGTTTCGATAATTAGTTTTAGTATTAATTAGCGTTGTTAGTATATGGGGACTTAATCAGTTGGTTTGTTTAGGAACAAATTGTTATTGAATATTCATGTTAATTAGGTTATAACGTGCATGTTATTCGTCCTATTCTGAGTATGACGTGAAACTGCATCCAGCCAATTTATAGAATAAGTATAATAATAAAACCAATAATAATATGATAATAATAACAATAACAATAATAAAAATAATATGACAATACTAAAGACTAAAAATAATACCTAATAATAATACTAAACTAATAATAAAACTAAACTAATAATAAAATTAATAATAATGATAAGGATAACAATAGTAGTTATAGTTTCTAAATGTTTTTTCCTTGTGTATAGTTTCGTTAATGTTTGCTTTGTAGATTTTAGGCTTGTCAATATCATTTGTCTTCTTTTCAGTACCGTATCTCATGTCAATCTATTTCTTGCAGCTAATAATCCCATTTATTTTTCAGTAAGGTTTCAGCGAGACACCCACTCCACGACTTGTCGCTCGGATGTTGAAATCTCCCCGCCTAATTTGAACGTGGGCTTTAGGTGGGGCCCAGGGGGACACAAGTTTGGTGGCCAAATTGTGTCAAAGACTTGTTTAAAGTCTATATATAAAATAGTTTCTATATACTAGCAGATTGAAGCTTAAAGCAGATGAATAGCAAAGCCGAATGCGCCTTAATTTGTATTCTGCTTTGCTTTCGATGTGCTTTTAAGCAGGCTGAATGTGGCTTACAGTGGTAAAATCGTAGCACATAAGAAACGCATCGTGAACGGTTAAGGCCTAACGATTTTAACGTGTTTAAAAAAAACGCGTTCTAAATAAACAATTATACCAAATTGTGCAGTCTCTGCTAAGTGATGACCCCTTTCATCCGACTCTTTTAAACGCGTCTTTGTTTTGATAATTAGTTTTAGTATTAATTAGCGTTGTTAGTATATGGGGAACGTCACTAGCAGATTGAAGCTTAAAGCAGATGAATAGCAAAGCCGAATGCGCCTTAATTTGTATTCTGCTTTGCTTTCAATGTGCTTTTAAGCAGGCTGAATGTGGCTTACAGTGGTAAATACGCTATTCCTATCCATTTACCCGTTAAATATATGCATATAATAAGAAACGCGTCGTGAACGGTTAAGGCCTAACCATTTTAACGTGTTTAAAAAAAACGCGTTCTAAATAAACAATTATACCAATGCACCCTCTGCTAAGTGATGACCCTTTCATCCGACTCTTTTAAACACGTCTTTGTTTCGATAATTAGTTTTAGTATTAATTAGCGTTGTTAGTATATGGGGACTTAATCAGTTGGTTTGTTTAGGAACAAATTGTTATTGAATATTCATGTTAATTAGGTTATAACGTGCATGTTATTCGTCCTATTCTGAGTATGACGTGAAACTGCATCCAGCCAATTTATAGAATAAGTATAATAATAAAACCAATAATAATATGATAATAATAACAATAACAATAATAAAAATAATATGATAATACTAAAGACTAAAAATAATACCTAATAATAATACTAAACTAATAATAAAACTAAACTAATAATAAAATTAATAATAATGATAAGGATAACAATAGTAGTTATAGTTTCTAAATGTTTTTTCCTTGTGTATAGTTTCGTTAATGTTTGCTTTGTAGATTTTAGGCTTGTCAATATCATTTGTCTTCTTTTCAGTACCGTATCTCATGTCAATCTATTTCTTGCAGCTAATAATCCCATTTATTTTTCAGTAAGGTTTCAGCGAGACACCCACTCCACGACTTGTCGCTCGGATGTTGAAATCTCCCCGCCTAATTTGAACGTGGGCTTTAGGTGGGGCCCAGGGGGACACAAGTTTGGTGGCCAAATTGTGTCAAAGACTTGTTTAAAGTCTATATATAAAATAGTTTCTATATACTAGCAGATTGAAGCTTAAAGCAGATGAATAGCAAAGCCGAATGCGCCTTAATTTGTATTCTGCTTTGCTTTCGATGTGCTTTTAAGCAGGCTGAATGTGGCTTACAGTGGTAAAATCGTAGCACATAAGAAACGCATCGTGAACGGTTAAGGCCTAACGATTTTAACGTGTTTAAAAAAAACGCGTTCTAAATAAACAATTATACCAAATTGTGCAGTCTCTGCTAAGTGATGACCCCTTTCATCCGACTCTTTTAAACGCGTCTTTGTTTTGATAATTAGTTTTGGTATTAATTAGCGTTGTTAGTATATGGGGAACGTCACTAGCAGATTGAAGCTTAAAGCAGATGAATAGCAAAGCCGAATGCGCCTTAATTTGTATTCTGCTTTGCTTTCAATGTGCTTTTAAGCAGGCTGAATGTGGCTTACAGTGGTAAATACGCTATTCCTATCCATTTACCCGTTAAATATATGCATATAATAAGAATTGTTATTGAATATTCATGTTAATTAGGTTATAACGTGCATGTTATTCGTCCTATTCTGAGTATGACGTGAAACTGCATCCAGCCAATTTATAGAATAAGTATAATAATAAAACCAATAATAATATGATAATAATAACAATAACAATAATAAAAATAATATGATAATACTAAAGACTAAAAATAATACCTAATAATAATACTAAACTAATAATAAAACTAAACTAATAATAAAATTAATAATAATGATAAGGATAACAATAGTAGTTATAGTTTCTAAATGTTCTTTCCTTGTGTATAGTTTCGTTAATGTTTGCTTTGTAGATTTTAGGCTTGTCAATATCATTTGTCTTCTTTTCAGTACCGTATCTCATGTCAATCTATTTCTTGCAGCTAATAACCCCATTTATTTTTCAGTAAGGTTTCAGCGAGACACCCACTCCACGACTTGTCGCTCGGATGTTGAAATCTCCCCGCCTAATTTGAACGTGGGCTTTAGGTGGGGCCCAGGGGGACACAAGTTTGGTGGCCAAATTGTGTCAAAGACTTGTTTAAAGTCTATATATAAAATAGTTTCTATATACTAGCAGATTGAAGCTTAAAGCAGATGAATAGCAAAGCCGAATGCGCCTTAATTTGTATTCTGCTTTGCTTTCGATGTGCTTTTAAGCAGGCTGAATGTGGCTTACAGTGGTAAAATCGTAGCACATAAGAAACGCATCGTGAACGGTTAAGGCCTAACGATTTTAATGTGTTTAAAAAAAACGCGTTCTAAATAAACAATTATACCAAATTGTGCAGTCTCTGCTAAGTGATGACCCCTTTCATCCGACTCTTTTAAACGCGTCTTTGTTTTGATAATTAGTTTTGGTATTAATTAGCGTTGTTAGTATATGGGGAACGTCACTAGCAGATTGAAGCTTAAAGCAGATGAATAGCAAAGCCGAATGCGCCTTAATTTGTATTCTGCTTTGCTTTCAATGTGCTTTTAAGCAGGCTGAATGTGGCTTACAGTGGTAAATACGCTATTCCTATCCATTTACCCGTTAAATATATGCATATAATAAGAAACGCGTCGTGAACGGTTAAGGCCTAACCATTTTAACGTTTTTAAAAAAAACGCGTTCTAAATAAACAATTATACCAATGCAGCCTCTGCTAAGTGATGACCCTTTCATCCGACTCTTTTAAACGCGTCTTTGTTTCGATAATTAGTTTTAGTATTAATTAGCGTTGTTAGTATATGGGGACTTAATCAGTTGGTTTGTTTAGGAACAAATTGTTATTGAATATTCATGTTAATTAGGTTATAACGTGCATGTTATTCGTCCTATTCTGAGTATGACGTGAAACTGCATCCAGCCAATTTATAGAATAAGTATAATAATAAAACCAATAATAATATGATAATAATAACAATAACAATAATAAAAATAATATGACAATACTAAAGACTAAAAATAATACCTAATAATAATACTAAACTAATAATAAAACTAAACTAATAATAAAATTAATAATAATGATAAGGATAACAATAGTAGTTATAGTTTCTAAATGTTTTTTCCTTGTGTATAGTTTCGTTAATGTTTGCTTTGTAGATTTTAGGCTTGTCAATATCATTTGTCTTCTTTTCAGTACCGTATCTCATGTCAATCTATTTCTTGCAGCTAATAATCCCATTTATTTTTCAGTAAGGTTTCAGCGAGACACCCACTCCACGACTTGTCGCTCGGATGTTGAAATCTCCCCGCCTAATTTGAACGTGGGCTTTAGGTGGGGCCCAGGGGGACACAAGTTTGGTGGCCAAATTGTGTCAAAGACTTGTTTAAAGTCTATATATAAAATAGTTTCTATATACTAGCAGATTGAAGCTTAAAGCAGATGAATAGCAAAGCCGAATGCGCCTTAATTTGTATTCTGCTTTGCTTTCGATGTGCTTTTAAGCAGGCTGAATGTGGCTTACAGTGGTAAAATCGTAGCACATAAGAAACGCATCGTGAACGGTTAAGGCCTAACGATTTTAACGTGTTTAAAAAAAACGCGTTCTAAATAAACAATTATACCAAATTGTGCAGTCTCTGCTAAGTGATGACCCCTTTCATCCGACTCTTTTAAACGCGTCTTTGTTTTGATAATTAGTTTTAGTATTAATTAGCGTTGTTAGTATATGGGGAACGTCACTAGCAGATTGAAGCTTAAAGCAGATGAATAGCAAAGCCGAATGCGCCTTAATTTGTATTCTGCTTTGCTTTCAATGTGCTTTTAAGCAGGCTGAATGTGGCTTACAGTGGTAAATACGCTATTCCTATCCATTTACCCGTTAAATATATGCATATAATAAGAAACGCGTCGTGAACGGTTAAGGCCTAACCATTTTAACGTGTTTAAAAAAAACGCGTTCTAAATAAACAATTATACCAATGCACCCTCTGCTAAGTGATGACCCTTTCATCCGACTCTTTTAAACACGTCTTTGTTTCGATAATTAGTTTTAGTATTAATTAGCGTTGTTAGTATATGGGGACTTAATCAGTTGGTTTGTTTAGGAACAAATTGTTATTGAATATTCATGTTAATTAGGTTATAACGTGCATGTTATTCGTCCTATTCTGAGTATGACGTGAAACTGCATCCAGCCAATTTATAGAATAAGTATAATAATAAAACCAATAATAATATGATAATAATAACAATAACAATAATAAAAATAATATGATAATACTAAAGACTAAAAATAATACCTAATAATAATACTAAACTAATAATAAAACTAAACTAATAATAAAATTAATAATAATGATAAGGATAACAATAGTAGTTATAGTTTCTAAATGTTTTTTCTTTGTGTATAGTTTCGTTAATGTTTGCTTTGTAGATTTTAGGCTTGTCAATATCATTTGTCTTCTTTTCAGTACCGTATCTCATGTCAATCTATTTCTTGCAGCTAATAACCCCATTTATTTTTCAGTAAGGTTTCAGCGAGACACCCACTCCACGACTTGTCGCTCGGATGTTGAAATCTCCCCGCCTAATTTGAACGTGGGCTTTAGGTGGGGCCCAGGGGGACACAAGTTTGGTGGCCAAATTGTGTCAAAGACTTGTTTAAAGTCTATATATAAAATAGTTTCTATATACTAGCAGATTGAAGCTTAAAGCAGATGAATAGCAAAGCCGAATGCGCCTTAATTTGTATTCTGCTTTGCTTTCGATGTGCTTTTAAGCAGGCTGAATGTGGCTTACAGTGGTAAAATCGTAGCACATAAGAAACGCATCGTGAACGGTTAAGGCCTAACGATTTTAACGTGTTTAAAAAAAACGCGTTCTAAATAAACAATTATACCAAATTGTGCAGTCTCTGCTAAGTGATGACCCCTTTCATCCGACTCTTTTAAACGCGTCTTTGTTTTGATAATTAGTTTTGGTATTAATTAGCGTTGTTAGTATATGGGGAACGTCACTAGCAGACTGAAGCTTAAAGCAGATGAATAGCAAAGCCGAATGCGCCTTAATTTGTATTCTGCTTTGCTTTCAATGTGCTTTTAAGCAGGCTGAATGTGGCTTACAGTGGTAAATACGCTATTCCTATCCATTTACCCGTTAAATATATGCATATAATAAGAATTGTTATTGAATATTCATGTTAATTAGGTTATAACGTGCATGTTATTCGTCCTATTCTGAGTATGACGTGAAACTGCATCCAGCCAATTTATAGAATAAGTATAATAATAAAACCAATAATAATATGATAATAATAACAATAACAATAATAAAAATAATATGATAATACTAAAGACTAAAAATAATACCTAATAATAATACTAAACTAATAATAAAACTAAACTAATAATAAAATTAATAATAATGATAAGGATAACAATAGTAGTTATAGTTTCTAAATGTTCTTTCCTTGTGTATAGTTTCGTTAATGTTTGCTTTGTAGATTTTAGGCTTGTCAATATCATTTGTCTTCTTTTCAGTACCGTATCTCATGTCAATCTATTTCTTGCAGCTAATAACCCCATTTATTTTTCAGTAAGGTTTCAGCGAGACACCCACTCCACGACTTGTCGCTCGGATGTTGAAATCTCCCCGCCTAATTTGAACGTGGGCTTTAGGTGGGGCCCAGGGGGACACAAGTTTGGTGGCCAAATTGTGTCAAAGACTTGTTTAAAGTCTATATATAAAATAGTTTCTATATACTAGCAGATTGAAGCTTAAAGCAGATGAATAGCAAAGCCGAATGCGCCTTAATTTGTATTCTGCTTTGCTTTCGATGTGCTTTTAAGCAGGCTGAATGTGGCTTACAGTGGTAAAATCGTAGCACATAAGAAACGCATCGTGAACGGTTAAGGCCTAACGATTTTAACGTGTTTAAAAAAAACGCGTTCTAAATAAACAATTATACCAAATTGTGCAGTCTCTGCTAAGTGATGACCCCTTTCATCCGACTCTTTTAAACGCGTCTTTGTTTTGATAATTAGTTTTAGTATTAATTAGCGTTGTTAGTATATGGGGAACGTCACTAGCAGATTGAAGCTTAAAGCAGATGAATAGCAAAGCCGAATGCGCCTTAATTTGTATTCTGCTTTGCTTTCAATGTGCTTTTAAGCAGGCTGAATGTGGCTTACAGTGGTAAATACGCTATTCCTATCCATTTACCCGTTAAATATATGCATATAATAAGAAACGCGTCGTGAACGGTTAAGGCCTAACCATTTTAACGTGTTTAAAAAAAACGCGTTCTAAATAAACAATTATACCAATGCAGCCTCTGCTAAGTGATGACCCTTTCATCCGACTCTTTTAAACGCGTCTTTGTTTCGATAATTAGTTTTAGTATTAATTAGCGTTGTTAGTATATGGGGACTTAATCAGTTGGTTTGTTTAGGAACAAATTGTTATTGAATATTCATGTTAATTAGGTTATAACGTGCATGTTATTCGTCCTATTCTGAGTATGACGTGAAACTGCATCCAGCCAATTTATAGAATAAGTATAATAATAAAACCAATAATAATATGATAATAATAACAATAACAATAATAAAAATAATATGATAATACTAAAGACTAAAAATAATACCTAATAATAATACTAAACTAATAATAAAACTAAACTAATAATAAAATTAATAATAATGATAAGGATAACAATAGTAGTTATAGTTTCTAAATGTTTTTTCCTTGTGTATAGTTTCGTTAATGTTTGCTTTGTAGATTTTAGGCTTGTCAATATCATTTGTCTTCTTTTCAGTACCGTATCTCATGTCAATCTATTTCTTGCAGCTAATAACCCCATTTATTTTTCAGTAAGGTTTCAGCGAGACACCCACTCCACGACTTGTCGCTCGGATGTTGAAATCTCCCCGCCTAATTTGAACGTGGGCTTTAGGTGGGGCCCAGGGGGACACAAGTTTGGTGGCCAAATTGTGTCAAAGACTTGTTTAAAGTCTATATATAAAATAGTTTCTATATACTAGCAGATTGAAGCTTAAAGCAGATGAATAGCAAAGCCGAATGCGCCTTAATTTGTATTCTGCTTTGCTTTCGATGTGCTTTTAAGCAGGCTAAATGTGGCTTACAGTGGTAAAATCGTAGCACATAAGAAACGCATCGTGAACGGTTAAGGCCTAACGATTTTAACGTGTTTAAAAAAAACGCGTTCTAAATAAACAATTATACCAAATTGTGCAGTCTCTGCTAAGTGATGACCCCTTTCATCCGACTCTTTTAAACGCGTCTTTGTTTTGATAATTAGTTTTGGTATTAATTAGCGTTGTTAGTATATGGGGAACGTCACTAGCAGATTGAAGCTTAAAGCAGATGAATAGCAAAGCCGAATGCGCCTTAATTTGTATTCTGCTTTGCTTTCAATGTGCTTTTAAGCAGGCTGAATGTGGCTTACAGTGGTAAATACGCTATTCCTATCCATTTACCCGTTAAATATATGCATATAATAAGAAACGCGTCGTGAACGGTTAAGGCCTAACCATTTTAACGTGTTTAAAAAAAACGCGTTCTAAATAAACAATTATACCAATGCAGCCTCTGCTAAGTGATGACCCTTTCATCCGACTCTTTTAAACGCGTCTTTGTTTCGATAATTAGTTTTAGTATTAATTAGCGTTGTTAGTATATGGGGACTTAATCAGTTGGTTTGTTTAGGAACAAATTGTTATTGAATATTCATGTTAATTAGGTTATAACGTGCATGTTATTCGTACTATTCTGAGTATGACGTGAAACTGCATCCAGCCAATTTATAGAATAAGTATAATAATAAAACCAATAATAATATGATAATAATAACAATAACAATAATAAAAATAATATGATAATACTAAAGACTAAAAATAATACCTAATAATAATACTAAACTAATAATAAAACTAAACTAATAATAAAATTAATAATAATGATAAGGATAACAATAGTAGTTATAGTTTCTAAATGTTCTTTCCTTGTGTATAGTTTCGTTAATGTTTGCTTTGTAGATTTTAGGCTTGTCAATATCATTTGTCTTCTTTTCAGTACCGTATCTCATGTCAATCTATTTCTTGCAGCTAATAACCCCATTTATTTTTCAGTAAGGTTTCAGCGAGACTCCCACTCCACGACTTGTCGCTCGGATGTTGAAATCTCCCCGCCTAATTTGAACGTGGGCTTTAGGTGGGGCCCAGGGGGACACAAGTTTGGTGGCCAAATTGTGTCAAAGACTTGTTTAAAGTCTATATATAAAATAGTTTCTATATACTAGCAGATTGAAGCTTAAAGCAGATGAATAGCAAAGCCGAATGCGCCTTAATTTGTATTCTGCTTTGCTTTCGATGTGCTTTTAAGCAGGCTGAATGTGGCTTACAGTGGTAAAATCGTAGCACATAAGAAACGCATCGTGAACGGTTAAGGCCTAACGATTTTAACGTGTTTAAAAAAAACGCGTTCTAAATAAACAATTATACCAAATTGTGCAGTCTCTGCTAAGTGATGACCCCTTTCATCCGACTCTTTTAAACGCATCTTTGTTTTGATATTTAGTTTTAGTATTAATTAGCGTTGTTAGTATATGGGGAACGTCACTAGCAGATTGAAGCTTAAAGCAGATGAATAGCAAAGCCGAATGCGCCTTAATTTGTATTCTGCTTTGCTTTCAATGTGCTTTTAAGCAGGCTGAATGTGGCTTACAGTGGTAAATACGCTATTCCTATCCATTTACCCATTAAATATATGCATATAATAAGAAACGCGTCGTGAACGGTTAAGGCCTAACCATTTTAACGTGTTTAAAAAAAACGCGTTCTAAATAAACAATTATACCAATGCAGCCTCTGCTAAGTGATGACCCTTTCATCCGACTCTTTTAAACGCGTCTTTGTTTCGATAATTAGTTTTAGTATTAATTAGCGTTGTTAGTATATGGGGACTTAATCAGTTGGTTTGTTTAGGAACAAATTGTTATTGAATATTCATGTTAATTAGGTTATAACGTGCATGTTATTCGTCCTATTCTGAGTATGACGTGAAACTGCATCCAGCCAATTTATAGAATAAGTATAATAATAAAACCAATAATAATATGATAATAATAACAATAACAATAATAAAAATAATATGACAATACTAAAGACTAAAAATAATACCTAATAATAATACTAAACTAATAATAAAACTAAACTAATAATAAAATTAATAATAATGATAAGGATAACAATAGTAGTTATAGTTTCTAAATGTTTTTTCCTTGTGTATAGTTTCGTTAATGTTTGCTTTGTAGATTTTAGGCTTGTCAATATCATTTGTCTTCTTTTCAGTACCGTATCTCATGTCAATCTATTTCTTGCAGCTAATAACCCCATTTATTTTTCAGTAAGGTTTCAGCGAGACACCCACTCCACGACTTGTCGCTCGGATGTTGAAATCTCCCCGCCTAATTTGAACGTGGGCTTTAGGTGGGGCCCAGGGGGACACAAGTTTGGTGGCCAAATTGTGTCAAAGACTTGTTTAAAGTCTATATATAAAATAGTTTCTATATACTAGCAGATTGAAGCTTAAAGCAGATGAATAGCAAAGCCGAATGCGCCTTAATTTGTATTCTGCTTTGCTTTCGATGTGCTTTTAAGCAGGCTGAATGTGGCTTACAGTGGTAAAATCGTAGCACATAAGAAACGCATCGTGAACGGTTAAGGCCTAACGATTTTAACGTGTTTAAAAAAAACGCGTTCTAAATAAACAATTATACCAAATTGTGCAGTCTCTGCTAAGTGATGACCCCTTTCATCCGACTCTTTTAAACGCGTCTTTGTTTTGATAATTAGTTTTAGTATTAATTAGCGTTGTTAGTATATGGGGAACGTCACTAGCAGATTGAAGCTTAAAGCAGATGAATAGCAAAGCCGAATGCGCCTTAATTTGTATTCTGCTTTGCTTTCAATGTGCTTTTAAGCAGGCTGAATGTGGCTTACAGTGGTAAATACGCTATTCCTATCCATTTACCCGTTAAATATATGCATATAATAAGAAACGCGTCGTGAACGGTTAAGGCCTAACCATTTTAACGTGTTTAAAAAAAACGCGTTCTAAATAAACAATTATACCAATGCAGCCTCTGCTAAGTGATGACCCTTTCATCCGACTCTTTTAAACGCGTCTTTGTTTCGATAATTAGTTTTAGTATTAATTAGCGTTGTAAGTATATGGGGACTTAATCAGTTGGTTTGTTTAGGAACAAATTGTTATTGAATATTCATGTTAATTAGGTTATAACGTGCATGTTATTCGTCCTATTCTGAGTATGACGTGAAACTGCATCCAGCCAATTTATAGAATAAGTATAATAATAAAACCAATAATAATATGATAATAATAACAATAACAATAATAAAAATAATATGACAATACTAAAGACTAAAAATAATACCTAATAATAATACTAAACTAATAATAAAACTAAACTAATAATAAAATTAATAATAATGATAAGGATAACAATAGTAGTTATAGTTTCTAAATGTTTTTTCCTTGTGTATAGTTTCGTTAATGTTTGCTTTGTAGATTTTAGGCTTGTCAATATCATTTGTCTTCTTTTCAGTACCGTATCTCATGTCAATCTATTTCTTGCAGCTAATAACCCCATTTATTTTTCAGTAAGGTTTCAGCGAGACACCCACTCCACGACTTGTCGCTCGGATGTTGAAATCTCCCCGCCTAATTTGAACGTGGGCTTTAGGTGGGGCCCAGGGGGACACAAGTTTGGTGGCCAAATTGTGTCAAAGACTTGTTTAAAGTCTATATATAAAATAGTTTCTATATACTAGCAGATTGAAGCTTAAAGCAGATGAATAGCAAAGCCGAATGCGCCTTAATTTGTATTCTGCTTTGCTTTCGATGTGCTTTTAAGCAGGCTGAATGTGGCTTACAGTGGTAAAATCGTAGCACATAAGAAACGCATCGTGAACGGTTAAGGCCTAACGATTTTAACGTGTTTAAAAAAAACGCGTTCTAAATAAACAATTATACCAAATTGTGCAGTCTCTGCTAAGTGATGACCCCTTTCATCCGACTCTTTTAAACGCGTCTTTGTTTTGATAATTAGTTTTAGTATTAATTAGCGTTGTTAGTATATGGGGAACGTCACTAGCAGATTGAAGCTTAAAGCAGATGAATAGCAAAGCCGAATGCGCCTTAATTTGTATTCTGCTTTGCTTTCAATGTGCTTTTAAGCAGGCTGAATGTGGCTTACAGTGGTAAATACGCATTTCCTATCCATTTACCCGTTAAATATATGCATATAATAAGAATTGTTATTGAATATTCATGTTAATTAGGTTATAACGTGCATGTTATTCGTCCTATTCTGAGTATGACGTGAAACTGCATCCAGCCAATTTATAGAATAAGTATAATAATAAAACCAATAATAATATGATAATAATAACAATAACAATAATAAAAATAATATGATAATACTAAAGACTAAAAATAATACCTAATAATAATACTAAACTAATAATAAAACTAAACTAATAACAAAATTAATAATAATGATAAGGATAACAATAGTAGTTATAGTTTCTAAATGTTCTTTCCTTGTGTATAGTTTCGTTAATGTTTGCTTTGTAGATTTTAGGCTTGTCAATATCATTTGTCTTCTTTTCAGTACCGTATCTCATGTCAATCTATTTCTTGCAGCTAATAACCCCATTTATTTTTCAGTAAGGTTTCAGCGAGACACCCACTCCACGACTTGTCGCTCGGATGTTGAAATCTCCCCGCCTAATTTGAACGTGGGCTTTAGGTGGGGCCCAGGGGGACACAAGTTTGGTGGCCAAATTGTGTCAAAGACTTGTTTAAAGTCTAT
Organism: Gari tellinella; assembly: GCA_922989275.2. NCBI lineage: Eukaryota > Metazoa > Mollusca > Bivalvia > Cardiida > Psammobiidae > Gari > Gari tellinella. The sequence continues at coordinate 69,951,668 of OV277859.1, forward strand.
ATATAAAATAGTTTCTATATACTAGCAGATTGAAGCTTAAAGCAGATGAATAGCAAAGCCGAATGCGCCTTAATTTGTATTCTGCTTTGCTTTCGATGTGCTTTTAAGCAGGCTGAATGTGGCTTACAGTGGTAAAATCGTAGCACATAAGAAACGCATCGTGAACGGTTAAGGCCTAACGATTTTAACGTGTTTAAAAAAAACGCGTTCTAAATAAACAATTATACCAAATTGTGCAGTCTCTGCTAAGTGATGACCCCTTTCATCCGACTCTTTTAAACGCGTCTTTGTTTTGATAATTAGTTTTAGTATTAATTAGCGTTGTTAGTATATGGGGAACGTCACTAGCAGATTGAAGCTTAAAGCAGATGAATAGCAAAGCCGAATGCGCCTTAATTTGTATTCTGCTTTGCTTTCAATGTGCTTTTAAGCAGGCTGAATGTGGCTTACAGTGGTAAATACGCTATTCCTATCCATTTACCCGTTAAATATATGCATATAATAAGAAACGCGTCGTGAACGGTTAAGGCCTAACCATTTTAACGTGTTTAAAAAAAACGCGTTCTAAATAAACAATTATACCAATGCAGCCTCTGCTAAGTGATGACCCTTTCATCCGACTCTTTTAAACGCGTCTTTGTTTCGATAATTAGTTTTAGTATTAATTAGCGTTGTTAGTATATGGGGACTTAATCAGTTGGTTTGTTTAGGAACAAATTGTTATTGAATATTCATGTTAATTAGGTTATAACGTGCATGTTATTCGTCCTATTCTGAGTATGACGTGAAACTGCATCCAGCCAATTTATAGAATAAGTATAATAATAAAACCAATAATAATATGATAATAATAACAATAACAATAATAAAAATAATATGACAATACTAAAGACTAAAAATAATACCTAATAATAATACTAAACTAATAATAAAACTAAACTAATAATAAAATTAATAATAATGATAAGGATAACAATAGTAGTTATAGTTTCTAAATGTTTTTTCCTTGTGTATAGTTTCGTTAATGTTTGCTTTGTAGATTTTAGGCTTGTCAATATCATTTGTCTTCTTTTCAGTACCGTATCTCATGTCAATCTATTTCTTGCAGCTAATAACCCCATTTATTTTTCAGTAAGGTTTCAGCGAGACACCCACTCCACGACTTGTCGCTCGGATGTTGAAATCTCCCCGCCTAATTTGAACGTGGGCTTTAGGTGGGGCCCAGGGGGACACAAGTTTGGTGGCCAAATTGTGTCAAAGACTTGTTTAAAGTCTATATATAAAATAGTTTCTATATACTAGCAGATTGAAGCTTAAAGCAGATGAATAGCAAAGCCGAATGCGCCTTAATTTGTATTCTGCTTTGCTTTCGATGTGCTTTTAAGCAGGCTGAATGTGGCTTACAGTGGTAAAATCGTAGCACATAAGAAACGCATCGTGAACGGTTAAGGCCTAACGATTTTAACGTGTTTAAAAAAAACGCGTTCTAAATAAACAATTATACCAAATTGTGCAGTCTCTGCTAAGTGATGACCCCTTTCATCCGACTCTTTTAAACGCGTCTTTGTTTTGATAATTAGTTTTAGTATTAATTAGCGTTGTTAGTATATGGGGAACGTCACTAGCAGATTGAAGCTTAAAGCAGATGAATAGCAAAGCCGAATGCGCCTTAATTTGTATTCTGCTTTGCTTTCAATGTGCTTTTAAGCAGGCTGAATGTGGCTTACAGTGGTAAATACGCTATTCCTATCCATTTACCCGTTAAATATATGCATATAATAAGAAACGCGTCGTGAACGGTTAAGGCCTAACCATTTTAACGTGTTTAAAAAAAACGCGTTCTAAATAAACAATTATACCAATGCAGCCTCTGCTAAGTGATGACCCTTTCATCCGACTCTTTTAAACGCGTCTTTGTTTCGATAATTAGTTTTAGTATTAATTAGCGTTGTTAGTATATGGGGACTTAATCAGTTGGTTTGTTTAGGAACAAATTGTTATTGAATATTCATGTTAATTAGGTTATAACGTGCATGTTATTCGTCCTATTCTGAGTATGACGTGAAACTGCATCCAGCCAATTTATAGAATAAGTATAATAATAAAACCAATAATAATATGATAATAATAACAATAACAATAATAAAAATAATATGACAATACTAAAGACTAAAAATAATACCTAATAATAATACTAAACTAATAATAAAACTAAACTAATAATAAAATTAATAATAATGATAAGGATAACAATAGTAGTTATAGTTTCTAAATGTTTTTTCCTTGTGTATAGTTTCGTTAATGTTTGCTTTGTAGATTTTAGGCTTGTCAATATCATTTGTCTTCTTTTCAGTACCGTATCTCATGTCAATCTATTTCTTGCAGCTAATAACCCCATTTATTTTTCAGTAAGGTTTCAGCGAGACACCCACTCCACGACTTGTCGCTCGGATGTTGAAATCTCCCCGCCTAATTTGAACGTGGGCTTTAGGTGGGGCCCAGGGGGACACAAGTTTGGTGGCCAAATTGTGTCAAAGACTTGTTTAAAGTCTATATATAAAATAGTTTCTATATACTAGCAGATTGAAGCTTAAAGCAGATGAATAGCAAAGCCGAATGCGCCTTAATTTGTATTCTGCTTTGCTTTCGATGTGCTTTTAAGCAGGCTGAATGTGGCTTACAGTGGTAAAATCGTAGCACATAAGAAACGCATCGTGAACGGTTAAGGCCTAACGATTTTAACGTGTTTAAAAAAAACGCGTTCTAAATAAACAATTATACCAAATTGTGCAGTCTCTGCTAAGTGATGACCCCTTTCATCCGACTCTTTTAAACGCGTCTTTGTTTTGATAATTAGTTTTAGTATTAATTAGCGTTGTTAGTATATGGGGAACGTCACTAGCAGATTGAAGCTTAAAGCAGATGAATAGCAAAGCCGAATGCGCCTTAATTTGTATTCTGCTTTGCTTTCAATGTGCTTTTAAGCAGGCTGAATGTGGCTTACAGTGGTAAATACGCTATTCCTATCCATTTACCCGTTAAATATATGCATATAATAAGAAACGCGTCGTGAACGGTTAAGGCCTAACCATTTTAACGTGTTTAAAAAAAACGCGTTCTAAATAAACAATTATACCAATGCAGCCTCTGCTAAGTGATGACCCTTTCATCCGACTCTTTTAAACGCGTCTTTGTTTCGATAATTAGTTTTAGTATTAATTAGCGTTGTAAGTATATGGGGACTTAATCAGTTGGTTTGTTTAGGAACAAATTGTTATTGAATATTCATGTTAATTAGGTTATAACGTGCATGTTATTCGTCCTATTCTGAGTATGACGTGAAACTGCATCCAGCCAATTTATAGAATAAGTATAATAATAAAACCAATAATAATATGATAATAATAACAATAACAATAATAAAAATAATATGACAATACTAAAGACTAAAAATAATACCTAATAATAATACTAAACTAATAATAAAACTAAACTAATAATAAAATTAATAATAATGATAAGGATAACAATAGTAGTTATAGTTTCTAAATGTTTTTTCCTTGTGTATAGTTTCGTTAATGTTTGCTTTGTAGATTTTAGGCTTGTCAATATCATTTGTCTTCTTTTCAGTACCGTATCTCATGTCAATCTATTTCTTGCAGCTAATAACCCCATTTATTTTTCAGTAAGGTTTCAGCGAGACACCCACTCCACGACTTGTCGCTCGGATGTTGAAATCTCCCCGCCTAATTTGAACGTGGGCTTTAGGTGGGGCCCAGGGGGACACAAGTTTGGTGGCCAAATTGTGTCAAAGACTTGTTTAAAGTCTATATATAAAATAGTTTCTATATACTAGCAGATTGAAGCTTAAAGCAGATGAATAGCAAAGCCGAATGCGCCTTAATTTGTATTCTGCTTTGCTTTCGATGTGCTTTTAAGCAGGCTGAATGTGGCTTACAGTGGTAAAATCGTAGCACATAAGAAACGCATCGTGAACGGTTAAGGCCTAACGATTTTAACGTGTTTAAAAAAAACGCGTTCTAAATAAACAATTATACCAAATTGTGCAGTCTCTGCTAAGTGATGACCCCTTTCATCCGACTCTTTTAAACGCGTCTTTGTTTTGATAATTAGTTTTAGTATTAATTAGCGTTGTTAGTATATGGGGAACGTCACTAGCAGATTGAAGCTTAAAGCAGATGAATAGCAAAGCCGAATGCGCCTTAATTTGTATTCTGCTTTGCTTTCAATGTGCTTTTAAGCAGGCTGAATGTGGCTTACAGTGGTAAATACGCTTTTCCTATCCATTTACCCGTTAAATATATGCATATAATAAGAATTGTTATTGAATATTCATGTTAATTAGGTTATAACGTGCATGTTATTCGTCCTATTCTGAGTATGACGTGAAACTGCATCCAGCCAATTTATAGAATAAGTATAATAATAAAACCAATAATAATATGATAATAATAACAATAACAATAATAAAAATAATATGATAATACTAAAGACTAAAAATAATACCTAATAATAATACTAAACTAATAATAAAACTAAACTAATAACAAAATTAATAATAATGATAAGGATAACAATAGTAGTTATAGTTTCTAAATGTTCTTTCCTTGTGTATAGTTTCGTTAATGTTTGCTTTGTAGATTTTAGGCTTGTCAATATCATTTGTCTTCTTTTCAGTACCGTATCTCATGTCAATCTATTTCTTGCAGCTAATAACCCCATTTATTTTTCAGTAAGGTTTCAGCGAGACACCCACTCCACGACTTGTCGCTCGGATGTTGAAATCTCCCCGCCTAATTTGAACGTGGGCTTTAGGTGGGGCCCAGGGGGACACAAGTTTGGTGGCCAAATTGTGTCAAAGACTTGTTTAAAGTCTATATATAAAATAGTTTCTATATACTAGCAGATTGAAGCTTAAAGCAGATGAATAGCAAAGCCGAATGCGCCTTAATTTGTATTCTGCTTTGCTTTCGATGTGCTTTTAAGCAGGCTGAATGTGGCTTACAGTGGTAAAATCGTAGCACATAAGAAACGCATCGTGAACGGTTAAGGCCTAACGATTTTAACGTGTTTAAAAAAAACGCGTTCTAAATAAACAATTATACCAAATTGTGCAGTCTCTGCTAAGTGATGACCCCTTTCATCCGACTCTTTTAAACGCGTCTTTGTTTTGATAATTAGTTTTAGTATTAATTAGCGTTGTTAGTATATGGGGAACGTCACTAGCAGATTGAAGCTTAAAGCAGATGAATAGCAAAGCCGAATGCGCCTTAATTTGTATTCTGCTTTGCTTTCAATGTGCTTTTAAGCAGGCTGAATGTGGCTTACAGTGGTAAATACGCTATTCCTATCCATTTACCCGTTAAATATATGCATATAATAAGAAACGCGTCGTGAACGGTTAAGGCCTAACCATTTTAACGTGTTTAAAAAAAACGCGTTCTAAATAAACAATTATACCAATGCAGCCTCTGCTAAGTGATGACCCTTTCATCCGACTCTTTTAAACGCGTCTTTGTTTCGATAATTAGTTTTAGTATTAATTAGCGTTGTTAGTATATGGGGACTTAATCAGTTGGTTTGTTTAGGAACAAATTGTTATTGAATATTCATGTTAATTAGGTTATAACGTGCATGTTATTCGTCCTATTCTGAGTATGACGTGAAACTGCATCCAGCCAATTTATAGAATAAGTATAATAATAAAACCAATAATAATATGATAATAATAACAATAACAATAATAAAAATAATATGACAATACTAAAGACTAAAAATAATACCTAATAATAATACTAAACTAATAATAAAACTAAACTAATAATAAAATTAATAATAATGATAAGGATAACAATAGTAGTTATAGTTTCTAAATGTTTTTTCCTTGTGTATAGTTTCGTTAATGTTTGCTTTGTAGATTTTAGGCTTGTCAATATCATTTGTCTTCTTTTCAGTACCGTATCTCATGTCAATCTATTTCTTGCAGCTAATAACCCCATTTATTTTTCAGTAAGGTTTCAGCGAGACACCCACTCCACGACTTGTCGCTCGGATGTTGAAATCTCCCCGCCTAATTTGAACGTGGGCTTTAGGTGGGGCCCAGGGGGACACAAGTTTGGTGGCCAAATTGTGTCAAAGACTTGTTTAAAGTCTATATATAAAATAGTTTCTATATACTAGCAGATTGAAGCTTAAAGCAGATGAATAGCAAAGCCGAATGCGCCTTAATTTGTATTCTGCTTTGCTTTCGATGTGCTTTTAAGCAGGCTGAATGTGGCTTACAGTGGTAAAATCGTAGCACATAAGAAACGCATCGTGAACGGTTAAGGCCTAACGATTTTAACGTGTTTAAAAAAAACGCGTTCTAAATAAACAATTATACCAAATTGTGCAGTCTCTGCTAAGTGATGACCCCTTTCATCCGACTCTTTTAAACGCGTCTTTGTTTTGATAATTAGTTTTAGTATTAATTAGCGTTGTTAGTATATGGGGAACGTCACTAGCAGATTGAAGCTTAAAGCAGATGAATAGCAAAGCCGAATGCGCCTTAATTTGTATTCTGCTTTGCTTTCAATGTGCTTTTAAGCAGGCTGAATGTGGCTTACAGTGGTAAATACGCTATTCCTATCCATTTACCCGTTAAATATATGCATATAATAAGAAACGCGTCGTGAACGGTTAAGGCCTAACCATTTTAACGTGTTTAAAAAAAACGCGTTCTAAATAAACAATTATACCAATGCAGCCTCTGCTAAGTGATGACCCTTTCATCCGACTCTTTTAAACGCGTCTTTGTTTCGATAATTAGTTTTAGTATTAATTAGCGTTGTTAGTATATGGGGACTTAATCAGTTGGTTTGTTTAGGAACAAATTGTTATTGAATATTCATGTTAATTAGGTTATAACGTGCATGTTATTCGTCCTATTCTGAGTATGACGTGAAACTGCATCCAGCCAATTTATAGAATAAGTATAATAATAAAACCAATAATAATATGATAATAATAACAATAACAATAATAAAAATAATATGACAATACTAAAGACTAAAAATAATACCTAATAATAATACTAAACTAATAATAAAACTAAACTAATAATAAAATTAATAATAATGATAAGGATAACAATAGTAGTTATAGTTTCTAAATGTTTTTTCCTTGTGTATAGTTTCGTTAATGTTTGCTTTGTAGATTTTAGGCTTGTCAATATCATTTGTCTTCTTTTCAGTACCGTATCTCATGTCAATCTATTTCTTGCAGCTAATAACCCCATTTATTTTTCAGTAAGGTTTCAGCGAGACACCCACTCCACGACTTGTCGCTCGGATGTTGAAATCTCCCCGCCTAATTTGAACGTGGGCTTTAGGTGGGGCCCAGGGGGACACAAGTTTGGTGGCCAAATTGTGTCAAAGACTTGTTTAAAGTCTATATATAAAATAGTTTCTATATACTAGCAGATTGAAGCTTAAAGCAGATGAATAGCAAAGCCGAATGCGCCTTAATTTGTATTCTGCTTTGCTTTCGATGTGCTTTTAAGCAGGCTGAATGTGGCTTACAGTGGTAAAATCGTAGCACATAAGAAACGCATCGTGAACGGTTAAGGCCTAACGATTTTAACGTGTTTAAAAAAAACGCGTTCTAAATAAACAATTATACCAAATTGTGCAGTCTCTGCTAAGTGATGACCCCTTTCATCCGACTCTTTTAAACGCGTCTTTGTTTTGATAATTAGTTTTAGTATTAATTAGCGTTGTTAGTATATGGGGAACGTCACTAGCAGATTGAAGCTTAAAGCAGATGAATAGCAAAGCCGAATGCGCCTTAATTTGTATTCTGCTTTGCTTTCAATGTGCTTTTAAGCAGGCTGAATGTGGCTTACAGTGGTAAATACGCTATTCCTATCCATTTACCCGTTAAATATATGCATATAATAAGAATTGTTATTGAATATTCATGTTAATTAGGTTATAACGTGCATGTTATTCGTCCTATTCTGAGTATGACGTGAAACTGCATCCAGCCAATTTATAGAATAAGTATAATAATAAAACCAATAATAATATGATAATAATAACAATAACAATAATAAAAATAATATGATAATACTAAAGACTAAAAATAATACCTAATAATAATACTAAACTAATAATAAAACTAAACTAATAATAAAATTAATAATAATGATAAGGATAACAATAGTAGTTATAGTTTCTAAATGTTCTTTCCTTGTGTATAGTTTCGTTAATGTTTGCTTTGTAGATTTTAGGCTTGTCAATATCATTTGTCTTCTTTTCAGTACCGTATCTCATGTCAATCTATTTCTTGCAGCTAATAACCCCATTTATTTTTCAGTAAGGTTTCAGCGAGACACCCACTCCACGACTTGTCGCTCGGATGTTGAAATCTCCCCGCCTAATTTGAACGTGGGCTTTAGGTGGGGCCCAGGGGGACACAAGTTTGGTGGCCAAATTGTGTCAAAGACTTGTTTAAAGTCTATATATAAAATAGTTTCTATATACTAGCAGATTGAAGCTTAAAGCAGATGAATAGCAAAGCCGAATGCGCCTTAATTTGTATTCTGCTTTGCTTTCGATGTGCTTTTAAGCAGGCTGAATGTGGCTTACAGTGGTAAAATCGTAGCACATAAGAAACGCATCGTGAACGGTTAAGGCCTAACGATTTTAACGTGTTTAAAAAAAACGCGTTCTAAATAAACAATTATACCAAATTGTGCAGTCTCTGCTAAGTGATGACCCCTTTCATCCGACTCTTTTAAACGCGTCTTTGTTTTGATAATTAGTTTTAGTATTAATTAGCGTTGTTAGTATATGGGGAACGTCACTAGCAGATTGAAGCTTAAAGCAGATGAATAGCAAAGCCGAATGCGCCTTAATTTGTATTCTGCTTTGCTTTCAATGTGCTTTTAAGCAGGCTGAATGTGGCTTACAGTGGTAAATACGCTATTCCTATCCATTTACCCGTTAAATATATGCATATAATAAGAAACGCGTCGTGAACGGTTAAGGCCTAACCATTTTAACGTGTTTAAAAAAAACGCGTTCTAAATAAACAATTATACCAATGCAGCCTCTGCTAAGTGATGACCCTTTCATCCGACTCTTTTAAACGCGTCTTTGTTTCGATAATTAGTTTTAGTATTAATTAGCGTTGTTAGTATATGGGGACTTAATCAGTTGGTTTGTTTAGGAACAAATTGTTATTGAATATTCATGTTAATTAGGTTATAACGTGCATGTTATTCGTCCTATTCTGAGTATGACGTGAAACTGCATCCAGCCAATTTATAGAATAAGTATAATAATAAAACCAATAATAATATGATAATAATAACAATAACAATAATAAAAATAATATGACAATACTAAAGACTAAAAATAATACCTAATAATAATACTAAACTAATAATAAAACTAAACTAATAATAAAATTAATAATAATGATAAGGATAACAATAGTAGTTATAGTTTCTAAATGTTTTTTCCTTGTGTATAGTTTCGTTAATGTTTGCTTTGTAGATTTTAGGCTTGTCAATATCATTTGTCTTCTTTTCAGTACCGTATCTCATGTCAATCTATTTCTTGCAGCTAATAACCCCATTTATTTTTCAGTAAGGTTTCAGCGAGACACCCACTCCACGACTTGTCGCTCGGATGTTGAAATCTCCCCGCCTAATTTGAACGTGGGCTTTAGGTGGGGCCCAGGGGGACACAAGTTTGGTGGCCAAATTGTGTCAAAGACTTGTTTAAAGTCTATATATAAAATAGTTTCTATATACTAGCAGATTGAAGCTTAAAGCAGATGAATAGCAAAGCCGAATGCGCCTTAATTTGTATTCTGCTTTGCTTTCGATGTGCTTTTAAGCAGGCTGAATGTGGCTTACAGTGGTAAAATCGTAGCACATAAGAAACGCATCGTGAACTGTTAAGGCCTAACGATTTTAACGTGTTTAAAAAAAACGCGTTCTAAATAAACAATTATACCAAATTGTGCAGTCTCTGCTAAGTGATGACCCCTTTCATCCGACTCTTTTAAACGCGTCTTTGTTTTGATAATTAGTTTTAGTATTAATTAGCATTGTTAGTATATGGGGAACGTCACTAGCAGATTGAAGCTTAAAGCAGATGAATAGCAAAGCCGAATGCGCCTTAATTTGTATTCTGCTTTGCTTTCAATGTGCTTTTAAGCAGGCTGAATGTGGCTTACAGTGGTAAATACGCTATTCCTATCCATTTACCCGTTAAATATATGCATATAATAAGAAACGCGTCGTGAACGGTTAAGGCCTAACCATTTTAACGTGTTTAAAAAAAACGCGTTCTAAATAAACAATTATACCAATGCAGCCTCTGCTAAGTGATGACCCTTTCATCCGACTCTTTTAAACGCGTCTTTGTTTCGATAATTAGTTTTAGTATTAATTAGCGTTGTTAGTATATGGGGACTTAATCAGTTGGTTTGTTTAGGAACAAATTGTTATTGAATATTCATGTTAATTAGGTTATAACGTGCATGTTATTCGTCCTATTCTGAGTATGACGTGAAACTGCATCCAGCCAATTTATAGAATAAGTATAATAATAAAACCAATAATAATATGATAATAATAACAATAACAATAATAAAAATAATATGACAATACTAAAGACTAAAAATAATACCTAATAATAATACTAAACTAATAATAAAACTAAACTAATAATAAAATTAATAATAATGATAAGGATAACAATAGTAGTTATAGTTTCTAAATGTTTTTTCCTTGTGTATAGTTTCGTTAATGTTTGCTTTGTAGATTTTAGGCTTGTCAATATCATTTGTCTTCTTTTCAGTACCGTATCTCATGTCAATCTATTTCTTGCAGCTAATAACCCCATTTATTTTTCAGTAAGGTTTCAGCGAGACACCCACTCCACGACTTGTCGCTCGGATGTTGAAATCTCCCCGCCTAATTTGAACGTGGGCTTTAGGTGGGGCCCAGGGGGACACAAGTTTGGTGGCCAAATTGTGTCAAAGACTTGTTTAAAGTCTATATATAAAATAGTTTCTATATACTAGCAGATTGAAGCTTAAAGCAGATGAATAGCAAAGCCGAATGCGCCTTAATTTGTATTCTGCTTTGCTTTCGATGTGCTTTTAAGCAGGCTGAATGTGGCTTACAGTGGTAAAATCGTAGCACATAAGAAACGCATCGTGAACGGTTAAGGCCTAACGATTTTAACGTGTTTAAAAAAAACGCGTTCTAAATAAACAATTATACCAAATTGTGCAGTCTCTGCTAAGTGATGACCCCTTTCATCCGACTCTTTTAAACGCGTCTTTGTTTTGATAATTAGTTTTAGTATTAATTAGCGTTGTTAGTATATGGGGAACGTCACTAGCAGATTGAAGCTTAAAGCAGATGAATAGCAAAGCCGAATGCGCCTTAATTTGTATTCTGCTTTGCTTTCAATGTGCTTTTAAGCAGGCTGAATGTGGCTTACAGTGGTAAATACGCTATTCCTATCCATTTACCCGTTAAATATATGCATATAATAAGAATTGTTATTGAATATTCATGTTAATTAGGTTATAACGTGCATGTTATTCGTCCTATTCTGAGTATGACGTGAAACTGCATCCAGCCAATTTATAGAATAAGTATAATAATAAAACCAATAATAATATGATAATAATAACAATAACAATAATAAAAATAATATGATAATACTAAAGACTAAAAATAATACCTAATAATAATACTAAACTAATAATAAAACTAAACTAATAATAAAATTAATAATAATGATAAGGATAACAATAGTAGTTATAGTTTCTAAATGTTCTTTCCTTGTGTATAGTTTCGTTAATGTTTGCTTTGTAGATTTTAGGCTTGTCAATATCATTTGTCTTCTTTTCAGTACCGTATCTCATGTCAATCTATTTCTTGCAGCTAATAACCCCATTTATTTTTCAGTAAGGTTTCAGCGAGACACCCACTCCACGACTTGTCGCTCGGATGTTGAAATCTCCCCGCCTAATTTGAACGTGGGCTTTAGGTGGGGCCCAGGGGGACACAAGTTTGGTGGCCAAATTGTGTCAAAGACTTGTTTAAAGTCTATATATAAAATAGTTTCTATATACTAGCAGATTGAAGCTTAAAGCAGATGAATAGCAAAGCCGAATGCGCCTTAATTTGTATTCTGCTTTGCTTTCGATGTGCTTTTAAGCAGGCTGAATGTGGCTTACAGTGGTAAAATCGTAGCACATAAGAAACGCATCGTGAACGGTTAAGGCCTAACGATTTTAACGTGTTTAAAAAAAACGCGTTCTAAATAAACAATTATACCAAATTGTGCAGTCTCTGCTAAGTGATGACCCCTTTCATCCGACTCTTTTAAACGCGTCTTTGTTTTGATAATTAGTTTTAGTATTAATTAGCGTTGTTAGTATATGGGGAACGTCACTAGCAGATTGAAGCTTAAAGCAGATGAATAGCAAAGCCGAATGCGCCTTAATTTGTATTCTGCTTTGCTTTCAATGTGCTTTTAAGCAGGCTGAATGTGGCTTACAGTGGTAAATACGCTATTCCTATCCATTTACCCGTTAAATATATGCATATAATAAGAATTGTTATTGAATATTCATGTTAATTAGGTTATAACGTGCATGTTATTCGTCCTATTCTGAGTATGACGTGAAACTGCATCCAGCCAATTTATAGAATAAGTATAATAATAAAACCAATAATAATATGATAATAATAACAATAACAATAATAAAAATAATATGATAATACTAAAGACTAAAAATAATACCTAATAATAATACTAAACTAATAATAAAACTAAACTAATAACAAAATTAATAATAATGATAAGGATAACAATAGTAGTTATAGTTTCTAAATGTTCTTTCCTTGTGTATAGTTTCGTTAATGTTTGCTTTGTAGATTTTAGGCTTGTCAATATCATTTGTCTTCTTTTCAGTACCGTATCTCATGTCAATCTATTTCTTGCAGCTAATAACCCCATTTATTTTTCAGTAAGGTTTCAGCGAGACACCCACTCCACGACTTGTCGCTCGGATGTTGAAATCTCCCCGCCTAATTTGAACGTGGGCTTTAGGTGGGGCCCAGGGGGACACAAGTTTGGTGGCCAAATTGTGTCAAAGACTTGTTTAAAGTCTATATATAAAATAGTTTCTATATACTAGCAGATTGAAGCTTAAAGCAGATGAATAGCAAAGCCGAATGCGCCTTAATTTGTATTCTGCTTTGCTTTCGATGTGCTTTTAAGCAGGCTGAATGTGGCTTACAGTGGTAAAATCGTAGCACATAAGAAACGCATCGTGAACGGTTAAGGCCTAACGATTTTAACGTGTTTAAAAAAAACGCGTTCTAAATAAACAATTATACCAAATTGTGCAGTCTCTGCTAAGTGATGACCCCTTTCATCCGACTCTTTTAAACGCGTCTTTGTTTTGATAATTAGTTTTAGTATTAATTAGCGTTGTTAGTATATGGGGAACGTCACTAGCAGATTGAAGCTTAAAGCAGATGAATAGCAAAGCCGAATGCGCCTTAATTTGTATTCTGCTTTGCTTTCAATGTGCTTTTAAGCAGGCTGAATGTGGCTTACAGTGGTAAATACGCTATTCCTATCCATTTACCCGTTAAATATATGCATATAATAAGAAACGCGTCGTGAACGGTTAAGGCCTAACCATTTTAACGTGTTTAAAAAAAACGCGTTCTAAATAAACAATTATACCAATGCAGCCTCTGCTAAGTGATGACCCTTTCATCCGACTCTTTTAAACGCGTCTTTGTTTCGATAATTAGTTTTAGTATTAATTAGCGTTGTTAGTATATGGGGACTTAATCAGTTGGTTTGTTTAGGAACAAATTGTTATTGAATATTCATGTTAATTAGGTTATAACGTGCATGTTATTCGTCCTATTCTGAGTATGACGTGAAACTGCATCCAGCCAATTTATAGAATAAGTATAATAATAAAACCAATAATAATATGATAATAATAACAATAACAATAATAAAAATAATATGACAATACTAAAGACTAAAAATAATACCTAATAATAATACTAAACTAATAATAAAACTAAACTAATAATAAAATTAATAATAATGATAAGGATAACAATAGTAGTTATAGTTTCTAAATGTTTTTTCCTTGTGTATAGTTTCGTTAATGTTTGCTTTGTAGATTTTAGGCTTGTCAATATCATTTGTCTTCTTTTCAGTACCGTATCTCATGTCAATCTATTTCTTGCAGCTAATAACCCCATTTATTTTTCAGTAAGGTTTCAGCGAGACACCCACTCCACGACTTGTCGCTCGGATGTTGAAATCTCCCCGCCTAATTTGAACGTGGGCTTTAGGTGGGGCCCAGGGGGACACAAGTTTGGTGGCCAAATTGTGTCAAAGACTTGTTTAAAGTCTATATATAAAATAGTTTCTATATACTAGCAGATTGAAGCTTAAAGCAGATGAATAGCAAAGCCGAATGCGCCTTAATTTGTATTCTGCTTTGCTTTCGATGTGCTTTTAAGCAGGCTGAATGTGGCTTACAGTGGTAAAATCGTAGCACATAAGAAACGCATCGTGAACGGTTAAGGCCTAACGATTTTAACGTGTTTAAAAAAAACGCGTTCTAAATAAACAATTATACCAAATTGTGCAGTCTCTGCTAAGTGATGACCCCTTTCATCCGACTCTTTTAAACGCGTCTTTGTTTTGATAATTAGTTTTAGTATTAATTAGCGTTGTTAGTATATGGGGAACGTCACTAGCAGATTGAAGCTTAAAGCAGATGAATAGCAAAGCCGAATGCGCCTTAATTTGTATTCTGCTTTGCTTTCAATGTGCTTTTAAGCAGGCTGAATGTGGCTTACAGTGGTAAATACGCTATTCCTATCCATTTACCCGTTAAATATATGCATATAATAAGAAACGCGTCGTGAACGGTTAAGGCCTAACCATTTTAACGTGTTTAAAAAAAACGCGTTCTAAATAAACAATTATACCAATGCAGCCTCTGCTAAGTGATGACCCTTTCATCCGACTCTTTTAAACGCGTCTTTGTTTCGATAATTAGTTTTAGTATTAATTAGCGTTGTAAGTATATGGGGACTTAATCAGTTGGTTTGTTTAGGAACAAATTGTTATTGAATATTCATGTTAATTAGGTTATAACGTGCATGTTATTCGTCCTATTCTGAGTATGACGTGAAACTGCATCCAGCCAATTTATAGAATAAGTATAATAATAAAACCAATAATAATATGATAATAATAACAATAACAATAATAAAAATAATATGACAATACTAAAGACTAAAAATAATACCTAATAATAATACTAAACTAATAATAAAACTAAACTAATAATAAAATTAATAATAATGATAAGGATAACAATAGTAGTTATAGTTTCTAAATGTTTTTTCCTTGTGTATAGTTTCGTTAATGTTTGCTTTGTAGATTTTAGGCTTGTCAATATCATTTGTCTTCTTTTCAGTACCGTATCTCATGTCAATCTATTTCTTGCAGCTAATAACCCCATTTATTTTTCAGTAAGGTTTCAGCGAGACACCCACTCCACGACTTGTCGCTCGGATGTTGAAATCTCCCCGCCTAATTTGAACGTGGGCTTTAGGTGGGGCCCAGGGGGACACAAGTTTGGTGGCCAAATTGTGTCAAAGACTTGTTTAAAGTCTATATATAAAATAGTTTCTATATACTAGCAGATTGAAGCTTAAAGCAGATGAATAGCAAAGCCGAATGCGCCTTAATTTGTATTCTGCTTTGCTTTCGATGTGCTTTTAAGCAGGCTGAATGTGGCTTACAGTGGTAAAATCGTAGCACATAAGAAACGCATCGTGAACGGTTAAGGCCTAACGATTTTAACGTGTTTAAAAAAAACGCGTTCTAAATAAACAATTATACCAAATTGTGCAGTCTCTGCTAAGTGATGACCCCTTTCATCCGACTCTTTTAAACGCGTCTTTGTTTTGATAATTAGTTTTAGTATTAATTAGCGTTGTTAGTATATGGGGAACGTCACTAGCAGATTGAAGCTTAAAGCAGATGAATAGCAAAGCCGAATGCGCCTTAATTTGTATTCTGCTTTGCTTTCAATGTGCTTTTAAGCAGGCTGAATGTGGCTTACAGTGGTAAATACGCTATTCCTATCCATTTACCCGTTAAATATATGCATGTAATAAGAATTGTTATTGAATATTCATGTTAATTAGGTTATAACGTGCATGTTATTCGTCCTATTCTGAGTATGACGTGAAACTGCATCCAGCCAATTTATAGAATAAGTATAATAATAAAACCAATAATAATATGATAATAATAACAATAACAATAATAAAAATAATATGATAATACTAAAGACTAAAAATAATACCTAATAATAATACTAAACTAATAATAAAACTAAACTAATAACAAAATTAATAATAATGATAAGGATAACAATAGTAGTTATAGTTTCTAAATGTTCTTTCCTTGTGTATAGTTTCGTTAATGTTTGCTTTGTAGATTTTAGGCTTGTCAATATCATTTGTCTTCTTTTCAGTACCGTATCTCATGTCAATCTATTTCTTGCAGCTAATAACCCCATTTATTTTTCAGTAAGGTTTCAGCGAGACACCCACTCCACGACTTGTCGCTCGGATGTTGAAATCTCCCCGCCTAATTTGAACGTGGGCTTTAGGTGGGGCCCAGGGGGACACAAGTTTGGTGGCCAAATTGTGTCAAAGACTTATTTAAAGTCTATATATAAAATAGTTTCTATATACTAGCAGATTGAAGCTTAAAGCAGATGAATAGCAAAGCCGAATGCGCCTTAATTTGTATTCTGCTTTGCTTTCGATGTGCTTTTAAGCAGGCTGAATGTGGCTTACAGTGGTAAAATCGTAGCACATAAGAAACGCATCGTGAACGGTTAAGGCCTAACGATTTTAACGTGTTTAAAAAAAACGCGTTCTAAATAAACAATTATACCAAATTGTGCAGTCTCTGCTAAGTGATGACCCCTTTCATCCGACTCTTTTAAACGCGTCTTTGTTTTGATAATTAGTTTTAGTATTAATTAGCGTTGTTAGTATATGGGGAACGTCACTAGCAGATTGAAGCTTAAAGCAGATGAATAGCAAAGCCGAATGCGCCTTAATTTGTATTCTGCTTTGCTTTCAATGTGCTTTTAAGCAGGCTGAATGTGGCTTACAGTGGTAAATACGCTATTCCTATCCATTTACCCGTTAAATATATGCATATAATAAGAAACGCGTCGTGAACGGTTAAGGCCTAACCATTTTAACGTGTTTAAAAAAAACGCGTTCTAAATAAACAATTATACCAATGCAGCCTCTGCTAAGTGATGACCCTTTCATCCGACTCTTTTAAACGCGTCTTTGTTTCGATAATTAGTTTTAGTATTAATTAGCGTTGTTAGTATATGGGGACTTAATCAGTTGGTTTGTTTAGGAACAAATTGTTATTGAATATTCATGTTAATTAGGTTATAACGTGCATGTTATTCGTCCTATTCTGAGTATGACGTGAAACTGCATCCAGCCAATTTATAGAATAAGTATAATAATAAAACCAATAATAATATGATAATAATAACAATAACAATAATAAAAATAATATGACAATACTAAAGACTAAAAATAATACCTAATAATAATACTAAACTAATAATAAAACTAAACTAATAATAAAATTAATAATAATGATAAGGATAACAATAGTAGTTATAGTTTCTAAATGTTTTTTCCTTGTGTATAGTTTCGTTAATGTTTGCTTTGTAGATTTTAGGCTTGTCAATATCATTTGTCTTCTTTTCAGTACCGTATCTCATGTCAATCTATTTCTTGCAGCTAATAACCCCATTTATTTTTCAGTAAGGTTTCAGCGAGACACCCACTCCACGACTTGTCGCTCGGATGTTGAAATCTCCCCGCCTAATTTGAACGTGGGCTTTAGGTGGGGCCCAGGGGGACACAAGTTTGGTGGCCAAATTGTGTCAAAGACTTGTTTAAAGTCTATATATAAAATAGTTTCTATATACTAGCAGATTGAAGCTTAAAGCAGATGAATAGCAAAGCCGAATGCGCCTTAATTTGTATTCTGCTTTGCTTTCGATGTGCTTTTAAGCAGGCTGAATGTGGCTTACAGTGGTAAAATCGTAGCACATAAGAAACGCATCGTGAACGGTTAAGGCCTAACGATTTTAACGTGTTTAAAAAAAACGCGTTCTCAATAAACAATTATACCAAATTGTGCAGTCTCTGCTAAGTGATGACCCCTTTCATCCGACTCTTTTAAACGCGTCTTTGTTTTGATAATTAGTTTTAGTATTAATTAGCGTTGTTAGTATATGGGGAACGTCACTAGCAGATTGAAGCTTAAAGCAGATGAATAGCAAAGCCGAATGCGCCTTAATTTGTATTCTGCTTTGCTTTCAATGTGCTTTTAAGCAGGCTGAATGTGGCTTACAGTGGTAAATACGCTATTCCTATCCATTTACCCGTTAAATATATGCATATAATAAGAAACGCGTCGTGAACGGTTAAGGCCTAACCATTTTAACGTGTTTAAAAAAAACGCGTTCTAAATAAACAATTATACCAATGCAGCCTCTGCTAAGTGATGACCCTTTCATCCGACTCTTTTAAACGCGTCTTTGTTTCGATAATTAGTTTTAGTATTAATTAGCGTTGTAAGTATATGGGGACTTAATCAGTTGGTTTGTTTAGGAACAAATTGTTATTGAATATTCATGTTAATTAGGTTATAACGTGCATGTTATTCGTCCTATTCTGAGTATGACGTGAAACTGCATCCAGCCAATTTATAGAATAAGTATAATAATAAAACCAATAATAATATGATAATAATAACAATAACAATAATAAAAATAATATGACAATACTAAAGACTAAAAATAATACCTAATAATAATACTAAACTAATAATAAAACTAAACTAATAATAAAATTAATAATAATGATAAGGATAACAATAGTAGTTATAGTTTCTAAATGTTTTTTCCTTGTGTATAGTTTCGTTAATGTTTGCTTTGTAGATTTTAGGCTTGTCAATATCATTTGTCTTCTTTTCAGTACCGTATCTCATGTCAATCTATTTCTTGCAGCTAATAACCCCATTTATTTTTCAGTAAGGTTTCAGCGAGACACCCACTCCACGACTTGTCGCTCGGATGTTGAAATCTCCCCGCCTAATTTGAACGTGGGCTTTAGGTGGGGCCCAGGGGGACACAAGTTTGGTGGCCAAATTGTGTCAAAGACTTGTTTAAAGTCTATATATAAAATAGTTTCTATATACTAGCAGATTGAAGCTTAAAGCAGATGAATAGCAAAGCCGAATGCGCCTTAATTTGTATTCTGCTTTGCTTTCGATGTGCTTTTAAGCAGGCTGAATGTGGCTTACAGTGGTAAAATCGTAGCACATAAGAAACGCATCGTGAACGGTTAAGGCCTAACGATTTTAACGTGTTTAAAAAAAACGCGTTCTCAATAAACAATTATACCAAATTGTGCAGTCTCTGCTAAGTGATGACCCCTTTCATCCGACTTTTAAACGCGTCTTTGTTTTGATAATTAGTTTTAGTATTAATTAGCGTTGTTAGTATATGGGGAACGTCACTAGCAGATTGAAGCTTAAAGCAGATGAATAGCAAAGCCGAATGCGCCTTAATTTGTATTCTGCTTTGCTTTCAATGTGCTTTTAAGCAGGCTGAATGTGGCTTACAGTGGTAAATACGCTATTCCTATCCATTTACCCGTTAAATATATGCATATAATAAGAAACGCGTCGTGAACGGTTAAGGCCTAACCATTTTAACGTGTTTAAAAAAAACGCGTTCTAAATAAACAATTATACCAATGCAGCCTCTGCTAAGTGATGACCCTTTCATCCGACTCTTTTAAACGCGTCTTTGTTTCGATAATTAGTTTTAGTATTAATTAGCGTTGTAAGTATATGGGGACTTAATCAGTTGGTTTGTTTAGGAACAAATTGTTATTGAATATTCATGTTAATTAGGTTATAACGTGCATGTTATTCGTCCTATTCTGAGTATGACGTGAAACTGCATCCAGCCAATTTATAGAATAAGTATAATAATAAAACCAATAATAATATGATAATAATAACAATAACAATAATAAAAATAATATGACAATACTAAAGACTAAAAATAATACCTAATAATAATACTAAACTAATAATAAAACTAAACTAATAATAAAATTAATAATAATGATAAGGATAACAATAGTAGTTATAGTTTCTAAATGTTTTTTCCTTGTGTATAGTTTCGTTAATGTTTGCTTTGTAGATTTTAGGCTTGTCAATATCATTTGTCTTCTTTTCAGTACCGTATCTCATGTCAATCTATTTCTTGCAGCTAATAACCCCATTTATTTTTCAGTAAGGTTTCAGCGAGACACCCACTCCACGACTTGTCGCTCGGATGTTGAAATCTCCCCGCCTAATTTGAACGTGGGCTTTAGGTGGGGCCCAGGGGGACACAAGTTTGGTGGCCAAATTGTGTCAAAGACTTGTTTAAAGTCTATATATAAAATAGTTTCTATATACTAGCAGATTGAAGCTTAAAGCAGATGAATAGCAAAGCCGAATGCGCCTTAATTTGTATTCTGCTTTGCTTTCGATGTGCTTTTAAGCAGGCTGAATGTGGCTTACAGTGGTAAAATCGTAGCACATAAGAAACGCATCGTGAACGGTTAAGGCCTAACGATTTTAACGTGTTTAAAAAAAACGCGTTCTCAATAAACAATTATACCAAATTGTGCAGTCTCTGCTAAGTGATGACCCCTTTCATCCGACTCTTTTAAACGCGTCTTTGTTTTGATAATTAGTTTTAGTATTAATTAGCGTTGTTAGTATATGGGGAACGTCACTAGCAGATTGAAGCTTAAAGCAGATGAATAGCAAAGCCGAATGCGCCTTAATTTGTATTCTGCTTTGCTTTCAATGTGCTTTTAAGCAGGCTGAATGTGGCTTACAGTGGTAAATACGCTATTCCTATCCATTTACCCGTTAAATATATGCATATAATAAGAAACGCGTCGTGAACGGTTAAGGCCTAACCATTTTAACGTGTTTAAAAAAAACGCGTTCTAAATAAACAATTATACCAATGCAGCCTCTGCTAAGTGATGACCCTTTCATCCGACTCTTTTAAACGCGTCTTTGTTTCGATAATTAGTTTTAGTATTAATTAGCGTTGTAAGTATATGGGGACTTAATCAGTTGGTTTGTTTAGGAACAAATTGTTATTGAATATTCATGTTAATTAGGTTATAACGTGCATGTTATTCGTCCTATTCTGAGTATGACGTGAAACTGCATCCAGCCAATTTATAGAATAAGTATAATAATAAAACCAATAATAATATGATAATAATAACAATAACAATAATAAAAATAATATGACAATACTAAAGACTAAAAATAATACCTAATAATAATACTAAACTAATAATAAAACTAAACTAATAATAAAATTAATAATAATGATAAGGATAACAATAGTAGTTATAGTTTCTAAATGTTTTTTCCTTGTGTATAGTTTCGTTAATGTTTGCTTTGTAGATTTTAGGCTTGTCAATATCATTTGTCTTCTTTTCAGTACCGTATCTCATGTCAATCTATTTCTTGCAGCTAATAACCCCATTTATTTTTCAGTAAGGTTTCAGCGAGACACCCACTCCACGACTTGTCGCTCGGATGTTGAAATCTCCCCGCCTAATTTGAACGTGGGCTTTAGGTGGGGCCCAGGGGGACACAAGTTTGGTGGCCAAATTGTGTCAAAGACTTGTTTAAAGTCTATATATAAAATAGTTTCTATATACTAGCAGATTGAAGCTTAAAGCAGATGAATAGCAAAGCCGAATGCGCCTTAATTTGTATTCTGCTTTGCTTTCGATGTGCTTTTAAGCAGGCTGAATGTGGCTTACAGTGGTAAAATCGTAGCACATAAGAAACGCATCGTGAACGGTTAAGGCCTAACGATTTTAACGTGTTTAAAAAAAACGCGTTCTAAATAAACAATTATACCAAATTGTGCAGTCTCTGCTAAGTGATGACCCCTTTCATCCGACTCTTTTAAACGCGTCTTTGTTTTGATAATTAGTTTTAGTATTAATTAGCGTTGTTAGTATATGGGGAACGTCACTAGCAGATTGAAGCTTAAAGCAGATGAATAGCAAAGCCGAATGCGCCTTAATTTGTATTCTGCTTTGCTTTCAATGTGCTTTTAAGCAGGCTGAATGTGGCTTACAGTGGTAAATACGCTATTCCTATCCATTTACCCGTTAAATATATGCATATAATAAGAAACGCGTCGTGAACGGTTAAGGCCTAACCATTTTAACGTGTTTAAAAAAAACGCGTTCTAAATAAACAATTATACCAATGCAGCCTCTGCTAAGTGATGACCCTTTCATCCGACTCTTTTAAACGCGTCTTTGTTTCGATAATTAGTTTTAGTATTAATTAGCGTTGTAAGTATATGGGGACTTAATCAGTTGGTTTGTTTAGGAACAAATTGTTATTGAATATTCATGTTAATTAGGTTATAACGTGCATGTTATTCGTCCTATTCTGAGTATGACGTGAAACTGCATCCAGCCAATTTATAGAATAAGTATAATAATAAAACCAATAATAATATGATAATAATAACAATAACAATAATAAAAATAATATGACAATACTAAAGACTAAAAATAATACCTAATAATAATACTAAACTAATAATAAAACTAAACTAATAATAAAATTAATAATAATGATAAGGATAACAATAGTAGTTATAGTTTCTAAATGTTTTTTCCTTGTGTATAGTTTCGTTAATGTTTGCTTTGTAGATTTTAGGCTTGTCAATATCATTTGTCTTCTTTTCAGTACCGTATCTCATGTCAATCTATTTCTTGCAGCTAATAACCCCATTTATTTTTCAGTAAGGTTTCAGCGAGACACCCACTCCACGACTTGTCGCTCGGATGTTGAAATCTCCCCGCCTAATTTGAACGTGGGCTTTAGGTGGGGCCCAGGGGGACACAAGTTTGGTGGCCAAATTGTGTCAAAGACTTGTTTAAAGTCTATATATAAAATAGTTTCTATATACTAGCAGATTGAAGCTTAAAGCAGATGAATAGCAAAGCCGAATGCGCCTTAATTTGTATTCTGCTTTGCTTTCGATGTGCTTTTAAGCAGGCTGAATGTGGCTTACAGTGGTAAAATCGTAGCACATAAGAAACGCATCGTGAACGGTTAAGGCCTAACGATTTTAACGTGTTTAAAAAAAACGCGTTCTAAATAAACAATTATACCAAATTGTGCAGTCTCTGCTAAGTGATGACCCCTTTCATCCGACTCTTTTAAACGCGTCTTTGTTTTGATAATTAGTTTTAGTATTAATTAGCGTTGTTAGTATATGGGGAACGTCACTAGCAGATTGAAGCTTAAAGCAGATGAATAGCAAAGCCGAATGCGCCTTAATTTGTATTCTGCTTTGCTTTCAATGTGCTTTTAAGCAGGCTGAATGTGGCTTACAGTGGTAAATACGCTATTCCTATCCATTTACCCGTTAAATATATGCATGTAATAAGAATTGTTATTGAATATTCATGTTAATTAGGTTATAACGTGCATGTTATTCGTCCTATTCTGAGTATGACGTGAAACTGCATCCAGCCAATTTATAGAATAAGTATAATAATAAAACCAATAATAATATGATAATAATAACAATAACAATAATAAAAATAATATGATAATACTAAAGACTAAAAATAATACCTAATAATAATACTAAACTAATAATAAAACTAAACTAATAATAAAATTAATAATAATGATAAGGATAACAATAGTAGTTATAGTTTCTAAATGTTTTTTCCTTGTGTATAGTTTCGTTAATGTTTGCTTTGTAGATTTTAGGCTTGTCAATATCATTTGTCTTCTTTTCAGTACCGTATCTCATGTCAATCTATTTCTTGCAGCTAATAACCCCATTTATTTTTCAGTAAGGTTTCAGCGAGACACCCACTCCACGACTTGTCGCTCGGATGTTGAAATCTCCCCGCCTAATTTGAACGTGGGCTTTAGGTGGGGCCCAGGGGGACACAAGTTTGGTGGCCAAATTGTGTCAAAGACTTGTTTAAAGTCTATATATAAAATAGTTTCTATATACTAGCAGATTGAAGCTTAAAGCAGATGAATAGCAAAGCCGAATGCGCCTTAATTTGTATTCTGCTTTGCTTTCGATGTGCTTTTAAGCAGGCTGAATGTGGCTTACAGTGGTAAAATCGTAGCACATAAGAAACGCATCGTGAACGGTTAAGGCCTAACGATTTTAACGTGTTTAAAAAAAACGCGTTCTAAATAAACAATTATACCAAATTGTGCAGTCTCTGCTAAGTGATGACCCCTTTCATCCGACTCTTTTAAACGCGTCTTTGTTTTGATAATTAGTTTTAGTATTAATTAGCGTTGTTAGTATATGGGGAACGTCACTAGCAGATTGAAGCTTAAAGCAGATGAATAGCAAAGCCGAATGCGCCTTAATTTGTATTCTGCTTTGCTTTCAATGTGCTTTTAAGCAGGCTGAATGTGGCTTACAGTGGTAAATACGCTATTCCTATCCATTTACCCGTTAAATATATGCATATAATAAGAAACGCGTCGTGAACGGTTAAGGCCTAACCATTTTAACGTGTTTAAAAAAAACGCGTTCTAAATAAACAATTATACCAATGCAGCCTCTGCTAAGTGATGACCCTTTCATCCGACTCTTTTAAACGCGTCTTTGTTTCGATAATTAGTTTTAGTATTAATTAGCGTTGTTAGTATATGGGGACTTAATCAGTTGGTTTGTTTAGGAACAAATTGTTATTGAATATTCATGTTAATTAGGTTATAACGTGCATGTTATTCGTCCTATTCTGAGTATGACGTGAAACTGCATCCAGCCAATTTATAGAATAAGTATAATAATAAAACCAATAATAATATGATAATAATAACAATAACAATAATAAAAATAATATGACAATACTAAAGACTAAAAATAATACCTAATAATAATACTAAACTAATAATAAAACTAAACTAATAATAAAATTAATAATAATGATAAGGATAACAATAGTAGTTATAGTTTCTAAATGTTTTTTCCTTGTGTATAGTTTCGTTAATGTTTGCTTTGTAGATTTTAGGCTTGTCAATATCATTTGTCTTCTTTTCAGTACCGTATCTCATGTCAATCTATTTCTTGCAGCTAATAACCCCATTTATTTTTCAGTAAGGTTTCAGCGAGACACCCACTCCACGACTTGTCGCTCGGATGTTGAAATCTCCCCGCCTAATTTGAACGTGGGCTTTAGGTGGGGCCCAGGGGGACACAAGTTTGGTGGCCAAATTGTGTCAAAGACTTGTTTAAAGTCTATATATAAAATAGTTTCTATATACTAGCAGATTGAAGCTTAAAGCAGATGAATAGCAAAGCCGAATGCGCCTTAATTTGTATTCTGCTTTGCTTTCGATGTGCTTTTAAGCAGGCTGAATGTGGCTTACAGTGGTAAAATCGTAGCACATAAGAAACGCATCGTGAACGGTTAAGGCCTAACGATTTTAACGTGTTTAAAAAAAACGCGTTCTCAATAAACAATTATACCAAATTGTGCAGTCTCTGCTAAGTGATGACCCCTTTCATCCGACTCTTTTAAACGCGACTTTGTTTTGATAATTAGTTTTAGTATTAATTAGCGTTGTTAGTATATGGGGAACGTCACTAGCAGATTGAAGCTTAAAGCAGATGAATAGCAAAGCCGAATGCGCCTTAATTTGTATTCTGCTTTGCTTTCAATGTGCTTTTAAGCAGGCTGAATGTGGCTTACAGTGGTAAATACGCTATTCCTATCCATTTACCCGTTAAATATATGCATATAATAAGAAACGCGTCGTGAACGGTTAAGGCCTAACCATTTTAACGTGTTTAAAAAAAACGCGTTCTAAATAAACAATTATACCAATGCAGCCTCTGCTAAGTGATGACCCTTTCATCCGACTCTTTTAAACGCGTCTTTGTTTCGATAATTAGTTTTAGTATTAATTAGCGTTGTAAGTATATGGGGACTTAATCAGTTGGTTTGTTTAGGAACAAATTGTTATTGAATATTCATGTTAATTAGGTTATAACGTGCATGTTATTCGTCCTATTCTGAGTATGACGTGAAACTGCATCCAGCCAATTTATAGAATAAGTATAATAATAAAACCAATAATAATATGATAATAATAACAATAACAATAATAAAAATAATATGATAATACTAAAGACTAAAAATAATACCTAATAATAATACTAAACTAATAATAAAACTAAACTAATAATAAAATTAATAATAATGATAAGGATAACAATAGTAGTTATAGTTTCTAAATGTTCTTTCCTTGTGTATAGTTTCGTTAATGTTTGCTTTGTAGATTTTAGGCTTGTCAATATCATTTGTCTTCTTTTCAGTACCGTATCTCATGTCAATCTATTTCTTGCAGCTAATAACCCCATTTATTTTTCAGTAAGGTTTCAGCGAGACACCCACTCCACGACTTGTCGCTCGGATGTTGAAATCTCCCCGCCTAATTTGAACGTGGGCTTTAGGTGGGGCCCAGGGGGACACAAGTTTGGTGGCCAAATTGTGTCAAAGACTTGTTTAAAGTCTATATATAAAATAGTTTCTATATACTAGCAGATTGAAGCTTAAAGCAGATGAATAGCAAAGCCGAATGCGCCTTAATTTGTATTCTGCTTTGCTTTCGATGTGCTTTTAAGCAGGCTGAATGTGGCTTACAGTGGTAAAATCGTAGAGCATAAGAAACGCATCGTGAACGGTTAAGGCCTAACGATTTTAACGTGTTTAAAAAAAACGCGTTCTAAATAAACAATTATACCAAATTGTGCAGTCTCTGCTAAGTGATGACCCCTTTCATCCGACTCTTTTAAACGCGTCTTTGTTTTGATAATTAGTTTTAGTATTAATTAGCGTTGTTAGTATATGGGGAACGTCACTAGCAGATTGAAGCTTAAAGCAGATGAATAGCAAAGCCGAATGCGCCTTAATTTGTATTCTGCTTTGCTTTCAATGTGCTTTTAAGCAGGCTGAATGTGGCTTACAGTGGTAAATACGCTATTCCTATCCATTTACCCGTTAAATATATGCATATAATAAGAAACGCGTCGTGAACGGTTAAGGCCTAACCATTTTAACGTGTTTAAAAAAAACGCGTTCTAAATAAACAATTATACCAATGCAGCCTCTGCTAAGTGATGACCCTTTCATCCGACTCTTTTAAACGCGTCTTTGTTTCGATAATTAGTTTTAGTATTAATTAGCGTTGTTAGTATATGGGGACTTAATCAGTTGGTTTGTTTAGGAACAAATTGTTATTGAATATTCATGTTAATTAGGTTATAACGTGCATGTTATTCGTCCTATTCTGAGTATGACGTGAAACTGCATCCAGCCAATTTATAGAATAAGTATAATAATAAAACCAATAATAATATGATAATAATAACAATAACAATAATAAAAATAATATGACAATACTAAAGACTAAAAATAATACCTAATAATAATACTAAACTAATAATAAAACTAAACTAATAATAAAATTAATAATAATGATAAGGATAACAATAGTAGTTATAGTTTCTAAATGTTTTTTCCTTGTGTATAGTTTCGTTAATGTTTGCTTTGTAGATTTTAGGCTTGTCAATATCATTTGTCTTCTTTTCAGTACCGTATCTCATGTCAATCTATTTCTTGCAGCTAATAACCCCATTTATTTTTCAGTAAGGTTTCAGCGAGACACCCACTCCACGACTTGTCGCTCGGATGTTGAAATCTCCCCGCCTAATTTGAACGTGGGCTTTAGGTGGGGCCCAGGGGGACACAAGTTTGGTGGCCAAATTGTGTCAAAGACTTGTTTAAAGTCTATATATAAAATAGTTTCTATATACTAGCAGATTGAAGCTTAAAGCAGATGAATAGCAAAGCCGAATGCGCCTTAATTTGTATTCTGCTTTGCTTTCGATGTGCTTTTAAGCAGGCTGAATGTGGCTTACAGTGGTAAAATCGTAGCACATAAGAAACGCATCGTGAACGGTTAAGGCCTAACGATTTTAACGTGTTTAAAAAAAACGCGTTCTCAATAAACAATTATACCAAATTGTGCAGTCTCTGCTAAGTGATGACCCCTTTCATCCGACTCTTTTAAACGCGTCTTTGTTTTGATAATTAGTTTTAGTATTAATTAGCGTTGTTAGTATATGGGGAACGTCACTAGCAGATTGAAGCTTAAAGCAGATGAATAGCAAAGCCGAATGCGCCTTAATTTGTATTCTGCTTTGCTTTCAATGTGCTTTTAAGCAGGCTGAATGTGGCTTACAGTGGTAAATACGCTATTCCTATCCATTTACCCGTTAAATATATGCATGTAATAAGAATTGTTATTGAATATTCATGTTAATTAGGTTATAACGTGCATGTTATTCGTCCTATTCTGAGTATGACGTGAAACTGCATCCAGCCAATTTATAGAATAAGTATAATAATAAAACCAATAATAATATGATAATAATAACAATAACAATAATAAAAATAATATGATAATACTAAAGACTAAAAATAATACCTAATAATAATACTAAACTAATAATAAAACTAAACTAATAATAAAATTAATAATAATGATAAGGATAACAATAGTAGTTATAGTTTCTAAATGTTTTTTCCTTGTGTATAGTTTCGTTAATGTTTGCTTTGTAGATTTTAGGCTTGTCAATATCATTTGTCTTCTTTTCAGTACCGTATCTCATGTCAATCTATTTCTTGCAGCTAATAACCCCATTTATTTTTCAGTAAGGTTTCAGCGAGACACCCACTCCACGACTTGTCGCTCGGATGTTGAAATCTCCCCGCCTAATTTGAACGTGGGCTTTAGGTGGGGCCCAGGGGGACACAAGTTTGGTGGCCAAATTGTGTCAAAGACTTGTTTAAAGTCTATATATAAAATAGTTTCTATATACTAGCAGATTGAAGCTTAAAGCAGATGAATAGCAAAGCCGAATGCGCCTTAATTTGTATTCTGCTTTGCTTTCGATGTGCTTTTAAGCAGGCTGAATGTGGCTTACAGTGGTAAAATCGTAGCACATAAGAAACGCATCGTGAACGGTTAAGGCCTAACGATTTTAACGTGTTTAAAAAAAACGCGTTCTAAATAAACAATTATACCAAATTGTGCAGTCTCTGCTAAGTGATGACCCCTTTCATCCGACTCTTTTAAACGCGTCTTTGTTTTGATAATTAGTTTTAGTATTAATTAGCGTTGTTAGTATATGGGGAACGTCACTAGCAGATTGAAGCTTAAAGCAGATGAATAGCAAAGCCGAATGCGCCTTAATTTGTATTCTGCTTTGCTTTCAATGTGCTTTTAAGCAGGCTGAATGTGGCTTACAGTGGTAAATACGCTATTCCTATCCATTTACCCGTTAAATATATGCATATAATAAGAAACGCGTCGTGAACGGTTAAGGCCTAACCATTTTAACGTGTTTAAAAAAAACGCGTTCTAAATAAACAATTATACCAATGCAGCCTCTGCTAAGTGATGACCCTTTCATCCGACTCTTTTAAACGCGTCTTTGTTTCGATAATTAGTTTTAGTATTAATTAGCGTTGTTAGTATATGGGGACTTAATCAGTTGGTTTGTTTAGGAACAAATTGTTATTGAATATTCATGTTAATTAGGTTATAACGTGCATGTTATTCGTCCTATTCTGAGTATGACGTGAAACTGCATCCAGCCAATTTATAGAATAAGTATAATAATAAAACCAATAATAATATGATAATAATAACAATAACAATAATAAAAATAATATGACAATACTAAAGACTAAAAATAATACCTAATAATAATACTAAACTAATAATAAAACTAAACTAATAATAAAATTAATAATAATGATAAGGATAACAATAGTAGTTATAGTTTCTAAATGTTTTTTCCTTGTGTATAGTTTCGTTAATGTTTGCTTTGTAGATTTTAGGCTTGTCAATATCATTTGTCTTCTTTTCAGTACCGTATCTCATGTCAATCTATTTCTTGCAGCTAATAACCCCATTTATTTTTCAGTAAGGTTTCAGCGAGACACCCACTCCACGACTTGTCGCTCGGATGTTGAAATCTCCCCGCCTAATTTGAACGTGGGCTTTAGGTGGGGCCCAGGGGGACACAAGTTTGGTGGCCAAATTGTGTCAAAGACTTGTTTAAAGTCTATATATAAAATAGTTTCTATATACTAGCAGATTGAAGCTTAAAGCAGATGAATAGCAAAGCCGAATGCGCCTTAATTTGTATTCTGCTTTGCTTTCGATGTGCTTTTAAGCAGGCTGAATGTGGCTTACAGTGGTAAAATCGTAGCACATAAGAAACGCATCGTGAACGGTTAAGGCCTAACGATTTTAACGTGTTTAAAAAAAACGCGTTCTCAATAAACAATTATACCAAATTGTGCAGTCTCTGCTAAGTGATG
This sequence comes from Gari tellinella, assembly GCA_922989275.2. Taxonomy (NCBI): domain Eukaryota; kingdom Metazoa; phylum Mollusca; class Bivalvia; order Cardiida; family Psammobiidae; genus Gari; species Gari tellinella. The sequence goes on from OV277859.1 coordinate 69,982,383, forward strand.
ACCCCTTTCATCCGACTCTTTTAAACGCGTCTTTGTTTTGATAATTAGTTTTAGTATTAATTAGCGTTGTTAGTATATGGGGAACGTCACTAGCAGATTGAAGCTTAAAGCAGATGAATAGCAAAGCCGAATGCGCCTTAATTTGTATTCTGCTTTGCTTTCAATGTGCTTTTAAGCAGGCTGAATGTGGCTTACAGTGGTAAATACGCTATTCCTATCCATTTACCCGTTAAATATATGCATGTAATAAGAATTGTTATTGAATATTCATGTTAATTAGGTTATAACGTGCATGTTATTCGTCCTATTCTGAGTATGACGTGAAACTGCATCCAGCCAATTTATAGAATAAGTATAATAATAAAACCAATAATAATATGATAATAATAACAATAACAATAATAAAAATAATATGATAATACTAAAGACTAAAAATAATACCTAATAATAATACTAAACTAATAATAAAACTAAACTAATAATAAAATTAATAATAATGATAAGGATAACAATAGTAGTTATAGTTTCTAAATGTTTTTTCCTTGTGTATAGTTTCGTTAATGTTTGCTTTGTAGATTTTAGGCTTGTCAATATCATTTGTCTTCTTTTCAGTACCGTATCTCATGTCAATCTATTTCTTGCAGCTAATAACCCCATTTATTTTTCAGTAAGGTTTCAGCGAGACACCCACTCCACGACTTGTCGCTCGGATGTTGAAATCTCCCCGCCTAATTTGAACGTGGGCTTTAGGTGGGGCCCAGGGGGACACAAGTTTGGTGGCCAAATTGTGTCAAAGACTTGTTTAAAGTCTATATATAAAATAGTTTCTATATACTAGCAGATTGAAGCTTAAAGCAGATGAATAGCAAAGCCGAATGCGCCTTAATTTGTATTCTGCTTTGCTTTCGATGTGCTTTTAAGCAGGCTGAATGTGGCTTACAGTGGTAAAATCGTAGCACATAAGAAACGCATCGTGAACGGTTAAGGCCTAACGATTTTAACGTGTTTAAAAAAAACGCGTTCTAAATAAACAATTATACCAAATTGTGCAGTCTCTGCTAAGTGATGACCCCTTTCATCCGACTCTTTTAAACGCGTCTTTGTTTTGATAATTAGTTTTAGTATTAATTAGCGTTGTTAGTATATGGGGAACGTCACTAGCAGATTGAAGCTTAAAGCAGATGAATAGCAAAGCCGAATGCGCCTTAATTTGTATTCTGCTTTGCTTTCAATGTGCTTTTAAGCAGGCTGAATGTGGCTTACAGTGGTAAATACGCTATTCCTATCCATTTACCCGTTAAATATATGCATATAATAAGAAACGCGTCGTGAACGGTTAAGGCCTAACCATTTTAACGTGTTTAAAAAAAACGCGTTCTAAATAAACAATTATACCAATGCAGCCTCTGCTAAGTGATGACCCTTTCATCCGACTCTTTTAAACGCGTCTTTGTTTCGATAATTAGTTTTAGTATTAATTAGCGTTGTTAGTATATGGGGACTTAATCAGTTGGTTTGTTTAGGAACAAATTGTTATTGAATATTCATGTTAATTAGGTTATAACGTGCATGTTATTCGTCCTATTCTGAGTATGACGTGAAACTGCATCCAGCCAATTTATAGAATAAGTATAATAATAAAACCAATAATAATATGATAATAATAACAATAACAATAATAAAAATAATATGACAATACTAAAGACTAAAAATAATACCTAATAATAATACTAAACTAATAATAAAACTAAACTAATAATAAAATTAATAATAATGATAAGGATAACAATAGTAGTTATAGTTTCTAAATGTTTTTTCCTTGTGTATAGTTTCGTTAATGTTTGCTTTGTAGATTTTAGGCTTGTCAATATCATTTGTCTTCTTTTCAGTACCGTATCTCATGTCAATCTATTTCTTGCAGCTAATAACCCCATTTATTTTTCAGTAAGGTTTCAGCGAGACACCCACTCCACGACTTGTCGCTCGGATGTTGAAATCTCCCCGCCTAATTTGAACGTGGGCTTTAGGTGGGGCCCAGGGGGACACAAGTTTGGTGGCCAAATTGTGTCAAAGACTTGTTTAAAGTCTATATATAAAATAGTTTCTATATACTAGCAGATTGAAGCTTAAAGCAGATGAATAGCAAAGCCGAATGCGCCTTAATTTGTATTCTGCTTTGCTTTCGATGTGCTTTTAAGCAGGCTGAATGTGGCTTACAGTGGTAAAATCGTAGCACATAAGAAACGCATCGTGAACGGTTAAGGCCTAACGATTTTAACGTGTTTAAAAAAAACGCGTTCTCAATAAACAATTATACCAAATTGTGCAGTCTCTGCTAAGTGATGACCCCTTTCATCCGACTCTTTTAAACGCGTCTTTGTTTTGATAATTAGTTTTAGTATTAATTAGCGTTGTTAGTATATGGGGAACGTCACTAGCAGATTGAAGCTTAAAGCAGATGAATAGCAAAGCCGAATGCGCCTTAATTTGTATTCTGCTTTGCTTTCAATGTGCTTTTAAGCAGGCTGAATGTGGCTTACAGTGGTAAATACGCTATTCCTATCCATTTACCCGTTAAATATATGCATATAATAAGAAACGCGTCGTGAACGGTTAAGGCCTAACCATTTTAACGTGTTTAAAAAAAACGCGTTCTAAATAAACAATTATACCAATGCAGCCTCTGCTAAGTGATGACCCTTTCATCCGACTCTTTTAAACGCGTCTTTGTTTCGATAATTAGTTTTAGTATTAATTAGCGTTGTAAGTATATGGGGACTTAATCAGTTGGTTTGTTTAGGAACAAATTGTTATTGAATATTCATGTTAATTAGGTTATAACGTGCATGTTATTCGTCCTATTCTGAGTATGACGTGAAACTGCATCCAGCCAATTTATAGAATAAGTATAATAATAAAACCAATAATAATATGATAATAATAACAATAACAATAATAAAAATAATATGATAATACTAAAGACTAAAAATAATACCTAATAATAATACTAAACTAATAATAAAACTAAACTAATAATAAAATTAATAATAATGATAAGGATAACAATAGTAGTTATAGTTTCTAAATGTTCTTTCCTTGTGTATAGTTTCGTTAATGTTTGCTTTGTAGATTTTAGGCTTGTCAATATCATTTGTCTTCTTTTCAGTACCGTATCTCATGTCAATCTATTTCTTGCAGCTAATAACCCCATTTATTTTTCAGTAAGGTTTCAGCGAGACACCCACTCCACGACTTGTCGCTCGGATGTTGAAATCTCCCCGCCTAATTTGAACGTGGGCTTTAGGTGGGGCCCAGGGGGACACAAGTTTGGTGGCCAAATTGTGTCAAAGACTTGTTTAAAGTCTATATATAAAATAGTTTCTATATACTAGCAGATTGAAGCTTAAAGCAGATGAATAGCAAAGCCGAATGCGCCTTAATTTGTATTCTGCTTTGCTTTCGATGTGCTTTTAAGCAGGCTGAATGTGGCTTACAGTGGTAAAATCGTAGCGCATAAGAAACGCATCGTGAACGGTTAAGGCCTAACGATTTTAACGTGTTTAAAAAAAACGCGTTCTAAATAAACAATTATACCAAATTGTGCAGTCTCTGCTAAGTGATGACCCCTTTCATCCGACTCTTTTAAACGCGTCTTTGTTTTGATAATTAGTTTTAGTATTAATTAGCGTTGTTAGTATATGGGGAACGTCACTAGCAGATTGAAGCTTAAAGCAGATGAATAGCAAAGCCGAATGCGCCTTAATTTGTATTCTGCTTTGCTTTCAATGTGCTTTTAAGCAGGCTGAATGTGGCTTACAGTGGTAAATACGCTATTCCTATCCATTTACCCGTTAAATATATGCATATAATAAGAAACGCGTCGTGAACGGTTAAGGCCTAACCATTTTAACGTGTTTAAAAAAAACGCGTTCTAAATAAACAATTATACCAATGCAGCCTCTGCTAAGTGATGACCCTTTCATCCGACTCTTTTAAACGCGTCTTTGTTTCGATAATTAGTTTTAGTATTAATTAGCGTTGTTAGTATATGGGGACTTAATCAGTTGGTTTGTTTAGGAACAAATTGTTATTGAATATTCATGTTAATTAGGTTATAACGTGCATGTTATTCGTCCTATTCTGAGTATGACGTGAAACTGCATCCAGCCAATTTATAGAATAAGTATAATAATAAAACCAATAATAATATGATAATAATAACAATAACAATAATAAAAATAATATGACAATACTAAAGACTAAAAATAATACCTAATAATAATACTAAACTAATAATAAAACTAAACTAATAATAAAATTAATAATAATGATAAGGATAACAATAGTAGTTATAGTTTCTAAATGTTTTTTCCTTGTGTATAGTTTCGTTAATGTTTGCTTTGTAGATTTTAGGCTTGTCAATATCATTTGTCTTCTTTTCAGTACCGTATCTCATGTCAATCTATTTCTTGCAGCTAATAACCCCATTTATTTTTCAGTAAGGTTTCAGCGAGACACCCACTCCACGACTTGTCGCTCGGATGTTGAAATCTCCCCGCCTAATTTGAACGTGGGCTTTAGGTGGGGCCCAGGGGGACACAAGTTTGGTGGCCAAATTGTGTCAAAGACTTGTTTAAAGTCTATATATAAAATAGTTTCTATATACTAGCAGATTGAAGCTTAAAGCAGATGAATAGCAAAGCCGAATGCGCCTTAATTTGTATTCTGCTTTGCTTTCGATGTGCTTTTAAGCAGGCTGAATGTGGCTTACAGTGGTAAAATCGTAGCACATAAGAAACGCATCGTGAACGGTTAAGGCCTAACGATTTTAACGTGTTTAAAAAAAACGCGTTCTCAATAAACAATTATACCAAATTGTGCAGTCTCTGCTAAGTGATGACCCCTGTCATCCGACTCTTTTAAACGCGTCTTTGTTTTGATAATTAGTTTTAGTATTAATTAGCGTTGTTAGTATATGGGGAACGTCACTAGCAGATTGAAGCTTAAAGCAGATGAATAGCAAAGCCGAATGCGCCTTAATTTGTATTCTGCTTTGCTTTCAATGTGCTTTTAAGCAGGCTGAATGTGGCTTACAGTGGTAAATACGCTATTCCTATCCATTTACCCGTTAAATATATGCATATAATAAGAAACGCGTCGTGAACGGTTAAGGCCTAACCATTTTAACGTGTTTAAAAAAAACGCGTTCTAAATAAACAATTATACCAATGCAGCCTCTGCTAAGTGATGACCCTTTCATCCGACTCTTTTAAACGCGTCTTTGTTTCGATAATTAGTTTTAGTATTAATTAGCGTTGTAAGTATATGGGGACTTAATCAGTTGGTTTGTTTAGGAACAAATTGTTATTGAATATTCATGTTAATTAGGTTATAACGTGCATGTTATTCGTCCTATTCTGAGTATGACGTGAAACTGCATCCAGCCAATTTATAGAATAAGTATAATAATAAAACCAATAATAATATGATAATAATAACAATAACAATAATAAAAATAATATGATAATACTAAAGACTAAAAATAATACCTAATAATAATACTAAACTAATAATAAAACTAAACTAATAATAAAATTAATAATAATGATAAGGATAACAATAGTAGTTATAGTTTCTAAATGTTCTTTCCTTGTGTATAGTTTCGTTAATGTTTGCTTTGTAGATTTTAGGCTTGTCAATATCATTTGTCTTCTTTTCAGTACCGTATCTCATGTCAATCTATTTCTTGCAGCTAATAACCCCATTTATTTTTCAGTAAGGTTTCAGCGAGACACCCACTCCACGACTTGTCGCTCGGATGTTGAAATCTCCCCGCCTAATTTGAACGTGGGCTTTAGGTGGGGCCCAGGGGGACACAAGTTTGGTGGCCAAATTGTGTCAAAGACTTGTTTAAAGTCTATATATAAAATAGTTTCTATATACTAGCAGATTGAAGCTTAAAGCAGATGAATAGCAAAGCCGAATGCGCCTTAATTTGTATTCTGCTTTGCTTTCGATGTGCTTTTAAGCAGGCTGAATGTGGCTTACAGTGGTAAAATCGTAGCACATAAGAAACGCATCGTGAACGGTTAAGGCCTAACGATTTTAACGTGTTTAAAAAAAACGCGTTCTAAATAAACAATTATACCAAATTGTGCAGTCTCTGCTAAGTGATGACCCCTTTCATCCGACTCTTTTAAACGCGTCTTTGTTTTGATAATTAGTTTTAGTATTAATTAGCGTTGTTAGTATATGGGGAACGTCACTAGCAGATTGAAGCTTAAAGCAGATGAATAGCAAAGCCGAATGCGCCTTAATTTGTATTCTGCTTTGCTTTCAATGTGCTTTTAAGCAGGCTGAATGTGGCTTACAGTGGTAAATACGCTATTCCTATCCATTTACCCGTTAAATATATGCATATAATAAGAATTGTTATTGAATATTCATGTTAATTAGGTTATAACGTGCATGTTATTCGTCCTATTCTGAGTATGACGTGAAACTGCATCCAGCCAATTTATAGAATAAGTATAATAATAAAACCAATAATAATATGATAATAATAACAATAACAATAATAAAAATAATATGATAATACTAAAGACTAAAAATAATACCTAATAATAATACTAAACTAATAATAAAACTAAACTAATAACAAAATTAATAATAATGATAAGGATAACAATAGTAGTTATAGTTTCTAAATGTTCTTTCCTTGTGTATAGTTTCGTTAATGTTTGCTTTGTAGATTTTAGGCTTGTCAATATCATTTGTCTTCTTTTCAGTACCGTATCTCATGTCAATCTATTTCTTGCAGCTAATAACCCCATTTATTTTTCAGTAAGGTTTCAGCGAGACACCCACTCCACGACTTGTCGCTCGGATGTTGAAATCTCCCCGCCTAATTTGAACGTGGGCTTTAGGTGGGGCCCAGGGGGACACAAGTTTGGTGGCCAAATTGTGTCAAAGACTTGTTTAAAGTCTATATATAAAATAGTTTCTATATACTAGCAGATTGAAGCTTAAAGCAGATGAATAGCAAAGCCGAATGCGCCTTAATTTGTATTCTGCTTTGCTTTCGATGTGCTTTTAAGCAGGCTGAATGTGGCTTACAGTGGTAAAATCGTAGCACATAAGAAACGCATCGTGAACGGTTAAGGCCTAACGATTTTAACGTGTTTAAAAAAAACGCGTTCTAAATAAACAATTATACCAAATTGTGCAGTCTCTGCTAAGTGATGACCCCTTTCATCCGACTCTTTTAAACGCGTCTTTGTTTTGATAATTAGTTTTAGTATTAATTAGCGTTGTTAGTATATGGGGAACGTCACTAGCAGATTGAAGCTTAAAGCAGATGAATAGCAAAGCCGAATGCGCCTTAATTTGTATTCTGCTTTGCTTTCAATGTGCTTTTAAGCAGGCTGAATGTGGCTTACAGTGGTAAATACGCTATTCCTATCCATTTACCCGTTAAATATATGCATATAATAAGAATTGTTATTGAATATTCATGTTAATTAGGTTATAACGTGCATGTTATTCGTCCTATTCTGAGTATGACGTGAAACTGCATCCAGCCAATTTATAGAATAAGTATAATAATAAAACCAATAATAATATGATAATAATAACAATAACAATAATAAAAATAATATGATAATACTAAAGACTAAAAATAATACCTAATAATAATACTAAACTAATAATAAAACTAAACTAATAACAAAATTAATAATAATGATAAGGATAACAATAGTAGTTATAGTTTCTAAATGTTCTTTCCTTGTGTATAGTTTCGTTAATGTTTGCTTTGTAGATTTTAGGCTTGTCAATATCATTTGTCTTCTTTTCAGTACCGTATCTCATGTCAATCTATTTCTTGCAGCTAATAACCCCATTTATTTTTCAGTAAGGTTTCAGCGAGACACCCACTCCACGACTTGTCGCTCGGATGTTGAAATCTCCCCGCCTAATTTGAACGTGGGCTTTAGGTGGGGCCCAGGGGGACACAAGTTTGGTGGCCAAATTGTGTCAAAGACTTGTTTAAAGTCTATATATAAAATAGTTTCTATATACTAGCAGATTGAAGCTTAAAGCAGATGAATAGCAAAGCCGAATGCGCCTTAATTTGTATTCTGCTTTGCTTTCGATGTGCTTTTAAGCAGGCTGAATGTGGCTTACAGTGGTAAAATCGTAGCACATAAGAAACGCATCGTGAACGGTTAAGGCCTAACGATTTTAACGTGTTTAAAAAAAACGCGTTCTAAATAAACAATTATACCAAATTGTGCAGTCTCTGCTAAGTGATGACCCCTTTCATCCGACTCTTTTAAACGCGTCTTTGTTTTGATAATTAGTTTTAGTATTAATTAGCGTTGTTAGTATATGGGGAACGTCACTAGCAGATTGAAGCTTAAAGCAGATGAATAGCAAAGCCGAATGCGCCTTAATTTGTATTCTGCTTTGCTTTCAATGTGCTTTTAAGCAGGCTGAATGTGGCTTACAGTGGTAAATACGCTATTCCTATCCATTTACCCGTTAAATATACGCATATAATAAGAAACGCGTCGTGAACGGTTAAGGCCTAACCATTTTAACGTGTTTAAAAAAAACGCGTTCTAAATAAACAATTATACCAATGCAGCCTCTGCTAAGTGATGACCCTTTCATCCGACTCTTTTAAACGCGTCTTTGTTTCGATAATTAGTTTTAGTATTAATTAGCGTTGTTAGTATATGGGGACTTAATCAGTTGGTTTGTTTAGGAACAAATTGTTATTGAATATTCATGTTAATTAGGTTATAACGTGCATGTTATTCGTCCTATTCTGAGTATGACGTGAAACTGCATCCAGCCAATTTATAGAATAAGTATAATAATAAAACCAATAATAATATGATAATAATAACAATAACAATAATAAAAATAATATGACAATACTAAAGACTAAAAATAATACCTAATAATGATACTAAACTAATAATAAAACTAAACTAATAATAAAATTAATAATAATGATAAGGATAACAATAGTAGTTATAGTTTCTAAATGTTTTTTCCTTGTGTATAGTTTCGTTAATGTTTGCTTTGTAGATTTTAGGCTTGTCAATATCATTTGTCTTCTTTTCAGTACCGTATCTCATGTCAATCTATTTCTTGCAGCTAATAACCCCATTTATTTTTCAGTAAGGTTTCAGCGAGACACCCACTCCACGACTTGTCGCTCGGATGTTGAAATCTCCCCGCCTAATTTGAACGTGGGCTTTAGGTGGGGCCCAGGGGGACACAAGTTTGGTGGCCAAATTGTGTCAAAGACTTGTTTAAAGTCTATATATAAAATAGTTTCTATATACTAGCAGATTGAAGCTTAAAGCAGATGAATAGCAAAGCCGAATGCGCCTTAATTTGTATTCTGCTTTGCTTTCGATGTGCTTTTAAGCAGGCTTAATGTGGCTTACAGTGGTAAAATCGTAGCACATAAGAAACGCATCGTGAACGGTTAAGGCCTAACGATTTTAACGTGTTTAAAAAAAACGCGTTCTAAATAAACAATTATACCAAATTGTGCAGTCTCTGCTAAGTGATGACCCCTTTCATCCGACTCTTTTAAACGCGTCTTTGTTTTGATAATTAGTTTTAGTATTAATTAGCGTTGTTAGTATATGGGGAACGTCACTAGCAGATTGAAGCTTAAAGCAGATGAATAGCAAAGCCGAATGCGCCTTAATTTGTATTCTGCTTTGCTTTCAATGTGCTTTTAAGCAGGCTGAATGTGGCTTACAGTGGTAAATACGCTATTCCTATCCATTTACCCGTTAAATATATGCATATAATAAGAAACGCGTCGTGAACGGTTAAGGCCTAACCATTTTAACGTGTTTAAAAAAAACGCGTTCTAAATAAACAATTATACCAATGCAGCCTCTGCTAAGTGATGACCCTTTCATCCGACTCTTTTAAACGCGTCTTTGTTTCGATAATTAGTTTTAGTATTAATTAGCGTTGTAAGTATATGGGGACTTAATCAGTTGGTTTGTTTAGGAACAAATTGTTATTGAATATTCATGTTAATTAGGTTATAACGTGCATGTTATTCGTCCTATTCTGAGTATGACGTGAAACTGCATCCAGCCAATTTATAGAATAAGTATAATAATAAAACCAATAATAATATGATAATAATAACAATAACAATAATAAAAATAATATGACAATACTAAAGACTAAAAATAATACCTAATAATAATACTAAACTAATAATAAAACTAAACTAATAATAAAATTAATAATAATGATAAGGATAACAATAGTAGTTATAGTTTCTAAATGTTTTTTCCTTGTGTATAGTTTCGTTAATGTTTGCTTTGTAGATTTTAGGCTTGTCAATATCATTTGTCTTCTTTTCAGTACCGTATCTCATGTCAATCTATTTCTTGCAGCTAATAACCCCATTTATTTTTCAGTAAGGTTTCAGCGAGACACCCACTCCACGACTTGTCGCTCGGATGTTGAAATCTCCCCGCCTAATTTGAACGTGGGCTTTAGGTGGGGCCCAGGGGGACACAAGTTTGGTGGCCAAATTGTGTCAAAGACTTGTTTAAAGTCTATATATAAAATAGTTTCTATATACTAGCAGATTGAAGCTTAAAGCAGATGAATAGCAAAGCCGAATGCGCCTTAATTTGTATTCTGCTTTGCTTTCGATGTGCTTTTAAGCAGGCTGAATGTGGCTTACAGTGGTAAAATCGTAGCACATAAGAAACGCATCGTGAACGGTTAAGGCCTAACGATTTTAACGTGTTTAAAAAAAACGCGTTCTAAATAAACAATTATACCAAATTGTGCAGTCTCTGCTAAGTGATGACCCCTTTCATCCGACTCTTTTAAACGCGTCTTTGTTTTGATAATTAGTTTTAGTATTAATTAGCGTTGTTAGTATATGGGGAACGTCACTAGCAGATTGAAGCTTAAAGCAGATGAATAGCAAAGCCGAATGCGCCTTAATTTGTATTCTGCTTTGCTTTCAATGTGCTTTTAAGCAGGCTGAATGTGGCTTACAGTGGTAAATACGCTATTCCTATCCATTTACCCGTTAAATATATGCATATAATAAGAATTGTTATTGAATATTCATGTTAATTAGGTTATAACGTGCATGTTATTCGTCCTATTCTGAGTATGACGTGAAACTGCATCCAGCCAATTTATAGAATAAGTATAATAATAAAACCAATAATAATATGATAATAATAACAATAACAATAATAAAAATAATATGATAATACTAAAGACTAAAAATAATACCTAATAATAATACTAAACTAATAATAAAACTAAACTAATAACAAAATTAATAATAATGATAAGGATAACAATAGTAGTTATAGTTTCTAAATGTTCTTTCCTTGTGTATAGTTTCGTTAATGTTTGCTTTGTAGATTTTAGGCTTGTCAATATCATTTGTCTTCTTTTCAGTACCGTATCTCATGTCAATCTATTTCTTGCAGCTAATAACCCCATTTATTTTTCAGTAAGGTTTCAGCGAGACACCCACTCCACGACTTGTCGCTCGGATGTTGAAATCTCCCCGCCTAATTTGAACGTGGGCTTTAGGTGGGGCCCAGGGGGACACAAGTTTGGTGGCCAAATTGTGTCAAAGACTTGTTTAAAGTCTATATATAAAATAGTTTCTATATACTAGCAGATTGAAGCTTAAAGCAGATGAATAGCAAAGCCGAATGCGCCTTAATTTGTATTCTGCTTTGCTTTCGACGTGCTTTTAAGCAGGCTGAATGTGGCTTACAGTGGTAAAATCGTAGCACATAAGAAACGCATCGTGAACGGTTAAGGCCTAACGATTTTAACGTGTTTAAAAAAAACGCGTTCTAAATAAACAATTATACCAAATTGTGCAGTCTCTGCTAAGTGATGACCCCTTTCATCCGACTCTTTTAAACGCGTCTTTGTTTTGATAATTAGTTTTAGTATTAATTAGCGTTGTTAGTATATGGGGAACGTCACTAGCAGATTGAAGCTTAAAGCAGATGAATAGCAAAGCCGAATGCGCCTTAATTTGTATTCTGCTTTGCTTTCAATGTGCTTTTAAGCAGGCTGAATGTGGCTTACAGTGGTAAATACGCTATTCCTATCCATTTACCCGTTAAATATATGCATATAATAAGAAACGCGTCGTGAACGGTTAAGGCCTAACCATTTTAACGTGTTTAAAAAAAACGCGTTCTAAATAAACAATTATACCAATGCAGCCTCTGCTAAGTGATGACCCTTTCATCCGACTCTTTTAAACGCGTCTTTGTTTCGATAATTAGTTTTAGTATTAATTAGCGTTGTTAGTATATGGGGACTTAATCAGTTGGTTTGTTTAGGAACAAATTGTTATTGAATATTCATGTTAATTAGGTTATAACGTGCATGTTATTCGTCCTATTCTGAGTATGACGTGAAACTGCATCCAGCCAATTTATAGAATAAGTATAATAATAAAACCAATAATAATATGATAATAATAACAATAACAATAATAAAAATAATATGACAATACTAAAGACTAAAAATAATACCTAATAATAATACTAAACTAATAATAAAACTAAACTAATAATAAAATTAATAATAATGATAAGGATAACAATAGTAGTTATAGTTTCTAAATGTTTTTTCCTTGTGTATAGTTTCGTTAATGTTTGCTTTGTAGATTTTAGGCTTGTCAATATCATTTGTCTTCTTTTCAGTACCGTATCTCATGTCAATCTATTTCTTGCAGCTAATAACCCCATTTATTTTTCAGTAAGGTTTCAGCGAGACACCCACTCCACGACTTGTCGCTCGGATGTTGAAATCTCCCCGCCTAATTTGAACGTGGGCTTTAGGTGGGGCCCAGGGGGACACAAGTTTGGTGGCCAAATTGTGTCAAAGACTTGTTTGAAGTCTATATATAAAATAGTTTCTATATACTAGCAGATTGAAGCTTAAAGCAGATGAATAGCAAAGCCGAATGCGCCTTAATTTGTATTCTGCTTTGCTTTCGATGTGCTTTTAAGCAGGCTGAATGTGGCTTACAGTGGTAAAATCGTAGCACATAAGAAACGCATCGTGAACGGTTAAGGCCTAACGATTTTAACGTGTTTAAAAAAAACGCGTTCTAAATAAACAATTATACCAAATTGTGCAGTCTCTGCTAAGTGATGACCCCTTTCATCCGACTCTTTTAAACGCGTCTTTGTTTTGATAATTAGTTTTAGTATTAATTAGCGTTGTTAGTATATGGGGAACGTCACTAGCAGATTGAAGCTTAAAGCAGATGAATAGCAAAGCCGAATGCGCCTTAATTTGTATTCTGCTTTGCTTTCAATGTGCTTTTAAGCAGGCTGAATGTGGCTTACAGTGGTAAATACGCTATTCCTATCCATTTACCCGTTAAATATATGCATATAATAAGAATTGTTATTGAATATTCATGTTAATTAGGTTATAACGTGCATGTTATTCGTCCTATTCTGAGTATGACGTGAAACTGCATCCAGCCAATTTATAGAATAAGTATAATAATAAAACCAATAATAATATGATAATAATAACAATAACAATAATAAAAATAATATGATAATACTAAAGACTAAAAATAATACCTAATAATAATACTAAACTAATAATAAAACTAAACTAATAACAAAATTAATAATAATGATAAGGATAACAATAGTAGTTATAGTTTCTAAATGTTCTTTCCTTGTGTATAGTTTCGTTAATGTTTGCTTTGTAGATTTTAGGCTTGTCAATATCATTTGTCTTCTTTTCAGTACCGTATCTCATGTCAATCTATTTCTTGCAGCTAATAACCCCATTTATTTTTCAGTAAGGTTTCAGCGAGACACCCACTCCACGACTTGTCGCTCGGATGTTGAAATCTCCCCGCCTAATTTGAACGTGGGCTTTAGGTGGGGCCCAGGGGGACACAAGTTTGGTGGCCAAATTGTGTCAAAGACTTGTTTAAAGTCTATATATAAAATAGTTTCTATATACTAGCAGATTGAAGCTTAAAGCAGATGAATAGCAAAGCCGAATGCGCCTTAATTTGTATTCTGCTTTGCTTTCGATGTGCTTTTAAGCAGGCTGAATGTGGCTTACAGTGGTAAAATCGTAGCACATAAGAAACGCATCGTGAACGGTTAAGGCCTAACGATTTTAACGTGTTTAAAAAAAACGCGTTCTAAATAAACAATTATACCAAATTGTGCAGTCTCTGCTAAGTGATGACCCCTTTCATCCGACTCTTTTAAACGCGTCTTTGTTTTGATAATTAGTTTTAGTATTAATTAGCGTTGTTAGTATATGGGGAACGTCACTAGCAGATTGAAGCTTAAAGCAGATGAATAGCAAAGCCGAATGCGCCTTAATTTGTATTCTGCTTTGCTTTCAATGTGCTTTTAAGCAGGCTGAATGTGGCTTACAGTGGTAAATACGCTATTCCTATCCATTTACCCGTTAAATATATGCATATAATAAGAAACGCGTCGTGAACGGTTAAGGCCTAACGATTTTAACGTGTTTAAAAAAAACGCGTTCTAAATAAACAATTATACCAATGCAGCCTCTGCTAAGTGATGACCCTTTCATCCGACTCTTTTAAACGCGTCTTTGTTTCGATAATTAGTTTTAGTATTAATTAGCGTTGTTAGTATATGGGGACTTAATCAGTTGGTTTGTTTAGGAACAAATTGTTATTGAATATTCATGTTAATTAGGTTATAACGTGCATGTTATTCGTCCTATTCTGAGTATGACGTGAAACTGCATCCAGCCAATTTATAGAATAAGTATAATAATAAAACCAATAATAATATGATAATAATAACAATAACAATAATAAAAATAATATGACAATACTAAAGACTAAAAATAATACCTAATAATAATACTAAACTAATAATAAAACTAAACTAATAATAAAATTAATAATAATGATAAGGATAACAATAGTAGTTATAGTTTCTAAATGTTTTTTCCTTGTGTATAGTTTCGTTAATGTTTGCTTTGTAGATTTTAGGCTTGTCAATATCATTTGTCTTCTTTTCAGTACCGTATCTCATGTCAATCTATTTCTTGCAGCTAATAACCCCATTTATTTTTCAGTAAGGTTTCAGCGAGACACCCACTCCACGACTTGTCGCTCGGATGTTGAAATCTCCCCGCCTAATTTGAACGTGGGCTTTAGGTGGGGCCCAGGGGGACACAAGTTTGGTGGCCAAATTGTGTCAAAGACTTGTTTAAAGTCTATATATAAAATAGTTTCTATATACTAGCAGATTGAAGCTTAAAGCAGATGAATAGCAAAGCCGAATGCGCCTTAATTTGTATTCTGCTTTGCTTTCGATGTGCTTTTAAGCAGGCTGAATGTGGCTTACAGTGGTAAAATCGTAGCACATAAGAAACGCATCGTGAACGGTTAAGGCCTAACGATTTTAACGTGTTTAAAAAAAACGCGTTCTAAATAAACAATTATACCAAATTGTGCAGTCTCTGCTAAGTGATGACCCCTTTCATCCGACTCTTTTAAACGCGTCTTTGTTTTGATAATTAGTTTTAGTATTAATTAGCGTTGTTAGTATATGGGGAACGTCACTAGCAGATTGAAGCTTAAAGCAGATGAATAGCAAAGCCGAATGCGCCTTAATTTGTATTCTGCTTTGCTTTCAATGTGCTTTTAAGCAGGCTGAATGTGGCTTACAGTGGTAAATACGCTATTCCTATCCATTTACCCGTTAAATATATGCATATAATAAGAAACGCGTCGTGAACGGTTAAGGCCTAACCATTTTAACGTGTTTAAAAAAAACGCGTTCTAAATAAACAATTATACCAATGCAGCCTCTGCTAAGTGATGACCCTTTCATCCGACTCTTTTAAACGCGTCTTTGTTTCGATAATTAGTTTTAGTATTAATTAGCGTTGTAAGTATATGGGGACTTAATCAGTTGGTTTGTTTAGGAACAAATTGTTATTGAATATTCATGTTAATTAGGTTATAACGTGCATGTTATTCGTCCTATTCTGAGTATGACGTGAAACTGCATCCAGCCAATTTATAGAATAAGTATAATAATAAAACCAATAATAATATGATAATAATAACAATAACAATAATAAAAATAATATGACAATACTAAAGACTAAAAATAATACCTAATAATAATACTAAACTAATAATAAAACTAAACTAATAATAAAATTAATAATAATGATAAGGATAACAATAGTAGTTATAGTTTCTAAATGTTTTTTCCTTGTGTATAGTTTCGTTAATGTTTGCTTTGTAGATTTTAGGCTTGTCAATATCATTTGTCTTCTTTTCAGTACCGTATCTCATGTCAATCTATTTCTTGCAGCTAATAACCCCATTTATTTTTCAGTAAGGTTTCAGCGAGACACCCACTCCACGACTTGTCGCTCGGATGTTGAAATCTCCCCGCCTAATTTGAACGTGGGCTTTAGGTGGGGCCCAGGGGGACACAAGTTTGGTGGCCAAATTGTGTCAAAGACTTGTTTAAAGTCTATATATAAAATAGTTTCTATATACTAGCAGATTGAAGCTTAAAGCAGATGAATAGCAAAGCCGAATGCGCCTTAATTTGTATTCTGCTTTGCTTTCGATGTGCTTTTAAGCAGGCTGAATGTGGCTTACAGTGGTAAAATCGTAGCACATAAGAAACGCATCGTGAACGGTTAAGGCCTAACGATTTTAACGTGTTTAAAAAAAACGCGTTCTAAATAAACAATTATACCAAATTGTGCAGTCTCTGCTAAGTGATGACCCCTTTCATCCGACTCTTTTAAACGCGTCTTTGTTTTGATAATTAGTTTTAGTATTAATTAGCGTTGTTAGTATATGGGGAACGTCACTAGCAGATTGAAGCTTAAAGCAGATGAATAGCAAAGCCGAATGCGCCTTAATTTGTATTCTGCTTTGCTTTCAATGTGCTTTTAAGCAGGCTGAATGTGGCTTACAGTGGTAAATACGCTATTCCTATCCATTTACCCGTTAAATATATGCATATAATAAGAATTGTTATTGAATATTCATGTTAATTAGGTTATAACGTGCATGTTATTCGTCCTATTCTGAGTATGACGTGAAACTGCATCCAGCCAATTTATAGAATAAGTATAATAATAAAACCAATAATAATATGATAATAATAACAATAACAATAATAAAAATAATATGATAATACTAAAGACTAAAAATAATACCTAATAATAATACTAAACTAATAATAAAACTAAACTAATAATAAAATTAATAATAATGATAAGGATAACAATAGTAGTTATAGTTTCTAAATGTTCTTTCCTTGTGTATAGTTTCGTTAATGTTTGCTTTGTAGATTTTAGGCTTGTCAATATCATTTGTCTTCTTTTCAGTACCGTATCTCATGTCAATCTATTTCTTGCAGCTAATAACCCCATTTATTTTTCAGTAAGGTTTCAGCGAGACACCCACTCCACAACTTGTCGCTCGGATGTTGAAATCTCCCCGCCTAATTTGAACGTGGGCTTTAGGTGGGGCCCAGGGGGACACAAGTTTGGTGGCCAAATTGTGTCAAAGACTTGTTTAAAGTCTATATATGAAATAGTTTCTATATACTAGCAGATTGAAGCTTAAAGCAGATGAATAGCAAAGCCGAATGCGCCTTAATTTGTATTCTGCTTTGCTTTCGATGTGCTTTTAAGCAGGCTGAATGTGGCTTACAGTGGTAAAATCGTAGCACATAAGAAACGCATCGTGAACGGTTAAGGCCTAACGATTTTAACGTGTTTAAAAAAAACGCGTTCTAAATAAACAATTATACCAAATTGTGCAGTCTCTGCTAAGTGATGACCCCTTTCATCCGACTCTTTTAAACGCGTCTTTGTTTTGATAATTAGTTTTAGTATTAATTAGCGTTGTTAGTATATGGGGAACGTCACTAGCAGATTGAAGCTTAAAGCAGATGAATAGCAAAGCCGAATGCGCCTTAATTTGTATTCTGCTTTGCTTTCAATGTGCTTTTAAGCAGGCTGAATGTGGCTTACAGTGGTAAATACGCTATTCCTATCCATTTACCCGTTAAATATATGCATATAATAAGAATTGTTATTGAATATTCATGTTAATTAGGTTATAACGTGCATGTTATTCGTCCTATTCTGAGTATGACGTGAAACTGCATCCAGCCAATTTATAGAATAAGTATAATAATAAAACCAATAATAATATGATAATAATAACAATAACAATAATAAAAATAATATGATAATACTAAAGACTAAAAATAATACCTAATAATAATACTAAACTAATAATAAAACTAAACTAATAACAAAATTAATAATAATGATAAGGATAACAATAGTAGTTATAGTTTCTAAATGTTCTTTCCTTGTGTATAGTTTCGTTAATGTTTGCTTTGTAGATTTTAGGCTTGTCAATATCATTTGTCTTCTTTTCAGTACCGTATCTCATGTCAATCTATTTCTTGCAGCTAATAACCCCATTTATTTTTCAGTAAGGTTTCAGCGAGACACCCACTCCACGACTTGTCGCTCGGATGTTGAAATCTCCCCGCCTAATTTGAACGTGGGCTTTAGGTGGGGCCCAGGGGGACACAAGTTTGGTGGCCAAATTGTGTCAAAGACTTGTTTAAAGTCTATATATAAAATAGTTTCTATATACTAGCAGATTGAAGCTTAAAGCAGATGAATAGCAAAGCCGAATGCGCCTTAATTTGTATTCTGCTTTGCTTTCGATGTGCTTTTAAGCAGGCTGAATGTGGCTTACAGTGGTAAAATCGTAGCACATAAGAAACGCATCGTGAACGGTTAAGGCCTAACGATTTTAACGTGTTTAAAAAAAACGCGTTCTAAATAAACAATTATACCAAATTGTGCAGTCTCTGCTAAGTGATGACCCCTTTCATCCGACTCTTTTAAACGCGTCTTTGTTTTGATAATTAGTTTTAGTATTAATTAGCGTTGTTAGTATATGGGGAACGTCACTAGCAGATTGAAGCTCAAAGCAGATGAATAGCAAAGCCGAATGCGCCTTAATTTGTATTCTGCTTTGCTTTCAATGTGCTTTTAAGCAGGCTGAATGTGGCTTACAGTGGTAAATACGCTATTCCTATCCATTTACCCGTTAAATATATGCATATAATAAGAATTGTTATTGAATATTCATGTTAATTAGGTTATAACGTGCATGTTATTCGTCCTATTCTGAGTATGACGTGAAACTGCATCCAGCCAATTTATAGAATAAGTATAATAATAAAACCAATAATAATATGATAATAATAACAATAACAATAATAAAAATAATATGATAATACTAAAGACTAAAAATAATACCTAATAATAATACTAAACTAATAATAAAACTAAACTAATAACAAAATTAATAATAATGATAAGGATAACAATAGTAGTTATAGTTTCTAAATGTTCTTTCCTTGTGTATAGTTTCGTTAATGTTTGCTTTGTAGATTTTAGGCTTGTCAATATCATTTGTCTTCTTTTCAGTACCGTATCTCATGTCAATCTATTTCTTGCAGCTAATAACCCCATTTATTTTTCAGTAAGGTTTCAGCGAGACACCCACTCCACGACTTGTCGCTCGGATGTTGAAATCTCCCCGCCTAATTTGAACGTGGGCTTTAGGTGGGGCCCAGGGGGACACAAGTTTGGTGGCCAAATTGTGTCAAAGACTTGTTTAAAGTCTATATATAAAATAGTTTCTATATACTAGCAGATTGAAGCTTAAAGCAGATGAATAGCAAAGCCGAATGCGCCTTAATTTGTATTCTGCTTTGCTTTCGATGTGCTTTTAAGCAGGCTGAATGTGGCTTACAGTGGTAAAATCGTAGCACATAAGAAACGCATCGTGAACGGTTAAGGCCTAACGATTTTAACGTGTTTAAAAAAAACGCGTTCTAAATAAACAATTATACCAAATTGTGCAGTCTCTGCTAAGTGATGACCCCTTTCATCCGACTCTTTTAAACGCGTCTTTGTTTTGATAATTAGTTTTAGTATTAATTAGCGTTGTTAGTATATGGGGAACGTCACTAGCAGATTGAAGCTTAAAGCAGATGAATAGCAAAGCCGAATGCGCCTTAATTTGTATTCTGCTTTGCTTTCAATGTGCTTTTAAGCAGGCTGAATGTGGCTTACAGTGGTAAATACGCTATTCCTATCCATTTACCCGTTAAATATATGCATATAATAAGAAACGCGTCGTGAACGGTTAAGGCCTAACCATTTTAACGTGTTTAAAAAAAACGCGTTCTAAATAAACAATTATACCAATGCAGCCTCTGCTAAGTGATGACCCTTTCATCCGACTCTTTTAAACGCGTCTTTGTTTCGATAATTAGTTTTAGTATTAATTAGCGTTGTTAGTATATGGGGACTTAATCAGTTGGTTTGTTTAGGAACAAATTGTTATTGAATATTCATGTTAATTAGGTTATAACGTGCATGTTATTCGTCCTATTCTGAGTATGACGTGAAACTGCATCCAGCCAATTTATAGAATAAGTATAATAATAAAACCAATAATAATATGATAATAATAACAATAACAATAATAAAAATAATATGACAATACTAAAGACTAAAAATAATACCTAATAATGATACTAAACTAATAATAAAACTAAACTAATAATAAAATTAATAATAATGATAAGGATAACAATAGTAGTTATAGTTTCTAAATGTTTTTTCCTTGTGTATAGTTTCGTTAATGTTTGCTTTGTAGATTTTAGGCTTGTCAATATCATTTGTCTTCTTTTCAGTACCGTATCTCATGTCAATCTATTTCTTGCAGCTAATAACCCCATTTATTTTTCAGTAAGGTTTCAGCGAGACACCCACTCCACGACTTGTCGCTCGGATGTTGAAATCTCCCCGCCTAATTTGAACGTGGGCTTTAGGTGGGGCCCAGGGGGACACAAGTTTGGTGGCCAAATTGTGTCAAAGACTTGTTTAAAGTCTATATATAAAATAGTTTCTATATACTAGCAGATTGAAGCTTAAAGCAGATGAATAGCAAAGCCGAATGCGCCTTAATTTGTATTCTGCTTTGCTTTCGATGTGCTTTTAAGCAGGCTGAATGTGGCTTACAGTGGTAAAATCGTAGCACATAAGAAACGCATCGTGAACGGTTAAGGCCTAACGATTTTAACGTGTTTAAAAAAAACGCGTTCTAAATAAACAATTATACCAAATTGTGCAGTCTCTGCTAAGTGATGACCCCTTTCATCCGACTCTTTTAAACGCGTCTTTGTTTTGATAATTAGTTTTAGTATTAATTAGCGTTGTTAGTATATGGGGAACGTCACTAGCAGATTGAAGCTTAAAGCAGATGAATAGCAAAGCCGAATGCGCCTTAATTTGTATTCTGCTTTGCTTTCAATGTGCTTTTAAGCAGGCTGAATGTGGCTTACAGTGGTAAATACGCTATTCCTATCCATTTACCCGTTAAATATATGCATATAATAAGAAACGCGTCGTGAACGGTTAAGGCCTAACCATTTTAACGTGTTTAAAAAAAACGCGTTCTAAATAAACAATTATACCAATGCAGCCTCTGCTAAGTGATGACCCTTTCATCCGACTCTTTTAAACGCGTCTTTGTTTCGATAATTAGTTTTAGTATTAATTAGCGTTGTAAGTATATGGGGACTTAATCAGTTGGTTTGTTTAGGAACAAATTGTTATTGAATATTCATGTTAATTAGGTTATAACGTGCATGTTATTCGTCCTATTCTGAGTATGACGTGAAACTGCATCCAGCCAATTTATAGAATAAGTATAATAATAAAACCAATAATAATATGATAATAATAACAATAACAATAATAAAAATAATATGACAATACTAAAGACTAAAAATAATACCTAATAATAATACTAAACTAATAATAAAACTAAACTAATAATAAAATTAATAATAATGATAAGGATAACAATAGTAGTTATAGTTTCTAAATGTTTTTTCCTTGTGTATAGTTTCGTTAATGTTTGCTTTGTAGATTTTAGGCTTGTCAATATCATTTGTCTTCTTTTCAGTACCGTATCTCATGTCAATCTATTTCTTGCAGCTAATAACCCCATTTATTTTTCAGTAAGGTTTCAGCGAGACACCCACTCCACGACTTGTCGCTCGGATGTTGAAATCTCCCCGCCTAATTTGAACGTGGGCTTTAGGTGGGGCCCAGGGGGACACAAGTTTGGTGGCCAAATTGTGTCAAAGACTTGTTTAAAGTCTATATATAAAATAGTTTCTATATACTAGCAGATTGAAGCTTAAAGCAGATGAATAGCAAAGCCGAATGCGCCTTAATTTGTATTCTGCTTTGCTTTCGATGTGCTTTTAAGCAGGCTGAATGTGGCTTACAGTGGTAAAATCGTAGCACATAAGAAACGCATCGTGAACGGTTAAGGCCTAACGATTTTAACGTGTTTAAAAAAAACGCGTTCTAAATAAACAATTATACCAAATTGTGCAGTCTCTGCTAAGTGATGACCCCTTTCATCCGACTCTTTTAAACGCGTCTTTGTTTTGATAATTAGTTTTAGTATTAATTAGCGTTGTTAGTATATGGGGAACGTCACTAGCAGATTGAAGCTTAAAGCAGATGAATAGCAAAGCCGAATGCGCCTTAATTTGTATTCTGCTTTGCTTTCAATGTGCTTTTAAGCAGGCTGAATGTGGCTTACAGTGGTAAATACGCTATTCCTATCCATTTACCCGTTAAATATATGCATATAATAAGAATTGTTATTGAATATTCATGTTAATTAGGTTATAACGTGCATGTTATTCGTCCTATTCTGAGTATGACGTGAAACTGCATCCAGCCAATTTATAGAATAAGTATAATAATAAAACCAATAATAATATGATAATAATAACAATAACAATAATAAAAATAATATGATAATACTAAAGACTAAAAATAATACCTAATAATAATACTAAACTAATAATAAAACTAAACTAATAACAAAATTAATAATAATGATAAGGATAACAATAGTAGTTATAGTTTCTAAATGTTCTTTCCTTGTGTATAGTTTCGTTAATGTTTGCTTTGTAGATTTTAGGCTTGTCAATATCATTTGTCTTCTTTTCAGTACCGTATCTCATGTCAATCTATTTCTTGCAGCTAATAACCCCATTTATTTTTCAGTAAGGTTTCAGCGAGACACCCACTCCACGACTTGTCGCTCGGATGTTGAAATCTCCCCGCCTAATTTGAACGTGGGCTTTAGGTGGGGCCCAGGGGGACACAAGTTTGGTGGCCAAATTGTGTCAAAGACTTGTTTAAAGTCTATATATAAAATAGTTTCTATATACTAGCAGATTGAAGCTTAAAGCAGATGAATAGCAAAGCCGAATGCGCCTTAATTTGTATTCTGCTTTGCTTTCGACGTGCTTTTAAGCAGGCTGAATGTGGCTTACAGTGGTAAAATCGTAGCACATAAGAAACGCATCGTGAACGGTTAAGGCCTAACGATTTTAACGTGTTTAAAAAAAACGCGTTCTAAATAAACAATTATACCAAATTGTGCAGTCTCTGCTAAGTGATGACCCCTTTCATCCGACTCTTTTAAACGCGTCTTTGTTTTGATAATTAGTTTTAGTATTAATTAGCGTTGTTAGTATATGGGGAACGTCACTAGCAGATTGAAGCTTAAAGCAGATGAATAGCAAAGCCGAATGCGCCTTAATTTGTATTCTGCTTTGCTTTCAATGTGCTTTTAAGCAGGCTGAATGTGGCTTACAGTGGTAAATACGCTATTCCTATCCATTTACCCGTTAAATATATGCATATAATAAGAAACGCGTCGTGAACGGTTAAGGCCTAACCATTTTAACGTGTTTAAAAAAAACGCGTTCTAAATAAACAATTATACCAATGCTGCCTCTGCTAAGTGATGACCCTTTCATCCGACTCTTTTAAACGCGTCTTTGTTTCGATAATTAGTTTTAGTATTAATTAGCGTTGTTAGTATATGGGGACTTAATCAGTTGGTTTGTTTAGGAACAAATTGTTATTGAATATTCATGTTAATTAGGTTATAACGTGCATGTTATTCGTCCTATTCTGAGTATGACGTGAAACTGCATCCAGCCAATTTATAGAATAAGTATAATAATAAAACCAATAATAATATGATAATAATAACAATAACAATAATAAAAATAATATGACAATACTAAAGACTAAAAATAATACCTAATAATAATACTAAACTAATAATAAAACTAAACTAATAATAAAATTAATAATAATGATAAGGATAACAATAGTAGTTATAGTTTCTAAATGTTTTTTCCTTGTGTATAGTTTCGTTAATGTTTGCTTTGTAGATTTTAGGCTTGTCAATATCATTTGTCTTCGTTTCAGTACCGTATCTCATGTCAATCTATTTCTTGCAGCTAATAACCCCATTTATTTTTCAGTAAGGTTTCAGCGAGACACCCACTCCACGACTTGTCGCTCGGATGTTGAAATCTCCCCGCCTAATTTGAACGTGGGCTTTAGGTGGGGCCCAGGGGGACACAAGTTTGGTGGCCAAATTGTGTCAAAGACTTGTTTAAAGTCTATATATAAAATAGTTTCTATATACTAGCAGATTGAAGCTTAAAGCAGATGAATAGCAAAGCCGAATGCGCCTTAATTTGTATTCTGCTTTGCTTTCGATGTGCTTTTAAGCAGGCTGAATGTGGCTTACAGTGGTAAAATCGTAGCACATAAGAAACGCATCGTGAACGGTTAAGGCCTAACGATTTTAACGTGTTTAAAAAAAACGCGTTCTAAATAAACAATTATACCAAATTGTGCAGTCTCTGCTAAGTGATGACCCCTTTCATCCGACTCTTTTAAACGCGTCTTTGTTTTGATAATTAGTTTTAGTATTAATTAGCGTTGTTAGTATATGGGGAACGTCACTAGCAGATTGAAGCTTAAAGCAGATGAATAGCAAAGCCGAATGCGCCTTAATTTGTATTCTGCTTTGCTTTCAATGTGCTTTTAAGCAGGCTGAATGTGGCTTACAGTGGTAAATACGCTATTCCTATCCATTTACCCATTAAATATATGCATATAATAAGAAACGCGTCGTGAACGGTTAAGGCCTAACCATTTTAACGTGTTTAAAAAAAACGCGTTCTAAATAAACAATTATACCAATGCAGCCTCTGCTAAGTGATGACCCTTTCATCCGACTCTTTTAAACGCGTCTTTGTTTCGATAATTAGTTTTAGTATTAATTAGCGTTGTAAGTATATGGGGACTTAATCAGTTGGTTTGTTTAGGAACAAATTGTTATTGAATATTCATGTTAGTTAGGTTATAACGTGCATGTTATTCGTCCTATTCTGAGTATGACGTGAAACTGCATCCAGCCAATTTATAGAATAAGTATAATAATAAAACCAATAATAATATGATAATAATAACAATAACAATAATAAAAATAATATGACAATACTAAAGACTAAAAATAATACCTAATAATAATACTAAACTAATAATAAAACTAAACTAATAATAAAATTAATAATAATGATAAGGATAACAATAGTAGTTATAGTTTCTAAATGTTTTTTCCTTGTGTATAGTTTCGTTAATGTTTGCTTTGTAGATTTTAGGCTTGTCAATATCATTTGTCTTCTTTTCAGTACCGTATCTCATGTCAATCTATTTCTTGCAGCTAATAACCCCATTTATTTTTCAGTAAGGTTTCAGCGAGACACCCACTCCACGACTTGTCGCTCGGATGTTGAAATCTCCCCGCCTAATTTGAACGTGGGCTTTAGGTGGGGCCCAGGGGGACACAAGTTTGGTGGCCAAATTGTGTCAAAGACTTGTTTAAAGTCTATATATAAAATAGTTTCTATATACTAGCAGATTGAAGCTTAAAGCAGATGAATAGCAAAGCCGAATGCGCCTTAATTTGTATTCTGCTTTGCTTTCGATGTGCTTTTAAGCAGGCTGAATGTGGCTTACAGTGGTAAAATCGTAGCACATAAGAAACGCATCGTGAACGGTTAAGGCCTAACGATTTTAACGTGTTTAAAAAAAACGCGTTCTAAATAAACAATTATACCAAATTGTGCAGTCTCTGCTAAGTGATGACCCCTTTCATCCGACTCTTTTAAACGCGTCTTTGTTTTGATAATTAGTTTTAGTATTAATTAGCGTTGTTAGTATATGGGGAACGTCACTAGCAGATTGAAGCTTAAAGCAGATGAATAGCAAAGCCGAATGCGCCTTAATTTGTATTCTGCTTTGCTTTCAATGTGCTTTTAAGCAGGCTGAATGTGGCTTACAGTGGTAAATACGCTATTCCTATCCATTTACCCGTTAAATATATGCATATAATAAGAATTGTTATTGAATATTCATGTTAATTAGGTTATAACGTGCATGTTATTCGTCCTATTCTGAGTTTGACGTGAAACTGCATCCAGCCAATTTATAGAATAAGTATAATAATAAAACCAATAATAATATGATAATAATAACAATAACAATAATAAAAATAATATGATAATACTAAAGACTAAAAATAATACCTAATAATAATACTAAACTAATAATAAAACTAAACTAATAATAAAATTAATAATAATGATAAGGATAACAATAGTAGTTATAGTTTCTAAATGTTCTTTCCTTGTGTATAGTTTCGTTAATGTTTGCTTTGTAGATTTTAGGCTTGTCAATATCATTTGTCTTCTTTTCAGTACCGTATCTCATGTCAATCTATTTCTTGCAGCTAATAACCCCATTTATTTTTCAGTAAGGTTTCAGCGAGACACCCACTCCACGACTTGTCGCTCGGATGTTGAAATCTCCCCGCCTAATTTGAACGTGGGCTTTAGGTGGGGCCCAGGGGGACACAAGTTTGGTGGCCAAATTGTGTCAAAGACTTGTTTAAAGTCTATATATAAAATAGTTTCTATATACTAGCAGATTGAAGCTTAAAGCAGATGAATAGCAAAGCCGAATGCGCCTTAATTTGTATTCTGCTTTGCTTTCGATGTGCTTTTAAGCAGGCTGAATGTGGCTTACAGTGGTAAAATCGTAGCACATAAGAAACGCATCGTGAACGGTTAAGGCCTAACGATTTTAACGTGTTTAAAAAAAACGCGTTCTAAATAAACAATTATACCAAATTGTGCAGTCTCTGCTAAGTGATGACCCCTTTCATCCGACTCTTTTAAACGCGTCTTTGTTTTGATAATTAGTTTTAGTATTAATTAGCGTTGTTAGTATATGGGGAACGTCACTAGCAGATTGAAGCTTAAAGCAGATGAATAGCAAAGCCGAATGCGCCTTAATTTGTATTCTGCTTTGCTTTCAATGTGCTTTTAAGCAGGCTGAATGTGGCTT
The DNA here is from genome assembly GCA_922989275.2 of Gari tellinella. Taxonomy (NCBI): domain Eukaryota; kingdom Metazoa; phylum Mollusca; class Bivalvia; order Cardiida; family Psammobiidae; genus Gari; species Gari tellinella. Next base: position 70,009,857 of record OV277859.1, read on the forward strand.
ACAGTGGTAAATACGCTATTCCTATCCATTTACCCGTTAAATATATGCATATAATACGAAACGCGTCGTGAACGGTTAAGGCCTAACCATTTTAACGTGTTTAAAAAAAACGCGTTCTAAATAAACAATTATACCAATGCAGCCTCTGCTAAGTGATGACCCTTTCATCCGACTCTTTTAAACGCGTCTTTGTTTCGATAATTAGTTTTAGTATTAATTAGCGTTGTTAGTATATGGGGACTTAATCAGTTGGTTTGTTTAGGAACAAATTGTTATTGAATATTCATGTTAATTAGGTTATAACGTGCATGTTATTCGTCCTATTCTGAGTATGACGTGAAACTGCATCCAGCCAATTTATAGAATAAGTATAATAATAAAACCAATAATAATATGATAATAATAACAATAACAATAATAAAAATAATATGACAATACTAAAGACTAAAAATAATACCTAATAATAATACTAAACTAATAATAAAACTAAACTAATAATAAAATTAATAATAATGATAAGGATAACAATAGTAGTTATAGTTTCTAAATGTTTTTTCCTTGTGTATAGTTTCGTTAATGTTTGCTTTGTAGATTTTAGGCTTGTCAATATCATTTGTCTTCTTTTCAGTACCGTATCTCATGTCAATCTATTTCTTGCAGCTAATAACCCCATTTATTTTTCAGTAAGGTTTCAGCGAGACACCCACTCCACGACTTGTCGCTCGGATGTTGAAATCTCCCCGCCTAATTTGAACGTGGGCTTTAGGTGGGGCCCAGGGGGACACAAGTTTGGTGGCCAAATTGTGTCAAAGACTTGTTTAAAGTCTATATATAAAATAATTTCTATATACTAGCAGATTGAAGCTTAAAGCAGATGAATAGCAAAGCCGAATGTGCCTTAATTTGTATTCTGCTTTGCTTTCGATGTGCTTTTAAGCAGGCTGAATGTGGCTTACAGTGGTAAAATCGTAGCACATAAGAAACGCATCGTGAACGGTTAAGGCCTAACGATTTTAACGTGTTTAAAAAAAACGCGTTCTAAATAAACAATTATACCAAATTGTGCAGTCTCTGCTAAGTGATGACCCCTTTCATCCGACTCTTTTAAACGCGTCTTTGTTTTGATAATTAGTTTTAGCATTAGTATTGTTAGTTTTATGGGGAACGTCACTAGCAGATTGAAGCTTAAAGCAGATGAATAGCAAAGCCGAATGCGCCTTAATTTGTATTCTGCTTTGCTTTCAATGTGCTTTTAAGCAGGCTGAATGTGGCTTACAGTGGTAAATACGCTATTCCTATCCATTTACCCGTTAAATATATGCATATAATAAGAAACGCGTCGTGAACGGTTAAGGCCTAACCATTTTAACGTGTTTAAAAAAAACGCGTTCTAAATAAACAATTATACCAATGCAGCCTCTGCTAAGTGATGACCCTTTCATCCGACTCTTTTAAACGCGTCTTTGTTTCGATAATTAGTTTTAGTATTAATTAGTGTTGTTAGTATATTGGGACTTAATCAGTTGGTTTGTTTGGGAACAAATTGTTATTGAATATTCATGTTAATTAGGTTATAACGTGCATGTTATTCGTCCTATTCTGAGTATGACGTGAAACTGCATCCAGCCAATTTATAGAATAAGAATAATAATAAAACCAATAATAATATGATAATAATAACAATAACAATAATAAAAATAATATGATAATACTAAAGACTAAAATTAATACCAAGACTAACTAATAATAATACTAAACTAATAATAAAACTAAACTAATAATAAAATTAATAATAATGATAAGGATAATAATAGTAGTTATAGTTTCTAAATGTTTTTTCCTTGTGTATAGTTTCGTTAAGGTTTGCTTTGTAGATTTTAGGCTTGTCAATATCATTTGTCTTCTTCTCAGTACCGTATCTCATGTCAATCTATTTCTTGCAGCTAATAACCCCATTTATTTTTCAGTAAGGTTTCAGCGAGACACCCACTCCACGACTTGTCGCTCGGATGTTGAAATCTCCCCGCCTAATTTGAACGTGGGCTTTAGGTGGGGCCCAGGGGGACACAAGTTTGGTGGCCAAATTGTGTCAAAGACTTGTTTAAAGTCTATATATAAAATAGTTTCTATATACTAGCAGATTGAAGCTTAAAGCAGATGAATAGCAAAGCCGAATGCGCCTTAATTTGTATTCTGCTTTGCTTTCGATGTGCTTTTAAGCAGGCTGAATGTGGCTTACAGTGGTAAAATCGTAGCACATAAGAAACGCATCGTGAACGGTTAAGGCCTAACGATTTTAACGTGTTTAAAAAAAACGCGTTCTATATAAACAATTATACCAAATTGTGCAGTCTCTGCTAAGTGATGACCCCTTTCATCCGACTCTTTTAAACGCGTCTTTGTTTTGATAATTAGTTTTAGTATTAATTAGCGTTGTTAGTATATGGGGAACGTCACTAGCAGATTGAAGCTTAAAGCAGATGAATAGCAAAGCCGAATGCGCCTTAATTTGTATTCTGCTTTGCTTTCAATGTGCTTTTAAGCAGGCTGAATGTGGCTTACAGTGGTAAATACGCTATTCCTATCCATTTACCCGTTAAATATATGCATATAATAAGAAACGCGTCGTGAACGGTTAAGGCCTAACCATTTTAACGTGTTTAAAAAAAACGCGTTCTAAATAAACAATTATACCAATGCAGCCTCTGCTAAGTGATGACCCTTTCATCCCACTCTTTTAAACGCGTCTTTGTTTCGATAATTAGTTTTAGTATTAATTAGCGTTGTTAGTATATGGGGACTTAATCAGTTGGTTTGTTTAGGAACAAATTGTTATTGAATATTCATGTTAATTAGGTTATAACGTGCATGTTATTCGTCCTATTCTGAGTATGACGTGAAACTGCATCCAGCCAATTTATAGAATAAGTATAATAATAAAACCAATAATAATATGATAATAATAACAATAACAATAATAACAAGAGGGCCATGGCCCTTAATTCGCTCACCTGAGGACATTGAAGTTTGTACCTAAGTTGACTGGGCAAGACAACATTTTAATATAACTATAAATGGAGTTATCTTCCAGACAAGAAAACATGACAAAAGTGAATTTTGTTGCCAAGCTTATGACCCTTATCCATGACACATCCTCTTATCAAGCTATTTCCATTTCCAATAAATGATAATTATTTCACTAGCGTCAACAGAACTGGAATTATTTTCCTGACAATAAAATATGACAAAGGGGAAAAACTAAATATTGCTGCCCTTGTGCATGGCATTTTCTCTCATCAGTTTCTTTCCATACATAAAATTTCATTACAATAGCATCAGTAGAACTGAAGTTGTCTTCTTGACAAGAAAATATCACAAAGGGAAATAACTCAAAAAACAATGATGTCAGAGTTATGGCCTTTGCAAATGGCACTTCCTCTCATCAGGCTCTTTCCAAATAGGCAATTTCATTTTACCCATTACCCCATAGCATGTTTCTAATTTTGAAAATAGGTGGCCACCTAAAGCAGGTTGAAAGTAAAGCAGAATGTGTCTTAACCCTTAGCCTGCCACTCACGACTATAGCTTTATATGCAAACAGCTTGGATCCGGATTAGACGCCGAGTAACTCGGCGTCTCATCCGGATCCAAGCTGTTTGACACTCGGACAACATTTTCAGCAATTTTGAGCAACTTTGAAGCACTTTGAAACTTGAAGCAGACGAGAAATATAGCAGACGACAATTTATTTGGCGGGCTAAGGGTTAATGCACACTTTGCTTTACTTTTGCATCTTACATTTTCATGACTGTTTAAAGTGGAATTATTGAAAAGACATACAGATAACTCTGACAAAACCAATATTAAACATATGTATAAATATGGCATAAGACATAATTACATAACTGTCAGTGGATCACTTCCAGATCCTGTTTCTCTAAGTATGAATCAGACTGAACCATATCTAAACTTTAGCAGACAACATGTTCAGCTGATCATGACCAGTTCTGTGATACCCACTACCAGTTCAGAGTTGCATAATATTTGACCTCAGTGGCTAGAACGCTTGGGCTTACCCTTACCAGAATGAAATGATGTCTGCTTAAAACCTACTGTATGTGAAAAGTGTACAAAAAAACAATTTAGAAACTGTTAAGTTGGTAAATGAGTGGCAAATAGGTTGGATCCAGATTAGATGTAGCATTATGATTATGTTGCATCTGATCTGGATCCAAAATGTTTGCAAATATTGGCTATTTGCCCATAGTATATTAAGGGTAACTCAGGTAAATACAGTTCTGCCTAAATCAAAAATACTGTAAAACCTGCCTAGAGCAGCACTTAAACTGTGCAGGGTGGTGTCAAATGTGACCCTAGGGATTTCATTTTAACAAACTATAGATAGATCCACCAGGAGATTCTACTGTACAAATATCAAAGCTTAGGGCCTAGTAGTTTTGGGCAAGAAGATTTTTTAAAGATTTTTGCTTTTTTGCTTTTTCAAGCAGAGTTTGTGCTTTTTTTCCTTTTTTTTGAACAACTTCTGTAGAGAAGCATCCAAGGAACATCATAAGCAGTTTGAACTCTCCCTACAATCGGCGGGTTTCAGAGGAGATGTCGTTTGAAGTAAAAGTGAACGGACAGACGGACAGACGGACAGACAGACAGACGGACAGACGGACAGACGGACAGACGGACAGACGGACAGACGTACTACGGACGGTGAGCGGTCACAATAGCTCACCTTGAGCCTTTGGCTCAGGTGAGCTAAAAATAATATGATAATACTAAAGACTAAAAATAATACCTAATAATAATACTAAACTAATAATAAAACTAAACTAATAATAAAATTAATAATAATGATAAGGATAACAATAGTAGTTATAGTTTCTAAATGTTTTTTCCTTGTGTATAGTTTCGTTAATGTTTGCTTTGTAGATTTTAGGCTTGTCAATATCATTTGTCTTCTTTTCAGTACCGTATCTCATGTCAATCTATTTCTTGCAGCTAATAACCCCATTTATTTTTCAGTAAGGTTTCAGCGAGACACCCACTCCACGACTTGTCGCTCGGATGTTGAAATCTCCCCGCCTAATTTGAACGTGGGCTTTAGGTGGGGCCCAGGGGGACACAAGTTTGGTGGCCAAATTGTGTCAAAGACTTGTTTAAAGTCTATATATAAAATAGTTTCTATATACTAGCAGATTGAAGCTTAAAGCAGATGAATAGCAAAGCCGAATGCGCCTTAATTTGTATTCTGCTTTGCTTTCGATGTGCTTACAAGCAGGCTGAATGTGGCTTACAGTGGTAAAATCGTAGCACATAAGAAACGCATCGTGAACGGTTAAGGCCTAACGATTTTAACGTGTTTAAAAAAAACGCGTTCTAAATAAACAATTATACCAAATTGCGCAGTCTCTGCTAAGTGATGACCCCTTTCATCCGACTCTTTTAAACGCGTCTTTGTTTTGATAATTAGTTTTAGCATTAGTATTGTTAGTTTTATGGGGAACGTCACTAGCAGATTGAAGCTTAAAGCAGATGAATAGCAAAGCCGAATGCGCCTTAATTTGTATTCTGCTTTGCTTTCAATGTGCTTTTAAGCAGGCTGAATGTGGCTTACAGTGGTAAATACGCTATTCCTATCCATTTACCCGTTAAATATATGCATATAATAAGAAACGCGTCGTGAACGGTTAAGGCCTAACCATTTTAACGTGTTTAAAAAAAACGCGTTCTAAATAAACAATTATACCAATGCAGCCTCTGCTAAGTGATGACCCTTTCATCCGACTCTTTTAAACGCGTCTTTGTTTCGATAATTAGTTTTAGTATTAATTAGTGTTGTTAGTATATGGGGACTTAATCAGTTGGTTTGTTTGGGAACAAATTGTTATTGAATATTCATGTTAATTAGGTTATAACGTGCATGTTATTCGTCCTATTCTGAGTATGACGTGAAACTGCATCCAGCCAATTTATAGAATAAGAATAATAATAAAACCAATAATAATATGATAATAATAACAATAACAATAATAAAAATAATATGATAATACTAAAGACTAAAAATAATACCAAGACTAACTAATAATAATTCTAAACTAATAATAAAACTAAACTAATAATAAAATTAATAATAATGATAAGGATAATAATAGTAGTTATAGTTTCTAAATGTTTTTTCCTTGTGTATAGTTTCGTTAATGTTTGCTTTGTAGATTTTAGGCTTGTCAATATCATTTGTCTTCTTTTCAGTACCGTATCTCATGTCAATCTATTTCTTGCAGCTAATAACCCCATTTATTTTTCAGTAAGGTTTCAGCGAGACACCCACTCCACGACTTGTCGCTCGGATGTTGAAATCTCCCCGCCTAATTTGAACGTGGGCTTTAGGTGGGGCCCAGGGGGACACAAGTTTGGTGGCCAAATTGTGTCAAAGACTTGTTTAAAGTCTATATATAAAATAATTTCTATATACTAGCAGATTGAAGCTTAAAGCAGATGAATAGCAAAGCCGAATGCGCCTTAATTTGTATTCTGCTTTGCTTTCGATGTGCTTTTAAGCAGGCTGAATGTGGCTTACAGTGGTAAAATCGTAGCACATAAGAAACGCATCGTGAACGGTTAAGGCCTAACGATTTTAACGTGTTTAAAAAAAACGCGTTCTAAATAAACAATTATACCAAATTGTGCAGTCTCTGCTAAGTGATGACCCCTTTCATCCGACTCTTTTAAACGCGTCTTTGTTTTGATAATTAGTTTTAGCATTAGTATTGTTAGTATTATGGGGAACGTCACTAGCAGATTGAAGCTTAAAGCAGATGAATAGCAAAGCCGAATGCGCCTTAATTTGTATTCTGCTTTGCTTTCAATGTGCTTTTAAGCAGGCTGAATGTGGCTTACAGTGGTAAATACGCTATTCCTATCCATTTACCCGTTAAATATATGCATATAATAAGAAACGCGTCGTGAACGGTTAAGGCCTAACCATTTTAACGTGTTTAAAAAAAACGCGTTCTAAATAAACAATTATACCAATGCAGCCTCTGCTAAGTGATGACCCTTTCATCCGACTCTTTTAAACGCGTCTTTGTTTCGATAATTAGTTTTAGTATTAATTAGTGTTGTTAGTATATGGGGACTTAATCAGTTGGTTTGTTTAGGAACAAATTGTTATTGAATATTCATGTTAATTAGGTTATAACGTGCATGTTATTCGTCCTATTCTGAGTATGACGTGAGACTGCATCCAGCCAATTTATAGAATAAGAATAATAATAAAACCAATAATAATATGATAATAATAACAATAACAATAATAAAAATAATATGATAATACTAAAGACTAAAAATAATACCAAGACTAACTAATAATAATACTAAACTAATAATAAAACTAAACTAATAATAAAATTAATAATAATGATAAGGATAATAATAGTAGTTATAGTTTCTCAGTGTTGCACCTAGAGCGCGGCATTGCGGGATTCCCGCAATATTTTTTACTTGGACCCTTAAAATTCGTAACGGCGCGGGCGTACGGGCGCAATTTTCGTCTTCCGTACCTTTGCTCTATTTACTATCCTTTCCGCCGATTTACTATCCTTCATTAATAAAGGTAGACTGTGCGCGCGTGTGTATACCAATGCAGTTAAATGGCTACGTAAAACCCGATAACCCGTCTTACAATTACAACTATCCTTTCCGCCGATTTACTATCCTTTATTAATAAAAGGTAGACTGTGCGCGGTTTATATGCCAATGCAGTTAAATGGATATGGTAAAACCCGATAACCAGTCAAATTACGCATGACTTGACTTGACTTCTCGTCGGATTGGAGAGGAAAGAGCAGACGAAACGCGAAGCGTGACACCTGATGAATGAAACCCCCATCTAAACAACGTGCTGATCAAACTCTTCCAACTTTGTATGTACCAAAACAATCATTACAAGTTATTTAAAAATAGACGAACATCAGTTTTCCCGTCGTGTAAAAGCCTTACCGGATTACCGAAAATCTACTAAACGCAGTAAACATGTTCAATATCGTAAACACTAATTCTATTTTAAAGGAAAGCCTATCATGTTTTTAAAGGCTATTTTAGTGTGACCCCCAAAAATTTCAAATGTCCCCCAAAAATTTTGACAGCGCGCCACCGTGTCCCCCAAAATTTTGGACCTAGGCACAACACTGTTTCTAAATGTTTTTTCCTTGTGTATAGTTTCGTTAAGGTTTGCTTTGTAGATTTTAGGCTTGTCAATATCATTTGTCTTCTTCTCAGTACCGTATCTCATGTCAATCTATTTCTTGCAGCTAATAACCCCATTTATTTTTCAGTAAGGTTTCAGCGAGACACCCACTCCACGACTTGTCGCTCGGATGTTGAAATCTCCCCGCCTAATTTGAACGTGGGCTTTTAGGTGGGGCCCAGGGGGACACAAGTTTGGTGGCCAAATTGTGTCAAAGACTTGTTTAAAGTCTATATACAAAATAGTTTCTATATACTAGCAGATTGAAGCTTAAAGCAGATGAATAGCAAAGCCGAATGCGCCTTAATTTGTATTCTGCTTTGCTTTCGATGTGCTTTTAAGCAGGCTGAATGTGGCTTACAGTGGTAAATACGCTATTCCTACCCATTTACCCGTTAATCGTAGCATATAAGAAACGCATCGTGAACGGTTAAGGCCTAACGATTTTAACGTGTTTAAAAAAAACGCGTTCTAAATAAACAATTATACCAATGCAGTCTCTGCTAAGTGATGACCCCTTTCATCCGACTCTTTTAAACGCGTCTTTGTTTTGATAATTAGTTTTAGTATTAGTATTGTTAGTATTATGGGGAACCTCACTAGCAGATTGAAGCTTAAAGCAGATGAATAGCAAAGCCGAATGTGCCTTAATTTGTATTCTGCTTTGCTTTCAATGTGCTTTTAAGCAGGCTGAATGTGGCTTACAGTGGTAAATACGCTATTCCTATCCATTTTCCCGTTAATCTATGCATATAATAAGAAACCCGTCGTGAACGGTTAAGGCCTAACTTGCTGCTTAAGGCAGGCTAAAGTAGGAACCTTTAGGAGCTTTTTCCTTTACTTTCGCCATGCCTTAAGCTGAAACATGTCCTTCGTACAAGCCACCGACCTTCTTTTAGTGGTCGTAATAGAAGAGTTATACTGTATTCTTTTCGTCCGTTCATCCGGAACCCTTAGCGAAAAGGGTATATAAAGATAACCAATTTAAATCGTAACTGGGAGATACATTGAATGAATATGGAGAAAAAATAGTTTTCTAACTGAAAATAACACTTAAAGTAATCAAACAACTTCATTGTTTAAACAAATACCAGTTATTCAAACTAACCTTCGACTGTAAATGCAGCGCCGTGAATTCCTATCATGACGGATGTGTGACGTCATCATCCGGGTAACAAAGGCGCTTGTACACAATCGGGTCAAATTTATACTGCATGTGAAAGGTCAATTTCCAGACACTCGCAGCCGCTACACGTAATAAACATTTAGAGTTATATTGTAAAATGCGTTATTTGAAATCATTTTAGAAAGGGACATTAAAAAAATAAGGTATGTGGTTAATTTTGGTACCAGGGCTCCAGATAAGAGGTAGTTATTTCAACAAATCAAACATTTTATCACTCATTTCAGCACTAAATCCTATTATAGTGTTACTACTCATTAAAGATTTTAAGTTTTGAAAAACTACCCTTATCTGTTGCTCTGGTTACTCATTTTTCGAAAATATAATTTTCTTCAAAGTTTCACTAAAATTCCAAGGTTTTTTCCAGCATTTTTCTCGGCTATTATGCTGCAGGCATCTATTACCTAACCGGAACCGCTTTTGCGATTAAGTAAGCAAACCGCACGCACTTTATCAAGCGTTTTTGTGAGGCTTCTGGATTGGTAGGAAAGGTCCGGTTATGGAGAATGGAGGATACTTATTTACACCAATCGAAACATGTCTCCGTAGACAAATACTGTCCGTATAAACCATGTACTATTACAACCAATGCGCCCCGCTCTCTTCCCGTCAATATATTAAACACTTGTCCATTTCAAACCGCAATTACACTTAATACAGTACAAACTGTATTTTTTAACAATTCAGTCCAGGCCCGGCTTTTACGAAACGTCTCAAACTCAAGCAAATCTCATGCTCATATTTCGTCTCATTCAAGTGAGACATTGTCTCACTTGAGACCTTGCTCAATTTGGCTTTTACTAAACGTCTCGAAAATTTGCTCAAATGAGACTTGTGATTTTATTAGTACTCAAGCGGCCTATTGTTTACGTTTCCATCGAGTCGCGCGCACTGCGTCATTTCGGTATTCGTCAATTTCCCGCAAACTGTCAATCGTCTGCAACCCACAGTTCAGAAAAATGGAGAGTGACTCTAACAGTGTCCGTTTCACTGAGCGTGAAACGCTCGTGCTTATTCAAAATGTGGTCGACAACGACCACATTTTAAATGGAAAATTCAAGGGGCCCGGTGTTGGAGGGGTGACTGCAGCTTTAAAGGATCGGTGTTGGGCAGATATACTGAACAGAGTAAATGCGTAAGTAAAATAACTGAGAGATCTACGAAGCTGTGCCCAAAATGAGTGAACTTTTTTACATTATGTGCTAAATGCTTTTTGCGACTATGATGCTATATTAGCCTGAAATCAGGCCAGCGGTACTCTCTGTCGATTTCCCAGGACGCATTCCAACCAGGCAAATGACCTAAATATAGCATTTGTTTACATTAGATACCGTACGTACACATCCTGTCTATAAATAGTTTTGACACGGGAAGGTATGAACATTTTTAAGAAACTCAATACCATCAAATAAACCATTTCAATTTGTACATTTGAGAAAATGAGAGTGAAAAAACGTCTTGTTGATCTAGATCTGATTCAAATGGTTTCGTTTAAGAGAGATCATTGTTAAAGTTCACTCACTTTTTAACAGTGTAGTAGATCTAGTTGTATTCTATAAAGTTATGAAAAGTACAACTCTCATTCAGAGACCAAATGTTCATGGTTGTTACTGAAACAGTCTGATTATTATTGATATAGATTTTTCTAATACTTATATAGATCTATGTAAATCATGATTATTGGTAAAAACAAAATGACTTGACTGAAATATTTTTTTTTATAAAATTTGGATAGAATCTAGATATGAACCCGAAATCCTGAGTGCCAAGGATTGAAGCCATTGCTACCAAGTTTTAAATCTTTTACAGGTCCTCTATCAAGAATGTTCAAATTATGTCCCTAGGGTAAAAATTGACCCCGCAAAGAGTTATATAGTGAAATATTCAAAACATCTATATCTCTGAAACTAATATGGTCAGAGCTTTCATATTTGGCATGATGACACTTCTAGAAGCCCTTAACCATTATTGTAAATATGGTTCCGGTCAGTTGTATAACTATGTCACAGGAGCTAAAAATAGATTTTTTTTTCAATGAAATCTTAAAAAATCTTCTTGTCTGAAACCACAGTACCCTGAGCTTTTTTTTGGCACAAAGCATCATCTTTATGTCCTCTAACAAGATTGTTCAAATTATGCCCCTTGGGGTTAAAACTGCCAAGGCCCTAGGGGTTGCAGTTTACATAGAGTTATGTAGAGAAATATTCTTCCCTGATACTACTATGGCAAGAGCTTTGATATTTAGCATAGTGACACTTTTAGATGTTCTTTACCAATATTGCTGAAACGGTTCGGGTCTGTTGCATATCTGGGTCATATTAGCTAAAAATAGATTTTTTTCAATGAAAAGTCTTCCTGTCTGAAACCATTCATGTACATAATATTTTACAGCACACTTAATTTTCAAGTTCATCAGCAAGATTTTTTAAATTATGTCTCGGGGTGAAAAGTGATCCCACCCCAGGGGTCATGTGACCCTTGTGTTGGTTTTTCAAGGTGAGCGATATTTAGGCCCGCATGGGCCTCTTGTTTTTTATTTTGACAGAGTGGTTTTTTTTTTAGTGTAGCCATGGTTCCGAAAACGGTGCCCCAGCTAAAGAAGAAGCTGTCTAACATCAAACAAAGAGGTAAAATGAAAGTTATTATGACACAATTATTTTAGAGAATTGGAAAATCATAATTTTTATGTATTCTTATATATAAATTATGTACTCTCTTAGTGTTGTCATATTCGTTAGAATGAACAAACTGCACAATTTCTGTGAAATATTTTTTTCAAAACAATGAAGCAGAGGCTTTCTGCAATAATTTTGTCTTGTTTAAGACATTACCCATGGCCTTAGCATGAAGACCCTGATATCGCTCATCTAATGTACAGAAGCCTGATAGCTATACCTTTCTGTTTCACCCGTTGTAATCTAAATCCAATCCAATTTGTAGTGTAGCATGTAAACAATTTCGGGAATACAACCTCATAATTCTAGTATAGTAGATTACATCAAGGGTAGATAACTAGAACCTCAACAATATTGAAATGATTTTTTTTTTCTAGCATTTCAAAGTATATCAAGGGCATATAACTATTGCTGCAATTATTAGATTTCAACAATAGTTGCACTCCTTAGAGAACTTATAGCTATACACATTACATGCAAGTATAATCAAAATCCATAGAGAGCTAGTTTTAAATTTGTCAACTGTGCCTGCTCCATGGGTTGCGAGGAGAAACATGTTCCACTGACATAACATGACGGGCCTTTGACAGCAATTTTCATTTTTAGGTCAGCTTAAATTAGACCTAATGAAAAAGACTGGTGGAGGGCCTAAACAAAAGTCGCCAAGCCAAGATGAAAAAATATGGCTTGACAACTCCTGCAAGAGGCCTGGAGTGACCAGCCTAGAACTTGGGCTGGACACTGAACTAGGTAAGCATACCTTGTTTTTTATCTTTTTTTTTTTTATATAATTAATGGACAAATCGTGGTGTATTTATTGTGCGTATAATGTACAGAAAGGAAGACATTATTCTTTCCAGTTTAAACTCAAGCGCAATACACTAAACTGTTGAAATTTACTAATTTTTAATCTGAGTGGCATCTGATCTGGCTCCAACCTGTTTGCAATGGAAATAATAGTTTCAGTGTAACTGCGTTTATTGGAAAAGAATAACATATCAGTAAAGTTGGCGCATTGGTCTCGTGCTGCACGAGGATCCTGCTTATATCCAGTTTGAAAGTGTACACACATATATATATATCGGATGTTATCTTGCTTACCTATTTACCATAAAAATCTATTGTGTTCTTAAAGCAACTTTGCCATGTCAGAATAATCAGATAATACCCTTGTCTGGAATATTTCAGTATGTTTAAGATGTAAACTCTTTTATGCTTTCATGAGTAGACAGTAGACACCATAAAAAAAATTTCTATCTGATTATCTTGTCAGATTGAGCGTCAAAACAGACTTTCATGCTGTTTGTCGGTTGTAATCTTTTTTCAGAAAGTTAAATAGGCTATGGTGTAAACGGTTAAGACATGGGACAGCTTTAAGTACGGTGATATGGAAAAATGACTTCATTCAGAAGCTCTTAGCTGTCTGTATAATATCAGGTTAGTTTGTCGTTACCTGCTATAAAATCAAATAGCCTTCTTTATATTGGTCATAATAAAGAGGTTTTACTATTCTTGTACATTTAAATATAATCTCATTCCAGAACAATGCAGCAGAGATCACAGCACACCCTTGTTGCCGAAGAAAAATCCCATTGGTGTGTACCATTTTATAATTTATGTAAATGCCTTAATCAGTTCAACCTGCCTTAACCCATTACCATACACCATTTAACTCAATTAAACCAATAGACTGTTTTTATTAAAGCCGGTTGAAAGTAAAGCAGAATGTGCTTTAAGACACATTCTGCTTTTTTGTCAGCCTGCATTAAGCTTCTTTTTGATAGGATATAGAAAATATTTTCATGTTAATTATTCATGACCTTTTAAAATGAAACTGTTTTCTTCCGTGGATGAATAATTATAAGGCGTAAAAAGGGGGTGTTTTTTGGATAATGGGTTAATTTCATCCTTCACTGAAGAAAATATCTAATTCAACTTTATACATTGAAGGAACAATTCGAACATTTTATTGTATTCATGGAGGTATGAAAAAAAGACTTATCACACTGTATGTAACCGCGAAGCTACTTTGTTTGTAGTAACGTCAGCATCAGTGACGTCATTTGGCATCCTGCTTTATGCAGTGCTTATTGAGAGCAGTTGGACTAAGAGAATGTAGTCCTGACAAGGCGTACGTAATGAATATGTACACCATATTAAATATCTTCTATATTCTAGTAAAAAGTATCTCAAAGCAGACTGAAGGTAAAGCAGATTAAGCATTAAATTAAGGTATATTCGGCTTTACTTTCATTCTGATTACCAGTCTTCAAAACTAGTAACCGACTATGGGGTCATGGGTTAAGCGGCATCATTTCTTAAAAAAATAAAAGAAACAGGAGTAAAAAGGTTAATGATAACCAGTAGAGGAACTGTTAAAATTTACAATTGTTTAATATTATCAATAGGTCCATCTGGAGACAATATTCCAGTGTCAGTGAGCCAATGCCAAACATCTCGCCCAAGTAAGTTAAATGGATTCATTTTAAATGAAAGTACTTTGTACAATCAATCTTTAGATTGATCAATGTTAACAAGATTTTTCTATGTTTCGACCCATTGACCTAGTTTTTAACTAGACACAAGCCACATTTGATTTTGATCTAGATTGGATGTTGACAAACATTCTGATAATATCTTGTTCAGATTTGTAGTCTCCAAAAGGTGAACAGTGTTTTTCTTTGTTTTGACATAGAAATCTAGTTTTTGACTCAACCGGACCCATATTCTAACTTTTTGCTAGTTTTGAAGACAGATGAGCACTTAAAGCAGGTTGAAAGTAAAGCAGAATGTGCCTAAAGGCAAAGTAAAGCAGAATGCGCCTTAAGGCACATTCTGCTTTACTTTTAGTCTTCTTTCAGCTAACGTCTGCTGGAATATAGAGACAATTTCATATGACTTTATTAATTAGGACTATTTTCTTCTTTCAAAGAATAAATTAAATGTGCTAAAAGGCACTTGTATGGAATAAAGGGTTAAAATGGGATGAGACAGGTGGATGACAGGTGTTGAACATCCACTGATGCAAAGGGAGGTAATTTGAACAAGAGGGCCTGAAGGCCCTGATATCGCTCACCTGTTGTACTGAAGCTTGATAGCTTTATCTTAATGTTTCATCAGTTTTAATTTAAATCCATTCAAATTTGTAGTATAGCATGTAAACAATTTTGGAATACAACCTCATAATTCTAGTATGGTAGAGTACATCAAGGGCAGATAATAAGAGGCTAAACAATACTGAAATGAAGGAAACCATGACTGGCATTTTGTTAATAACTTGTTAAGCAGTTACAATACAAGAGGAGTTACCTCCCTTTACACAGATGTTCAAGCACAATCAATATCTCTCTCTGTTCTGTAGAGCTCGGTTACTTACGTCATTATGAAATATGAGAGATAAATTGTACCGCGCCGAAGTGGTTTGCATCCATAATGTATTACTAAACTTTTTTCGCTCGGTATATATACATATATCATGGTAAAAGGAAACTTAACTTTGTTGTATAGACCGGTCTCTGCTCTGAGTAGTTCCACTTTATAAAGCCATCAATTATTATTATAAAAATATTTTTCCTTTATCGTAGAAGACAATGGCTTAAAGCAGGTTAAAAGTAAAGCATATTGAGACTTGATGCACATCCTGCTTAACTCTCAACATGCATTAAGTAGTCGCCTGTCTTACTCTGCCTATGGGGTAACGTGTTAAGGAAATTAATCTTATTGTCATATGGCTCTTAACTTAGAGTTCTTTCATACAACAAGCTTCAAAATGCCATTGTTTTAAACAGAAAATCTGGAGATATCCAAGAAAAGGATCACCACAAAAAGAAGAATTGACAGTTTGGAGGAGGAAAACTTGAAACTAGACAGGGAGAGGATTATTGAAGATACAAAACGAATCCGTGCCGAAACTGCGAAACAAGACAAGGAAAGTGCAAAACTGGAAGAGGAAACAGAGTGTCTGAAATTAAAAAAAACTTTACTAACATTAAAAATCAATCAAATGTGCGCCAGTCCGGAAGCAACCAGTTTGTTATTAGATTCCTGTTAACCCTGAATGTAAAGTAGAATGTGGCTTAACCATAACCTGTTTATAGTTTTGAAGATAGGTGACCACTTAAAGTAAGTTAAGAGTAAAGCAGAATGCTCCTCAATGCACAATCTGCTTTACTCGCAGCCTGCTTTAAGCTACCATCTGCTTGTATATACAACATACTTCTAATGATGCATACATGGAAGGTCTTTTCAATGACAACATATTTATTGACATTTTATCCAAGATGTATCATGGCATCTTAGAATTATCTGATTGTGGTTTAGTAGGTCACTATTAAGTATGCTATAAACTTTTTTACCTTACTAAATACCATTGGATGAAATATTGAGATACAAATTATATGTACATTATTTATTTACTTTTTTTCAAAGTGTATTATTACTTGGGATAAAATGAAGATTGAACATAAATATTGTTTGTATAGCATATTTTATTTTATTTTGTTTACCTGAGCTCAAGATAAAGAGGACATTCCAAATATTTACTCGCCCCACCACTGGTATGCAATCACTCATTACAATCATTTAAAAGATATGAAGCTAATGAGTAGTCGCATCACAGGGATTGATTGAAGAATACATGGAGAATTTCTGTGGAAAATAAATGAAATACTTTCACTTATCTGTAGTCCTCTTACTATTAGTAACATTTATTAAGAACTCTAAACCTGTTCATAAATGGCTCAAGATAGTACAGCAGAGAAAACGTAATTATTTCCCAATAGACGTGTTTACACAAAATCTTTTATTTACATTGTGAACATTTTCACGCCAGATCAGATGCCTCAGGTAACCCGGCATCTGATCAGGCTCCAGACTGTTTGCTACTAAGATTAAAATAATTATCAGGATTGTCAATAAGTTGTCATTTTCACCATTTTAACCCAATGCATTTGCGTTTCGTTTGTGTTTAAACGGAAAAATTAACGTTTTTTCCACTATATACATGAAATACCTGTAAATTATATTCAACCTTAACATTCATATGTGACAACAGTACATAAGATTAAATTTTAGGTACAGTTGTCACTTATTAACACATTACTCCATAAACAAGCCTATACATGACTTTAATTTCTCTACCTGTCATGAATATTCATACAGGTGACATCTTATAGAAAGTTGAAAGTAAAGCAGAAAGGGCCTTAAAAATACATTCTGCTTTTTATTCAGCCTGCTTTAAGCTACCTTCTGCAAAATATTATAAACTGGAATTTTTTTTTTTTTAATGCATGATAATAATTGTTTCTATATCCTAGCAGATGGTAGCTTAAAACAGGCTAATAATGAAAACAAACCATGGAGTGAAGGATTAAAGGCAGAATGTCGCCCAAATGGATGTATATGGGGTAATGGGTTAAAGCTACCATCACCATACATGTGATATCTCCCGATTTGGTCGGGAGCTCCCGAAAATAGACCTCTACTCACGATCTCCCGGTCGGGAGACGAAATCTCCCGATATTTCATTTAACCAGGTTCATTTTTTTTTCAATATGAACTTTTATATCATTTATCTCGTTCGCCGACTCTAAAATCTTAAAATTGACTTCAGAGTTCTCTGGCTAATCCCTACACACGCGTATCGCCAAACGCTACTGATGTGTGTAAACACATTACGTAATCGTCGATAAGTTTGTTTGTGTAGCACTATTATGACAGGCTGAGTCATAAGTTTGACCACACGCGCCGAGTACCGGTAGATCTAATTGGTTATCAAAAAAGTGATTGACAGGTTCACCCCGAATCGGAGACTTTAACAACGACAATTTCTAAAAGCAGTGATGCGAAGGCTATGTCCCCGATACGGACCGGATTAAAATCAGACAATTCTCCGTAAGTTCTGGACAAACACACCTTTTAGATGAAGCTAATCAGAATTGACATTTAGGAATTGATTCCCACCACAAAATACTTTGAATATTCACGTAACAGAAAAATACTTCGAAAATTTTACCGTTACAAAATGACGGGGCGCCTTAATATTTGCTCTGAGAATTGCGTATATTTTGTTAGTCTAAAAAGTATTCCCAGCGTCGTTTTCTAACAATCAATTAAAATTAAACATTGGATCTAAATTCTTCTGTTTGTTAGATACGATTTGTGCAAATGTATATTTATTAAGTTAGAGTTTTTGACGAATTACGCTCGTAAAATTGATTTGCAATCAGTTTTCGCGATAGAAATTTTAGACGCATTACTTCGTTGTTAGAAACACGCCCATTTTATGGCGCTAGTAAATGTCGTCTGCAGATTTTGTCGTCTGCAACAATAGTGAATACTCTGAATTAATTTTTGTGCATTTTCTTTCAGAAAATATCAGTGTCAAACAGTTTGTATCTAGATGAGATGATGCGGCGTCTCATCTGGATCCATACTGTTTGCAAAATTAATAACAAATTGTTAAGTTGCTAACTCTTTTTTGATCTACTCCATAGATAGAAATCTAGACCATTTGAACTAATTCATTCATTCTCTCAAGAAAATAGATATAGTTCCACTTTATCTTTACTAGTCATGAATAATATAAGAACCATAATAGGAAATAGTTCTTATATCCTAGCAGATTGTAGATCTAGCTGAAAGCAGGCTTAAACTTTTGCTGAAGCAGAATGCTCCTGAAGAGTATTCTGCTTTACTTTCAGCCAGCTTTACACAACCATCCTTCTGCAGTACTAAAATACTGAGAATAATAGGCCCATGTCAGTATGATAAGAACTATATCTCTGGGTGAAAATTATCTCTTGTCTTAGTGGTCTATAGACTTCTTTATTCACTTATTTAAAAAAAAAAAAAAAAGCAATTAGATCTAGTAATTAACTTATGAAAATATATAAAATTATTGGAATTTCATCGTCTGCGCCTAGTTTTGTCGCGAAAAAAGTGTCGCGAAAAAAGCTCCCTATTTGGCACCCCAATCTCCCTATTAAAATTTCCAAATCTCCCTATTTGGGTCTAAGAAAATATCACATGTATGACCATCACATATGTTCATCATTAACAAATAATGTACCTGTGAAGATTACACTTGTCCAATACAATTGTAAAAAACTCTTTGCACCCAGTGCCACATATTTAAATCATTAACATTGAACCTGTGATGAATACACCAAGTCTTATCCTTTTCACACAAAGTAGATTCTGATCAGTCTTTTTATAAAGGGGGACCTCTGTTCAGGATCATCACTGTTTGTCATTTGGCCATAAATTGTATAAATCCATTGTAATCTGCCCCACCCAAATATTTATATCATTAACAAACTGTGCACATTTGAAGAGTACATGTATCTTATGCAAACAGTGTAGACCTATATCAAAATGCTCCTAATAGGGGCCCTCTGATCAGGGTCTTCAATAAATACTGCGGACGATTTTTAGAAGTTAATTTGGTTGGGGGCAGAATTTTTTTAATTTGCCTATCCAAACAGTGCTTAACCCTTTCCTACAAGGAGGCACATTTCAGCTTATTAAACCAGTACTCAATAAATACCCTTTTTACAGCTTTAAATTATCCCTTCAAATGAAGAAAAAAACTCAATTTTTATAGTTTTGAAAATGTAACATTTTAATTATTTTCTAAATTAAAGCAGATGGCAACATTAAGCAGGCTGAAAGTAAAGCAGATATGAGAATGCACCAATATGTACATTTTGCTTTACTTTCAACCTGCTTTAAGTGCTCACAGGTATACCTTCAATACTAAAATTCGGCTTTTGGGGTAATTGGTTCATTTATTCATGATAAAGATACTTTTTTATGTGTTTAAAATTGTTTTGAGCAATATTCTATCCATTATTAAATGCATACAAGTCAAGAGGAAAGGTTTAACACAGCTTTATTTTAGGTCTGCACAACTGTAACATATTCATGTCAGACTGTATCTTCAACATATATTGAGTAAAAAAAATATGTTTATGCTTCGAGCAGAACAAATATAGTGCAGAAAGCTCTTAAAAGAGCTATCAGCTTTACATTAGGTCTGCACAAATGTAACATTTTCATGTTAGAAGCTTAGACTGTATCTTCAACAGATATTGAGTTAAAAACACATGTTTCTGCTTAGAGCAAAACAACTTCAATGCAAAAAGCTCTAATAATCGAGCTCTATCCCAAATGTAACATTTTCATTGTAGAAGCTTAGACTGTAACTTCAACATATATTGAGTTAAAAATACATTTTGCTACTTAGAGCAGTACAAATTTAATGCAAAAAGCTCTAAAAAGAGCTATCAGCTTTACTTTAGTTCTGCCGAAATGTTACATTTCCATTGTAGAAGCTTAGACTGTAACTTCAACATATCTTGAGTTAAAAACACATCTTTCTGCTTAGAGCAGAACAACTTCAAAGCAAAAAGATCTAATAATAGAGCTCTATCAGCTTTACTTTAGGTCTGCCCAAATGTAACATTTTCATTGTAGAAACTAAGACTGTAACTTCCAACATATATTGAGTTAAAATACATGTTGCTGCTTAGAGCAGAACAAATTTAATGCAAACAGCTCTAAAAAGAGCTATCAGCTTAACTTTAGGTCTGCACTAATGTAACATTTTCATTGTAGAAATTTAGACTGTAAGTTCAACATATATTGAAATAAAATACATGTTGCTGATTAGAGCAGAACAAATTTAATGCAAACAGCTCTAAAAAGAGCTATCAGCTTTACTTTAGGTCTGCACTAATGTAACATTTTCAATGTAGTAACTTAGACTGTAACTTCAACATATATTGAGTTAAAAATACATGTTGCTGCTTAGAGCAGAACAAATTTAATACAAAAAGCTCTAAAAAGAGCTATCATCTTTACTTTAGGTCTGCCCAAATGTAACATTTTCATTGTAGTAACTTAGACTGTAACTTCAACATATATTGAGTTAAAAATACATGTTGCTGCTTAGAGCAGAACAAATTTAATACAAAAAGCTCTAAAAAGAGCTATCATCTTTACTTTAGGTCTGCACTAATGTAACATTTTCAATGTAGTAACTTAGACTGTAACTTCAACATATATTGAGTTAAAAATACATGTTGCTGCTTAGAGCAGAACAAATTTAATGCAAAAAGCTCTAAAAAGAGCTATCATCTTGACTTTAGGTCTGCGCAAATGTTTATAGCAGAACAATTGAAATGCAGAAAGCTATTAAATGAGCTATCAGCTGTACTTTAAGTCTACATACTGATCTTAGACTGTAATTCCAAATTTTATTGAGTAAACATTTTTACATATGAAGGTGTTCTCCTGGGAGACTCTGAGTAAACAATACATTTTGCTTTTTAAAGCAGAACAAATGTAATGCAGAAATGTCTTAAGAGAGCTATCACCTTTGAATTTAGGTCCACAGTCTGCACTAATGTAAAATATTCATGTTAGACTGTACGTCCATATTATCTTGAGTATAACAGACATGTGACTGCTTATATCAGGTCGAAGGTACATCATTTACTATTTATAACATGTCTGCATTACATGTGTCCTGCTTTAGGTGATTATATCAGCTTGATTACTTTTGTACAAATTGTTATGCAAATAAATAAAACATTGCTAATGACTCATATAATATTTGTGTTTAATACCTTATCCCCTACATAGGAAAACATTGAGCAAAACTTTGAAAAATGAAAACATTTCGGGATTTCATTTAAATTTCAAAATGTTAATCATTATAGTGCTGAATCATGAAAAAATCTTTATCTGTAAAATGAAAGATCAGGTTATTGCTGAATTTTGGATAGGAATAATGCAGAAAGCTATAGTAGGAGCTTTCTAACAAACCTATCCAGCATTAAGCAATTTCAATACTGCACATGGGTCTCTTAATGAGTCGTCTAGAATGAGAGTTCCACCAAGACTTAACACTTATTAAGCCATTACTCCATAGTCTATTTCTAGTAGTGAACATGTATGACCTGTCATGAGCCAATGTTTAAGACAAGCTGATCTCAAAAGAGTCTAGAATTGAAATTTTATTAAGCGAGCCTTGGCGAGCTTAACACCTTTTCTATTCTAGACGAGTTTGAGATCAACTTGTATTAAACATCAACACCTGACAGATTCTTCATCTCATATAACCAACAATTTTAAGCTATTTTTAGTGACGTCATCAAATTGATCTCACACATGTTGGCGACAAGGATATTCTTGATCTTTGTTCGCTGTAGAAAACAAGGGTATTTATGTGAGAAATATTTAATCACTTAAAGCAGGTTGAAAGAGAGGCAGAATGTACCTTCATGCACATTATGCTTTACTTTCAGTCTACTTCAAAATGCCATCTGATCAAATGCATATCTATGGAGTAAATGGTTTAAAAGATTAACAGTACAGAATAACTAATTATACCCTAAAAATAATTTTGACAAATGTGTTGCCTGATGTTAAAGCCATCATTTGCAGCACGTCTGTTGTCCACAGCATTGACATCATTGTCATTATCACTGTGCCCAATTTCGGGCAATTCAACAGGCTCATTTTGTCCCAAGGCAATGTTGTGGAGAACAGCACATGCTACAACAATGTAGGCAGCTCGTCTTGGTGAAACTCTCATTCCAGAGTGTAAACATGCAAATCGACGTTTCAAAATACCAAAGGTTTGCTCAATTGTCACTCTTGCCCTGCAAAGACTGTTGTTAAATGCTGTTTGCTGATCGGTTTGGGGATGGTGAAAGGGCGTCATCAGGAATGGTCGGCAGGGGTACCCAGAGTCTCCCAGGAGAACACCTTCATATGTACCTGAAGAAAAATATAAATAATTTACCTGTAGTCCTCAGACAGTTTATACTAGTATCAATTTTGATACAGTGACTCCACTCTACAACAAGACCAAGTTGATCACAAAGATTGTGTGTGTTTTTCCAAGGGAGTTGCAATAGGGAGGGTTATTTGCTAACTTTTGAAAACAACTTGAATCCTAAAAAGACACAGGGAATAGTTGTGAGGGCCGTAGTAGAGAGGAAGCACTGTACAAATTTTGACACATTAAACTGATAATACATCAGAAATATAAATACATTTCTGTTTTAAATTAATTTTTTGTTCTGCTCTAAGCAGCAATTTATCTTGTATGCTCAGGATATATTGGAGCTAAAGTCTTAAAGTGAATATGAAAAATAGTTGGCAGTTTAAAGCATGGTGAAACAAAAACAGAGAAACCTCATACTGGAACTTTCTTTTCTGTTTACTTTTAACTTGCCTGAAGCAGAAACCTGTCTTTAAGACATAACCCAGTCTAATCACTTTTTATTAATAGCCTTGAAAGTAAATGTTAAGCCAGGGAAAAGTGTGCACAGCCATCTCAAGTTGTCTAGAGAGGCCCTAACATACTCAATAAAAAAAATTTCAATGGGTTTTAATAACCTTACTATCATACGTAAAATTTTCCAACAGAATAGTTGTTAACACCAAAGTTAGGGTCAAGTAATATCTTTAAACACCAACTGATTAACACAATTTAATGGTTGTTCCTTGTACATAAACTATCTTCTCAAATACTGTTATTACTTGGAGTCTACAGGTAAACAGTTCACCTATTATCTTCTTTCCCCCAACCCTGAGTAATGTTTGTTACCTATCTAAAACATGTAAAAGTCCGTTCATTACAACTTTTGGTTTTCCCTTGATTATTTTTTAAAGAAAATAACTTGGTTTTTTTTGTTCTCATCTATATTGTATCAGGTATGTTATATGGGTCAGTTTAATGTTAATTTAAAATGCATTTACCATTTTCAAATTTGTTGCATAGAGCGCTGTTTCTAAATATGCGGGCATCATGTACAGATCCAGGCCAATTTGCTACACAGCTTGTAATTACATACTTGCTGTCACAAGTCATCTGAAATAAAAATAATATAAATAAGAAATAATAAATTCATACCAGTGTTTTTCGTGCAATCGAACAATGGTAGGAGTTGAGATGCGTAGTGATTTAATCACAAGGCCTTGTATGCCAAGTGTTTTAGTTACAAGCATCTCCAGGGCACGACAAATCCTGTGCCCGGAGCCCGGCGGGCAACCACATTTTAGGCTTGGGCACCCATATTTTTCAAACTGAAGCCCGGCGGGCACCCCCTAAATTCCAATTTGAGTAGCCCGGGTAATTCCATTTTCAGAAAATCTCTACGTTATAAAATCTTGAATTTCGATAGAGCGTAACGAATTTGGTCAACTAGATCAAGGCTAATTGTTAAATTGAAGGGACAAAGACCCCCGTGGACACTAATCAGTGTTTGTATAGTAGTGCGGGTGACACAGGTCTTGATAATCGCTGATTAGACACCCCAATTAGCACTTCACGGTCAAATAAACACCACGCTTCCAGGTTGTCATGGCAGTCAATATTGTGTAGACGAATCGGCGGTTACAGTCGGGTACACTTGCAAATTTACGCAAACGAAAGGGAAGATGTTGCATGAACGTAATGTGTACAGTAAAGCATAGACTGTCACACCCGTTTTTGTCTACGTTTACAACAAGCTACGAACGATACAGAAAACGGTAAAAAATGAAGTACGCTAATATAATTTAATGCGGTACAAGTAAATATGTCGCTGTTTTACCGTGTGATCAAAGTTGAAATATATTCCACAGTAGAACAAGAAGTAGTTTTATAGTCCATCACTCAAAAAATGTCTGCTAACTAGTACACAACAAATTTCGGGGTCCGCACATTTGGAATCATGACGTTGACGTTATTGACATTGAAATAAACACAAATAGATCAAAGGGTTTATATGGCGGGGTTCAACAAGGGGGAAATACGTCGTGAGGAAATGACAGTATAATTTGGAGGCAGGGCACGGTTATTGCCGTGATATTAAAGTTGGGTTGAAGTTTGACCACGCCTGCAATCAGTTTTCGCGGTAGAAATTTGGTTGTCAAAACTTTCTACTGACGAACTAACCTCACCTATTTTATAATTTATGACATATGCGGAAGAAGAAGGTATGCAATGGTCGTCTGCACAATTTTGTCGTCTGCAACTATTCTGAGTTTCTCTGTTATTATTTTTATGAATTTTCTTCCATAAAATATCAGAGTGTCATACAGTTTGGATCCAGGCGTCTCATCTCGATCCAAACTGTTTGCAAGCCAGGAACTTTCATAATTAAAAAAAACCAAAACCACAGGATGAATTAGAATCTAGATCTACCCTTTTTAAAAAAAATTCAAATAGGCTGGATGGAATCATAGGCGTAGCCAGACTTGTAAAATTTATACGCACAATGCGGCACGGAGTGCCGATCGAGGCACGAAGTGCCGAGTGGGGAGGGTGCGGGAGGGGGGTAACCCCCTCCTGCTGGCGGGGGTACGGGGGGCCTCCCCCGGAAAATTTTGAAAATGAAGATGTGAAATGGTGGTTTCTGACATGTGTTAGGTAGCTTTTCATACGCTTGATTTCCACTTATATTTTTCAATTTAATTGTATTTTTTTTTATTATAAATAACCGAATTTGCAAAATCTTCCTTTTCAAAGGCCTCTAACTTTGCCAGACCATTCTATATAGTTCTAGATTTAAATGTGTCAGACATAGGTAGTCTGCCTTTGATGTCTAAGGTCCCTATATCTAAGAAGGGTAGTCCAAGAGAACTTGGACTTGCTCCAAGGAAAGTCTGATTTGCCACAGGAACATTTGCAGATTCAGCAGGATGATGATGAAGGGTTTAGCGCCATAGTGGGGTCCTTATGCAGCAAAATCAGGATTGTCTGCAGATTTTGGTTAGGGAGCTTCACATGTTGAAGCTAGGGCTAGTCGTCATCGTTGAATTCGGTGTTTGTTCTTACTCCTGAGCCCTATTTTATTATTAGAATTAAGGGCCATCTTTTTTTAGAGGAGTTGCAACAGAGACCCCTGTCATGGTTATTCGGCGTATTTGTCGCAGGTCAATTTGTGTACACTCTTACTAGGTGGGCCCAGAGGCATTCTACCCTGGGATTTTTTATAATTCCTAGATGGTTTCTGGTGTGTTCTGAAGGCGTATCTTGCATTACAAATAGGTATAATGCAAACATAAATCTATGCAGAAAATGCACCTCAAAATGACATTGAATATTTTATCTACGACTTTTTTAATATACTTTTTGACAGGTTGTCTTACAATCATTAATCTCTAACCCCTACTCTATCCTACCGTACCCACTACGATTAGTGTACGCACTCTTACTAGAGGGACAGGGGAATCATGCTCTCCCGGCCGGAAATTTGTATTCCTAGATGGCCTGTGGTGCGTTCTGAGGACGGTTCAGAACACGTGTATTACTGATATAAATCGCTGTCAAAATTCGACTGAAAATAACATGAATTACTGAGTACCGGTATTTAATCTAGGATAACATCTTGTTCAACATGATGTTTTCCAGTCATTAATTGCAAAACCCTACCCATATCCCTACTTACTCATATTAATGTGCGCATTCGTACTCCAGTAGTGGGAATCGGGATACATGTATGCTCCCAATGATTATTTTCGTAGAGTATCTCTGATGCGTAAAGAGGGGGCCCGGGTTCTAACTTTAAAAACAGGTAAAACACTCACAGAAAGCTATGTACATGTAACGATCTAGGTCTTTTTTACTAAGATTGGCAAATTTATTAGGGTTGGGTCATGCACCCTGTTCCCACATACCTGTACGTGTAGCCAGTAGCAACGCTACAATTATTAGGCATAGTGGTACAGTTCTATGTTTTCACGTTTTTCCTGTTGCAAGTACGTGGACCCGGACTTGGCACTTATTAATTGATCTGAATAGGTATAGATTCTATTAGTAGATCTACAACACGCACAATGATAATACATGTACAAAACAAATGTTTGAATGCTCGGTTACGCGATTTAGTTTCAGTAAAGAGAAGCATGGCGACTAGCTTTAGCATTGACGGTTAGATCTAAGTTTTTTAATCTTGTTTTTTTTTTATGAGATTTTTTTATACGCACGTGCGTATTGTGCGTAATGGGCGCTACGCCCTTGGGAATGTAAAACTGCTCATTTTAGAACAAAAATTAACAACAACAACAACAACAATAAAACTTACTTACAGCTGTGGCTTATCAATGGTATTTGATCAAGCAAGTCATTTATTTATCAAAATGTATGAATTTATAGATATATAAATATTACATTGTATAAAACTTGACTATCGCCATTCGGCTCCAAAGCAGAACACTTTACAGTTTACTTATAACCTGCTTTAAGTGGTCACCTGTCTGCAAAACTAGAAACTGGTTATGGTGAAAATTATGGGTTAATGCAGTCAGTGAATGAAGGGTTCGCTTTACACTGATAATTTGGTACATCATTTTGTGCGGAAAAAATCAGGGCAACCAAAAAATAATTCTGGTTGCCCTGAGGGCAACCAGCTTTTAATAAAATTTGTCGTGCCCTGCATCTCTCTGACTACCTTTGTTCGATTGTTAGATAAAACACTGGTATTAATTTATTATTTCGATTCTAACATATAATTTAACCTTAATTTGCACTGAACAACGGCACTTCATTTCTTGGCGTACGCATTTACGAAGGCATATGAGGTCACGTTAGAACGATACAGCGTGTGAGTGTTCTATTGACACTAATTTGACACTTTATTTAAAATAGTTTAACATTTTTGGTTATGTGAGAAAAATAATCTGTCAAACTTTCAAAGAAATAATGCGACTGTTAAAAGATCAAAACACCGATTGGTTCCTAGCCAAAATGGACTTAAAACGGAGGATGCACCTGTCAGCCAATGAAAACAGCTGCAGTTCCATGTACCCTGTCAGCTCAGAGGATACATGGGATTATGTCTAGGGCTCATTGACCAATGAAAAGTAAGGAATTTACTTTGCAGTATAATAAGAAGTATTATTCTTCTAATGCATACATTTTATTAAGATAATTTTTTCCCTGTTAGTGTTAGTATTATTTTTCCGCTTATTTTCTGTAGCATCGATCCAATATTGGATTGTATTTTAAAAAGAAAAGGGCTTTGATTGTCTAGTTTCTATCATTTTGGGGTATACAACAGTACATTTTCTGTCCAACCTTCAACTAATGGTTATACTCCAAAATAAACTTATGCATATTTTCACATAACCATTCTCTAGATGCCCCTCTAAAACATTAAATAAACCCAGTTTCATTACACTTACTTGAACATTGAGGGAGTGATATCCTTTTCTATTGACATAGTCTCCCTCATTGGTTGTTGGGGCCTGGATCTGTACATGGGTGCAATCTATTGCACCGCCCTTAGCTCAGATTTCCGCATTGTATTTCAAAATGCGGAGAAAATGCGGAAATGTTGCGGAAAAGTTGCGGAAATCTTCATTTTCCGCAGAAACTCCGCAAAAATATTTCCGCGCTTTGCGGATAAACTACGCATATGCGGAGAATATGCGGAGAACATGCGGAAAAATGGCACTTAGAATTTTTTCAGTTGCGGAAATTCAGACTCTGACAATTTCATGATGCGGAGAACATGCGGAAAAATGGCACTTAGAAATTTTCAGTTGCGGAAATTCAGACTCTGAACATTTCATGATGCGGAGAATTTATACTTGGAAAAATTTTGATGCGAAAACCTTGGACTTATATTTTTTTCAAGATATTTATATTTTAAATCGATTAATTAGATTTTACAAGATGTTCTTTCTGATTAATTTTGGCATAATATGAGTACTATGACAATTCAATGGGTTTAATAAAATTCCTTTCAAAGCATTTATAATTTTTAACAAAATCCTGTCACAATATTCAGTTACAATGTAGTTGAATGTGGACAGTATTGGAAAAAGAAATAAAAGAAGTAGAAACTTGAATTAGTTTAATAAATTTAACCAAAATCCATATATTGTCCAACTTTTATTAAGGGCTATTAACCTGCATTCTGAATTTCTGATGTCCTAATTATACTTAAAAACACCAATGAAATATTGTCAAACTGCCTTTTCACATTTAATGCAACAATTATATATACTAAAAAATAATCACAGGTACTTGACACATACACCTAGATCTATTAACACCCCCCCCCCCCCCTTTTTTTCTTTTTTTTCCCACTATACTTCTCTTATACGTATCTATAATAGAAGTATAGTAAAAAAAAATTAAAAAAAAAAAATTAAAAAAAAAAAAAAAAAAAGGTGGGGGGGTTAATAGATCTAGATGTATGGGTCAAGTACCTGTGAAAATAATTTAGTTTAAAAAAAAAAAATAATAATAATATTGCTGTTTTATATATAAAAACATTTATCCTCAGTTTGAAAACTAATTATAGATCTACGTTTGGCTGTTTCAGATATAAAACTTTTATCCCCCGTTTTACCCAAAAAAATAGAAATAGAAATAGAAATCTATTTACACCAAGTGCCGAAACCGATTGGGGTCGATATAGTATGGTCCGAGTTCCCGCGCAATTTTAACTCTTCAAGTCGGAGGGCAGTGAGACGCCAAAATTCAAACTCCGATTAGCCTAGATTCTAAAATTACTTTATTTACAAGTGTTTGAACAAGAAAGCGTGCCTAATATGTAGAAGAATCGTTCGTACAGACATACACACAAGCAATGATACCTCAGCTTTCACATGTGCGTTGAGCTCGATGCCGACGAAGGTAAGGAATTTCCTGGAATGCTTTGAGTCTGACGACTGAACGTTCAATCGTTAAATTTTGTCGGGAAGTTTGACACTTAAGTTAAGGTCGTTCACTAGATTTAATGCAGATAGAAATAGTTAAGATTTATTTCAAAATTCGCAAATCGTAGTTAGCAAATACTTAAATCTTTCTATCGTTTGAAAATCTTTCCAAATATCAAAATAATCCCGGGTCAACTCGGCCCCTCGTCAAATCGACCCGGAGTTATTTCGACCTATTACACTATAGAATGATGCCTGCAGTGTATATTACGGGATAAGGTTAAACAGAAATAGATATGGGATTTTATTTAGCTTGAATTTTAAACCTGAAAACACTTTAAATGCTAACAATTCTTTTTAAACTTGGATTTCAGAATGCATGCAGTCAGCCATAATTTGGAGAAATACCAAACATCCAAAACAAGTCCATTGGCCAGACAGGATCACCAGGCTAGCTTTACACAAAGGACAGTCAAGGGTAAGGATAAATAAAAGAAATTTGTTGTATAAAGTGGTTATGTGATCATACATACACTTAGTCTGAATAGTCACTTCCAAAAAATATTGCAGTTATGATGAAGTAATAAATATTAATATGTTAATGTCACGGATAGATCCTTTAAGAAAACAGTTAAGAGTTTAGATCCTGATCAGGACCTGTCTGAGATGGGTCTACACTGTTAAAAAGTTAATTAGTTATAAATGTAAACTTACAGTGAGTGTGTGTGGGGTGGGTGGGGAAGTCCATTTCTGAGTACAGTAACCTTATTGCCAGGCCATTTTTGGAGCAGTGGGTGCCATCAGATATCTGTCGCAGTACAAATTCAAAAAATAATGCTCCAGCCTTGGGAGGTAGACAGCATGCAGCCATGATGGCATGAAGACCCTGGGACGACACGGCTGTCACAAATTTGTGTGTCGTCACGGGTTCAGTGATGAGGGTTAAATCGCTGAGTTTTTTTGTCCATCAAAAGTTCTTTTTATTTATTATCATTCAAATCAATAAATATGAAATGAGACCGCTCAGGTAACTAAATCAGTAAACATTGGTATAATAACCGTATAAAAAGGTTATTATATACCTATTCTAAAAATAAGCCATTATACAGACCCAATAATCTTTTTCCTAATCAGAATTTCAGATGGTCCGTATTAGATGACATATGCTACACAATGTTGACATCACTGCTTTTATGCCACACAAATTGTACAACAATCTATTAATATAAAGAAGCGTTCCATGAGACTTTTCGGAATTCCAGGTCCTGATGCTATTTTTAAAAAAAGTTGGAATAACTTTGAACAGTTGATTTCCATTTTAATCGTGAATTATATGCATCGGCAATCGGTTACTAATGAAAACACTGCATATATGCTACACAATGTTGAAGTCACTGTTTTTATGCGACACAAATTGTACACAATTTATATTAAGAAGCGTTGCGTGTGACGTTTCGGAACTCCAGGTCCCGATGCTATTTTTAAAAAAAGTTGGAATAACTTTGAACAGTTCATTTCCATTTTAAGCATAAATAACCCACAACACCCACTTTTACTAATGTTTTCCTCCAAAGGATAAGGTTTAAGACAGTTCAACTCGCACTCTAAAACGCTTAAATGACCATTATTTGCAAAATGCTACTTAAATAACGGATTCAATCGAGAACAAAATAATCAAACAAATAATGACGTAATTTATTGGTGGTCACATGACTTTCATAAATAGTTTAAGATTGCATAATTATGAACACAGGAATTTTAACATACTAGGGGCTTACATGTAAGCGTATATTTGATTATTCAGTTGAATAACATTTAGATCTAGATCCAAACAGTTTAGGTATATAATAAAAGGAATATCACCACAGTTGGTGATCCTGGTCTTGAATCAGTTCTCGTTGGTTGTGTAATCCAGATCACACGCGAGGCTATGCCTCTCGTGAGATCTGGATTACACAACCAACAAGAACCGATACAAGACCCCGGATCACCCACTGTGGTGATATTCTGTTTGTATATCATGCCCTTCTGACTTTAGGGAAGTAATTATTGTTTCAGTGCTGGCTGATACAGTCATGTATTGAGGTTGGTTCAGATTAAGCTAGAGCCAGGATAGATTTTAAAGCTTTAAGCAATATAAGTTGAACTCACATTATTGTACATGTAATTTTATTAAAATGCAATTTTTACTGGTTACTTCAGTGGTAAGCATATTATTTGTCAATGTTTTTTTCTATTTCAGTCAAGATCTCAAAGCCTGTATTCGTCCTACGATGCTGTGATGCCGCCATGCAGTGTGCCAAGACAATGTCGAACAGAAAAGGCACCAGAAGTAAGCTAATTAAGAGTTCTAACACACCTCGCCCACACCCCTATATAAACAAAGAAGGAACATGTCTGTGTATAAATTCTCAAAAAAAAATGCACACTGTTACATCCAATTGAAACTGTGGTTGCCAATTTTAAAAAACATGGCTGCTAGTGGGTGGGGCAGATTTTCCTTATATGGCCATATATAGTGAAAACTTTAAAAATCTTCTTGTCTGAAACGTAGGTCCGATTTGAAAATAATTTCACACAAATGATCCATGGGTGACCCTCTACCAGATTTCTTAAAATAATTTTGATATCTAAAAAATCATGGCTGCCAGTGCCGAGTGGGTGGGGCATGTTTTACTTATGTTTCTGTATAGTAAAAAGTTTAAATATCTTCTATGAAACTACTTGTCCAAATTGAAAATAATTTTACACAAATGATCAATTGATGACTGATCTCTACCAGATTTCTTAAAATAGTTGTGTTATCTTAAAAAACATGGCTGCCAGTGGGTGGGGCAAGTTTTGCCTTATATTTCTGTATAGAAAATCTTTAAAATTCTTTTTCTCTGAACCTATTGGCCTGATTTAAGAATATTTATACACAAATAATGATTCGTTAGTGACCCTTTGCCAGTTTTCTTAAAAAAATCTTCCTAGCTCAAACAACATAATACTGGCAAAATCAAAAGTGGGCTTTTTTGAAAAATGGGAACGTCAAGAAATGTGGTGCAGTTGCGTCGGTGCAAATTGTGGTTAAATTGAAGCGTAGGAATCAAAATAATAAATTAATGCCAGTGTTTTAATGTGAAATAGAATAAGGGTAGGAGTTGAGATGCATAGTAATAATAATTACATCACGATGCCGAAGGCAGATTAATGTAATTACCTGGTGCATCTCAACAATTAATAAATTCATACAAATGTTTTATAGTGCAATAGAACACTGGTAGGAGTTGAAAAGCGCAATAATTAAATCAGGAGGCTGTAGACCAAGTGATTTAATTACCAGCATCTCAAGGGCTAACACTTCAATTTAACAACAATTTACACAGCCGCTATGGCTTTAAATTTCATGGTACACAGACAGTTATCAAAGCCATGTTATGTAACATGAAGGTGTTACAGAGTTTGCTTGTTTGATAGAGAATTTAAACATAGAATGAGATACGTTCCTTTATTCTTTATATAGGGGTTTGCACGAGGCGTGTTAGAAAATTTTATATTTAAAAGAATACTTTTTCATTAAAAAGTAGACTGTTTAACTGTAATGCCATTTATGGTGGTCTTGAACTTTTACTTTAATCAAGATACTTTATTATCCCGTCTCAATATTGGAAATCCTTCCACATGATTGTTGTCAGGAGTTTAGTATTCTGAAATTTGTCACTCATCTGCATTAAAGACAATGAAGGCAAATTTGGTTCCCAAATGGATATGACACAGCACATCAACACTGTGTGCAGGTCTAGCTACGCACAGCTGCGGCAAATAGGTCATATTAGACAGTACCTTTCTCCAGAAGCTACAAAGACTTTGGTCAATTCTCTGGTCACATCAAAAATTGACTACTGCAACTCACTGCTATATGGGATTCCCCAAAACTCACTACGAAAACTACAGCGTGTGCAAAATACAGCAGCCCGCATCATTACCAGGACTCCTCGGTACAATCACATCACTCCAGTCTTGAAGGAGCTTCACTGGCTTCCAGTTCAACACAGAGTTGAATTCAAAATTCTGACACTCACATACAAAGCCATGTGCAATGATTCTCCAAGGTACATTGTTAGTATGCTGGACGTGTATAGACCTCGAAGAGAGTTGCGGTCTGCGAGTAAATCAGTATCGCTGGTTGTGCCGAGAAGTCGTTTAGTGAAGTTTGGAGATAGAAGTTTCATGCATGCAGCCCCAAAGCTCTGGAACTCTCTACCATCAGACATCAGAGATGCGAGCTCAGTTGCAGTCTTCAAAAAACGTCTGAAAACACACTTCTTTAATATTTATTATTAGAACACATTAGGAAATGGATGACTGCTACCTCCGGGCCATGTTCTTGCTGTATATATTGTGGGTCTAAATGGGAGTTCTGGAATTGTACCGTTTGCCCATGCCTGTTCGGTGGATCTTGATGGTAGGGATTGCCCCTGATCTCTTTGAAACCGACTGGCTTGGGGTTTGCGGTATAATTCAAGGACAGCTTCTTATCTTGATGTTTTATAAAGTAAGGGTGTAATTTCAGCCATGGAACATGTAGGTCCCGCGGGTGTGGGGTGGAGAGGGTAGATTACTGCTACCCTAGGGCTGTGTTCATTCTGTATATGTTATGGGTCTAATTTTTAGTTCTGGGGTTGTACTGTTGACCAATGCCTGTCTGGTGGATCTTTGATGGTAGGGATACAACTCTGATCTCTTTTGAAACCAGCTGGCGTGGTCTGTGGTACAATTCGTGGACAGCTTTCACCATTTTTAATAATGTTATTGATCTTCTATAGAGTTTTTAGTTATGGTCGCATGCTATTATTCCTAGTTATGTTACATTAGATGGCCTGCATTGGGCGCTCTGCTATTATTTCTATTGGTCGGCAATCTTTAGCCGGTTGGTTCATTGCTGATTGATGGGGGTAGTGTGATTGCCGTTTTGGGGGCTGTCTTTTGTATGTTTATTCTTATTTATTTTAGATCTAATTATAGTTATTTGTGTTTTGTCGATGGCCTGCATTGGGCGCTCTACCATTATTTATATCAGTCGGCAATACTTAGCCGGTCGGTTCATTGCTGATTGATGGGGGTAATGTGATCGCCGTTTTGGGGGACTGTCTTTTATATGTTTATTCATGTTTTATTTCAGATCTAATTGTAGTTATTTTGTCTTTTCACGATTTATAGGTACATAAGTGTTATTTCATGTAAAGCGCTTTTGAACGCACAATCCCTGTGTGAAAAGAGCGCTATATAAATCTGGTATAATAATAATAATAATAATAAAAATCAAAAAAGTTTGAAAATGCACTCGTCTTGCACAATAGACAGAGAAGGGACAAATCATGCAGAACGAGTGAAATTTTCAAACGCTCATTGGTAATGTATGTGCATTCCAACGCCCTTTGTCGGTACAGGCAACTTAAATTACCAAAGGACTTTCATCAATCTTCATACGAACGAACGCGTTTTTATTTCACATGTCATGGTCAATGTCACTGTGGCTGCTTTTTAGAAAAAACTTGTCATTGCTGTGTCAACTTCATTTCTCAATGGATTTTCATTAGACTTCTTGCAAGTGTACAGAATAACAATAAAAACAAAGCCTTATATAAAAACAAAATTAAATAATCAATGTAAAAGATTTGTTTATTTGTTATGAATGCTTAGAAAAAATCCACTTTAACACAGAATGACAACTGACTCAGCTGAACCCTAAAATTTGAGCTGTTTACATGTGACTCAGGATTGGTCTTGAATGGTTATCATTTGAATGATTATGCTGCTTTTATGTTACTGAAAATCGGATATGGCATAAAAAATGTAAATGGATGCCGGGTGGTTTTATAGGCATGTAAATTTATAGTAGTTTAGGTATTAAATGAACTTATGTATTTCAAAGAAGTTTTTTTATAGTCAGCTTGGCCAGGATTTTAACACAGGTTAGGAAGGCCGGCATACAAAATTGATAGTCCTACACTCTATTACCTTTTGGCCACTGTGCCATACTTATTTCCCAATTCTGTTTTATCTCACTGAACTTCTGAAGTGAATGGGATCTACTTTGGTGTGAAGTTTAAAATTAGATAATTACACCGTCTACAGGCAGAATAAATTTTGCAATAGAATTCTTTCTACAAAAAATAGAAGATTTTGATATTTTTCTTTAATGATTTTATGCCATGATCTGGTTTTCAGTTTCCTTAAAATTCTCTTCTATGATTGCTCTGTTGACTTTCAATTTTGCAGAGATTTAAAACTTAAATTTGATTTACAGAAATTTCCAACTGTGACAAACCGGTGATCAATTGGAAAGTGGCAGACATTACAAAGCCTTCGACTCACCGCTCATCAAATGAGGCAGTTAAGCATCAGGCGTGTAAAGAACCCCTTTCATCCAACTGCATTTCGAAGGACCTGTGATTTTGTTCAATCTGGAGATGTTACAGATTTTTCTAATGAATCTTTGAATCAACAATATTTATAGATCCCTTTCAACCAAGTGATGTTTGAAGAACCAGTGTTTAGTTCGATCTGAAGATGTTACAGATTTTTTAAAGAACTTTTAAATCTGACAACATATAATTTGCATATATTCAACCTTTGATATCATATTTATTGCAATGGCATACATTTGTTTGACAGTAGTACATTTAACAAATCTTGTTTGTTTACTAGGCCATATTATTTAATAATGTTTATACTGTTGATTGAGAATGGAATAAATGTTTATCATTAAAACTGTTAAAACCAACTTGTGATGTAACTCTCTATCATAGAATTTGTCACAATAATGGCTATTTAATGGGGCTTAGAGAATGGAATTCAATAGTTTCATATATTTAATTTAGGTCCACTTCTGGAAAAGTATTCAGCCAAAAGCTTTTAACTTGTAACAATTATTAGAAATGATAAGAATAGTTAGTCTAAGAACCATAACTCTTTGGATTACCATTTCTGGTATACATGTACTGTATTAGTATGGACCTTAAAAAAAAAGAGTCCTATATCCTATGAGATGGTAACGCTTAAAGTAGGCTGAAAGTAAAGTAGAATTCTCCTCCAAAGGGCATTCTGCTTTACATAAAGCCTGCTTTAAATAAGCAACAATCTTTCTTCGGAAAACAAGCTATATGGTGTTCAGGGTTAATGTATTATACTGATATTTGCTATCATGAGATTATACCAATGACCTAAACTCTGTCCTGGCTTTAAGCTTTTGGTGTCTTAGTTGTACCTCAAAAGGAAATGGACACACCGTAAGACAACTGTTTGGTGCTGCAAGGCAGAGCTCTTGTTTAGTATTGTCCACTTATTTTATGCATCATTGCTCAATTTTGAATCATGTCTCAGACTAGTTGTGATTCCTATTGTTTTGGCTCTGTGTCTGCCCTTCATGTGTGCTGGTGCTGTGCTGGATAAATGGCGGCAAAGAGATGCGGATTATTTCCGCATGCGGAGAAAAATCCGCATCTACAGCAGTAGAAATTTCCGCATTTCATGCGGAGAAACTCCACATTTACTGTGGAGAAACTCCGCATTTAGTGCGGAGAACCTATGTATTTAATGCGGAGAAACTCCGCATATCCGCAAATTCTCCGCAATCTAATTTCCGCATCTCCGCAGTCCAGTTTCCGCAATTTTTTCCGCAATCCAGATTTTCTGCGGATTTCCGCGTCCGAATACTCCGCATTTTTTCCGCAAAATATGCGGAAGAAATTCTGCGGAATAAATGCGGAGTTCCGCATTATTTGCGGAGATCTGAGCTAAGGGCGCGGGCACAACATTTGGAAATTCTGAAAAAATGTGTAAATTCTATTTTTAAAAAAAGTTCTAAACATTTCTAAACAGTAAACATGATACAGTCTACAGTTGGGTATTGCGTCCAAAATAGCTATCACAATAGTTTTAGTAATAGTTATCGATAAATCTAGCATATTGTAGCTTACAGAAGGCTGAAACTAAACCATAATGAACATTCAGATTTACTTCCAACCTGCTTTAGGCAGCCATCTGTCTTTCAGTATTGAATACAAGTGTATGTGTAAAGGATCAAATACTCTAACATTGTAAGACAACTATCAATTTTCAAGTAATTGGTTTGACACCGCTGGGGATGGAACCTGCAACCACTTGCACTGCAAGCGGACGCTCTACCACTGAGCTACCGATATACAGGCGCTTTCTTTGACTCCATGTGATTCAAGTTCGACCCCTAGTCTTTCTCAATTCAACTTTAACCTGTTTCTGCCGAACAATCAATCACGATTATAACTGGCAGGCGCTGTGAGGAAAAAATTGGCTAAAAAGGTTATGTGCATAAAAGACTGAAATTCACAGCTAATTTTTTTAACTGTAAACTTCAGTCCTTCATGCACATAACTGTTAAAAACAGAGTATGGACTTAAAGGCCACGAGCAGTCAGTCCGTCTGCAAATACTTGTAGACTGGTGCTAGAATTTCTGTTTACAAATACATTTCAAGTGGTTGGGGAGTCTATCTATCTATCTATCTTCCAGTGAGTTATTGGTAGCCATAATCGGTAAATGAATGATTATATAATCGTTTTGATTATATATGTACTGTGAAAAGCTGGATATATGTGATCAGGTCAAAATTTAAAAATTGGGCAGGGGTTCCCCTTGGGCAGTGCCATTTTGATACACCCCTTTGTGAAGACTATCAACTTAGCAGGTAAACACCCCTCTGTGAAGACTATCAACTTAGCAGGTAATCAGGGTTCCCACAGGCTTTTAATTTTGAGGGTGCATGCACCCTCTAGGGCTATTTTTTGGGGGTGCAGACAAATTTCAGAGGGTGCATATGAAACGTGTTTCTGTTTCTTCTGATGCGAGGACGCCAGGGACAAAGTACGATGAGGCCGGGGCCGAAAGGCTTATGAGGTATCTACGACGAGTGGTCCCATAACAAAGTAGCAATCTGTATTCAAACAATGGATACGCACCAGGGATGATCTTTGGAAATTTGTGGTTCCACCGCTAAATTTTTATATCATTTTGTTTGGATGTGTACTGTTCGTATCTCTCACATTATTTCTTAACCAGGCCGTCAATTGGGACTTAGCCGACATATTTGCAGACTACACGAATGCGTAGGCCTATGCTAAGACTGTGTCTCACTAAATCAGGCATTTTCCTCAACATTGTTAATAGACGGGATAAAATATATCTGATAACCCGTCCAGTTTTCGACTGTGTTGTTTGGATTTCGCATAAAAAATGGCGTCGCTGTTTTGAAATCGAAAGTGACCAGAATTAGACCCATGACCGGACTTTTTGTTTTAATAATTTGTCAGCATTTTTCAAACACGTATTCCTCTAAATAAGTATTGAACTCTTATAAAAACAAAAATTGATAGAAAAAATAGCAACTTTATTAAGCACAGAGACGGGAAATCCCACAATCTATTTTAAACCGCTTAATCATCATATTCGCGATGCGGGTGAACCAGGCGCTTTACGTAATAAGAAATGATAAGAATTGTCAAGCGCCCGACAGACACTATAAGGAAAATGAATGACACGCCAGACTTTGACGTTTAACTTGTATTTTGCTGTTTGTTAATAAAACTGGTCTTCTTACATCCGATTTCGGCATTATCTGCAACATAAATCTGTACGTGCTGCGATGCACGTTCAGGGCGTTGATTTTATGCGTGAATTTTTGAAATTATATGTGAATCACGTACATCTGTACGTGAATGGGAACTCTGGGTAATAATTGAAAAATCGGGCAGGGGTTCCCCCTAGGCAGTGCCACTTTTGATACACTCCTTTGTGATGACCCTCCCAAGATGGTTGGACAAGGCAGAGATTTTATAAGAGCGAATAAGCTGGGGCAGATTCCATTTATATTTTAATATGGAATTGCGTACTCGCAGAATTAGAAAGAGGGTGGCACAAATAAACCCTCTTCAAGGCTCGTGTACATGGCTACTTAAATTTCTAAAATAATCAATTATTGCAAATCATGAGAGAATATAATCGCCGATTATGACCGTTTTCGATCAATTTCTGATTATAATCGATCATCGCTACAACACTAGTGATAAATCAAACATTAAAATCATACATGATATTTATTGATTATTTATTACAATATCAGCATTTTGCAATTATTTAGGCATGTTATTGAATGGTCGCTTAATGCAGTACAGATATCTATTTAGATAAATATGCTCCATGAGATATTTAGAAATATTGGTTTCAGTCAACGAAAAATAGCCGTTTCTTGATCACGAATCGGTCTGGGTCCGAAACGTTTATCAAACGAGCGTTCTAGAATATTACACAATTTATGCCGTAAACATGAACATAACACTTAATTTATGTTATTAATTTGATGACACGGTTAAAATACATTATATCAGATGGTACTAGTCACAGTATTCATTCTGATATAGAGCATGAAAAAAAGTAAAACAACACTGCCCGTTTCAAGTTGTTTTCTTTAGCAATGGCCGACAGGAATCAAGGGGCATCACCCAAGAGAAATAATATGAGACCAAAATAGATCGTCACCTTGACCTTTGATGGTAAAATTTGACAGATAACAGCTGTTTTAATGATTCGAATAAGGCTACTTACGACTCAACTGGTAAAACCCATGCTGTGTCTGTCCAGCTGCCCTCCGGTCTGGAAATCGGATGAAACGGTGTGCCAGAGCTACTACTGTACTAGTGCTCTGGCAACACTCCAGACACACTTACTGACGGAAGCTTCCGACAGCCCTAAGGTATCCCCTACCAGGCGAAAGAAAGCTCCGGTAGCGAAATACCTTAGAGCGGCCAGAAGCTGCAGCAGTGGCGGGATGGCCTGGCTCCGATGGGTGGCACTACCAATCACCTCTTCTATCATACTTAGGATGAACAGAATCGTGCCAGACGAGAATCTGTACCTTTCCCGCAGCTCTTGGTCACTCATGGATAGTAAACTAAACCGAGCCCTAAATGCTCTAGGCTGGCGACGCCTACGACGACGCCGAATCCGAAATCGCCTAACCAGCGCCATTTTGGATCTGAGACAGCTATAGACCTGTCTCACGATATTTGAGCAAATTCTCATTCTTTGAGACGAGAAAAATCTTAAGACTGTTAGTAAAAGCCAACTTGAGCAAGTGCTCATCTCATGACTAGAAGATTGAGCAAGATCTCATTTTTTGAGCATGAGCAAGGGTTTGAGACGTTTCGTAAAAGCCGGGCTGTGCGTAACATTCGTTCAAGCCTGGCTACGTCCCTGGCAGCTAACTGTAAATGACTCATGGACGAAGTATCTTTGGGACGAATGGAGAAAATAACAAAACAAGTACTGACCTTTAACGATAAATTATCCAAATTCCAATAGAATATTTCACATTAATCCCATTAAACATGAATGACACCTCTTGTTGTTGTTGTTTATCCTATACTCATTATACAGCTGAGTATGGTCTCTATGTGAAGTTTGCTCTATGTGGATTTCTTTATAACTCTTGATGAATACACTTGATAATTGTCATTAACAGGCTGGTTTAGAATCTTTTGGTGCTGACTAAGAAATGGAGAAAGTTTTCCATGATCTCTCAGAATTCATACACCTTTGACCATCTCCATTTGGTGACGGGTCAAAACGGCCCAGATCTATAACGGTCCGGGTCAAAACGGCCCAGGTCAAAACGGCCCACTTTTGGGCCGTTTTGACCTGGATTCGGAAGTTAAATAATCGCCTATAGTATTGGTGAAAATTGCGTTAATGGATAGAGAAAACGATGAGTACAAAAATATAATTATTACGAAGACGAAATCTACTAGATTGATAGGTTTAAGAATGAAAGTAAGAATGAATCCTGGTGAGCTGTATAGTGAGGTGGCGTTTCATCTGGATCCAAACTGTTTACAATGGTTATTAGAGTCAGGGATAATTTATTGACATGTCTCAATAAATTATCCCTGTGAGGGTTTTGCACATTACAGACATGACTACTAAACTATTAACTACTGGGTGTTTAAGGCAGGTGGATACTTAAGCATTATACATAAATATTAATCTGCATCTATGTGTAAACTATTATATCTGTTTAACTTTAGCTGGATCCAAACTGTTTGCAAAGCCGGCTTTATTTGGATGAAACGAGTAACTTTATATGGTATACATATAAGGGTATTCATTTTAATACGCCAACTGTCAAAATACGTAACAGAAACTTGCGAAATGAAAGCAGACACCGATTCTGCTTAAACGTGCAAAGTGTGCCGCAAAAGTGTGCCGCTAGAGACACGCGACTACTGTACATAATTGTTTGATTGCATTAAAGGTGTTACTCTTTGCTCTTTGACCTGCTGTTGTGACAGTTTGTTATATTAACACCTCACTGCCTTGCCTCAGGTACACGGGGTATTTGCCAACAGTTTTGAATCTCATCAGATCTGTAAAGCAGGTTCTGATCAAGATCGAAAAAAACCTGATTTTAAAACACATAAAAGAAACTAAAGAAATTGAAGCAGATACTTGTTTAAAGCAGATGACATCGTGGTAGTTAAAGGAGTTAACTTAACATATAGATCTGTTTCCAACCATTATCCAAAGTATTTCTTTAAATCAACATAAAAAGTATCGTCGCATAGCAGATTTAGTATAAAATAAATAAAACAGAACAGAAAAGATCTGACAATTTTGTGACAATGTTGTATACTCA
The DNA here is from genome assembly GCA_922989275.2 of Gari tellinella. NCBI lineage: Eukaryota > Metazoa > Mollusca > Bivalvia > Cardiida > Psammobiidae > Gari > Gari tellinella. The sequence continues at coordinate 70,052,350 of OV277859.1, forward strand.
TTTTAAACTGAGTGACAACTAGTTTAGATACGTTGGGTTACCCATCCAATGAAAAAACATACTTACCTCATCCCACAGGTACTTGACACATACTTTATTATCTATGAACCCCCTTTTTGATGCTTATTTTCGTTATAATTCACGTACTGTGGCGTTATTTGACGGAATTTGATGAAATAAAAAGTAGATATTGATAAATTAATCATTTCCCGAGGGTACCACAAGAGAATATCGGCGATCGAGTCTATTTTAGCATCAGCTTAAGTCGATAGTAAAGACTAGGTGTTGAATTGCGCTGTTTACCTTGTATCTATAATAGAAGTATAGTAAAAAAAAAAAATTTTTTTTTTTTAAGGGGGGGGGGGGGGGGGAGGGGGTTCATAGATAATAAAGTATGTGTCAAGTACCTGTGCCTCATCCAGTTCTTCTAATCTATGTTTAATTTTTTCAAGTTATATGTAAATAATTAAAAAAAAAAATTTCAATAATCATATAATAATCATAATACAGTATAATATTTCATTCACGAGTTGGGCCGTTTTGACCCGGGCCGTTTTGGATCTGGGCCGTTTTGACCCTGGGCCGTTTTGACCCGCATTCCTCCATTTCCCGTCAGCACTTTCATGTCTACTACTTGTCCACTTTCACCATATTTCATTAGAATCTCTTGGCATCTTCTTTCCATAACATTTCTTTGATTATCAAAATTGTCACAGTCAAATACAAAGTGTCTGACTGTTTCTCGAACTTGACACTTTCCGCACAGTGGTGACACGTCCTCTAATATCTTTGACATATGGGCATTTAGACCACAGTGGCCAGTTATTACCCTGTTGTATAGGGTTTCCTGTCTTCTCCTATTGATGGGTGGAGGTTCCATGCTGACATCGGGGAACATTTCAAAAAATCTGTCATTTGACGGCACATTGCCGAAGACACTGGTAAAATCCGCGCCATTGAACTTAAGGGCGTGTTCGATTATCCGTTCCAGAACTGTTTGGAACGATTCCGTGGAATTAGTAAATCATATAGAAACGGAATTGAACCCTTGCAAATATGGTAGTCTGGTTCCATACTTATTACAACTTTGCTGTCGAAACGTTCGTAAATTGTGCCGGGAGCTCACACCACCTCCTCGGGCAGAATTGATAGAACAGTTCTGGAATTTCGATTCCGTCAATCCCGTCAATTCCGGACTGATAATCGAACACGCCCTAATAGAACCGTTGGCATTTGTTTAAGGAGGCACACAACGGTTTTTTCTGAAACCTCGGCACCGGTGGTCTCCTTGACATCTATATTTATCTCCTCCTGACTTTCACGCCCAAACCAGAATCAAAACTCAGTCCTATATCAGTAAATACATCTCTAGGCATAACAAAACAGCATAAACCATCCAGATAAGCACACGTTCAGATTCCTCTGTGGCCAAATTTAAAGTTTGTTAGAAGGGGTATAAAAGCCACTACCCGAACCGAACCTAGCCGAAATTTGCCGGACCGAACATTTTTCGGAGTTCCACTATAAGCATAAAAATAATTTAAATTGGAAACTTTTGGTACGTATACGATAAATAACCTATTATTTTCACACTGTAAAAGTTTTATAACCATCAGACATCTAAATATTGGAAAAAGTGCGATTTTGTAATTTTAGGGGGTATAAAAGCCACTACCTTTCAAATTTCAGTTAATCCAGTTTTCTCCTTAAACAGCTTTGTGTCATGATATTTTATGATAAACTTATATCAAACCTTGTTTATTATATGGCATGTACCAAAAAAAACATATTTGGGGAAACATAACTCTTAAATTCACATTTGAAGTGATTTTCGTACCGGAATATTGGTTCAGCGTAATATATTCATTTCCGTAAGAATGACGCCAACTGTATTTTTCAGTGGTTTTATAGATATGATATGCAGAATGCTTATATATTATCAGATATTGGATACTAATCTTTAAAAAAACAAAACAGTTTTATATGTTCAAATTCATTAAGAATATTAAAAAGTTTTTTAATGATTGTTGAAAAAGGTCTTAGAAGATATAGAACATTATTTGGCTCCCAATGTTGCAATTCTTTATAATTTGCAAGGGTAACAAGGGAGATAACCCATCACTTATAATTTATGCATATTTGTACTGATTGTCTCCCTTTGTCCACTGCACATACATTACTATGCAAAATACCTTGTGTAACCTCTTACTCCATGGTAGCAAGTGTCTAGTTTAAGGGCGAGTGACCACTTAAAGTGGATTGAAAGTAAATAAGAATGCGCCTTAAGGCACATTCTGCTCTACTTTCAACCTGTTAAAAGCTACCATTTACTAAAGTCTAGAAACTATCTCCTATCCATTCTTGACTATTTAATTTTAAGACATTTCCTCCACAGAGTGAATTACTTAAAAGCATATCTATGGAGTAATTAGGTGCACTTCTGAACAGTTTAGTGTCATATAACATACCTATTTCAATGGTGTTTTTGTGACGCAGAACTACCGGTAGTAAATACTGTGTTTTTGTAGGGACACAATGCTAGAAATGCTATATTGATTGTGCTGTTGTTCTGTATAGTCTCTTATAATTCAAAATGAATGGCATGGTTCATTTAAACGAGTTTTTCATATGTATTTACTATGTGATGTAACCATGATGAGACTCTAATAAAGATTATATATTATTATAAACTTTGAACAATAATAGCAATTATTGACCATGCGTTTATTAATATCATGCTATTAAACAATGCAAACAACAATTATCAAGTTATGAACCAACTGTTAAAGGCGACACACTTTAAAGTTAGTTTCATGTCTTTGAACCCAATGTTTAGGATTTATGTTTGTTTGTTTGAACTTACGTGCATACATATGTATGATTTAAGATTAAAAAGAATCTGATCATGTTATATAATTCTGTCTTGAATTTTAACTGCACCCTCTGTTTTCACAGTTGGTAACCCTCGTGGTCCTGATTTTTTTTAGCAGGTAACATGTTAACTTATTAATGGACAAATGTAAATACATGTACATGTAGTCAATTATGACTTTCTTTGATAGCTTTTTTTCTTCAATATATGGCAAAATGGAAAACAGTGCTAACCTTGATAGGATGGCTCATTCACTTGTCATCTGATCTAGGTCTACACTGGTTGCATAGGAAAACCTTACTCTTCATAGTTCATATTGTATCAAGCGACAGCCATTGATTGCTGGTATTTACTTACAGTTTAGTAAAAATAAAGCAAACAACTGCATTAATCAGGCATCTGTTTCAAAAATGCACTGCCACTTCTACTTCAATTAGTGATCGTTTAATACAAGATTGACTGTACACGAAGTCAGTTCAACATTCGATATTATTAATCATAAAAATGCTTAGGGAACTAATCTCTCTCTCTCTCTCTCTCTATAAATATCGATCTCCCCCTCCCTCTCTCTGGATATACAGGTTGTGTGATTCTTACCGAAATGAATATATTACGCTGGACCGTTATATTCAGGTACGAAAATCACGTAAAATGTGAATTTAAGAGTTATGTTTCCCCAAATATTGTTTTTTTGGTACATGTCATATAATAAACAAGATTTGATATACGTTTATCATCAAATCACATTACACCAAGCTGTTTTTAAGAAGAAAAACTGGATTAACTGAAATTTTAAAAGTAGTGGCTTTTATACCCCCTAAAATTACAAAATCACATTTTTTTCAATATTTAGATATCTGATGGTTACAAAACTTTTACAGTGTGTAAATAATAGGTTATTTATCGTATACCTACCAAAATTTTCCAATTTAATTTTTGTTTATGCTTATAGTGGAACTCCGAAAAATGTTCGGTCCGGCAAATTTCGGCTAGGTTCGGTCCGGTTCGGTCCGGGTAGTGGCTTTTATACCCCTTCAGTTTGTTATGGTCGCGAAAACCCATGACAAAAAAGCCTCAAAACCCACATATTCTCCGAAAAATTCGAAAGTGTTCGCCTAGGGTTGGCACTTAGTGAAAAGTATTTTCAGACTCACTGAACCTGTTGCTTTTAGGATCTTTGGCCCAAACAATAGCGATTCCTGGTCGATTTCGCACAATTTTCATGTGTCTGCACCCACCAGTAAAATGATGCTGATTTCCAGTTTATTTAGCCCGAACCACTGATTTCCAGACTGCCCCAATCTTATACCCATCCGACTACAAAAAGTCATCATCTTAGTGCGCATTTTATTTAAATCATGCCACAAAGTGATAATATTAATGCATTCTCCCCTAAAATAATTTTTTTCATCTTCAAAAATACTTTAAAACTTACCAATAGCCTTATATTAAGAAATTTGACCCCGGGGCCAATTCGAACATTTCCCTATGAAACCGCTGCATGCCTCCTAAGGAATAGGGAGGCACACTACGTTTTTTTCTGAAATCTCGGCACCGGTGGTCTCCTTGACATCTATATTTATCTCCTCCTGACTTTCACGCACAAACCAGAATCAAAACTCAGTCCTATATCAGTAAATACATCTCTAGGCATAACAAAACAGCATAAACCATCCACATAAGCACACGTTCAGATTCCTCTGTGGCCAAATTTAAAGTTTGTTATGGTCGCGAAAACCCATGACAAAAAGGCCTCAAAACCCACATATTCTTCGAAAAATTCGAAAGTGTTCGCCTAGGGTTGGCACTGAGTGAAAAGTATTTTCAGACTCACTGAACCTGTTGCTTTTAGGATCTTTGGCCCAAACAATAGCGATTCCAGGTCGATTTCGCACAATTTTCATGTGTCTGCACCCACCAGTAAAATGATGCTGATTCCCAGTTCATTTAGCCCGAACCACTGATTTCCAGACTGCCCCAATCTTATACCCATCCGACTACAAAAAGTCATCATCTTAGTGTGCATTTTATTTAAATCATGCCACAAAGTGATAATATTAATGCATTCTCCCCTAAAATAATTTTTGTCATCTTCAAAAATACTTTAAAACTTACCAATAGCCTTATATTAAGAAATTTGACCCCGGGGCCAATTCGAACATTTCCCTATGAAACCGTTGCGTGCCTCCTAAGGTATAGGGAGGCACACTACGGTTTTTCAAGAAATATGTACTGTCACAGAACACAGTTGTGTGACCGGGGTCTATCCTGCTAAAAAGAGTAAATATTTGCAACTATGGAGAATACAGTTGAGTTGCCCCTAGCAGTATTTATGATGTTTCGTTATTCGGCGGAGCTGTCTGTTATCTATTTAGTCACACATTTCTATTTAGACAAACATTTGAACCAATCATATTTGATCAGAAATTTAGAATTAAGAGCACCTGTTGAAACTGACTTGTCTGATTGGATAGTAGCCAGGGCTCCAGATAAGAGAATTATTTCAAAACTTAAAAACTTTATTTGTGCATTAAACCCTATGGTGTCCAACTCATATGAATTGTCTCTTCGAGACGATAAAAATGAGTGGTAACACCATAGGGTTTGGTGCAGAAATGAGTGAGAAAATGTTAGATTTGTTCAATTTACTCCCCTCTTATCTGGAGCCCTGAAACAGTAGCCTAGCTGTTTATGCACTGATGTGAGTGTAAAATTAGACACAGCCATGGCAGTGTGTAATACTGAGCTTCTATTTTAAGATATGCTAGCAGAATCTGATGTGTATTTATAGATAGACAGTGGCAGCTAGGTATTTTGTTTAATAATGGTTTACTTCCAATTTATTTTAATTGTTAACTATTAATTTTGTACAAATTTACCATACATTGATAGCAATATAATAAATGGCCTCAAGTGAGTTAAACACAATTGTGTTGTTTCATCATTTATTTACAAGAGTGAGGTGTTATAGACCTTGTAAAGCAGGGCAGACTGTTCTGTATGGGCCTGCACAGTTTATCTAGTTATGGTTTGTTTCAAGAAACTCCCCATGAATGAAGTTTGATATACAGAACAATATAATTTAATCTGAGGATCTCCTACCAGTAGCTAGGATATGTTTTGCATTTCTGTACATTTATAGTTTTTTAGTCAGAGTTATGCTATATCGTTGAATGTGTATTTTTTGCTTTTCAATCCAAGATATTACAATTCTTTGAAAACCTCCAATTTCGTACAATTTTGCACACCCATCAACAGCATGAATTTCACCAACCATTCCGCCGAATATCTTTTTTAAAGATATTTCTTGTTTTTCTTTAATTATAGGTTTTTTTTTACAGAGTTTATTGCAATAAAGTTTATACTGTTATTCTTTGTGAGTATGTTTTTAATATATAGATGATGGTTGCAATGGTGTGATATATCTTTGAAAAGATGATTTTAAACACAAAAGCGCACAAATAAAGATTTTCGATTAAAAAGCGCGCTTTTGGGAATCACGCCTTCAAAGGCGCGATTTTGAAAATCGCGCTTTAAAATCAAAATTTGGGAAAATCTTAGGATTTTTTTTTTGAAATTATGGTAGGCCTGTACTGTTTTTAGCCTTTTGTGTAATACATGGATGCTAGAGAATAGATACAAATACTTTCTGTCATGATAAATGGGTTTTTGGATAAAATTATGTGAGCTGAAGTGACATGTCCCTGTTTTAGCCGGTGCCTATTTCAAAATGTAGCAAAACACCAGTCATGTCACTGAAGCCAAGCGAATTTTCTTATAAGCCACATGACCCCCTGTTTTCTCTGCGTTTTTCAATTGTGCAAGGGTGTATCTTTGTGGGAAATATAGGGTGGCACCTGTGGTTGGAATAAAAGTTGTATTTTTTGGCCCTTGGAAATGACGCATTAAATATGTAAGTTATATAGAAGAGCCGTTTTGGTGGCCCAAGCCCTTAACACGGGGACATGCTAAATCACGAGGATTCCCTTTAGACTGCGGTCTTATTCTCCGGATCTCCCATGTATCCACTTTAAATAATACAAACAGTTTTACAACAAATGTTCTCTTTCTTTCGAAATTATAAGTTATAATTAAGTCATTAGTTAATTTATAATAACTGATGTGTTGTACTATATGATATCAATAATAGATGTGCCTGACCTAAATTGTTGAATGTGAGGGAGGCTATCGGCACGACGGTCGTGCCGATAACGTTTCTTATCCGCACGACGGTCGTGCGGATAAGCTGTCTAATCCGCACGACGGTCGTGTGGATAAATACACATTACCAGTTGACAGTGCGATACAGAGTGATGTATTTAGCTCTCGACGTTTTTGGCGGAAATAGCCGATCTGACGAGCGCCTTGGCCCGAAAATGTTGTCGTCCAATACCTGTATGCGCGATAACGCTTAATCGATCGATAATTCAAATGCACCGGTACGCCGATAGCGGGCTGTCGCGTTTTTTATCGTGTTGAATGGTAACCTACTGTTAGTTTAAGTTACATAAAATCCTTAATTTTCACCCGATTTTCATTATAATGATCTTAAAAAAAGGCTATGATCTTTATCTTTCACTTGTGGAAATAACATAATCTAATTTTTACATTGATCATTTTTATGGCGAGTTAAAGAGCGGTTCCCAAATGAATTTGCCGAATAAAGGGAGCAAGCGCTCGCTCAAAAATATATCACGCCCTGTTACAAAACCTTTCATAAAATCCTCAATTTTAGGCCGATTTCCATAACAATAGTCTTAAAGCGACTCGCAACCAGATGGTGCATTAAAAATAGTAATTTGTAAATATGTGTCAAACGCTTATATAAATGGTAAAGAATTAGTTTAGGATAAGAAATTCTGTTTAAAAAAATGTATTTCAATAAAAAAAAATATTGGTCTCTGGTGGGATTCGAACCCGGGGCCCGGCATTGGCGGACAGAAGGCAAAATAGGGGAAACCGCTTAGACCAATGGAACACGGAACTATCCGTTTATCTCGGATCGATTTAACGTATTTCAATGTGTAGCGATCGAAAGTGCATACAACTTCGTAATTCGGCTCGGGTTTATGTCTGAGCCCGTGTAGAAAAGCAACAACAACAACTATACCGTCTACTAGTCGGTATAGAAAAACGATGGAAAATATCTAAAAATCTAAGATTCGGTGACGATTCTTGAGACTGTTTTTGGACTGATCATATTTTTTTAATGTCAGAAGCCAAATAATGCAACAAATTTGCTTTTATTTGAGTATTTTATTTTATTTTGACAAGTACACCATCCGGTTTCGAGTCCCTTTAAGGTGGTTCGACAGCGAGCGGCCCGCATCTCGAGTTCCGGAAATGCTGGTGACTTTCACCTGTTCTTTGCGGCACATGCTTATAGTAGAAAATTTAGATAAAGAAAAGTTTGATCTGCTTCAGTGTCTTCTCTGTTAGCTCAGTTGGTACGGTGAATGACTCGAAAACCAAAGGTTCTAGGTTCGATTCCCACTCGCTTCAAAACTTTTTTTTTCAACAAATTGTTCGATTTTAGTAACTAATCAATTCATAACGCAGTGATCAAAGGACAGGCTATGTTTAGTCTAGTAATAAAGAATAATATCAGATGCAAGTATAGTCAAGTGACAGCTAAATTTGTGAGGATTTATAGCCTATATAACAGATGACAGTTTAACACAGGACAAAAGTAATGCTAAAAGATAGATCCTAAAGGAGCTTTTATGCATTACTTTTGTTATGCATTAAGCAGTCACTTGCCTTTAAAGATCAACAGGCGACCGTATTCAATGGTCCCTTATTACAGGTTTGACTTATGGTATTATTTAGAGCTGACGGCATTTTAAAGTTGAACTCAAGGGAGGTTACTCGTTTTGTGTTGACATTTTGTCAGAATTTCAGGAAAGCATGTATAAAATGTAAATTCTACTGTATATTTTCATTAAATTTTTGTGACTAGTAGAATTAAGTTATATCTATCTAATAAGAGTAAAATTAGTGTATGTTAAACAGCTAGATATTTTGTAATTTGAGATTTTCAGAATTTGACTTTTTTAAAATATTGATATTTCCAGAAAAAAAGTCATGAAATACTTTTGTTTGCCCAATATCTTACAGTCTATGTACAGTTTACTTGAATGTACAGAAAGCTTTGAGTCATATCATTCTATAAAGAAAATATTCCTGTTTATTAAAAAAGGAGCTTTTCTCGACAAAAGGTCCTGTCAGAAAAAAACGGCACTGTAACTTTTTTTTTATTTTAACGATTTTTCACTCTCCATATGGTATATTTCAATTTAATCAAGGTTTCAAAGAATTCTGACACAGAATAAGCTGACCCGCGAACCACCTTAAAGGACAGCTAAGATATTTTTCTTTCAGTTGTAGAAAATGCCAGTGTTTATTTTTGAAATCAACAAATTTTATGGCGAGTTAAAGAGCAATTGCCAAATGAAATAGTCGATAAACGAGAGCAGACGATCGCGAAATAAATACAACGTCCCGTTTCAAAAACTTGAATTTAATCCATAATTTTCGTCCGATATATATATTTATGATGGATGAATGAGTTTGGTTTTACAGCAAAACCAAACTCATTCATCCATCATTCACTACCTGAAAGTATTTTTTTAAAAGAGCAAACTTGTTCTCAAGCGTTCAGCACAGAGAGTCATTGTGTACAACGACATTTTATAAAAAGGTCTGACTTGTTTTAATATCAAAACGAGTTCATTGCATATCCCCTGAAGAAGACGTAACTGTCGAAAGCGCTCGGGAATATATCTATAGTTAGAATATTGCAGCACTGTAAGAGTAACTTATATCTCAACCATATCTTAAAACCATTCTTATTCTGCGAATCAAAATTAATTTTTTTTTATCCAGTGCTACGTAAGGTCGTTTGTAGATGTCTGTTTATATATTTCTCTACTTTATATATATATATATATATATATATATATATTAAAAAAAGGTCTTGATATAAAGCCGTGACACTTATCTTTCGGTTGTAAAAATACCAGGGGTTTTCTTGAAGCGAAAAAAGTAATAATGACCTACAAAGGTAATAGACGTTTATTTAAGAATAAAATCATCAAGAAATTGTGGTTAAATAATGAACTAGGGCTATTCATCTGTAAACTACATGTCTACCATATTACACATCACAAAGGAATGTGACACATTACGTAAATCTGAATAAGGGGAGATCCTTTGAAAGCACAGAAAACAAAGCAAATACTGAAAATTGCAGACTCGGTTTAATTGAGTCTGTTCATGAGCAATACTGAAATATGCAACAGTGCTCACGCCCCCTAGCACCAGCTTAAGCGGAATTCAACTTTCAACTGTAAATGCGCTGAAATCAATGATTCCAAAGGACCAGAAAGTATAACAACACTGAGAATGAAGTACGGGGCGACCTACGGGGTAACCCTACACAATTAGCAGGCCATTTATAAGCGTCATAAAACTCTCCCAGCATGAAGTCCATGCTTCTTGAACATGCCGATTATCTATGAAGTGCATGTTAGGGAACTGGACACCAGGGGGTTTCCTCTTTAATAAAAAAGATCAATGCTACCCCTGCGTGTAACTTGAACATGTGTTTTTGACTTCTGTAACCGCATGATTTTTATATATTATACAAATCACAAAAAATAAAGATAATAGAATTGAATTGAAAAAAAAAAAAAAAAAACCAACATCAATGCACCTAGTTTGGTTGATGACTGGATTAACCCTCTCATTACTGAATACCAGTAACATGATGACTATTGCAATTGCAAACAGTTGTAATCCAGACCAGGCTGCAAAAATGTCGGATTCATAGAGTATGTCTCTTGAAATATAGTTTACCCCTTTTTCAAATTAAGCTCTTTATGACACATTTTACCTTTTCTCCGCATGAGGATCATCAGAGAGAGAGACAGACAGACATACATTCATACAGAAAGATGGAGACAGAAAAGAAGAAGCGAGAGACTGACAGACAGAGATAAGAGAAAAACAGACAGACAGAGAGACAGACAAGAGGCAAACAGACAGTGGCAGAGAAATATAGACACACACAAGCTTCGTAGGTAAACGAAAAAATACGTTTTTCTCTCATTTTCAAAACCTCACTTTACTAACAATTTATAAGCTATCGCCTCAAATTTTGTACTACGCGTAAGATCATGGTCTAATAAAACATCTGTATTAAAATTTATAACGAAAAGATGACATTAAAAGCATTTCTATTAACACCAAACTTCGTAGGTAAACGAAAAAATACGTTTTTCTCTCATTTTCAAAACCTCACTAGTCTATACTAACAATTTATAAGCTATCGCCTCAAATTTTGTACTACGCGTAAGATCATTGTCTAATAAAACATCTGTAGTAAAATTTATAATGAAAAGATGACATTAAAAGCATTTCTATTAAACACCAAACTTCGTAGGTAAACGAAAAAATACGTTTTTCTCTCATTTTCAAAACCTCACTAAACTAACAATTTATAAGCTATCGCCTCAAATTTTGTACTACGCGTAAGATTATTGTCTATTAAAACATCTGTATTAAAATTTATAACATTATAAAAGATGACATTAAAAGCATTTCTATTAACACCTAACTTTCGGAAAAACGTTGTTTTCTAGCCGCCAGCGAGCGCCGCTGATTGACCGATTTTAGACGACACGATAAATCGCGAGCCGGCCGGATACTTCTACAGGGTATAATTCCTCCATGATTATATGCCTTGAATACAAACCAGAAACAACTAAATAGTTGTTTAAATCATTTTACTTCCAAAATTTATTAGTTATTTGAAGCAGAACGAGAAGTTTTGTATGCCACAAAGAATAACGCGGCACTCGTACATGTACGTAAATGACGTCACTTCAAATCGAAAGCGAGGTCAGAGTAACATACAAAGTGGCTGATACAAGGTGGCTGATACAGACTCTTGTATTTTACTCTGCAAATACACGCGGAAACGCTCGATAACACTCGAAGGCATATAATAAATACACATTACCAGTTGACTGTCCGATACAGAGTGATGTATTTAGCTCGAGACGTTTTTGGCGGAAATAGCCGATCTGACGAGCGCCTTGGCGCGAGTCTGATCGGTTGTTTCCGCCAAAAACGCCGAGAGCTAAATGCAACACTCTGTATCGGACTGTCAACTGGTAATGTGTTTATTATATGCCTTGAATACACTCCAGAAACAACTACAAAGTTGTTTAAATAATTTTATATCCAGAACCATTAGTTATTTGAAGCAGAACAAAGAATTATTGTAGGCCACAAAGAATAACGCGGGACTTGTACCTGAACGTAAACGACCTCACGCTAAATCGAAAACGAGGTTGGAGTAAAATACAAGGTGGCTGATACAAGGTGGCTGATACAGACTCTTGTATTTTACTCTGCAGATACACGCGAAAAAGCTCGATATCATACGAAGGCATATAATACACATTACCAGTTGACAGCGCGGTACAGAGTGATGTATTTAGCTCGAGACGTTTTTGGCGGAAATAGCCGATCTGACGAGCGCCTTGGCGCGAGTCTGATCGGTTGTTTCCGCCAAAAACGTCGAGAGCTAAATGCAACACTCTGTTGCGCACTGCCAACTGGTGATGTGTTTATTATATGCCTTGAATACAAACCAGAAACAACTAAATAGTTGTTTAAATCATTTTATATCCAAAATTTATTAGTTGTTTGAAGCAGAACAAGATTTTTTGTATGTCACAAAGAATAACGCGGCACTCGTACATGTACGTAAATGACGTCACGTCAAATCGAAAGCGAGGTCAGAGTAAAATGCAAAGTGGCTGATACAAGGTGGCTGATACAGACTCTTGTATTTTACTCTGCAAATACACGCGGAAACGCTCGATATCACTCGAAGGCATATAATAAGGGTTTTTATCGGCTCGACCGTCGTGCGGATTAGAAAGCTTATTTGCACGACGGTGGTTCTTTATATACAAGTCGTGCGGATTAGAAAGCTTATTCGAAAGACTGTTATTCCTATACTATATTGTCCTTAGCTTTACGAAGTTCGTGCTATAAGTTTTGACAGACAGACACTCCTGAGCTTAACACATGCAACCCTATCGACATCTTTACGCGTTATTTAAAATAGTGTAGGCCTACATGTGAACAGTACAATAGGCTAGTCCTACATATATGCATAATATGTAGACCCTGATCAGAGGGATCCGAACAGAGATTGACTCACTTTATGATTGGAAACGGGAACTGTTTATTTAAATGTAAATAACTTACAATAACAAATATACTTCTTCTTCTTCTTCTTCTTCTTCCGGTAATAGGTCAGGAGTCTTCTCAGACTGTAATGTTGACCTCAAAGCAGTATTTACAGTTAAAATCCCAAAATTGTGCATCTAAAACTATATACATGGATGCGCAGCTTAGAAGGTGGAGGTAGCTGGCCTGATTGCAGCCTTGAAACCTTCCAGTGAGGTCATGTCTGTGACTGCAACTGGGAGTCTGTTCCTGTCTTGGATAGTGCGGAGGTAGAACGAGTACTTGTAGACGGTCTGTGGCGCAGATGTGGCGCTGGTCTCCTCTCGTTCTACGATCATTTGGACGCAGTATAGTTCCTGGTATCAGGTCAACCAACTGGTGCTAGATCTTGAAGAGCATAATGAGGCGGAGCTCTCGCCTTCGATCAGCCAGAGGTATCCAACCCAGTCCCTGGAGCATACCGGTGACACAGCCGGGTGTTCGACCTACATAGTTGTGTAGGACAAAGCGAGCCCCTCTCCGCTGGACTTTCTGTAGCTTGTCGATGTTTGTTTTTTGGATGGATGCAGCAAACTTTTGAACAGTATAGTTTATTTGCTTTCAATAGAATAAATTGTGATGTCTTAAATTTGAATTCTAAATCAGAGTGCAGTCAAAAGCAAACGGCGTTATTGCGGTAAAAATATCAATGTAAACAAAAATATTGGCGATGAAAGGGTTTATAATACAAGCTTAATTTATGTTTATATTGTATGTAAAACGTTTTGATACCCTTTCCAGTTTATGTCTCATATGTTGTAGGCCCTACAACATAAAATGAAACACTTAAGTCGGAATGTCAGCCAGTAACAATTGAACAGAAAGTATTTGTTCAGTTTCGATAGGGTAATAAAGGATTGTCGGAGATATTTTTATTAAGGTACTTTAACATATTTATATACTTTAAATTAATTCAACTTTCATTTCAGTTAATTATTTAAAGTCCAGTTTAGTGAGTAGCATTTAAATAATCACATAAATCTTACAAGTAATAATTACGGTTCCTAATAATTAACGGTCAGTCGGTAATACACATGGGTACATTTTAACATGCTGAGATCAACTCATTGAATCCTAGCGACGAATATATTCGTCATTTGCAAACAGTATTGCCATATATGCAACAACTGTAAACCCAGATCAGAGGGTCCCAAAAGAGCCCCCTGATCAGGGTTTGTACTGTTTGTTATATTACAATAAATTGTGCCATACTGCTAATAATAAAACGTAAATACAGTGCCAATTAGGAATAACATACAGGAATAATAAACACAACAATTAGAGTGCACTTGGCAAGAATTCAGGGAAATGTTTTTCTCGAATCCCAATCAACATTGTGCAATAATGCAGAATAGAAGTAACTGTTGAAAGTACTCGGAAAAAAACTTGCATCAATAAGCAAAAACTCATTTCGCACTGTACGAATATGTTTTTTTTCTCTAATTAGTACTTAAGTTTCCTATTAGCCTATTCACCCCTTGAAACTGTAATGGACGATTCCAATTTCAAAATAAGTCTAGTCCATTTTTGACTATTTAGGGTTGATTTTAACAATATATTTCAAAATTACAAACAATGTAGATCCTGATCAGAGGGTTCTTTAAGGAGAAAGAACGGGATCTAGATCTACAAATATTTTGTGGATAAGCCATTATATTGCAGGTATAGTCGTGCGGATAAGGAATAGTATCGGCACGACGGTCGTGTGGATAAGCAGTATAATCGGCACGACGGTCGTTCGGATAAGAGTTCTTATCGTAGAAAAAGTTCTAGGGGTTCTAGCCAAAATAATTTTATGTTACACAGTGTCAGTAACAATTTAAGTAAACATACTTTTTTTGTATACTGGATCAAGAGACTGGAATTCTCTTCCGGGTTACATTAAAGGTGTCAAAAACATCATCTGTGGATGTTCTCCGTGTTCGTCCTAGTTTTTTATTCGTTTTATCCTTTGTGTGTTTCGTCTTGTTTTGTAAATGTTTTTTAGAAAGTGTCCCTAAGTTTCTACCCTTTTCTATTCTGTTTGTTTGCTTAAGCATCAAATAGCTTTTAAAAAATTTGCTTTCTGCATGGGATATATTTTCATTATGTGCTACCTTGTTTCATGTAAACATCCTTTAATACATGTACTTAAATTAATTTAGATTTCATTTACAATTTTAAAATTTTATTTATTTAATTTATTGAATTTAATTTAATTTAATTCATTAGGTACATTTTATATTAAATTTTTAGTCAGTGGACTAATCTTTATGCACTACTCCTCTTGGATTGTGCAGAGGTGGCTTTCCTCTGACTGTCATATGGTAATTTTCTTTTTTATTATTAATTAAAGTGACACCGACGATCATACTCAAGGTCTAAATTAGAAACTGCACTGTATCCGTTGTAACTGTAACTATAGACTGGTCAAGGGAGACAAGATATGAATTACTTAAATGTAGTTGGGCATAGGTTGTCTCCCATTGACCAACTAAATATTTTATTTATTTTATTTTTTAACATGCTTTGACCAACTTGCCTACTGTATTTATTTGCACGCATGCCTGTGATCCTGTTTAAATATGTTTTATTTGTTATTTGTTTCTTATAACGTTTACCTCTGTTTGTCGGAGTAGAAGCCCTACAGGGCTTATGTTAATTTGTTAAACCTATCCGACGTTAAATAAAATGTGTCTATGTCTATCTGCAAATTCAAACCTCATTTAAAATCATGACAGGTCATGGTTTCGATTAAATATAGCAATTTCCGACAATATCAGTCCTAAATCTGTTCAACAGAACTCCTCCTCTTAGTAGGTTGCTCGGCTGCTAGCAGGCACCTCATTAAGATAAGATAAGATAATCTTTATTTATAGTCGGTTTCAGTCAAACATACTAACACTAGCTTTAAGCTATTGTCCGACATAACAAGATCATCCAGTAACAATTTAAACAAACAATCTGTAATAAAATATGCATTAAAATAGTTAAGAGACTTCTATAAGAGACTCCTATAAAAGCTTTCTATAAGGTGAGATCATAAGTTTAATCATAGTTAAAAATATATTTTTATGCAATACTATGGTAAATAATACAATTTAAAAGATGACAGGTTCACATTTTTGCATAGCTAGAGGATCCAGATCATAGATAGACCAGTAGCCCGAGACATATCGGTATGGCACTAAATCTGACCTGGACCCACTTGCTGGAGCTATCACATTAATTTTTGAAGACAACACTGAGCATACTTAAGGATCAATATAAAGTTGTGTAGATCCATTTTTCCTACAGACCAATTATGGCTAACTCAACATTTATAAATATGCCTCATAATAGCAGCCCAAAAAGTTATTTTATAGGACAAGGGAGATAACCCAGTTTTCAAAGAGTATATTATGTTCCAAGAGTTACCTCCCTTCAGCTGTACAATATGTTACGAAACAATCTCTGAAGCTGGCTGATTACCTCGAAGGCACCTCGTTTAGAACATTAGCACATATTATCCAACGTTCTGATGCACATAAAGTATACCAAACAGTCAATAGTGTCCATGTGCATCTTAAATCTGCGTTCGATGCATGATAAATTCGTGCATTGCACTTTTATGCACACAAATGTTGATGTTTTTGACCACTTTCGGTTTGAAAATGATCCTGAAACGTTTGCGCAGAATGGAATTGGGAAGCCACATCGCAATAATCGATCATACGATGATAAGTAATTCATCAAGTGGACATTTTTACGTGGAACTACATTCCCCGATTTCTAGGAAAAAAGCAGAAAACTACTGTTTTGAAGCAAAATCGAACCTTGACTCACCTTTCTGTTATGTTTTTTTGTGGCCTCTATCAACGCCCGGAAACGGCCTCTCATCTAAATCGTAGTACCTCTAAAAGAGCTGCCTAATAAGTCGACAGGGTGTGCCTATGTTCGATGTTAGCTCGTTCGACCTTCGATATGTACGCTCTATCTTCGTCCTATACGCTCTACAAACGCTCTATATACGCTCTACCTACGACCATCCACTCAATCTGAAGCGATCTTGACACGACCTAGACTCGTTCTGTTCGACCAGTCTGCGACATAGTCTCAACCTCCCGACGATCTATCCTCGAAAGCGCGCGACCTCGGCCGACCAAGACTTATGCCCGGCCGATCTAGCTACGTCCGAGTTGCAATGTACCCTCGATCAATACGACTTAGATGCGATCTCGAACGTTCTAGCCTCGCTCAGACAACCATTTCTGGATCTTTTCTCGACAGAGTCTCGCTCGAGCTACGCTCAAATTCGCTATGGTCGCATGGATTTGCGCCCGACCCTTTGCGATAAAAAAAAAAGGTCTGGCGATCGGTGGACGACCTACAGGTTTTGACAAGTCTCCGAAGGGAAATCATGGATAAAATCGATATGCTATTGGTTCGGTTCGGAACAAGTCGGCAGTGCTGATAATGGCATATCGCTTTTCGTAGAGTCCAGATATTTGGTCCGATCTTATCAGGGGTCCTCAACATTATCTGAAGTTTTGATTGTATTTACTTTTTTATCCAAACTGAACCAAAAAACTATATCACCCCATAATTGGATAGACATTTAAAACAAGCACCCCGAAAAATACAAAAAACTTGAATTAATACCAAAAAATATTTAAGTATTCCTTTACCCAATAACCTGTTTCTAGATTTGAAGACAAGTGACCACTTAAAGTAAGTTGAACGTGTACAGCAGATTGCTCCTTTAGGCGTATGTGATCACTAGAGTCGATTCGGCAAATTTTGTACACATTTTCAAGGATGCGGTCCTTTCTACACCTTTATTTTCCTAAGCTTTTATTATTCAACATTTTTCATTAAAATATGAAGTTCTTTAAATTATGAAAATATGTTTTATTATAAAGGACAGTTTCAACTTGTTTACCTTAATAAATAGGACGACCTTTTCTGTGTTGGGGTGCGCTGTACGTAACAGTGTTTCTTAGCGAAATGCAGGCATAGCGATGGTTATAAAAGCCGTGCATTGAAGTGCTGTCCAATGAAATGCATTTAAGCAAAATTACGTAGATTTGTGTATATCAACAACTTTGATTGTGCCTAGCTGGGAAATTTAACAACACATTCATGTAGAGAGTTTAGTAAAACACAGGAATATACGTTACGTCAAAAGCTGTTAAATGTTAAGTGTACGAACTAAACCGCATGTACGAAATTACCCGGAATGACTCTATTGTGGGACAAAACCGGAGTACCCGTAGAAACCCCACTTGTTCGGATGGGCAACCACGGCACCCTCTAACACTGTCGGTAGCGAGCTTGAACCGCATTGGTGAGAAGCATGTGCGCTAACCACTGCGCTGTCCATGCAGTTTGACTCTGATATTAAGTGTTTTTATGGGGGGGGGGGTGTTTGGGGGGGGGGGGGTTATTTTTGTTTTCTATGAGTTTTTTGGGGTCTTTTTTACCCTTTCACTGACAATATTACGGAAATACCCATCTTACACTGTCGCTGCCTTATTATAACATCGGCTTATATGTGTTACCCTCTTTAACTTTTAACCCTTTACCCCATAGCCTGTTTCTAGTTTTGAAAATAGGTGACTACTTAAACCAGGTTGAAAGTAAAGCAGAATGCGCCATATGGCGCATTTTGCTTTACTTTCAGCTTGCTTTAAGCTTTTACCAGCTAGAATAAGGAAAGTATTAAATATGACACATATTCATAACGGTTTATATTGGAACTATTTTGCAGGTGCTAAAAGTCGCTTCTATAAGGGAAAGGGTTAAAACTTCAGTGTTATACATTTTGGAAATTAGTTTGGATTATATTCAAACACCGCATTTCGCGGCACCTGATCAGGAACCAACATGATTGCCAATGTCGATGTTGGTGGCCTTGGCAATGATAGGGTTAATCTTTTCATTTTATTCATGAATCCAAGAAACTATTCTATCACAAAACTAGATTTATCAGACATATTATATATTTACGCAAAAAATACATTATTTACAATATTTGCAAAGGGTTACATTCATTTACTCATAGTTACTTTATTGGTTGAAGCTTAAGCGTACATAGGTCGCACCTAAATCCTTCTATCTCGATCCAATCATGCCAATATAAATAATATGGAGCATACGGGGCTAGGGAAGGTCTGGGACAGGTCGCGTGGAGCGAGGCTTGATCGCAAAAGAGCGAAGCTAGATCACACGGATCGAGCGAGGATCGAGCAGGGGTCGAGCAGCACGACCATGCCCGCGATCAGTTCTCGCTCGAGTAGACTGAGCCTCGCTCACCCCCGCTCTAGTTTCGATCGCCCCTCGATCAATACGTTCATTCCTCGACCAAGCTCGCTCTATTGACGCTCTCCGTGCGACTTTTAGGTCGAGGCTCGGTTTTTTGACATGTCACAAAACCGAGCTACGATATATTTTTCCGGGAGACCAATCCTCGACCATGTGCGACCACGGGAGACCAAGGTGCGACCAACCCTCGGTCAACAGTCGACTACGTGCGACCTTGGGCGACCAAGCCACGCTCTGAGATCGCAGCTCAGTCTTCCGGGAAGATTTCTTGGTGAAATGACCCCTTTAATCCTCAGTGATATATATATGTGATATGATGCAGTAAATGAATGCATACTTTTAATAATCCCGTTTTGTACCTAAATCTTTGGCTTAATTAGTTTCTTTTAAATTAGTAGTTTTAGTCTAGATACGTTGGACCCCATTGGAAATAAGTTTTTAGCTTAATTGGGTTATCCATAGGCCCTCTGCATGTAATTTACTAATTCAACACACATTTACCTTTTAAGTAATCAGTTTTATCAAAAGTATGCAAGATTTTATTCTTATTAGCTTTCTTTTAGTCAATATTCTATAACATAGGCCTAACTAAATTTCTTATTTATTGCTGTGATATATTTAACCTTGTTACATGTGTTGTATTATACAGTCGACCTTAAATGTAAATAAATAAATAAATAAGAATGGTGTCACTCCTTTACGAAACCCTTCCATAGATTTCTATAGTAAATTGGCACTATGACCCTTGACCTGTATCATGCGGGTGATTATAAGTGTAATAACTAAAATATATTGGGCATTTTAATTTCGAAAAATAATGATTTCAAAGTCTGTAACTTGGTATCATTGTGTAAATATAACAATATATAACAATGGTACCAACTGTACACATTTATATTTGCGTAATAATATATTAGATGGTTTTTGTTCCTGATCTGTTCCTAGGTCATGTATAATAATAGTTTAGTTCCAGATCACTTGCACCCAGTTAACTCATTTACAAGGTAGATTAAATCTACTGGCAAACTGTTTTCATATTCAGATTGGCACAAAATATGATCTGCAAAGCTTATGTTCAGATGGTTTGGATCCAGATCTCGTAATTTCTCCATGATAATGTATAGATCTAGTTTGGCTCCAGATCACAAGATTACTGGGAAGCTGTTTTCATATTCAGACTGGGTTGGGAAAAAAGTTACCAAAGACACTGCACAATGTAACCCTTGTAACCAAAGGGAAGAAGGGTTACAAAATGCAAGGGTTTATATTGGGGCAAGGCTCTTACTGTATCAGATGGGGTTTCAGGGATGTTACCAAAGACACTGCACAATGTAACCCTTGTAACCAAAGGGAAGAAGGGTTACAAAATGGACCTATTTGTGCAGGGGTGCACATTTTGTGCCCTATATGTAGCCAAAGGCTTAAAGTGTGCTATTCTGAAGGCCGTTTGTTGCGCTCGTTGTTAACAATTTCTTCAATTAACATCCTCCTCCTATACTATGGAGCGCAATCGTTGTGTAACGTGTACCGGGTATGTTTAACTCAAACTGACTAAACCACAAAAAGGGGTACAAGACATTTAATTTTCCTCGGGGCTACCTAGCCTATGATTTACAAACAAAACCACCGAAACCCAATATTTGGGTTTGAGGTTTAAAACAGGACAATATATATACAGAGTATTAATAAAATAAATGAAACAGGCTATCTGCCTCTGAATTAATCAATGACAAAACCAATAATTAGTACCAATAACTAAAGAAAACGTTGCCGGTTATTTCTACCTGGAACTTCAAGTTATGGTTCCAAACCAGAAATGATGACTTCAGACCACAAAATCCGACCTGGAGTCGATTTTGTTCCCAGAGCTATACATTTTGATCTCAGACACACTAGCACGGTCTGAGCACCTCCAAACCTGCTTAGGTATTGGTGGACATAGCTCTACGTAACCTAGATCTACTAACTGTTTAGATCTAACTCTGAAGTAAGTCTCAAACTAAATATTGGGAAGTGACGACCCGGAGCTAGTTTTTGGTGTTTCTTCGCATTGCAATAATGCCTGAAGGTTCCAAAACACTTGTCCAAAGCCCTCGTTCTCCCACAATATTCACAAGTAATAACCCTTCTGGATGTTAACTGGCCGGCTGGCAGAAACCTTCTGCCCAGATTGTAGAGCGACAGGGGTTTATATAACCTTGGTTTGTACGTGGCGCCGCCTGGTTATGTTTGCCAGGAAATCATGGGAAGCTACTCTAGACAACTTCCTATCGCTTAACCGTTCTGAAAGCGCCCACTGATCAAAACATGATCAATAAACAATATCACTATAAACTCAATGAATAAACAAATACTACATGTATTAGACGTACAAGCTTGGGCTGGGTAATCTTTTCGTTAAGTAACATTCCAAATAATTGATATATCTACCTTTAAAAGAGTCTTTTTGAAGCCGATTTCGAAACTCTGTATATAATAGTAAATGGCGTAATTAAGTCAAGGGACGTAACGTTTGAAACCTTGGTAAACTATATATTTGTCACATTTGCTAATAATCTAGACATGTAGATGCTAACATCTATTTTGTAGTTTGTATAAAATACAAACCCGACTGTACAAAATATAAATGTGACTTGTCCATAAGTTAGTCATGACCATACAATGCTATTTTTAGAATTGACTTTCTGCTTTGTTCAAAGCAAACACCCGCTTTACATTTCATGAAATTGACAAATTAATCCTACAGATCAGAATGAAATTCCTCAAACCGTCACAAGCAAAGAACTGCATCCGAAAATCCAACTGAAATCATCTGTTTTCAATAAACTTGAACACAGATATAAACCGAAAGTTGCGGATTGACGACTGACATTGACATTTCTCCAGTGTACAGTTGACTCTTGCAAGTCGAGAATTACATTTCTCCAAATGCAAAACTAACGAATTTTGCTATGACCTTATAAGGAATTTTTACGGAATACTACGAATATTAATTTGGGCGGAGTAAACTAAATCGGATCTTACCGGAATCGTTCGCCGGGGGTTTACCTAGCCCTATGATTTTACAGTGGAGAATACGTTATTCTTTCCCGTTTAAACGAACCGCAAAACACTAAAACATAGAAAAGTGCAACTTTTGGACAATTCTGATAATTCATGTTTATATTGGTGACAAACAGTTTGGAGCCTGATCAGACGCCGGGTTACCCAGCGTCTGATCTGGCTCCAAACTGTTTGCAATAGAAATAATAGTTTTAGCGTAAACGCGTTTATTGGGAAAGAATAACGTTTTCTCCACTGTATGTAGCCAGTTTGACAGACAGGTGCTTGCTTAACCCATTACCCCATAAATACACCTTTTTACGCCTTTCATTTATTCATCCACTAAAGAATTAATTCCAATTTTTACAGCCATGAATATGTATCATAAGAAATGTTTTCTATTTCCTAGCAGACTGTAGCTTAAAGCAGGCTGAAAGTAAAGCAGAATGGGCCTTAAGGCACATTCTGCTTTACTTTCAACCTGCTAAAAGTAAGTGGTCACGTGTCTTCAATACTAGAAACAGGCTGTGGGGTAATAGGTTAAGCAGACTGAAGTAAAGCAGATAGTTCCTGAAAGAGCTTTTCTGCTTTACATGTGCCTGCTTTAAACATCCATCTGCCCAGATGCAGGACAGGGGCCCGTTTCATAAACATTGTTTAAAATACATTTAATTTCTGATTTCTCTATTTAATCCTGTCTTGTGACATTTTCAAGACGATTCCAAAAAGATGTTACAAGACAGGATTACATTGAGAAATAAATAATAATTGAGACTTTTATAATCTGACTTACGACAACATTCGTCGTACAAAGTTTTATAAAAACGACTCAAGGTTTCCAATGACTCTTTATCAGGATAATATTTGTAGAAGTATGAAAAGGTACATGCATTAAATTTGTAATAGGAATAATTAAAAAAAACTGCCAACATGTGCATCTATGTGTGAAATGGTTAAAGTGGTTGCTTACAGCAAGATAAAAGTAAAGCAGAAATCTCCTGTGGCAGCTTTTGATTAACTGCTTTACTTTTATCCTGCATTAAGGTGGGCTCAGCTTCTTTAACCATTTGAACCCTATTGGTGCATCTATGGGTCCTTTGAAACAGTGTACCTGTGAAGACTTAGTAACATTAACCCTTTACCTGATAGCCTATTTCTAGTATTGAAAATAGGTGACTACTTAAAGAGGCTCGCAACCGGATCAAGCATTAAAAATAGTAATTTGTAAATATAGATCAAATGCTTATATAAATGGGTAAAATTTAGTTTAGGATAATAAATTCTGTTAAAAATTGCATTTCCAAAAAAAAAAAAAGAAGAGGCTCTGGTGGGATTCGAACCCGTGACCATCCATGCGGAGACAAAAATGAAAAATGAGGCATCGCCTCTACGCCCTCGGCTACGGACGCTCTCTATATATATGGTAGCGAATTAACGTACTTCAATGATAGCTATTAATAGAACATTATTCGGCTCGGGTTTATGTCTGACCCCGTGTAGAGAAGCAACAACAACAACTATACCGTTAGCTAACGCTATGGAAAAACGATGGAAAATATCTAAAAAACTAAGATTCGGTGACGATTCTTGAGACGTTTTTTGGACTGATCATATGTTTTTAATGTCAAAAGCCAAATAATGCCACAAATTTGCTTTTTTTTGAGTATTTTATTTTATTTTGACAAGAACACCATCCGGTTGCGAGTCCCTTTAAAGCAGGTTGAAAGTAAAGTAGAATTATAGTCACTCGGAACACCTCAGAGTTTTTGGCATACGTTCTAGGCAATACCGAAACTTCACGAAGGAAAATTAACGCGTCGAAGGAGGGGCTTATGTAGCTAAGACACGCCCTCGTGACTCATTTGTTACTTTCTACATTGTCCGCTGTACATTGGCGAATATCCGAAGTTCATTGTATGACGTCTGTTTGCAAAAGGTGAAACGTCTTTCGCAAAGCGTACTTTCAATTCTTCCAGGCGGAAAATGTTTATTTCAAATGTTGGTTATATGTAGTTCTGTCTTAGAAAGTAACATTAAATCGTGGATTTTGGTTCCCTTGTTAACAGCTTTACATGAAAGAATTGCAAGTGTTTAAAGTATAAACTATAAATACCTTTTTATGGAATACAGTATACACATGTAAACAGACATTTACATGTTAAGTTTGCATGATTCTAAACGACATTTATACAAATACATATCGTGTTTGGCCAAACAGTAATTGAAAACTGGGTAATTGCATGTCTGGATTTTTGGCAACGAATGCGCTCCATACTATACGGCTTGACTATTTTCAACCAAACTTTACAGGAATATTCTTTGGGTGAAGCTCTTCAAAAGTGTTCAAATTATTTAATTCTGTGTAGAACTCTGGTTACAATGGCAACAAAACAGAAAATGTTAAAACTAAACAAATCTTCTTATGCAAACCGCAAGGCCTCGAGCTTTAATATTTGGTATGTAGCATTACATATTGAACCTTTACCAAGATTGTTTAAATTGCACCCCTGAGGTCAAAAATGACCCCACTAAAGGTCCTTCACCAATATTGTTGAAATTGTTTCAGTCCGTTGAATATCTAGGTCACAGGAACTAAAATAGATTTTTAGCTCACCTGAGCACAAAGTGCTCAAGGTGAGCTTTTGTGGTCGGTCTTTGTCCGGCGTCCGTCGTCGTGCGTTGTGCGTCGTGTGTCAACAATTTCTTCAAACATCTTCTTCTCCAAAACCACTTGCTTGATTGCAGCCAAACTTCACATGGATGTTCCTTGGGTCAAGCTCTTTCAAAGTTGTTCAAAGAATTTGAAACCATGCAGAACTCTGGTTGCTATGGCAACCAAAGTACAAAATAAGGAAATCAATCTTAAAAAATCTTCTTGTCACAAACCACGAGAGCCAGAGCTTAGATATTATGCACATAGCATTACCTATAGGTCCTCTATCAAACTTGTTCAAATTTTGCCCCTGGGGTCAAAATTGGCCCCGGCCCGGGGGTCAACGTTTTACATAGAGTTATATAGTGAAATGTTCAAACATCTTTTTCTCTGAAACCAATATGTCCAGAGCTTTGATATTTAGCATGGTATTACTTCTAGAGGTATTTGACTTATGTTGTTGAATCGGTTCCGGTCCGTTGCATATCTGGGTCACCGAAGCTAAAAATAGATTTTTTTTCCATGAGAACTTAAAAAATCTTCTTGTCTGAAACCATAGTACACTTAGCTTAGATATTTTGCACATAGCATCGTCAACAGATCCTCTATCAAAGATGTTCAAATTTTGTCCCTGGGGTCAAAATTGGTCCCGCCCCGGGGATCATAGTTTTACATAGAGTTATATAGTGAAATGTCCAAACATCTTTTTCTCTGGAACCAATATGACCAGAGCTTTGATATTTGGCATGATGTAACTTTTAGAGGTCCTTCACATATATGGATGAATTGGTTCTGGTCTGTTGCATATCTGGGTCACCGGAGCTAAAAATAGATTTTTTCAATGAAAACTTCAAAAATCTTCTTGTCTGAAACCATAGTACACTGAGTTAAGATATTTTGCACATATCATCGTTTACAGGTCCTCTATCTTAGTTGTTCAAATTTTGCCCCTGGGGTCAAAATTGGCCCCGCCCTGGGGTTCACCTTTTACAAATCTTCTTTTCTGAAATCACGTGACCCATCCTAGTGTCACCATTGTCAGGTGAGCGATCAAGGGCCATTCTGGCCCTCTTGTTTCAAGGAAAACTTCAAAATCTTCTTCTCTGAAACCACAGTGCCATGAGCTTAGATATTTGCCACAAAACATCATCTATGTACAGGTCCTCTATCAATTTTGTTCAAAATTAGTCCCTTTGGTCAAAAGATGATCCCGTCCTGGAGTCACAGGTTAACATGAGTAATACAGTGAAATATTTAAACATCTCTGAATCTTATATGACCAGAGCATTGATATTTGGCATGTTGACACTTCTAGATGTTCTATACGATTACTGTTGAACTATAATAGGGAAGACGTTATTCTTTCACCGTTTAACCCTTAGCCCGCCAAATAAATTGTTGTCTGCTATATTTCTCATCTGCTTCAAGTTTCAAAGTGCTTCAAAGTTGCTCAAAATTGCTGAAAATGTTGTCCGAGTGTCAAACAGCTTGGATCCGGATGAGACGCCGAGTTACTCGGCGTCTCATCCGGATCCAAGCTGTTTGCATATGGAGATATAGTCGTGAGTGGCAGGCAAAGGGTTAATCAAACGCAAAACCATAGTAACTTAATGAATGATTGGTGTTTTACGGCCAATCGACACAAGTTGGTCATTTAGGGTCGAAAAAGTATTTGATGAAAAATGAAGAATTAAATCTCATAATTATACTCTGAACCACAGTGACATTTCCGTAAACAGGACAATAATGTCTAACGCTTTTACTGCTGCAATATCGTCTGCTTAAAAGTGTCGTCTGCCGTTTTTCTGTTTTTCAGTTACATATAAGTGGACATTTTGATAGAACAAGTATATAGATGGCGAGTGACAAACAGCTTGAATCCAGACCAGACGCTCTGGATTCAAGCTGTTTGCAATGGTAAGCCAAGTCTTAATTTTCCGTCCTTAAAACGACTCCCTCTAAACAACAAACACACTCTGTGTCTCCCATTGAGTGTCGTTGTAGAGAGGGAGCATTGCATTTGAAATAAAATACTGAAAGTATAACTTTTTTAACCCTTTCCCCCATAGAAGCGACTTTTAGCTTTATTTAATTTATTTCTCCGCTGAAGAAAATAGATCCAGTTTATACCCTCATGAACATTTACCATTACAAATATTTTATATAGCCTAGCAGATTTTAGCTTAAAGCAGGCTGAAAGTAAAGCAGAATGTGCCTTAAGTGGCCACCTGTCTTCAAAACTAGAAACAGGCTATGAGGTAAAGGGTTAAAAAACACCCAACATATTTATGCGTTTATTTGGAAAGACTAACATCTTCCTCACAGTGCATATGCATATTTTTACAGTCGATAATTTCTATGATAGCATGGTGATGCCAACAATGCCCAATGCACAGCAAACAGTTAGGACTTGTTGTCGAGATCATACCAATCTTAAGTGCATGTTATAAATCCCTTTCTACAGTTTATCCGATGAAAATTTATAGGCTTATGAATCCTGCTCTTATCTTTCGCAGGGTGCTTGTACATGGCGGCACATGTAGTAAATCCCTTTCTCTGCCTTACCCCGAGTTATATAGTTATTTGCAAACAGTTTGGATCCTGATCAGACGCCGCGTAACGCAGCGTCTGAACAGGACCCCAACTGTTTGACACTCATTTCAATATTTTTTAAAAACAAAATTCCTTAAATTCAAACTTGAGAAATAAAAGCAGACGAGAATTGTTTAAAATTGATGACGTCATGCCAGCGAAGGGGTTAATTTGCAAGTGTACTTTTGCATTAGTGGGATTTGAAGTTTTCTATTTGTTTCGGAGGATGAATGTAGTCATAAAAAAGATAAAAAGTCACTTGTCTTCACTTCGCTTAGAAATGCACTTGAGTAGGTAAGATACTTAAGCCATTTTAATTCCGTGACAACGACTGTTTCAAATTTCTCCCTTGTATATCATTACTTTCAATCCAATATGTTTGTCTTATGATCGGAATTAAATAGAATCGAGTGCCAAATAGTTTGGATCTTGATCAGATACCGAAATACGCGAAGACTGATCTAGATCTAAACTGTTTGCATATGTCAGTCAAGACATGTTTTGCACAAAAAAGGTTTAATTTTTTGTTCGTCAGAGGGTATGGGCATTAATTTGAGGGCTCTTAAGGTTACAATGATCAGATTATGCAAGGAGGTGAGCTGTGTTAGAGTGGGGTCTGTTATGTAATCATAAAACAACACTTGAAAATATTCGGTGAATTTACTCAAGGTTTTCGATGTCAGAGTTGCATACTCTTAAAATGAGTTAGGAGAAGATGCTAGACTTGTTCTACAAATTACCAAAATTACGTTTCACGCTTTCAGTACTAATATCTGCTAGAGACTGATTTGATGGGATTTGCTGTTTTGTCATATACAGTAAAACCTTTCTATTACGAGACTAATTAAATACATTAGAATCAGGTATCAGCTTAAAACAATGTGAATATTAAACAGACAGCTCCTAAATGAACTGTCTGTTTTACGTTCACCTTGCTTTAAGCCATCACCTGCAATCATATGGATTCTGATTATTTTTACATTTGTCTACATCATGTAATGTCCTAAGAGATGTTATTTGTTGGTAAAAAACAATATTTTACCTTTCAATATTCAAGTGTACCCATTTAACATCTCTAAGAACTTTACAATGTAGAATTCAATGGAATTGAAAATATTGGTGTATTCTCAGAAATTTTACATATGTAAAAATGATCAGAATCCGTAAAGTGACCCCTGCGGTAAGACTGCATTGGAACCTATGGAGGTTAGCAAACTTTGAGTAGTATATACAAATGCAGGGCATGCCAAGTCTAACCAGAAAAGCGTGTCTAAATGAAAAGTTGCACGGATGGATGTTGATCTATATACGTACGGACGAAAGGACAGCCACTTAATGCTCATCTAATATCGTTACGGGAGCACAATAAGCCTTTTAAACAATTTCTACGAGGCATTGCAACAATGCCTTTTGTTAATTGAAGTGAATCACATGTAGGTCCGACTTGAAGAAAATGGAAACATAACATTCAACATTAGATTATGTGTGTGTATACTCAATCTCATTGTTTTATTTTATTAAAACTTACTTGACCACTAACTAACTAAACAGAGGACCATAAGTCATATTTGGAGAACTCGTGGGTCAACCCTTTTGATTTTATATTTTGATAAACGAAACGTAGATGCACAAATCCTATTTATGTGCGTTACGATTATATTGTTATAAAATACATTAATGTAAACATAAAAGATAAATTCTATAAAGAATAGGTAAACCTTAAAGAACAGCCACAACATTGATTTAGTTTCTTTATTTCCTCCAATACTGAAGAGTTCAAGCATACAAACAGACAACATATGGACATAGCAATCAGAAATAAATATACAAATGCAAAATAATAATTGTTATGATACTGTAATGAGATAATTTCAGGTAAGCTAAAAAAAAGAGGAAACTATACAGCCGGAATTATTAACCACTGACTTAACTCTTTCCTCCCTGAAACTTTAATTGGAAAATTCCAGTTTCCATTTTAGTCTAGTCCATTTCTGACTTTTACGGGTTGTTTTTGTCGATGTTTGGCATTATGACAAACAGTGAAGACCCTGATAAGAGGGCTCCTTTCGGAGCCCTCTGATCTGGGTCCTCACTGTTTGCACAGGACAAGTGTACTATTCACATGTACACTGTTTGAAAAGGACGCCTATAAGCGGGACTAGGGTTCAAAGGGTTAAAGTATACCATTTACTTGCAAACAGCTAGCGGCGTAATCACAGTGTAATGTCGATAAAGCATCAGCATGCTAGTTACAATGTAGCATTGGTACATCAACAAAATGTCACACGGACATTTTTTACGAAAACGCTTTGAAAACATGAAAACAAAATAATCTACAGTAGACAACGAAAACAGCTGTATCCATATTATGATCATTCGGAAACAATAGGCCCCGTGGTACGGTCACTGTGGCATACATCACTAAGCCCCCCGCCGTTGTGGGATCGAAGCCCAGCCTGGTCATTCGGATTTTTCATGTGGGGAAGCCTTCCAGCTGGCTTGCGGAAGGTCGGTGGTTCGTTGCCGATTTGTGCTGAAATAACGCTTAAAATGACAATAGGGGTCTTCCGCCACCTGTAATTAGCTGGACGTCGCGATATGACCGAAAGACTGTTAAAAGCGACATAAAACCACAACAAATCAAATCAAATCAGAAGCAAGAGCCCTGTTGAGAAGTTTGACTGTACTTATATTATAGAGTAACACTTTGCTCAAATCAGTTTCTCTACGTAATAAAATCTCTCTCACATGATGAAAACCTGAATGATTTGTATTTACACTCTCGGTCCTTAAACATCATTGAATTTGAAGTGTGCACATGTGCATTTGTATATAAACTTGCAAAATAAATAGGTTAATAAAGATAGCAATGGCCGTTTTGAATCTTAACAGTGTTGAAGTGTTTCACCTGATTTAGAAGAATGAAGCTGCAAATCTGAGAAACTTTCTACTTGAGATTGGCAAGATGTGCCCGTGCTTCTGCAACCCGTTATTGTGTAATACCAAACTGGAAAATCCACTACCGAAGTTCTCACTGATGATTACAATAAAAGACGGATGTTTAAAGAAACTGAAAACCATAACATTCACTTAAATTTGATTTTAAAAATATGAGCTCATTCAGGTTCGAACCCGTGCTTAGAAGGCAAAATAAGATATGAACTAAAATTATGTCAACGCTATATTTTAATCGACTAACGATGAACTATTATCTGAGTTTATTCTGTTTGAGTTTCATGTAGCGAAGTATAAAGCATAGACAGCACGCCCACACCCGAATCCACCCCATCTTAGGCCGGAGTTAAAAAGTGACCGGAACAATCTAAAAAATATAGACACCAAAGATTCTCTGACCTTTTTTGGAGTATGTTTTTATAACTATCATATTTCTGCCATATCCGCGATAATGTCACATACTTGCATTTATTTGAGTATATTATTCTCATTTATTTCCAAACACTACTTTAAAATTTTGGGTTCCAGTCTTTCTTAAGACAGTTGATAGTAGGCCTAAAGTAGAAAACTACAGTATATTTCTGCTTTATTGTCATCTTGATTTTTAAGCACCAAGCTGTCTGTTACACCAGACACAGGTATTGTTTTGCGTGGTTGTAATAACGGATGCCTATCGTCCCCAAAGTAGATATTTAGCAAATAGTGACGTGTTATGCTGGAAAAGCTCAGATTGATTGACCGAGTTGGGTTTTACAGCACCGCGACACATAAAAGCTTTCAACCTGCATTAAGTGGTCACTTCTCTTCAAAACTCGAAACATGCTATGTGGTAAAGAGTTAAAGCAGACGTTTAAGTGCGGTTGTGAGAAAGGGTTAAAGCAGACGTTTAAGTGCGGTTGTGAGAAAGGGTTAAAGCAGACGTTTAAGTGCGGTTGTGAGAAAGGGTTAAAGCAGACGTTTAAGTGCGGTTGTGAGAAAGGGTTAAAGCAGACGTTTAAGTGCGGTTGTGAGAAAGGGTTAAAGCAGACGATTTAAAGGCCATTTAGGATTATCTTGTAGCAAGTGTCACTTATTCCACCACCCTATGATAATTCAGCTTTTAAACTGGCGACAGCATTATGACATAGCCGTCTATATCTGTTCTATACGCCGAAAACCATGTGTGCAAATGAGTGGGAAATAAGCACAGAGGGATTTGAAAACAGCATAAACTGTAAAACACGGATGATAGATTCGTCTGACAGACCATTAATCCAATTCCACGTTGCTCTTATCATTTAACTGTTGAATGTTGGCGTCATTATTATTTGTTTTCTGCCTTTAGGTTGATTCAAGTCAAACGCTACCCTCTAAAAGTCACCCCTAAATCTTCAAAATGGAATTTCCAGTGGTTTATTCTTTACAATTTCGGGTGTGTTTTTTTACAATATACATTCCCTCCCTACAACGACCCTCCCAACAACGATTCCCTCCGTACAATAACGCTTGCCGCTCCCCCACAAGACATTTATGTCCAAACCTATTCACGGCTGCAATGCCGTCTGCTTAAGATTGTCCTCTGCTGTATTTCTCAAAGTTACGTATTGGACATCTGTGTACAGGAAAAACTTAATGACGAAGGACAAACAGCTTGATTCCAGGTCAGATGCCACGTTAAGTGGCATCTGATCTGGAGTTAGCTGTTTGCAAATGTAAGCAAATATTCCACCCTATAACGACTCCCTCCGAACACCGCCCGCATTTTTTTGTCTCCCATTGGGTGTCATTGTTGCGCAGAAGCACTGAATGGTAAAATACAGCGCTCCCTCTCTACAACGACACCCAATGGGAGACACAGATTATATGCGTTGTTCGGAGGGAGTCGTTATAGTGAGGGAACTTATTTTACATTTGCAAACAGCTTGAATCCAGATCAGACGCCGCGTAACGCGGCGTCTGATCTGGATTCAAGCTGTTTGTCATTTGTCATTATGTTTTTTTCTGTCAAAATGTCATTTATGTAAGAAAAACAGCAGACAACAATTTTAAGTAGACAATGATGCATCAGTGCAAGCATAAAACAAAATTTTCTTGGGAACAGCGGCGAATGTCGTTGTAAGGAGGGAGTCGTTGTTGGGAGGGTCGTTGTAGAGAGGGAACGCTGTAGCAAACTATGCAAACCACGGTCAGTGGGCTTTTGTAGTAAGAGCCCTATTATCTGTGTCTACACTGTTTGCATAGGACAAATGTACTCTTCACATTTATACTGTTTTTAAATGCCGTGAGTGTATGGTCTGCTTTATTTCAAAGTAAGATCATGAACTATCGATACGATTGTCAAACAGTTTGGAGCCTGACCAGAGCCAAAGGATGTGCGCTATCGACTGTAGTTATCTTTCGCTCACATTGCTGACAACCAACCGCTTCAATTTGAAGTGTTTTTCGCCGAAAGAGCAAACGATTTATTTCCCTTTGATTACAATATAAGAGTGCTGATACTGGTACACAGAAGTGAATTTTAAATGGCTTATTCAAACAGTTGCAGATCCAGATCGGTGTCTCATATGGATTCAGACGTTCATAGTATATCTATAAATAAACAACAAACTGAATTAGTTTGAATTTTGATGGAAAGACTCGGAGAGTAAAAATGAATATTTTGTATTTTATAGAACTGCTAGAACATTGTAAATTCTATATCGTACGGATATTAATTTCCAGCTAACCAAATTGATAGCTCAGAATGTTCTTGTTCTCAAACACCTTTTGCACAATGTTCGTGGTTAGAGTATTCAGACATATAATGAACACTAGTTTTGGTAGTTTTCTTTGCTTTCAAAGAGCTTTTCATACATTTCTTATGTAATGAAAGATGACAAATTGAGTCTAATTAAGCTAACTATTGCCCGATAAGGGATGCATCTCATGGGGGTTCTTTTCTGCAGCGCACGGGGACGAGGCAAATGTTTTCTATTGGAGTTTTCTGTTTTTACTTTTGCCGTCAATGAATGCATATCGTCCAAAAGCGTAGACGTTAAAAACAACGTTGAGTGGAGTCTGAAATTGTTCTCAAGCAATTTATTGGTCATATCTGAGCGAAAGCTCTTTATAATCTGAGGGCCTGATGGGGCGTCGGTTCTGCACAGTTTGCTTTTGCATATAAATGATCTGCTGTATTGATAAAGACTGCTGTGCCCTTGGATCAGGCTTATATATCCATATCTAACGCACATTTATAAGAGAGCTGATTGCAAATATTCAGGCTAAGGTTAAGATTTCAACTCTATTAGAGACTAATATTTCGAATATTTTTAAATGGCTGTTTAACGTAAGTTTGACTAATAGTTTAACCAATAAATTCATACATATATAAGCAGTGTAGAACCTGATAAGACGTCAAGTTTGTGGTGTCTCATCGGCATCTACACTGTTTGCTATTTGATATATATTATCTGCTGAAAGGACAAACGCTGTGCACAGTGTCTTCAGATCACCCTTGCATATTTAAAATGAACTCTTCCAGCAAGCACACAGAATTAAAGATCATTGCAATTTCTAGACACAAATTGGTTAGGTTTCAGGCACTAGACTAATTAGCTTGCACATATTAATTCATTTTGACACTAAGTCAACATTATCCCCTGGTTTTTATGAGTTATTACTTCAGTGAGTTTGAGTTCCATAAATCCCCTGAAAAGCTTGTGTCTTGATACTTGATGCAGCCCTCATCATCTCCGTAATTATTCTTAAATGTCAGTTGTGCAGCAACAAAACATAACGTGCATTAATATTGTCCCTTAAACGCGGGAACCAAAGTTTTCATGCCTTAGCAAATTTGATAATCTCTGCGTCTGATCAGGATTCATGTTGTTTTACACTATGATAGTACATGTTTATAGCTAATCAAACAGAAATACAGTAAAACGCCTCTTTTTCGATCAGAAAATTGTGTTAATTATTAGGTGACTGTCACCTTGCTTTAAAATGTCATATGTCTTTTAAACAACCATTTAGCCTTATTCACACTGTATAGACGTAACGGGGATGCTGCCGTCATTACGTTGAAGCTCGAGTCAAGTCAACGTTGATGCTGGTAAACAAAGATGGCGATGCCCGTGCATTTGGACGAGGTAAGCACATACATTGGTTATTTGAGAGAGTGTTTCTTTGAAATATCACAAAAGGAACAGTGTCACGGAATGACCCGGTTCGATCTCCATGCCCCGGTGTTGTCGTCTCGTTGGATAGACGCTTGTTTACGAAGTTTAGCCAGAAAAAGTTTTGACAGATAGACCTCTAAAAAGATGTTGTTGTCTATTTGCTGGACTGCTATGCATACCAAAAGATCCCCTCACGGACTGTTTTGATAGGCCTGCTGTAGTGCGTAGTAAAACATATTTGGTCAATTTTAATAGGGAACGCACTCCGCTGCCGAACACGAGGCAACGCTGATACTGCTGGATGAAAAAATGGAAATTTAGTTTAAGTGGTTTAATGACTGTTTGAGACATGTAAATGACGTATCGTTGTTAGTTTG
This sequence comes from Gari tellinella, assembly GCA_922989275.2. NCBI lineage: Eukaryota > Metazoa > Mollusca > Bivalvia > Cardiida > Psammobiidae > Gari > Gari tellinella. Next base: position 70,087,567 of record OV277859.1, read on the forward strand.
GACTACGACGCACATACGCGCCTTCTATCTTTTAAACTGGCGCTGTCATATAGGAGATACCATAAATAATCTAGACTTATCTGTTCCTGTATGGCACTTTTTGTGTAATGTAAAAAAAAGAGTGTCTTCTTTGCAATGTTTTTATCATTTGTCTCAACTCACTCTTGTCAATTTGTGAATACAAGCAACTTCTAAACCATATGTCTTTGAATCGAAATTAAAACATATTGGTATAGCAAAATGAACTTGTTGTCGCTATTAACTCATTCACCCCTGAAACTTTTAATTGACAATTCCAATTTCAATACAAGTCTAGTCTATTTTGACTATTTAGGTTTGAATGAAGCATAATATTTCAAAATGACAAACAGTGTCGACCCTGATCAGAAGGCTCTTTAAGAAGTCCTCTGATCAGGGTCTACACCGTTTGCATTGGGCATGTGTAGTCCTCATAGGTACACTGTTTGTAAATGACGAGTATACTCATCGCTAGGGTTGAATGTGCTAAAAATATGAAATTAGATATATGTATTAGATATATGTTTTTTTAAATTTCAGGTATAGTAATACAACGCATATTGGGAAGCGTTAACAGAAAGTCAGCCTTTGGCTGAACAGGCCAAAGAAACCTCCAGTGACATTCACGACACCTCGAAAAAACATTTGTGCTAGTCGCCAAAGAACTCCAAGCACTATCAACTATGGGGCAAGTCCATTCAAACCACATGGAACCGTTAAATAAACCCCATCAAGAATGACCTCGAAACACGCTCTTTCACAACAGTCAAGACATAAAAGCAGAAAAAAACTTAATCAAATCAAATAAATTTTATTTTGAGTCGGCAAGACATATAACAATGAAAATATAAGCTGCAAAGCTTTTTAACCGATTAACAAACAAGTGTAAGCAATAAAACAAAGGTAAAACAGCTGCTAGGAGAAAGGACATATTAAAAGGATCACAGTGAATTTCTATTTTGGCTTTTTGAATAAAAGCTTGAGACTGATTGAAGCTAAAGCAGAATGATCCTTAAGGAGCATTCTGCTTTATCCCCAACTCACCCCAAGTGGAGACCTGCTCAATAGTTCGAAGAAGTTGAAAAATATGTTGTGCCTAAATCGTAGATTCCATATGGCGCAAAAGAATTCATTGAAATAGCAAGTGATTTCGAAGTGCTTAAAAACTTGTCAATCGCGAGATTACTGATTTATTTGATTCAGTTCCTTAGTTTAGTTAAAGAAAACAGGTTACCTATGAAAAATATCGCGCTTCTACTGTGGCGAGAAACTGTACGAAGGTATTTGTAATTCTTTGACCATCTAGTCAATGTGGTACTTTGAAGAAACAAAGCGGTTTTGGTGTCCCGGATATCGAGTACTTCACGGCAAACTTCTTTGTTTCATGTCGGGACCGAAGTCTGTTGGAACGTTAACTTCAGAAAATAAACGATATGGAGCGATAGATACTCAACAATCAGACATTAATTTTGCGGTACCAAGCGGGGGATAATTTTCGTGTCTGATATTTTCTAGAACAATATAATGGAAAGGAATCAGGTTAGGCCAAACTAAGGGCATATTTTGTGCTTATCTTAACTACATGTATTGAATAATATATAATTCATCGATTGAGCGTGAGGCTAGGGCGAGTGAACGCGCTTTGTTCCGCCATCCTCTCTCTGTACATCTTCATTTTGATCTTAGAATGCATAAGGGTTAAGTCCGAACAATGTTAAACACGGATTATTACTCGTTGTTTGGTGAACTATACTCTTAAAAGAATAGATGCACAGCATTAAAAAAGGTCTTTACACAAACAAAAACCACTTAAATTAGATTGCCATTTTTTCATCCAGCAGTATCAACGTTACCACGTGTTCGGCAGCGGAGTGCGTTCCCTATTAAAATTGACCAAATATGTTTTACTACGCACTACAGCAGGCCTTTTTGTATGAAAATATCAAAACAGTCCGTGAGGGGATCTTTTGGTATGCATAGCAATTTAGAAATGAGAAAACAACATCTTTGTTAGAGGTCTAGACACCAAGTGTTTCAAGATATCCAATATCTGTCAATACTTTTTCTGGCTAAACTTCGTTAACAAGCGTTTATCCAACGAGACGACAACACCGGAGCATGGAGATAGAACCGGGTCATTCCGTGACACTGTTCCTTTTTTGATATTTCAAAGAAACACTATCTCAAATAACCAATGTATGTGCTTACCTCGTCCAAATGCATGGGTATCGCCATCTTTGTTTACCAGCATCAACGTTGACTTGACTCGAGCTTCAACGTAATGGCGGCAGCATCCCCGTTACGTCTATACAGTGTGTTATTTTAATGGTCGTATTAGAGAGGTTATGTTGTGCTCATATTCTTGATTTAAACAGCTAACATGCTCGTATTTAGCAGAGCAGTTTTGTTTAAAATTCACACAATGTCATAACTCTTGTGATGTTGACGGAATTAGTATTTGTTAATAGCTTGTATCACGATAAGACGTTGGGTTGTCAATACTAGAGCATAATCTAAATATTTTGAAGTACATAAGGATTCCCAAATAATTTTGTTTTTAAAGATTTATTTTTATGCAGATGATATTTTGAAGCAGACGGTAATAAAGCAGTCAACTTTCTGTCCGCTGTTTAATTGTCGTCTGCCAAAAAATGTCGTCTGCAACACTTCTCAAATGTTATCAAAAGAATTTTCTTTACGAATATAATTATCACCAGACGTCAAACAGTTAGGATCTAGATGAGACGCCAAGTTACTCGGCGTCTCATCTGGATCCAAACTGTTTGCAACAGTTATCCCAAATTGGCATGCAGCGTGTAGAAGGTTTAAATTCCGAATGATGCAATCAGCAGGCGTCTGCAGATTTCGATGAAAAGAAATCTCTGCCGGAGATTATGGCCGCACGGTTAATGATTCGTTGCACAGCTTTTATTTTTATGTCCCCAAGACGAAAGGTTGGGGAAAGGGGTGTGTTGTTTTCTCCTGGCTGTCTGTTCATAACAAAATAGTCTGATATTGTACAATATCGTCTGCTTTATAGTTGTCGTCTGAAATGTTTGAATTTTTTTAGTATAAATAAAAAGTTTAAAGCCATTTTGGAAACGAACCTTCTGCTGTACCTTAGCCATACATTAATCAGTCGCCTGTCTTTAATAAATTCTCATAACTCTTAAAAAAGTAGTTGATAAATATAAACTGGCCGTTCACGTAAAACAAAAAATGCTCCCAAAAATTACCGTTTCCAAATAAATCTAGTCCATACTTGAATATTTAGGGTTGTTGATATATTGCAAAATGTCAAAACAGTTTAGACCCTGATCAAATGGATTCTGTTGGACTATTCTGATCAAGATCTACACTGTTTGCATAGGACACATGTAGATCTACTTTTCACTAGTATACCTTTTTTGTAAATAACGCATATTATTATATAAATCGGAGAAGACGTTGTTCTTTCCCAATAAATGCGTTACGCTAAAACTATTATTTCCGTTGCAAAGAGTTTGGAACCAGACTAGACACCGGCTAGACATTTCGAAACATAACACCGACTAGACATTTCGAAACATAGCAATATTTGCATTTTAGTGCATTGCGTTTGCGTTTCTTAAAATTGCGTTTAAGGGTGGATCAATGTCATGAATTTAAGAAATTTTCAAAGTATATGAAAACACTTTATGATGGTTTTGTATTGAAGAGCTATTTAAGATGAATGAAAAAATAGAAAAAGTGTACATTTTGGTGAACAACAGTTGGCTCCATGGCCATGTAAAATTTACCCCACCCACTTTCTCTTATTTTGTCCTTTTCAAACAGCCCGCTTCAATAAAATCCATTTTAAATGAAAAAAAATATGATGATTTGGTTTTGTGTTATTTATTTCCTATCTATGGTAGTATTTCTTCATACAAAAACTAATTTAAGAAAAAACAGGCACCGAATGTGAAATTTATAAAGCTCTAAATATCATCGATATGGTACTTTTTTGTAAATTTTGTAAAGGGAGATAACTCTTTTTACTTTAATAACTCAACATTTTCAACACTGACCTTTCAATTTCTTTTCATATTTTGAACTGCCTTAACATTGGCTTTCATTTGGTAGAATATAAGAAAAAGTTTAATACTAGAACTATTTCATTTTCAAACTTTTTTACTTTTTTTTCATAAAATAAAATATCTAATAAAATCATGCCCTATAAAAAGCATATTTTTTATATTCGAGGATCCATATTGTTCAAACCTAGTGCCTGCTTTGTCTAAATTTGGTTTCTATATGTGAAAATACCACCATAGACATGAAATAAATAATGAAAACCCAAATACCATGTTTGTTTTGTTTTGAAATAGATTTTTCTGAAGCTTGTACTCTGAATGGGTAAAATTTGAGAGAAAAAGTCCAAATTTGACATACCTTTTTCAAATCGCTGTAGCTAAAATAAAAGGACACCACCATATATATTTTCTTTTTCCATTTTTCATTCATCATAAATAGCTCTTCCAAAAAAAACAATGATAGAAAAAAAGTTTGATACTTTGAAAAAAATCGCTTATGGGTTGGATACACCCTTAAACGGGAAAGAATAACGTCTTCTCCACTGATTGCGCCACTAGGAGCAACTTCACGTGGAACTATAGTTCGAACCTGTAGTCAGGCAAGAAGGCGGCATGCGCATGCGCATTAAGGTCAGCAAAGGAACACCGTTTGTCGAACCAATGAAAACTGAGGTTCACTGGTCAAATGACGTCACTATAGTCAAACCATCTGTGTTCAGTTGGAACTATAATCACTAAAGACGACTATAGACCGGGCAATAATTCCATGTGATTTCACTCTAGGTATCTAGGTAACAAGCAAAAGTTCTCAGTTCTCGCTAATCTGTCAAATTAACTATTTGTTTCATCCAGATTCTTTTGCACTCTGAGAATTTGAGCAACAACGTATGCGCCTATTTATTAATGAATTCTCTTGTGTTCTGTGCTCCTGGGATGTTTATCTTGTGAAGAAATTCAATTTCATTTTATTGCTGTTAAATCAACTAGATAGCATGTCTTTTGTGTTTAATTACACCAAAGCTGATTGCATCTTATACAAGAGCTTAAGTAATAAATTAACTCTTAGACCCCTTAAACATCAAATGGATAATTTCAGTTTCCATTTAAGTCTATTCCATAATTGACTTTTTAACCGTTTTTATATTACAATATACATTTATTGTGAAATGACAAATATATAATGTAGATCCTTACCAGAGAGAAACCTCTGGTCGGGATCTACGTTGTTTTTAAATAGGACAAGTATACTCTTCACAAGTACACGGTTTAATTTTAATGTAGGCAAACGGCTTGGGCTTACACGTGAGTTTTATTCTTTATTTATCTAACCTTAACCCATCACCCTATAACCCGTTTCTAGTTTTGAAGAGAGGTGACCACATAAAGCAGGTTGAAAGTAAAGCAGAATGCGCCTTCAGGCGCATTCTGCTTTACTTTCAGCCTGCTTTAAGATACAAACTCCTAGAAAAAGAAGGCATTTCTTATGGTGCTTATTCATTACTGTATAAGGTGGAACTATTTCCTTCAGTGAGAGATTTGAATTAACGGCGTAAAAGGGTGTATGTATGGGGTAATGGGTTAAGCAACCATCTTCTTTAAACACTGCAATAGGGGAACTTTACTGTTATAGGAATTATGTGTCAACTTTGCAATTTAATTTTTGGTTTTGATCAAAGATTTGCTTCAAAAGTTGCATGTACTCTGCAGACGAGACAGTTAAATTTTAAACTAATAGTTGTACAATGCAGAGTTGTACTCCTGACAATAGGGTGTTTGACCCATTCACCCCTGACACTTTTAATGGACAAATCAACTTTCAAAATAAGTTTGCATTGGACAAGTGTAATCCTCACAAGTACACTGATTGTAAATGACCAGTATACTCGTCGCTAGGGTTGAATGTGTCTTCTTGGTGAGGAAATTGTTCAATCGTTTGTTTGCAGTCTTGACTCGAAAACAGTTTTAGAGAGAATGGACACTATTCTATTGAACCCAGTGGCATATGTATGCCTTCTTTTACTCTCTGCACGCTGGTTATTTTCCGTCTGCAACAATTGTCGTCTGCTACGTATCTAAAAATAGAACTTTTAAAAAATTATTTAAAACGGGTGAGACGCCGCGTTTTCTTACCAGGATCCAAACGTTTTGCACAGATAATATCGATTCCGCGGCTATCGTGCACAAATGAATAGTTCCCTTGTCGTAAGTGTGCAATAAATGTAGACCCATATTACTGGGCTCCATTAAGACCTATCTGAAAAAGGTTCTATCCAGTTTGCAATTATCATTATGGTGTAAAAACAACACAAAATGTTCAAACATGCACTAGACTTATGGAACTTGATATAGTTGTATAGCGTATAACTGTATAAGCATTTTTTTAAATACTGTATGCTATTTACTTTTGCCTTCCTGTAGTCTTGCTGTATGTTGTAAATCATTGTGACATACTATTAGCAATAGATTAGGAACAGATAAAAATAAAAATGTTAATATAAGGCAGCATGGACCATGACCAGATGCCGAGTCTTATTGGGCTTGATCATGCGTGATCTGAACTACCAGAGAACAATATATTTTGGTTGGCCTGTTGTTGTAGTTTGGTGTAGACACTTTTGATTATCATGGAATGAATTTTGGTATACATGTATATGTTTGCACGAAAAATGTAAAACATTTAATAAGGGTTTATATAAATAATGTAAACTTGAAATCGTATACGTGTTCCCAACTAGTAACCTCCCTATTTCTATGCATTTTGTATGTGTACGTTGTTAATGCTGTCCACGGTAGAAGTTTCAAAAGGTTTATGCACTTTCCTCAATTTCAGTTTCACTTAAATTTCAGGAGAATATTTGTTAAGCTGTAATACGGGCGTGCACAATAATTACTCTCGTCCCAAACTGTTAAAGCGCTATTCCATTTAGCAGTGCATATGTCTGCTCATTTTTTGTTGAAGTTTTCCTTGCTGTTAAAACCTTATTGGTGATTATGCGTTCAGTTTTTATTGCTGTTTCATGATTAAAGATAGCTTTTGGTGCAGTCAGCTATGTTTATTGCTGCCTGTGCAGATGATAGAAATGATTGCCTTCTGTAATACATGTACGACCAACCCGCATGTGCAAAAGCGATACACAAACTTTCCCAAAGCCCATACTTCGGTCTATGCCTTCTGCATTAACCCATTAGCCCATAGCCCGTTTCCAGTGTTGAATATAGTTTACCAGTTAAAGCAGGTTGAAAGTAAAGCAGAACGCGCCTTAAGGCACATTCTCCTTTTCTTTCAGCCTGTTTTAAGCTACCTTCTGCTAGATATCGAAAATATTTCTTATGGTTTACGGCTGTATAAGTTGAGGAATAAATAAAAAGGCACAGAAAAGTGTGTCTATTGGGTAAACGGTTAAAAATGGTTATATATGCAAATAAGAAAATATCGGAAACTTGCGACAGAAAGGATCTTTATTGATTCGAAACATTTTTTTGACAATCAAATGAAATAGGAACACGGCAATAATACAAAAATGACATAAAAACTCATAAAAGAGAAAATATACTGACTATTTTTCTCGAATGTCATACATTCTGCCCACAGGCACATGTCTCACTCAACTCACTTCGAATGGGGGAATCCAGTTTTCAATAAGTTTGTTAACTATATGTATATACTAAAATTCGACAAGATGGGCGTATGACAAGTGTACTCTTCATGGGTAATCTGTTTCATTATATGAATACAATATTATTAAAAATATTACACTGATTGTCAAAGACGCATTTACGATCAGGATAAAAACTGTTTGACAATCGCATTTCTGCATATCTTATAATATATCTTGTATTCAGTTGTAATAGGTTTCTGCATATCTTATAATATATCTTGTATTCAGTTGTAATAGGTTTAAGTGATCTCCATGCTTGTTACGCTGTTTGCAAAGCCTCCTCTTGATGCAATTGGCAGTGAACGAGTTCTGTAAGCAGTTTTCAGCTATGTACGAAAGTGATATATCTACGCTAGCTGACGTAATGCTCACATATCTCAAAAGCAGGCTAGATTTTCACTACGATTCCAGAATGTTTACAGTCCAAATCACCTTCTGATACGAGATTAACCCTTTCCATGCAACATGATTTGTCTGCCTTAACCCTTTAGCAGACACAATTACAACGCTCCCTCTCTAGAACGACATTCAATGGGAGACAAAGATTGTGTGTGTTGTTCGGAGGAAGTCGTTATAGGGAGGGAAAACTAAAGCTTGGCGTCTGATCTGGATTCAAGCTGTTTGTCACTCGTCATGATATCTATTATATCAAAATGTTCGCATATCAATCAAATCAATCAATCCTTTATTGCATTAAACATCATACAGGATGCTTATAGCAAAGCAAAATATATGTAACTTTGAGAAAAAACAGCAGACGACAATTTTAGGCAGACGATATTGCAGCAGTAAAGCAGTATACTTGATTTTCCTAGTGAGGGAACGCTGTATCATCTGCTGTAATATTTTTGTTGTATTTAATGCCATATTCAAATTGTTGAAGTTTTGACCGAAGAAATATTGATACACGCGCCCAACGCGGTGTCTGATCTTGATCCAGAATATTTGCAAGTCGACTTAATGGAGAGGTAAACGTTTATCTTATAGAACCTTTTGCGGGCGTGCAATTATTGCAGACTACATGCAAGTATAGGCTTTGGATGTAACCACTTTTATACAACCATAGAGATTGCAGAATATATTTTATGACATCTTTATAACAGAGAGGAAACCAATTTCACATATATTTCCCCAGCAAAGATTAAACATCTTCAAAACGTGATTAACGTCGCGACACATAGAGTCTTAACCTGTTTATGCCAAGTGGATTATTCTATGCTTATATATTGGACGAGTCTATTTTTTTTATTTACGGGGTGTCTGAATTAACGTTTCATTTTCATTTTATTATTAAAATAACTTCTTGTCAGCAAACAGTGCAGACTCAGATCACACATCGCATCCAAATGACTATCATGGTTTCCTCTCTGTTATAAAAGATGTCATAAAATATATTCTGCCATCTCTATGGTTGTTTCACCTAGACAGTTCTAGTGATGCGTATACGGTTTTTTCAACTTGCGTGTCAACAACGCGCGATTTTCAAACATGGCTGCTTGTGATTTTATAACATGTTGCAAAATACCCCATTATAAATAGTAAAATTGGACTAGAACTAATTGGTAACTGAAATTGTATATTTTAAGTTACATGGGTAACGAGCTAGAGACGCCATTCTTTCACGTTTAACCTATTACCCAATAGGTACGTCTTTTTACGCCTTTAATTTATTTCCCTACTTAAGAAAATAGTTCCACTCTATGCAGCCTTGAATGTGCAGTGCAAGAACTATTTCCTATACCCATGCACATGGTAGCTTACAGCAGACTGAACGTAAAACAGAATGCTCCTTAAAGAGCATTCTGCTTTACGTTCAGCCTGCTTTAAGTAACCACATGTCTTCTACAATGAAATCACGCCCATTGGGGAAAGGATTGACTGAAGTTAAGCGCAAACAGTGCCAAATTCTTTTGATATATACATGTATAATGAAGAAAATAAAACATGTTGACGACTTATTTTAATCCGAATGACAAAAAACAATTTGGACGCAAAAGTTACCCAACGTTTGATCTGGCTACAAACAGTGTGTTTTTAAATGGTAGTTTTAGTACAAACACTTTTTATTTTGAAAGAATAACGGCTTCCCCATTGTAGTTGAAACAGTAAAACGGGACTGAAAGAAAACTGAGTAGTAGATTTGTACAGTGGAGAAGACGTTATTCTTTCTTTCCCAATAAACGTGTTTACGCTAAAACAATTATTTCCATTGCAAACTGGTTGGAGCCAGATCAGATGCCGGGTAACCCGGCGTCTGATCTGGCTACAAACTGTTTGCACCTCAGATTAAACAGAAACGTTAATATATATGAGAGGCAGTACTTTTCTACATTTAAATGCAAAGCGTTAAGATCTACGTTTCAACGGGAAAGAAATAACGTTTTCTGCATTGTATTGTAGTAGATAGTACACAAGCATACAGTGGAGAATCTGTTATTCTTTCCCGTTTAAACGCAAACGTACGCAAACGCAAAGCACTAAAACGTAGAAAAGTACAACTTTTGGACAATTCTGATAATTCATGTTTATCTTGGCGGCAAACAGTTTGGAGCCTGATCAGACGCCGGGTTACCCGGCGTCTGATCTGGCTCCAAACTGTTTGTATTGTAAATAATAGTTTTAGCGTAAACGCGTTTATTGGGAAAGAATAACAGATTCTCCACTGTACGAGTTCCCACCAGTTACGGAGAACCATGGAATGATAGTATTTAGTGCTATTTAATTTACTGAGATTGAGTTGTGTGCCTGTTGCTGAGAAAGAATTTGCTCTTGTTGTAATGCTTTTCGAGGTATTATATATATGAACCTGAACAAAGGTTATTGTTTTTGCAGCTTTGTTATATGAAACTCATTCTTACACATCTGTTGCTCCCCAATTTGACAGCAATCAAATCTGATAATGCCGTAGCATAAACCATATAACATCTCCCACTGTTAGTGAATACTATAGACCCCACTTTCACAACTACACAGCCAAGTACTTATTTTGGTGTTTAAAACAGATAGCTGCTTACTGCTGAATAAAAGTAAAATAGAAAGCTCTCAACGGCCACCTTCTGCTTAACTCCCATCCTGCGTTAAACTGATGCATGTCTGTAAAAACCGTCAATAAGTATTCCCATATGTGCCGTGAAGCGAGGTACTACTGTATAATATGCGCATGAAACAATACTTCATTTAATAGACTCATAATAATTTATTTATTACAGTTTGCCTTTGGGCTATGTTAGATTACTCTTTATATCATAATGTGTAGAGTACCCTTTGGTTCTTTTAACTCTCAGTCTGCTACCATTTTGTCTGATCCACAAAAATCGCCTGCAGTGATTTTTATACCATCTTAGCTTCAGAAACCTTAATACAAGGTCCAAGCTGTTTGGATTTCAATCAGACACCATGTGTCGAGTCGTCTGATCTGGATCCAAGCCGTTTGAAAGTTCCAGTAAAATAGCAATAGGCAGGCGTATGGCTAACCGTGTTGTAAATGTTGATGCAGTTGAACATATGTTAACTCTTTACTCCAGCATGTTCGTAGTTTTGAAGACAGGTGAGCACTTAGAGCAGGTTGAAAGCAAAGCAGAATGCACCTTAATGTGTATTCTGCTTTACTTTCAGCCTGTTTTATGCTACGATCTACTAGATCTAGAATATAGAAAACATATTTTATGATACATATTCATATCTGTATAAATTGGAACTATTTTTCTCAGTGGAGCAATAACTTAAAGAGGTAAAAATGCGTACAAATGGAGTAAAGGTTTAAAAGGGGCTATATAACGAAGTAACGTCCATGGACATAACTTCATTGGTTGCCTGTTTCATGTTAAAATAAAGCACAAAAACCGTCCGTGTCTAAATTTCTTTCGCATTGTGTTTAACGTGCACCTGTCATTAAGACTACTTTGGTTGGGGAACCCGTGTTTGACTGTACAATGATTGTACACTAAAAACAAACAATGTGGAAAAGGATCGGGCTACAAGTTCTCCCAACGGTAGAAACATCCCTCCCCTTCTAATAGGTTTAGATTATAGTCGTCTGCTTCTTTACAATACTGTTATGTACCTTTTTAAATGACAATAAAGATGAACAATAGCAATGAAAAGGAAATGTATTGAAACAAAAGGAAGAAATAATGGTATGATAGGCTCGAGAAATAGGAAACTCAAAACGAGATAGAACCATGCTTGAACCCGTAACCCAATCTTTTACGCATCTTATGTATTCCTCCACTGAAGACTTTAAATCCAGTTTATACCGTGACTGAGTTAAGACAAATTTACCATAAAAATATATTTCTAGAATTGCCCATAGTGGTTTAAGGCAGGCTGAAAGTAAAACAAATTACGCAAAAAAGTCTATGGCGTAAAGGGATGAACAGGTGTTCTTGTATCTCAAATAGGAGGCTAATAATAAGGTTTTAGAACGGAAAAGCATATATGACAATTCAGAAAATTCGAAGGGACAAAAGGGGATTTTGAATGACTGACTTGATCCCGAGTGTCTGTGTTTGAAACATCTTAAACTTCTTTTTCACAGTTCATTTTCTTTTCACTCCCTCCTATACTACCTCTTCCCCTTCTTACTTACTTACCATAGTTTTTGCAAACCATCAACCGGGCGTACCCCCGAAATCGTCGAAAGTAATAGTATCCACTAGCTTCCGAAAATTCGTCCAATTATTGAAGTAAACAATTGTATATATAATATGATTCGCATTCTAGAAAACATATAGATGGTCAAGAGTATTTGCATAATTATTGTGGATTGACATTGTATTTTATCCTTAATAATTAGAAACCATGACATGAAGCTGATAATGATAGATAGGTCGACGCATATTTAAGTTTTCTACCTATTGATAACAATCACAATATCATTTCTCGACACAGTTTTTGTTAATCCGGGTAAATGAGAAAACTTATACTCATTGCAAAACGTATATAGTACGAACATGGCAACGCATTAAAATTCAATAAATTTGAAAAAAGTAAAAGGATAAAAAATAAAACGATCGAATACTAATAACCAAACATTAAAAATGTAAAGTTTGCAAAGTTTGATACTTATTTAAGCGTTTCAATGATTAAGTAAATCTTTTCAAAATTATAATGAGTTTGGATATAAAGTACATGCGATCTAATACAAGCATTACTGTTTAGTAAAGAAAATATGTCTCTTTTGTGGGACCAATTAACCTTTCAATACTGCATGATTTTAAATCCTCAGAATCGGAGTCCCATGATGGTATTTTGAGTTTACTATGACCCGCCTCTTATGGTGGTGGAAGGGTTAATTTAGTATTTCACCAATTTCAATTGGGTAAGTACTCGGATACCCTTCTTATCTACAACTCTGTAAATTCATATTTTTATCAGTTAAACACTTATTAGAATTATTTGATAAACTGGTTCAACCTAGAGTTTGATAGTCAGACGTGGAGATTTGCTTCATTAAGTAAATAATACAGAAACAGTACATATGCATTTCTGTAAGAAACTGATAAGTTTAGTTTATTTATGGAGAGCTTAGTCGCATTGTTCGTGCGTTACTAAGAGATACTATAATATCATACAATTTTGGCTGAAAATTTTGTGTTTAAACAATGAAAAATATGTAAGAGCTAGAATGCGTTTTTGAGGCTTACTGATCAGTTCATACAAAACTGGAGTATCTCGGGCATTGTGTTGGATTTTTATATATCAACCCTTTGTACAGTATTTTAGTTGTTCAAAATAGTCTAGCCGGATAACACGATTTAGATAATCATCGCACAGGCTAATGATATAGAAGCTGGCCGTTGGAATAAGCTAAATGCATTACCTATAAATGAAAGAAAATGTCCACTTTGTAATGTACTTGAAGATGAGTGTCATTCTGTTATACAGAATGTACGTTATACAAAGAGCTTAGAAGCAGGTATATCGATAAATATTACTGGTCCAGACATGAATTGGCCAATGCTGAAGATGAAATCATCATAAACCTATTGGTTATTTCTTGCAAAAAGCTTTCTTAAAACGAAATGATATATGGTTCAAAAGAAGAGTGACTTGAAATGTTATTTACGGTCTTTGTTTATACCATATTGCTTAAACCTTTTCATATTATATTAACCCTTTACCTCATAGTCTGTTTCTAGTTTTGAAAATAGGTGACTACTTAAAGCAAATTGAAAGTAAAGCAGAATAAGGCGCATTCTGCTTTAATTCAGCCTGCTTTATACCACCACCTATTAGAATATAGAATATATTCCTTCTGATACATAATCATTACTGTATGAATTGGTACTATTTTCTTCAGCGGAGGATTAAAATGAATACGCTAAAAGGTGCTCCTATGAGGTAAAGGGTTAATATTGTGGTATCAGTAATGCCAGGCATTGAATGGCACCACACTCTATACATTTATATTATTATTCTTATTATTTATATTATTACCATTATTATTAGAAAAATAGTACATCCAAACCGTGGTTGAAAAGTGTCACCGTTTTGTGTTTATACGATTATCAATATAATAGAAATGCTAAGATCTACTTTTTATTGTTGTTTAGTTTCAAGCAAGACTGATAATAGGTGTCTAATATTGTAAAGTGTCGTACTAGTACACTACATATTTGGATGGAAACATATCTTTAAACATATTGAACTGGATCCACTGTTCTTTCTTGTTGTTTTGTTTGATCAAGACTGGCAGTAGTGGACTACTCTTCACAATATGGTTCTGAAATATACACTATATGTTTCTATAACTATTTGCCTCATGGGGGCATTGAATTGTCGATACAACCCAGGTACACTTTTTTATAGTATACAGGTAGTTTAACCCTTTGAGCCCTAGTCCCGCATATAGGCGTCCTTTTCAAACAATATACATGTGAATAGTAGACTAGTCCTATGCAAACAGTAAAGACCCAGATCAGAGGGCTCCGAATGGAGCCCTCTGATCAGGGTCTTCGCTGTTTGTCTTTATGCCTAACATTGACAAATACAACCCTTAAAAGTCAGAAATGGACTAGACTAAAATGGAAACTGGAATTGTCCAATTAAGTTTCAGGGAGGAAAGAGTTAAACATTTTTTTGACCCTTCTTCCGCCAAAAGGTTGTCTGCTTCTAAAGTGTCGTCTGCATAGTTTGTCAGTTAAAGACTGAATAATTAATTTTAAAATTGAAGATACTTAAAGACGGATATTGACCAGTTTAGATTCAGAGCAGAAACCGCGTAACCAGGCGTCGGTTTGGATCTAAACTGTTTGAATAAATCGACGCGATCGACAGGAACAAGATACATGTGTATATGTAAAAGATTGTATGGGTAAGTACCAAACATCATTGTAAATCCTGAATCGTTTCGGCGACTTAGATTAATAGCAATTCAATGGAAATAAACCGAAACTGATCATTCGTTTGAACGACAAAATACTATTGTTATGTCTCTGTGATGGTCGGTGAGACAGGTGGCAACTAAATCAATGCAATATTACACACTCCTGATGTGATGGCAATTTAGATTCTGTATGAGTGTTTTTCAGCACTTATGTTTTAGCTTCCACATCAATCAAATCAAAGAATAATTCCGCTATCTAATTCATGGTTATTACAACCCGCCCCAAGGCCGTCCCCATGTGGTATGAATCCGTGAACATTCACATTTTGGAACTGAGTTTGGGTGTTGAACCTCTTTTCTCTACTTCTGCATATAATCATCTAAATGACCATAAGTTTTAATCAAGATCGCGCCACTGTTTTTCGTGGGACCTGGGGTCTGTTTCATAACACTTAATACAACAAAATGGTCGTAAATCAAAACTAAAACAAGAGGGCCAGAATGGCCCTTAATCGCCCACCTGTACATGGTGATGGGTCAGTGATTTCAGAAAAGAAGATTTGTGAAACTTTGACCCACGGCGGGGTCACTTTTGACCCCAGGGACATAATATGAATGCGCTTGATACAGGACCTGTAGACGATGCTATGTGCCAAATATCTAAGCTCAGTGTACTATGATTTCAGACAAGAATATTTTTAAAGTTTTCATTGAAAAAAAATCTATGTTTAGCTCTGGTGACTCAGATATGCAACAGACCGGAACTAATTCATCAACATATGTGAAAGACCTCTAGACATTACATCATGCAAAATATCTAAGCTCTAGCCATAATGATTTCAAAGAAAAATGTGTTTGAAAATTTCACTATATAACTCCATGTAAAATGGCGACACCCGGGCCGGGGCCAACTTTGACCCCAGTGGCAAAATTTGAACAAATTTGATAGAGGACCTGTAGACAATGCTTAGTGAAGTTTGGTTGCAATCAGGCATGTGGTTTTGAAGAAGAAGATGTTTGAACATTTCACTATATAACTCTATGTAAAACGGTGACCTCCGGGGCGGGGCCAATTTTGACCCAAGGGTCAAACTTTGAACAATCTTGATAGAGGACCTATAGATGATGCCATGTGCCAAATATCTAAGCTCTGGTCCTTGTGGTTTTTGACAAGAAGATTTTTTAAGATTTCCTTATTTTTTCACTTTGGTTGCCATAGCAACCAGACTGCTGCATCGTTTCAAATTCTTTGAACAACTTTGAAAGAGCTTGACCCAAGGAACATTCCTGTGAAGTTTGGTTGCAATCAGGCATGTGGTTTTGAAGAAGAAGATGTTTGAACATTTCACTAAATAACTCTATGTAAAACGGTGACCCCCGGGGCGGGGCCAATTTTGACCCCAGTGTCAAACTTTGAATAATCTTGATAGAAGATCTATAGATGATACTATGTGCCAAATATCTAAGCTCTAGCCCTTGTGGTTTTTGACAAGAAGATTTTTTAAGATTTCCTTATTTTTTCACTTTGGTTGCCATGGCAACCAGAGTTCTGCATTGTTTCAAATTCTTTGAACAACTTTGAAAGAGCTTGACCCAAGGAACATTCCTGTGAAGTTTGGTTGCAATCAGGCAAGCGGTTTTGAAGAAGAAGATGTTTGAAGAAATTGTTGACGCACAACGCACGACGCACGACGGACGCCGGACAAAGACCGACCACAAAAACTCACCTTGAGCACTTTGTGCTCAGGTGAGTTAAAAACCCATTTAATTTCTGATTTCTCTATCTAATCCTGTCTTGTGACATCTCTTTTTAATCCTCTTGAAAAGATAATTGCAACGAGATGTCACAATACAGGATTAGATTTATAAATACCGGTAAATATTATTGAGACTTTTATCATCTGACTAACGACACCATTTGTCGTACGTAGTTTTATGAAACAGCTCCAGATCTGGAGTTATTGCGTGTACATATGACTTAGATACATACTTGTTTGTCTGTAAATCATTTCGGGTAACGCGGCATCTGATCAGGATCCAAATTGTTTGACAATAATTTCAATATTTCTTAAGTCAAATTACCTAAAAGTTATATATCTGAGAAGCAATAGCAGACGATAATCGTTTAAAGCAGATGACGTCATGACAGAGGAAGAAGTTAACGTCTTTGAACAAGCATCGCCAGCCAACTGTGTTGCACAAAGGTCTTATCCGCTAGATTTAGCGGCACCATGCCATCAGCCACAAGGCTACATGGATTAGCTCCCTTTGCCACCCCGTCACCTGTCTTCACTTTTTATGTAGACCTTTCAGTAGTATTATAGGACACGATAAGAGTAATTTATTATGCGGTATCAAAGTGAAACGGATGGCTGTCTAAGGAATCATTATATATCTATACCCTTTTCCTGAGATAATATTCGCTGCTTAAAAAATTCTCAAAATTCAATTGTTGTATAAATAATTGTCTAAATCACTCCTATACTAGTATCATACAAGTCAGTTCTATGTCAGACGCGTAGTTTTTCGGCCCCTTATCTGTATCCAAACAGTTTGTACATGCATGTTAAGTTGCGATTAGCAGATGAAGGTATAACCGATTATGTTTCCTTAGACTATTCCGCACTTCAAAAAATGTAGAAACTCATAGCATAAACAGAAAAAATAGTTTTCTTTTCTGAGATAAGCTGAGATAAACAAATCCCTTACTAAGAATAAAAAAATAAACTAGAACAATAAGTTGTTAATTTCAGAAATTTGGTAACAATTAACAGGCATCATATTAGAGTTTTGAGACACGTCAAGGGTTAACCCCTTCACTGCCTTACACCGAGTACAATACTTATTTGCAAACAGTTTGGATCTCAATCAGACGCCGCGTAACGCGGCGTCTGATCGAGATCCAAACTGTTTGACACTCATTTCAATATTTCTTAAGTCAAAATACCTAAAATTTGAATTTGAGAAATAAAAGTAGACGACAATTGTTTAAAATTGATGACGTCACGGCAGTGAAGGGGTTAATGATAGCCTGATACTGCCAAAACATTATGATATATTTTCCCATATTTCCCAAATGTTCCGTGACCAGCCCATGACTGCTGGAAATCTGTTGCCGTCAATCTGCCGCTTATGTTCCCCGCTGACTAGATGGGTTTTTTTCATACTGATTATTATAAAGTATGGATTTGATGTATATATGAATGTACAGTAATACCTCTCATATGCGACTAGTGAGTTATTTTAATTATTTTGTGTTTAAGGTAGGTGACTGCTTAAAGCAAGATGACAATAAAACAGAAAGCTACTGCAGGAGCTTTCTGTTTTACTGTCACCTTGCTTTTAGCTGTCACCTGTCTTTTATACAATCAATTAGCCTTATTTTAGTGACCGTTGAAAATGAGTTACTGGTTGTCATTGAATGTTTCCATTGCTGCAGTTTTGAAGTAGCCAGTGCCACCCTACCTGTACAAACAGTGTACATGTGAAGATGAAAACAGAGTAGACCCTGATCAGAGAGTTCCTATATTTGTCATTTTGTAATACAGGTGTATATAATTTTATTCGGAAAACATAAATGGTCGAAATAGAGACCTAATAGGAAACTGGAAATATCCATTTTAAGCTTCACGAGCCTGTTTCATAAAACTTTGTACGACAAAAACGGTCGTAAGTCAAAACTTTAAAATACATTTAATTTCTGATTCCTCTATCTAATCCTGTTTTGTGTCATCTCTTTGGAATCGTCTTTTTAAGACGATTAAAAAAAAAAGATGTCACAAGACAGGATTTGATGGAGAAATAAATAAACATGCATTGGGACTTTTATAAACTGACTTACGACAACAGTTGTCGTACGAAGTTAATATAAACGGGCACAAGGAGTGAATGAGTGTACACAGGTTTACTGTATTGGTCTTGTCGCATTACCGCTTTTCTCTGTAACTGGTGATAAGAACTGTTACCGTCTATATTGACCATTAATAGTTCCAGGAGTCAATACAATGAACCCATTACTCCATAGATACTCATTTTCACGCATTTAAGTTATTCATCCATTGAAGAAAATAATTGCACTTTATACAGACATGCAGATGGTAGCTTAAATCAGGCTGAAAATAAAGTATAATATGCCTTATGGCACATTCTGCTTTACTTTAAACCTGCTTGAAGTAGTCAGCTGTCTTCAAAACTTGAAGCAATGTATAATGTAAATGGTTAGTCTTATCAACAAAGTTCTATGGCGATCTTGACATCGTTGGTGATCGAAAGGGAATCTTAGTGGGATGTTTCCTTTACATATTTTAAACATTATCAATTTACTATTACACTTTCTTTGAACAGTAAATCAATTGGACACATACTAATAATCGTATGCCTACCAAGTCAATTAGGATTTACTAATGTGTAAAATACCCTTTCCTAATACTTCCCTAATCCTAACTATATTGAAACACATTTTCCCAAAGCAAGATAGTTTGATCCGTTCTAACATTTGCCGAACTAATATGTTAACCCTTTGAACCCTAGTCCCGCATATAGGCGTCTTTTCAAACTGTGTACATGTGAATAGTACACTTGTCCTGTGCAAACAGTGAAGGCCCAGATCAGAGGGCTCCAAAAGGAGCCCTCTGATCAGGGTCTTCACTGTTTGTCAGTAATACCAAAATTGACAAAAACAACTCTTAAAAGCCAGAAATGGACTAGACAAAAATCGAAACTGGAATTGTCCATTTAAAGTTTCAGGGAGGAAAAAGTTAAATACCATTTCCCCAAACAACACAGTTTTGTCTTTCCTAACCATAACCCTAACTACATGTACATGTATATGCAAAATCCATTTACCAAAAAACACACAAGTTGATCCTTTCTAAGCCTTACCCTCTACAATACCGTTTCTCCAACAAATACCGTTTTATCTCTCTGACTCTGACCTTAACTTTATTAGGAAAACTGTATAGATAGATAGGGTTAGGGTTAGGAAAGACCAAATTGTGTCGTTTTGGGAAATGTATTTTACAGGAATAGAGATCGAAACGCTGTCGTTTGGGAAACGTATTTTACATTATACATGTAGTTAGGGTTAAGGTTAACGTTAGAAAGACGAAATTTTGTTTGTGTATGGACAAGGTATTTTAAATACAGTCAGGTAAGTTTAAACAGTCTATTATAGTAAAACTACAGGTTTACTGCATTGGTCTTGTTACATTACCACTCTTCTTTGTAACTGGTGATAAGAACTGTTATCGTCTATATTGACCATTAATTGACCACTAAAACCTTAGGGTTAAGGTTAATGTTAGAAAGACTAAATCTTATTTTTGTATGGACAAGGTATTTTAAATACAGTCAGGTAAGTTTAAACTGTCTATTATAGTAAAATTACCATCAAATAAAATAGCATTTTTCACGCATTACTATTCTCCCTCTCGCTGAATATTAATAACTACATGTATATAAAAAAAATCCCTCATCTGAACTATTAAATTGACTTATATAATAAGCAACATTTCCCACAGAATATAGTACAGACGTATGTCAAACAGATCATATAGAAAGGACAGATCCTAACCAGACACCCTCAGGTGCTGTCTGATCAGTGTCTACAATGTATATACTATCAGGAAAAGGGTTGAAACTGGCACATACAGTGGAGAATCTGTTATTCTTTCCCAATAAACGCGTTTACGCTAAAACTATTATTTGCAGTGCAAACAGTTTGGAGCCAGGTCAGACGCCGGGTAACCCGGCGTCTGATCAGGCTCCAAACTGTTTGCCACCAAGATAAAAATGAATTATTAGAATTGTCCAAAAGTTGTACTTTTCTACGTATTAGTGCTTTGCGTTTGCGTACGTTTGCGTTTAAACGGGAAAGAATAACAGATTATCCACTGTAGCCGCTTTGCGTAGCAAATAGCTTAATGGATTATAGCTAAAGGATTTCGATAATTAACGAACACTTTTTGAAAATTACCAGTAAAACTAAGGCTTAACCTTTCGCTGCCACAAGATCATCTGCATAAAAACTTGTTACTGCTATTAATTTCCAAATAACTCTTAATGCATGTTTACAGCAGAACATCGAAACGAGTGTCAAAAAGTTTGGACCCTGTCTGATGCCGAGTTATTTGGCAGTTGATGAGGTGCCAAACTGTATACAGAATCCAGTATCTTTAAGGCATGGCAATGAAGGGTTAACTCTTATCATACTGAACTGTCGTCTGCTTCAAATAGATCGTCTGCTAAAAATATCTAAATCAATTTGCATGCTTTTGAAACAGAAGAAAAAATGAGTACGAGTGATAAACAATTTGGATTCAGATCAGACGCGTTCAGCGGCGTCTGATCTTGATCCAAGCTGTTTGCAAATGTTAGGCAATTCGCTCTTAGTATGATAAGGGATTAATAGACATGTAACAATATTAGGTCAGAGAGTGGAAACTCGCTGAACCAAGGTGTGTGAACGGCTATCAGAACTTGATGCACTAGTGGAAATGTCATTAATTTCTTCTTATTTTTTTTCTCTTGCACTAAACATTGAAAAAATCAACAACCACATAAACCAATCAGCACAAAAATACTATTTTACCTGCACCATCTGCAACAACATAAAAACTATTCTTATGATACATACTGTATTCATGACTGCATAAAATGGAACTATTCAAAGTGTGTTATTCAGCGCTCCCTCCCTACAACGGCCCTCTCAACAACGACTCCCTCCTTCCAACGACCCTTGCCGCAGCTCCCGTAACAGAACAATTATGTCTAACACTTTCACTGCTGCAATGTCGTCTGCTAAAAATTTGTCGTCTGCTGTTTTTTCTCAATGTTACATAATGGACATTTTGAAGATATTATTTTCAATGACGAGTGACAAACAGCTTGAATCCAGATCAGACGCCGCGTTACGCGGCGTCTGATCTGGATTCAATCTGTTTGCAAATGTAAGCCAAGTTCCCTCTCTATAACGACACCCTCCGAACAACGCTCCCAATAGTTGTCTCCCTTTGGGTGTCGTTGTAGAGATGGAGCGCTGTAGTGAGTATCTATCGAATAATGGGTTAAACGTTTCAAAACGTTCAACCTTAGCGCCGAGTATCATTTTCATTTACAAGGTACATGTGGAAAAATACACATGTCCTCTGCAAACACTGTAGACCATGAAGAGTCCTCTGATCAGTGTCTGCACTGATTGCCGTTTTGCCATTTTGTTCTTTTTTCAATAGTATGTTAAAATCAATCCTTTATACGTAAAAATCGGCTGGATTTAATTGCAAACTACAGAGCTGTCTTTTTGAAATTTCAGAGGTGAATGAATTATATAGCATAAACAATAATTGCGCTCCTCGTCTTAGATATTTAAGTAACGAAACTTCTTGTCGTTGAGCAATCTGAGTAATAAACAGAGGCCTAACTATAGAAAAGAACATGATAAGAAAAAGGCATTATAAAGGGAACATACTAGAAGAAAGAGCTATCGGGGAAGGTTTGAGAACTACAGTGATCCCCCAACATTTAATGGGAAACAACGATTGTTTGTTGTTTGGATTGAGTTGTTATAGGGAGGGACATAAGCTTACATTTGCAAGCAGCTTGAATCCAGACCAAACGCCGCGTAACGCGGCGTCTAATCTGAATTCAAGTTGTTTGTCACTCATCATTATGGGTTTTTTTTCGTCCAAAGTCCAATATGTGACCTTTAGATAAACAGCACACGGCAATTTTAAGCAGACGATATTGCAGTCGTCAAAAGGTTGGACATACTTGCCTTGTTTGGGGACAGCGACAAGCGTGGTTGTAAGGAGGAAAACGTTGTTCAGAGGGTCGTTGTAGGGAGGGAGCACTGTATCAGATTCTGACGACCACGCGCCATACTTCTGTCCGTTAGTTATTATCCTCTTTGAGTAATAATACAAAGAAGAGCATAATTATAGTACCTGGCCATAATCATATACAAATGTATCCGATTCTGAAAAACCCTGAACTAGAGCAATAAAAAGGTCAAATGTCATTTCTGGGAGAGGGGAAAACAAGTATGACGTTGCAAAGGAGTGCCTTGCTAACAACCACCTAGACATCGGTCAGCTTTTTGTAAAATTAGATGCGGGGTTGCTCCTATTCGCATTGAGACAAGAAGGTAGGAGAACATTGGTGATGAATATCGTAAATGCCCATTTTGTAAAACGGTTGTCGAGGATGAGGCAGTCCTATGTACAATATAGCAGGATTTTAGAACAAATTTACTTCTTATATCTTCAGATGCATGTATTGACAATTTTAGTAAACTTGGCCAACTAAAGGTTTTATTTATCCTCCTCAGTCTGAAAGGTAGATCTATATGTGCCAAATCTGCTTTAATGTTTTATAAAGAACAACTCAAAGAGATGTCACGAGACAGGATTAGACAGAGAAATCAGAAATCAAATGTGTAAAAGTTTTGACTTACGATCGTTTTTGTCGTAATTATTCTACGAAGTTTTATGAAACGGGCCCCAGGGACCTTAATTATTTTACAGTCATTTCAATATTTCTGAAGTTAAACTACCTAATTATTAAGATTGAGAAATAAAAGCAGACGATAATTCTTTAAAACACCGGTATATGACGTCACAGTAGTGAAGGGGTTAAATGAGTTAACACAAGTTTGTAGCAATAAAGCTTCATGACGTCCCTTGTAATTAAATGGCTGACATTTATTGCACATAATCTCTATGGATATTCTTGTTATAACGCTCACGGCATTTCTGCAATCACTTCTAAGAAACAAAGATAATTGGGAAAGCATTCGGTGCAACCCCACGCAGACTGGAGAAAGCGTCCAAACTGTTTGACATTTATGAGTTTCCTTTCCCTTTTAGAATTAGGCTTGATGAAATCGAATTCGCAAACAGATATGATACAGATCAGCCACTCGGTAGCGCGGTGTCTGATCTGTACGGAAGCCCATTGGGGCCCTTTTGAGATAGAAGTTAGAAGGCATTCATTCGAACATGAGCTCTAACTCCTAAGTTCGAATTGTTGCCGGAATATCTAAGATCTAAGACCTTAGTTCTAAGTAATAATTTCTAAGTTTGAATTTTGCCGGAATTGTTGCCGGTGTAACGAAGTATTTTGACCCCCATCGAAAAAAGACCCCCCGGTCATAATTCGACGACGTGGAATGACCCCCGGTCATTTTTCGATATCGTACAATGACCCCCCGGTCATAATTCGACGTCGAAATTTGACCCCCCGGTCATAGTACTATGACTCCCCTCATGAAGTATTTTGACCCCTCCTGAAATATATCGACCCCCATCGAATAGTGACCCCTACCCTCTCCAGCAATTAAGCGACACAGTTTAACCAATTGGACCCTAGCGACGAGTATATTAGATATTTACAAACAGTGCTCATGTTAATAGTACACTTGTCCTTTGTAAACAGTGTAGACCCAAGTCAGACTTTACCCACAGGAGCCCTCTGATATGTGTCAGTTTTTAAATGTATTGTATAAAACAACTCTAGCTAGTCGAAAATTGACTTGACATAACTAGAAAACTTGAATTGTTCACTTACATTTTCAGGTGTGAATGAGTTAAAAGATACATAAAATTTAAATAATAAACAAGTGAAAATTCAGACATGATAAGCACGCCATGGGAACGTACAGTATACTAAATGCTGTTCCCGAGGGATACCGTTACATGTAACCTGGTGCTTATATGTTGGATGCTGATGGTAGGGATTACCCGATCTCTTTGATACAAGCTGGTTGCGGGTCTGAGGTAAAATTCGTGAACAGCTCTTTTTTTTTTTATAAATGACGACTTTACACGTTGCTAGGGCTGAAAGTGTTAACTAGGCAATAACTAAAAATATATCCCTAAAGAGTTGTCAATATTTGATGTTAGAGGGAGATTTCATATAACTGCTATAGAATAAAAGTTGTCCTCTGTGTTCACGTGGCTTTGATATAGTATTAAAGAACGTATTCTCTTGTATATGTGATTGTACATACTGAGAAAATGAAGAATGAAAACTTGAAACTTGAATAAATAAGTTAAGGGTGTAATTCAGCCATGGAGTATGCAGGTCGGTGGGGCGGGGGCAGGCAGGGTGTGAATTACTTGAGAAAGTTATAAATTACTTTACAAGTTTACAATCACATTGATAAAGAGTGCATTATATTACAATTACCATTACGCAACGTTTACAAAAAATTTTGTAATGCATTAAATTACAACAACATTGGCAAAGTAATGCATTACATCGTACATTACAGTCCAAAACATTACTAAAAAAAAGACTAATAAGCATATCATATATAACTGATAGGTTATCATTTACAAGTTATTTGTCAACTACATAATCAAAGATGCAAACTTAAGAATACATGTATGCAAGTATACAGTTTGTAAAGTCAAAGCCTTTTTGTCTGTACACTTCTTGATTGAATTACTGCTATAGAGGGGTTCAACTGTACCAAGACAAAATGTATAAATGTCACTGCTGCATATAACACCATTACAGTTTCAAATGCATTGTCTGTTAGATGCATAAAGTCAAACATGAATACTAACCCTTTACTCCATAGCCTGTTTCTATTCTTGAAGATATATGACCACTTATTGAACGTAGTTTAAAGTATATCAGTGGTACTCGATATCAATAAACGTGAACAAGTAAAACTATTTATCCCCCTTTTACATGTACCTCGTATATATAATATTTACATCGATTCCAATGACATTCGTCTTCTTACAATGTGTCGCACCATGTGTCTATGAAAATATTGATTAGATTATTGACAGTATATTGTACAACATAGAACCATCCAAAGATTTTTAAAAGTAATTAGCAATCTGACATGAATTAATCCTCAGAGTGCTGCTCGCGACATTCAATAATGAGAAGGTGCCTTTGTTTGACATCAAATACGGTAATTACCATACCAGGACAGGGCGTGTCATTGTATGAAATAGAATAATATCAGGGGGTCATTCTACGACATCGAATAACGATCGGGGGTCATTCTACGACATCGAATAATGACCGGGGAGTCATTCTACGACATCGAATAAAGACCGGGGGTCATTCTACGACATCGAGTTATGACCGGGGAGTCATTCTACGACATCAAATAAAGACCGGGGGTCATTCTACGTCATCGAATAATGACCGGAGTTATTCAACGACAGTGATTGATGACAAGGGTAATGAGGCAACGTTGCACAGCGTCCGATCTGGATATAAGTTGTTTGCAGATGGTGTTAAATGTACACATACACATGATAAACTGTTAAATCATATCAGCAAGAGTTGGCAAAACACAACATAACCAGATTGTAGTGGCTTTATTTGAATGATGACAATTTGATAGGTACTTCAGGGCCCAAGGTTATAAGGAGTTTGAGTTGAGTTTGGGCGTTTGCGCTAATCTGACCAATCAAATACCTGACAATTATCTCAGACTCAACTCAAACTCTTTATTATCTTGAGCTTTTGGTCACTACAGATTTCAAGGTCAAACTGAGGCAACAGATATCACGATACTCACAATATTTGTCACTTGCTAAATACGACAATAGTACATTTCGCAGTTGCTAAGTTATGCAAGGTAAAGAGTACAAGTAAACAATACTATAATACTTAAGTCATTCGAAGTGACACTACCTTATTAAAATGTAAAGCCGGAGAACACTTAAAACACAAGTAATGGTAATAAAAAGATGACCAAACTATACCTGCAAGTGCAGCTTAATAAAGGTTTTACAGTTGTTTTTGATACCAACTTTACTTCAGATTTAACGACCGAGATCAAGCTTGAGTCAGTGTCTTGAGACTAGAACAGTTGCAACGAAACCCGCAACCAAAGCACAGATTAGATCAAAGTTTGTTGGCCAAACTGAGATACTTTTCAACAGTACTGTTGTGTTTTCGAAAAAATAAACGTAAACCTTTAGTCATGTTTAAAAAGAAATGCATTAAGATAATTCCAAAGCTTTTGTCACGGAGCCCCCTCAACATCTCCCAACTTTGGGCACTAACGTATTGACTTGCCAACTGACAGGTATCCTTCTAAACCAATAGAACGTACATGTATGAGCGCCGTGGTACCAAATAAATGCCAAAAAAGTTGTTGATCGAAAGATAATGTAAAGGGTCAAGGTCACAGTGACCTGAAAAGTGAAAGTTTACAGGCTATGTTATAGGCCGCTTTGCCATGGCAAACTGTACTCACACACCAATTTTGGTAAATCTTGTTGATGTAATAAAGAAAATATGTTCTAAACAAAAGGTACATGTGAAGACGGAACCACTTCCAGACACGCGCAATTGTGTCACTACATACGCCCAAAATTGAGCTTTGGGGTATAAATACACATTTAGCACTTGCAAAACTAACTTTACACCAAATATAAAGGTAAGTATAAAGGGGGTCATTTTTCGACAGAAGGGGGTCAATATTCGACGATGGGGGGTCCTTTTTCGACGAAAGGGGGTCATTCTACGACGTCGAATTTTGACCGGGGGTCACTTTTCGATGGGGGTCAAAATCCTTCGTTACACCGGAACATCTAAGATCTAAGACCTAAGTTCTAACTTCTAACTTCTAAGTTCGAATTGTTGCCGAAATTGTTGCCGGAACATCTAAGATCTAAGGCCTAAGTTCTAAGTTCTAACTTCTAAGTTCGAATTTATGCCGGAAATATCTAAGATCTAAGTTCTAACATCTAAGTTCTAACTTCTAACTTCTAAGTTCGAATTATTCGAACTTAGAACTTAGATGTTAGAACTTAGAACTTAGATGTTAGAACTTAGAACTTAAAACTTAGATGGTCCCGGAACCAATTCGAACTTAGAAGTTAGAACTTAGAAGTTAGGTCTTAGATCTTAGATGTTCCGGCAACAATTCCGGCAACAATTCGAACTTAGGAGTTATAACTTAGAACTTAGATCTTAGCTTTTAGATGTTCTGGCAACAATTTCGGCAACAATTCGAACTTATGAGTTACACTTAGATATAATATATTAGATCTTAGATGTTCCGGCGACATTTCGAACTTAGGAATTAGAACTTAAGTTCGAATTAATGCCATCTAACTTCTATCTCAAAAGGGCCTCAATGGGCTTCCGTAGATCTGTATCCAACGGTATACCATACCTTAAATTAGTTTAAAACTAGGTTAGTTACGATGTTTTAATGGTAGTGAAAGTGTTAATCATATAATTCATTTACTCTCTAGAATAAGTTGTTACCTTTAAATTGGCTGCAATTCTACCTGACCTATAATTAAAAAAAATGTTGTACTATGTTTTCTGTACGTAAAGAATAGGTTCTGTTTTATTCTATTATTGTTTCACTAACCTATTACCACATATCCTGTTTCTAGGATTGAATATAGTTGACCACTTAAAGTAGGTTGAGGCGCATTCTGCTCTACTTTCAGCCTGCTTTAAGCTACCATCTGCTAGAAAATAGAAAATATTACCTATGGGACAATATTCTTGGCTGCATAAATTGGAACTATTTAATTCAGTGGAAGGATATAAAAGTCGTACAAATGCGTATTTATGGGGTAATGGGTTAAACGAAAATACAAGCAAACGCAATGCAATAGAATGTTTTATAGTCTATACATGACGTTAAAAATTGGCGCATGCATGGTCAGGATTCAAACTATTTACTACATGTGTTTAATTTTCTTAAATAGACACAACATTAGAACTCCGTTTAAAATCCTTATAGGATCTTATTGAATAAATTCCCGTATAAAGGCGAAATATATAGAAAAAGCGATGGAAAAAACTAAAAACTAAGATTCAGTGAAAATATTTTCCTTGAGTATGTTTTATACCGAGGATTTTGTTTAATTCTATATCCACGATAATACCACAACATTTCTGTTATTTGAGTATTTGACCAGACTTATTGCATTGGAACATTGAAACAGACCAAGCACCGTTATCATCCCAGGCTCTGCATCTGAGTTTGTCTACACTACCAAATACCGTAGCTAATACTACTAAATCCAATGCTTAGATGCCTTATGTGTGTCAAACAGTTTAGATCAAGGCCAGCCTCCGCGTCTAAGACGTGGCGACTGGCCTTGGTCTACACTGTTTGCAATACAATACGACAGGTTTTGTGAGGGCACAGTCTCGTTAACTCATTGCCGCTTGAATATTCAAATGATTTATTCCATTTGCCAACTAAGTCTAATCCACATTAATGACCTTTACAAACTATTGCAAAATGACAAACAGCGTAGACCCTGATCTTAAACCTCTGATTTGGTTCTACACTGCTTGCATATGCCACGTATACTCTTCATATGTAACGAACACTTATACGCGTCGCTAGAGGGTTCAATGGGCTTATATGATGGACAACTTTGTTATTCTGCAAAATTTCATATTTAGCAGCTATGTTTAACCCGTTACTCCATAGCCTAGTTCTAGTTTTGGAAACAGGTGACTACTTAAAGCAGGTTTAAATTAAAGCAGAATACGCCTTAAGGCACAATCTGCTTTACTTTCAGCCTGCTTTAATCTACCTTCTATTAGAAAATAGAAAAAAATATTATGATACATATTCATGGCTGTATAAATTGGAACTATTTTCTTCAGTGGAGGCATAAAGTGAATGTTCCAAAAGGCGCTTCTATGGCGGAAACAACATCAAGGAGTCAGCAGTTTGATTTAAAACAGAGCTTCCAAGTTACTCTATTTCCCATCTCTACTCATAAGTATCACAAACTTACTCATACTGAGATGACACTTAAACTACATGTACTGTAGATACTGATCCTATATTTTGATAGGTTTGGAATTGATAGCTAGAGACACATAATATATGATAATTTACTAATTAGCAGAGTGTGTTGTCGTATTCCATTCTTTCTAAATACAACATAATATATGCAACCATCAGTAACAACTCCTAAAAACTGTATGTCTCTGGGAACTAGGAGCAACTTTATCCATCCTTAAACATGTTTTCTATACATTCTCCCCTATTCTTTCAGATGCATAACGGCGTCAAACTGTTTAGTTTGCTATTATTAGATTTTTTTTTAAAATACTCATTAAATATTCTTAAAAACATCACGAAATATTAAAAATATAAATATTTTGGAATAGAGAACAACATTTTGGTATAAAATGTCTATGTTAGTTAACTAGTTAATTCTCTCCAATTTTGAAGAGAACGAGATGCTAGCCAGAAAACGCACCAATTGTTATTGGTTCAGCAAAAACTACTATTGACTTGTGCATGTCTAGGGTCCATTGACGTGTGCATGTCTAGGGCCCATTCAATGACGAGCCCGTTAGCGCACACCCATGCCCATATGGCAAGGTTTTGCCGTTTTGGTTAACATTATTAACGAGGCGTCAGTGCATATGGACTTTTACCCCTTCGTTGACATGCCCTGGGCGCACTCTTATTTACAAACGGTTTGGACCCTGATCAGACGCCGCGTAAGGCGGCGTCTGATCAGGATCCAAACCGTTTGCAACTTAGATTGACAGTTCCTTAGTCCAAATGCTGACATCTAGAATAAAATAAATAACAGCAGACGACAAATTTTATACAAACGATTTTCCTTCGAACGGTGAAGGGGCTAAAAGTACGCCGACAACTTGTTAACCCTTCACCAAGTATCAGCATATATTGGCGCATTTTAAAAAAAAACAGTGTAGAACCAGATCAGAGAGCACCCGAATGGGCAGTCTGATCAGAGCCTGTATTGTTTTCTTTAAGGATATGTCTGATATGAGTCGAAGTTTTCCACCTTTTATATTGGCGGTTGTAATAGTTTTGACGATATGAGCTCATATAGTAGGGGCGAAGGCAGAGCTTTGCATTATGAAAAAATCAGTGGGAGAATGGTTAAATGTTGAAGACCTTGTACATTGGGTAAGGTGTTGTTCTTTCCCAATAATACATTAAAACTATTGTTTCTATTGCAAACCGTATGGAGCTTGATCAGACGCCGGGTATTACTAGCAAGGGCACGTATGACATGCACCAGAGACTGAACTCGGTCAGTCACTTTATGCTGACGACGACATTGTGGCATGCAGTAAATGGATTAACTGGTTAAGATGCACACTAAATTCTAAGTCTGTTAGACTGGGAAAATGAACAAGCGTGAAACTGTTTCCTGTCTATCTTTTTATATCAGTTGGTTTAACCCTTGTGCTTCCCTTATCTGATATGATTCAAAGATGTCATCTTTAAAACGTCAAAGATGGAAGCACCCTAAGCAGTAGTATTTTTTACACAATTTGGATGGATCCTGATCAGTCATCGAATAACCCTTTTACTTGAAATGACGCCAAAATGCGCCTTTGCAAACAGTTTGGATCTCATACTACAGTGAATCTTACTTTGAAACGATCTGGCAAACAACAAAATTGAAGCAGACGACCATGAAACGGGAAGGGGTAAAAATGTCACGATTAATTTGGCAGCGAAATAGGTAAAGGATTAGATATACATTTTCACTATAAAGATATATAAATACATTTTGCTGGGAATTAATGATCCAGTCATAGATTACAAGGTTCCTCATTCACACAGTGTGCTAAGTGACTGTCTTATCTATGTATCAAATATTAGCCTTTAGAGCCATGAGAGAGCGCTAATCCCTGGGAATGCTGCGTATTTTGTCGTCTGCAATAATTGTCGTATGCTACTGTCAAAAAAAAGGTAATTTTCGGACAAACTCAAGCCAGAATTCAAAAACGGTTTGAATCCCGACGAGACACTATGATGACGTACTCGGCATTATCATCTGGACCCAAACTGTTTGCAAAGGTAGTCACAGTTTCGCCACTATCGTGCAAAAATTGCCGTGTGCAACACTTCACGAACTGTTAAAGTATCAAACATTTTTGATCCAGATGAGACCAAGTCTGCTTTCAACGGTAATATATAGCCTTACTGCGCTTATACAGTTTGCATTGACAACTTCAACAAAGAATTTCCAAATGATCAACAGATAACAATTTTATAAACTGTTTGTCACTT
This sequence comes from Gari tellinella, assembly GCA_922989275.2. NCBI lineage: Eukaryota > Metazoa > Mollusca > Bivalvia > Cardiida > Psammobiidae > Gari > Gari tellinella. The sequence continues at coordinate 70,119,649 of OV277859.1, forward strand.
ATTTATTGACCTGTCTGTCTCTGTAGTGCAATAAAATCTGGAATGAAAATGCACACGACATTTTTACTGCAGATGACATTGCAGTATTACAAATTGTAAACCCCTTCATTGCCATGACGTCACCAATTCTAAACAATAATTGTCCTGTGCTTAATTATTTCTCAAATTTAATTTTTAGGTACATTGACTTAAGAAATGTGAAGTGGGCCCAGTGGATTCCCTGGGCAAGGCAGTGAAGAAATTAAAGGACATATTTCTGCAGCTTCTGTGGCAGGGAAGATAAACTGATATTACACTCCAGATGGTATCAGACGCATGTGATAACGTTTCTTTGTCTGTTACATAGGGTACTTTCATGCACAAATTACGAGCATATAAACTGAAGTATTCGTGCATTCTTCAATGCTAGCTTTTTGAAAAACTTGGTTTATGTTTGTAGATATGAGTTTTTTAATCTTCATATCTCAGATCCGAAAAGAAGTTAAGCGCGCTAACTATTAGTGCATGTTTGTTCTAAGGCACAGCATCGCAGCGGTGACGCCGACTAAGTCACACTGGCGATGTCCCTTAACCCTTTATCCCATAGCCTGTTCCTAGTTTTGAAGACAGGTGACCACTTAAATATGGTTGAAAGTAAAGCAGAATGCGCCTTAAGGCATTTTCTGCGTTGCTTTAAGCCTGCTTTAGGCTGTCGTCTGCTAGGATTAAGACAATATTTCTTATGGTTCATTTTCATGACTGTAAAAATTGGAACAAAAAAAATGAATAAACTGAATGTGCTAAAAGGTGCTTCTATAGTGTAAAGGATTAACCCTTTCGGTACCATAGAATACTGAAGTCGACTTTGCACCCGGTTTGGATCCAGATCACTTAGTGAGATACAAGGTTTCTGGTTTTGATCTACTAGATACTCGTCAACACATATACAGTAAAACCTCTTTGTTGCGGCTTCTAAAAAGAGTTACGAATTGGTTGTATTATAAAATAATATCGATATGAGTATTAAATAGTTTGGGTCCAGCTCAGACGGCGCGTACGTCTATACTTCAAATGTGTCTCAAACTTGGGGTTTTATGTTTTTTAATTTGTAAGAGGGTCCTTCAAAAAGTTGTGTTACTTTGGCATTTTCTTGAAATCTACGAATACGCTTTTCATGAATGATAATCCTTTGAACGGTTTGTTTCTTTTGGATTTGAAGTTGCATCAAACAAGTCAAAATTTTAGTCTGATTTGGTTGGTATAACATCACACATAAATGACACTGAAACCGTGCATGTTTATAAAGTTTTAAATTACTATTGTGATACATTTAAGGGACACATATAGATTTATGCTTTAATGTGCCTATTAGAATGTTTAACTAAAGCAATTATATTTAGTGTAGTTTGTTGATGAATACGATATTCATATACAGCGCTCCCTCCCTACAACGGCCCTCCCAACAACGAATCCCTCCTTACAACGACTCTTGTCGCAGTTCCCTTAACATGACAATTATGTCTAACGCTTTTACTGCTGTAATATCGTCTGCTTAATATTGTCGTAAGCTGTTTTTATTGGACATTTAGACAGAAAAAACCATAATGACGAGTGACAAATAGTTTGAATCCAGATCAGATTGGACTCAAGCTGGTGCAAATGTAGCCAATTTCCCTCCCTATAACGACCCCTCCGAACAATGCACACAATGTTTGTCTCCAATTGGGTGCCGTTTTTCGAGAGGGAGCGCTGTGCATCTAATTTACAGATATTGAATTAACTGAATTATTTCGAAATGTAAAATATGTTTGCTTGTTGAAAAACTATGATCTTTTTAATATGAAATTGAAAATATCACTTATTCGTTACAAGTTGATATAATCAATAAACAATTTTAATATAATTTTTTAAAATATTGTTCATTATTAAATCAAATCATATTATTTATAACTGTTATATACCTTTCAATGTATGCTTTATTCTTACAAAAAATAGGTCAAAACACATTTCGATTTTATTATTAAGACGATTCAATATTAAGTCATGTTGGCCTAAATTAGATTTTCTATTTTAACTATTTTTTAACTATTTTAAATCAAATTAAACTAGAGTTAGCACTACAAAGGGTATGTCACTAAGTCTTTCTGTCAAAATGTCCATTACATAACAGTTTTAAGCAGACGACATTGCAGGTGTAGATAGGTTGGACATAAGTGTCTTGTTTAGGGAAATGCGACAATGGTAGTTGTAAGGAGCAAGTCGTTGTTGATAGGGCCGTTGCAGGGAGGGAGCAGTGTATGACTAAATTAGCAAATATAACTACAGCGTTCCCTCTCTACAACGACACCCATTGGGAGACAGAACTTTTGTGCGTTGTTCGGAGGGATTCGTTATAGAGAGGGAATTTGACTTACATTTGCAAACAGCTTGAATCCAGATCAGACGCCGCGTAACGCGGCGTCTGATCTGGATTCAAGCTGTTTGTCACTCGTTATTCAGTTTTTTCTGTCAAAATGTCCGTTATGTAACTTTGAGAAAAACAGCAGATTACAATTTTAAGCAGACGATATTGCAGTCGTGAATAGGTTGGACATCATTTTCTTGTTTAGGGAACAGCGGCATGTGTCGTTGTAAGGAGGGAGTCGTTGTTTGGAGGGCCGTTGTAGAGAGGGAGCACTGTAGTGCCTATTACTGATGTCTAGCTTGCACAACGAAGAGAAGTGCTGTTGTCAAAGTAGTATGCACGCTGTATCCGCAAGAAGTATCACATATGATAATTATACACGTATATGCAGATTCCAAGAAAATGCTCAAGTCACAGAACATTTTGAATGACTCTCGTTCAACAGTTGAAAATGAGAGCCAAACATTTTGGATCCAGAGCAGACGCCGCGTTAAAGCGGCGTCTGGTCTGGATCCAAACTGTGTTTGCAAATATTAGCAAAAGCTGATCGATAGGTGACAACTAAAGCAGGATCACAGTAAAAAGCATCATATTTGAACGTTATTCTTTTTTCATGACGTTATCTTTGGTCATTCATTGTAAAATGAGAGCAGTGATTTTTATTGTTTATCCGTGTGTTGTTAATTTATCACGCGTTACCCAGTTAGTGTTTGATTGATTTCTTTGTTTTCATGAGCACTCTATCAACTCCAAGACGAGCAAAGTTGAATTTTTAGAAAAAGCTGTATGTCGTATCTACTTAAAGGGTATCTTATTGTTTCAAACAAGAATACTTGGAATTCAGTGCAAGCGCTTGTCAAGCAGCACATTTTATTCACTGATTCGATCTGATTCAAAACTGCATGTAAATGTCTATAAAACATTAAACGCTAGCATGTAGACAGTTCAAAGAAAAACAGAGACATCATAGTTTGTAAGAAACTCAAAAAGCATACAGTCAGCTGTCGACAGTTTTTATTTGAAGGATGTGTTTTGCAACAGTGCTGTAAACATCATCTTGATTATGTTTCCATTTCCCTCAACACTACCCACAGTAGCTGTCATATGCAAGGAAGCATACAGTTTCGATAGCCTGAAACTGATGTCTATTTAAATGTTAACTTATCTACTTGTTCGTCAACACCACGCCCCAAAACCTCTATTCACCTTTTTTGCACCTCGTGTAATCTATGTGTAAGGTTTGTTACAGGTCAGTCATCATCTTAATAACAGTCAATTCTCGATACAACCATGTGATATAAAGCTTTAACAGGTTTAAAAACATGTGATTTCGCTAAACAAAATTAAAGTAAAACAAAAATTCCTTAGGATATTTCCATGTCTACGATACGTTGCTCATAAAAATCCTAAGATTTCCAAATTTTCCAGTGCGATTTTAGGGATTGTACTTTTAACCCTTTCGCTGCCAGGCTCTATAACACTAACATAATTATGCAACCAATTTGGATCCAGATCAGTATCACGGCGTCTGATCTGGATCTAAACTGATTGACATCCATATCAATATTTCCTAAGTAAAAAGGCATAAAATTCCAAATTTTAAAAGTAAGAGCAGACATCCGAAGATTTCAGAAAAAAGTCCGGAGAAATGGCAGTCCTTTTTTTCTGCATGTCTTCATTCTCGGCAACTGTATATTGCAATGAACTCTCCCTGTGCGTTTGCTTGAAGATTTCCTTCTAGATAAATTAATCAGTGGTGATCTAAAGAACAGCACATCATTTGATATGAAATAGCAAACAGTGCAAACCTTGATAAGACTTACAGTGGAGAATCTGTTATTCTTTCCCGTTTAAACGCAAACGTACGCAAACGCAAAGCACTAAAACGTAGAAAAGATCAACTTTTGGACAATTCTGATATTTCATGTTTATCTTGGTGGCAAACAGTTTGGAGCCTGATCAGACGCCGGGTTACCCGGCGTCTGATCTGGCTCCAAACTGTTTGCATTGCAAATAATAGTTTTAGCGTAAACGCGTTTATTGGGAAAGAATAACAGATTCTCCACTGTAATCATGACGTTTGTCCGTTTTCAGAATTCGGCCAAGACATTGAGTGCAGATGGCGTCAGAGCTGCAATTGAGATATAAAAATTTTTAATGTAGTCTTACTAAATACAATAAAACACAGTATACAACTAGTATGAGAGTAACGTAGAGTGTTTATTTGAAAACTGTCCTTGAAGTTTAGTTCGCTGCGCTCGATTTAACGTATTGTAATTGTAATTATAGTGTTGAAAATTGTAACTAGAAATGATGTATAAAAACGTGTCATATTAAAACAAATCCGTGAAGAAAGATTATTAAACGAATGACCAGTCTTAATCTAGTGATTCGAGACAAAACAAAAACAAGATGTGTTTGTGACCATGACCTCAAAATTACCTTGACCTTCGTCTAACATGACCCAAGTTGTGCTGCACTCACGAGCTTCTTAAACGGAGCGCACAAGCCACATAATTATGAAGTATACCACACTGACACGTTGAACCAAGTTAAAGTTCAGCATAGTTTACCTCTGAATGACATTGACCCTTCCCTGACAATGCACAAATTGCAGTGGGCTCAAGTGCAAAATATGCTGTCTCTATCACATGAAGTCCTTAAGTTATAGCCACGGTCAATTCAAACTAATTCATTGACCGCTAAGGGTACTCGTTTTACTGGGCTCGTGATCTTCTTCAGTGGAGTATACTTGCCAAACTTTTATATGGAGTCTATAACACTTATAGTTGCAAAGTTATGGTCAAGATTAAATAGCAGTTTGATTAAGTTTACAAAAAATATTTGGCATGTGTATATGTCTCTATATGTAGATCTATGTAAAGGTGTCGAAATAAATAGTAAATATAAATACTCATCGTTAAAGAGGTGTCAAACAGATCGATTTTTATTGCAGTTTGGCACCTTAGTATCATTTACAGCGCTCCCTCCGATGGGAGACAAAAATGTGTGCTCCGTTCGGAGGGAGTCGTTATAGGGAGGGAAATTTGCTTACATTTGCAAAACAACTTGAATCCAGATCCATAATTGTCCTGCAATGGTCGTTGTAAGGAGGGAGTCATTGTTGGATGGGCCGTTGTAGAGAGGGAGTGCTGTATGTTTCATAACAATGTACCGACACGTGCAAACACTGCTATTGCGATAATTATTATTTTATATTATATGTTATTCTAATATTATCTTTCCTAAGTTTCAATCAGTGTGGTAGATATAATATTCATTTATAACTATTCTAGTAAAAGTGTCTATTTTTGGTTATAGGTAAGTTGCATTTTCCGGTAAGTGTCGAGTTTTAGTCATAGCCAATTAGTATTGATCAGTTTCTGGTTGGCTACACCAAAACCAAAAAAGACTTATAACATGAGTAAGGAAAGTCCCTTTCCTCAAAAATCTATACCTGCAAAGCGGTAAGTCAAAATCTCTGTGAAAATGATTTGGAACATAATGTATCACGCAATAGAATAACGATAAAACTGGTCACGTGCGATGCACTTATTCAAAATACCTGTACCGAAATTGACAATTTGATAATTTCGCGCCATTGGAACCACTTAGTCACGTGACTCAGTTAATGGAGTTTTGTTGCAATTTTCTTCCATCAAATATGCAGTAAAACCTCTCTATTACGACCACAAAATTGTGTTGATTAACAGGTGTTTACGTTAGGTAACAGCTAAAAACAGGTTTTAATTCGCGGAACGAATGTCCAGGATAGCTTATAATGTCATTTGTCAACTTGTCACCCTGGCGTGGGCGTTGCCTTTTACCTTCTTGTTACAGTCAATCAAGGGGTATCGTATCTTTAGTTTGGAACCAATGGAAGAAAACAATTGAAAAATCGCACATTTTTTTCTCTATTCGTTGAAACCCTTGTTGTATTTTTAAAAAGTTGTCTTTTTTAAAGAACTCGGGCGGTTATTTATTTACGACAATGCAACTTGTGCACGACACTATTTTTATCGATGACTAATGACCTTTCCATCCCTGCCGAAAAACATGTCTGCTTCGAAGGAAAATACCAAAAATACGGTAAGAGAAAGCCAATGCTTTATGTTTATACACCAAAATGGCCATGAACGGCAATATCCTGGAATAGCATGAACGTGTCCTTTATCAATGCCAATATTAGATTGAACAACCACCTGCCTGGAGAAAAGAAATTGATGTTGAATCTACCGAGACGTTTATCAGGGGTGTTCTCAGAACATGTTTTAGCTGTCAAACCGCTGATTGTTTGGATTTTATTTGCGGAAAGGAAAAACCAACAAAGTTTAATGACATTCCGAATAGCAATGTGTAAATTGGCACACTATTTATACTATTTCATTGAACTCTTTAGGATTTATATTGTTGAAATAATTTACAAATCAAAATAAAGAAATATCTGACCAAGCAGCCATACTGTATTAATTTCTATTAAAGATTTAGACCCAAGTATGTTAGACAAAGTAGTTAGTTTGGTAATTATACCAAGGTTTAATGTTTATCAAGTGAACAGTGGTTCTTAACCCTTTACTCCATGTAAGACTAAAAATTATTAACCATTTCCTCCCATAAACATCAAATGGACAATTTTAATTTAGGGTTGATTATTACAATATATGTCAAATTGACAAACAGTATAAACCCTGATCAGAGGGCTCCTAAATTAGCCCTCTGATTTGGGTCTACACTATTTGCTTTGGACAAGTGTACTCCTCACTGGTACACTGTTTGCAAATGACGCATATATAAATCTGAATGAAGTACAGGGTGACTTTTTACAGCCGCCACACAAGCACTTAACATCTGCTGTTGTGAATTATATAAATCTGAATAAGGGGAGATCCTTTGAAAGCACAGAAAACAAAGCAAATACTGAAAATTGCAGACTCGGTTTAATTGAGTCTGTTCATGAGCAATACTGGAATATGCAACAGTGCTCACGCCCCCTAGCATCAGCTTAAGCGGAATTCAACTTTCAACTGTAAATGCGCTGAAATCAATGATTCCAAAGGACCAGAAAGTATAACAACACTGAGAATGAAGTACGGGGCGACATTTTACAGCCGCCACACAAGCACTTAACATCTGCTGTTGTGAATTATATATATCTGAATAAGGGGAGATCCTTTGAAAGCACAGAAAACAAAGGAAATACTGAAAATTGCAGACTCGGTTTAATTGAGTCTGTTCATGAGCAATACTGGAATATGTAACAGTGCTCACGCCCACTAGCACCAGCTTAAGCGGAATTCAACTTTCAACTGTAAATGCGCTGAAATCAATGATTCCAAAGGACCAGAAAGTATAACAACACTGAGAATGAAGTACGTTTGGACTAGTATGAAATATGTTTGACTAGGATTCAAAGAGTCAAGCAAGTAACTGTTTTCAATATTGAAAACAAGCTATAGGGAAAAGGGTTAACCCTTTGAACCCTAGTCCCGCATATTGGTGTCCTTTACAAACAGTGTATATGTGAACAGTACACTTGTCCTGTGCAAACAGTGAAGACCCAGATCAGAGGGCTCCGAAAGGAGCCCTCTGATCAGGGTCTTCACTGTTTGTCATAATGCCAAACATTGACAAAAACAACCCTTAAAAGTCAGAAATGGACTAGACTAAAATGGAAACTGGAATTGTCCATTTAAAGTTTCAGGGAGGAAAGAGTTAATGTCATTTTCCAACTTTTTTGTTTTATTTTGTGTAATGATCTAGTCAGCTGTTAATACAGGGCTCCAGATAAGCGGGGTACACTGAACAAATCCATTTCATAAAATCCTATGAAGTTACTACTCATTAGAATCGTTTTGAAGAGACATTTCTAATGAGTAGCGATACGTACCATATAGGGTTTAATCCAGAAATAAAGATTTTAGTATTTGAAATACTCACCTTATCTAGAGCTCTGTTTAATATCTTCTGATTCACTGTGATCAACCCATTAATGCATATGATATACAGTCTACAAAAGTAGATATTTACAAGCAGTGTAGACCCTGATGACCCTCGCAAGGGTCTGATGGTCATCAGGATCTGCATAGTTTGTCATTTCATATGTAATATTCTGCTGTTTGAACCAAGACTGATGTGTCTTTAGATCACCCTTGAATAACAAGTGACATCTTCCAGCAAGCACAGGAGGTGTTTATTGCAATATCCAGGCCTAAATGGGTTAATTAAACTGTTAACGGCATACACCAGCAATTCGTGAGACACCTAGTGGCTTTTAACGAAGTACGATAAATCAAGCATCATTACTCAACGAAATCGTGCATATCGGTTACCTCCCGTAGATACTTTCGGTTTCAAACAATCTCCATTAATCGCGTAATAAAGACTAGACGTTTAAATGCATGAAAGTGTACTTGATAAATGAAAGAATGTAAATCTTGGTAAATACTTTATCTAATAAGGCTAAGTTAATAACCCAAAAGTTCAATCAAATTGAATATGAGCGTGAACCCGAGATCAAATAGAAAAAGCCGTCGGCTTATTTAGGCCATTGGTATATGTATGAAAGTGCCTATAGTTTCAAAAGAAGACTTATGCTTTTTTTACCATTGTCTTATTATTCACACCTATAGCTTATATTGTGAGAAGTTTCATCAATTTATTTCGGGCAGATTTTGATTGAGTGAGTGTTTTCATTGAATTGGAGCCGAAAACAATTTAGAAAAATACATGTATATCGGGCAACAAACCATACTCTTTGCATCATACTTTCAGTGAGCATCACTTTTTAACTGTTTTAACGTTTGTTTGTGCCAATTATTACTTTAAATCATTTTAGAAAGGCAAAATAACGCATGCCGACTCTGTTAGGGAGAATGGACGAGTATCTCTCCATTCCTGAAAAATAATGAAGACGAGGCCCCGAAGGGGCCGAGTCTTCATTATTTTTCAGGAATGGAGAGATACGAGTTAATTCTCCCACTTAAAATACACCTAACATGAATTTAGTATTGTTAAATAACAAATTAATTCCCGCTGGTTCCCTCAGCTAAATATTGTGTAATTGCACTGTTAGTGATACTCATGCTGATGAGCATGCTTTTTTCAAGAAATTCTAGCAATTAGAAATAACTCTCCATTCCTTAAAAAATGTCGTGTACAATGACTGTGTACAGTGTTTTAATCAACGTAGACAATGGCTAACTAGAACCTCTCTGGCTATTCTCAGTCTGTGTTAATATGACACCGGGAAAATATTTGAAAACGTTGGATTTATTTCATAATCTGGAGTTTCTTTCTTTCGAATGGGATTTGTACTTGTGTATGTGCGTATATTTAGCAGTTTGAAAATATTTTCTAAGTAACATTAGTCAAACATCTTAGATCCGGATCCGTCGTCAACTTACTCGGCATCTGATCTGGATCTAAGGCGTTTGTTCATGTTATTATGGTCACAATTGTAAGTACGGGTTATAAAAAAACCAACCCATACCGGAACACCATTTAAGTAATTTATACAGTAAACCCCTTCTATCACGACTACTAAACAAAATGCTTATTGTTTGTATAAAAGCCATGTGGAACTTAAAGAAAGATGAAAGTAAAACAGAAAGCTCCAAACGGTGCTTTCTATTTTTATATCAACCTTACTTTCAGCAGCCACCTGCCTTAAACACACAAAAATAAAATCGCCTAGTTTAGTGGTCGTAATAGAGAGGTGTAATTGTATACCAAAGCCAGTGGTGTCTGCTAAAGTTATCGTCTGCTTCACTTTGAAAGCTAACCAATATCAGCTACATGTATACTTGAGGATATGGATCTATTAATCAAGTGTAAACCAGTATGGATCCACATGAGACATCGACGTATTTGGTGTCAGGGCTGGATCCAAGCTGTTTGCTAATTTATTATAATCTGATGTCAAATGGATTGGATTCTGTTAAGACACTGAGTTTGTCGGCGTCTTATTACATTCCAAGCTTTTTGTAAGGGTATTCGCTTTAAGTGTCTAGTCTTTTGTAGGTTGCTGAAGGCGAATAAAATACAAGTGAGAGCTAAAGGAAGATGAAGTAAACCAGAAAGCTTCAAAATGAATTTTCTGTGTTACTTTCACTTTCCTTTAATGGATCTAGTCACCGGTCTTAGACACCAAATAGAAATCAAAGAATTAGTTGTAGTAATAGGGAAGTTTTACTGTATACATGTATTTGTAGTTTTCACTGCAGGTTGCGGCTTAATGCAGGGCAAAAGTAGTAGAGAATGTTCATATAGGAGCCTTCTGTATTATTTTTGCCCTGCGTTTAGCGGTACCTCTCTTAAAAGATCACCCTGCATCTTCGGTCAGTGGTCGCTTAGCAGTCTCTTTTTACATGGAGAATACGTTATTCTTTTCCGTTTTAACGCACACGAATCGCAAACGCTTTAAAGTAAAATGGAGAAACTGACAACTTTTAGACAATTCTGAGTATCCGTTTTAATCTGAGTGGCAAACAGTTTGGAGCCTGATCAGACGCCGGGTTACCCGGCGTCTGATCTGGCTCCAAACTAATTAAAATGGAAATATTAGTTTTAGCGTAAACGCGTTTATTGGGAAAGAATAACGCATTCTCCACTCTATTCAGGAATGGAGCGTTCGAAACAATAAGTCTCCATTACATTATTTTCCATATAGCCTCCGGCTTTCACATGTATAACAATAGCATGTTGTTCTGAATATGTTCCGAGCTAATCGCACGTTTAAAGAATCAAAATCGAGCACACCCTCTATATCACGTGACTTCCGCTATCTACCCACATTTTCATAGTTGTTTTGGCGTTCGAGCTTAGCACATCGCTTCCACGTAGTAAGTTTTATGTTTTTAGCGTGGTCGCAGGAAAAACGAAAGTTTTTATTCTTACTATTACAAAGTTGAGGACGCTGTCCCAACATATTTACGCATATTATTGCGATATTACCGGTACGTGTGTAACACGACTGACATAGAATTAGAAGTATGTCGTTAGAACTTTGGAAAACGAATAGCTGTTTTCAGCGTTCGGTCTCTGTCGGGCGACGAACATCCGAAATTTAAAGTAAAATTACGAATAAAAATGACACGAAGCCGTTGGCTTCTAAAGAATTACAAAAGAAAACCCAGAATAAGCACCGTTAGCGGGCTACGGTAAACAGAACGTGAGTTTTGATAAATATGGGTTGGACATTGCTAAACTTTCTCAAAAGATAGTGACAATTAATGAGGTTTGCTTAGGCATTTAAACCCAAGAAAAGAAATACTATTTTGTAAATGAAGATGATACTGACGAGTGGTTTGATACCCCGTTATATGAGAGGCTTAAAACCTTCATGTTGAAGTTGTTAGTTACAATATTGGAGTTGAAAATAAGTTTAACCATGAAACTTTCTTTTGGGCCTTTTATTCTCTTCTTTAATGAAGAGGAATTGATTAAATGGGATTTTCCCAGACTTTAATTACCAGAGAAAGGTAAACCAGTGGTCAGTCATTGGTAAATATGATAAATGTAGTTTGTACATCCCTATGGGATGCTGATAATTTGTCAGATAAAGACATTAGTTGGTAGTCCCAAGGAAATTGTGGCAAGGCTTGCCCTCTATTTAAATATAAACCATGAAATGGGGAAAGTTATGAAAATATATACACAGTCACAGTACAGTAGTTTGGTTGATGTAAGAATCATACTGACAGCTAAGATTCATATTAGAAAAATTGGCAGAAATATTAAAATAACAGTGTGGCAAATAGTGAAGTTAGAACATTACTTTCAGTATGTTTGAATTTACTTGGTTTAACACAAGATTATATATCTGTGTGACGTATATATTTCATCAGGTCTTCAACTCTTCATTGAAGAAATATCAGATGGTAGTTGTGTAATATTTTAATGCCGACATCCAGTGAGTTATTCGTTGACAATGTTAATAAAATATGGCACGCGATTCTATGCCTTATATTGGCAAGAGCAGACATACAGGCCTCATGTTCAGAGGCCTAGGCTGTGGTAGAATTCCATGGAGAAGTGATGGAGGTCTGCAAGGTTCAGCCATAGTATACCCTGCTAGATAGGGAACACCTTAGACTAGAGCAAGAGCTAAAATCAGGTAAGCACAGAGGTTGGAGAACTGTTATTTTGTTTAGATGGTTGGAAAATATTAACACAAGACCTATGGGTTCTTTGGAAATTGTGAGTGGTTATAAGATTTTACCGTTTGCCCTAGATTACCAGCCAATGGTAGGGCTCCATTTCAGCGAGAAATGAAAAAATATATCGCATATTCGTTCAATTTTGTACTTGGGTATGGCAGAGAAATAAACAAGTCATGAACCGGTCAAGGACACCGTGTGCTAAGGAGGAGCGTAGCGCATCATTACGTCATACAGCAACCGCTCAGCTGGGAATTACAGTATAACCTATGTACTGCGGCCTTTCAATGAAGAGGCCCAAATAAATCAAATATTTCTGTAGACAGGAGACTATAGTTAGTGCATAATGAAATTAATATGAAACGCATTAATCATGTCCTGCATTAACTCATTGAACCCTAGGTGACGAGTACACTCGTCATTTAAAATGTACCCGTTACACTTGTCCACTGCAAACATTGTAGAACCACATCGCAGATCTCCTATTACAAAATGGCCTAGACTCGAATTGTTCATTGTATAAGTGTTGGGTTGAGAGGGTTAAGCAGTCGACCTGTGGGTATTGTCTTCTTTTGTGTAATCGTTTTACAAATATTTGACTGTAAAACGTCTCGAAAGAAATGTGCTTATTTTCAATATTGTACTAAAATACGGTTGCGTTTTATCAATGCATAAGGCAAACAATACAGAGGCTCCTATAAGCGTTTAATTCTTGCGTTTAACAGCCACCCGTCTTCAACCCTTTCGGTGACATGTGCATTTTTGTCATTTATAGTATAATGCACTAAACAACACAGTCCAGATGAATGTCATTTAAAAACCAAGAATGCTCTTGACTTAGGATGTTTTAACCCTATAATTTGTGGGGAGGTTTCTAAACTGAATTTAAAACAATTATTGCTTGGCTCCATTAGTGCATGAATGAAGAAAGGACTCGAATCTTGGTTGATCAGGTGCTGCTTAATGCTTGGTATTTTTTAGCAAATCAATTGATGAAGCATTTTCATGTCACGCCAGTCCACAGCAGCTCTTTCACGCCAGTTTTCAACACTTTACTGTCGGAACACAAATAAAAATCGTCCTCAATTGAATCTATTTTTAAATTCCATTTGGGTGACACGCTAGCTCATGCTCGGTTTTGTTTCTAAATGGAAATGCCTACAGCGAGCTCTACACGCGTACAGGGTTCTCCGTCGATTTTCTAGTTTTTCGTGTGACGTCATATGTAAAAGTGAACTCGCCGGCTTCCGAAAATACAAAGCACTGCCCATCGCCCTTTCATTGGCTGACAAACTAGGTCGAGCGGTAATTTGGGTTGAGCGATAACTTAGTATAGGTAAAGTAGGTTGAACGGTAACTGCCATACACTAGCCAACGTGCCATATTTGAGGCAAACGGTAAATCAGTTATAGTTCATTTGTTTGAAACTTATACAACATAACCTGTTCGCTCCCTACGGTCGCTCCAGGTTATATTGTATAATTTTCAAAAAATGAACTATAACTAATACGAGTTGATTATAGAGCCAATTCAAAAACGTATTCATACGAAATTTCTTTTAATGAGGAACATATTAGTATAAACTTATAGATAACAAAGTTTCGAATTTATTGAATAAGGGGGCTATGAAAGCTTGCCATTCTGAAACTAGAGATTCTGTCTCAACAGTTTGCATTGTTCCAAAGCAAGGTGAAACTTTTATACTGGTAATGAATTTAAAGTATTTAAATGAGTATATACACTATGAACTTTTCAAACAAGAGTATTTCAAGGTGGTTTTTAGACCTAATTTAAGAGGACGATTTTATGAATCTAGTAGATTTACAAAATGTCTATATTTCAGTACCTATACAATAGGATTTGTGATTGTGTCCTTTATAGTTTATTTGTTTTTTCTTTGGCATTAATTCGGTATCTTATTTACATGTACGTGTCCACTAAAATACTATGAGTCAGAGTATGACTAGTTGATGCTTGGTTTAGACACAAGATAAGATAAGTCGTAAAGATAATATATACAGCATAGTATTCTATGTTCTTACTATATTTATAGAAGACTCATTGAATTTGAACCAGGGAGAGAGATATGTTGTATTAAATTTGATACAATGAAAATTATTCAAACTCTAGAGAGTTAGGTTTTGTGGCAAATATGAAAAGTCAGGTATTGTATCAACATTAAGAAGCATATTCTTTGCTTTGATTATAAGATTGGGTAAAAGTTATGGTATACTTACATGTAACTGAGGAATAGATTCTTAAACTTCTGTTATATGCTAAATACTTCACTAGCTTGATAAGCTATGCTAGCTGTCTTGGCTGTCCTAGAAGCTCCTTTACATTAACATACTTTGGAATGATTCTACTATATTGTAGGTCTTGGTGTTGAGATGAATTATGACAACATGGTAGTTTTGTCAGAGTTATGTCTGAAAGATATTTAATGGTTATATAGTTGATCATGTTTTTACCAGAAATGGGAAGAAAATTAGCCCTATGAAGGGGCCTGTAAGATACTAGAATAGAATGTTGGGTATAGTTACCATATCAATATTTTGAAGTTGTTGGCTATTTTTGGCTGCCTTACAAGGATTATAGCCTTTAAAGTGGTATTCACATTAAGATACAATGTGATATTGTTTGTGCAGCGGCATATACATATGAGTATTAATCATAATGTTATTGGTGGAAAATATGCATTCCAGGCTATAGATAGTTAGCCAAGTCTGTATGGGAATTGTGTTTAGATGGGAATATTTTGATTTTAACCATTCATATTCCTGGAGTTTTATATTCGACTGATTATATTCAAGAAATGTTTTGGATTTTGCTGAATGGATGATGATGAAAGATGTCTTTTATAGTTTATGTAAACACCTTTTTCAGTCATATATTGATCTATTTGCAGTCAGACTTTATTAACAATTGGACCTATTTGTCTCATGGCTTTTAAGAACCAGACATGACCTGTTCAAATACATGTACCTTTTCTGTGGATTGGAGTGCGTTCGCTCTGTATATTCTTCCGTCCTTACATCTGGTTGGGTAGATTATCAACATGTTGGTAAAGGATGAAGTAGAAAAAGCTGTTGTTGTATTTCCTCTATGGCCAACTCAATCATGGTCCCCACAATTGACTGTATTTTCTCTCATTCTGTTAGATGGCATAGACACTAGGATTTACTTACCGCTACTCACAATAGATATTCTCACCCTTTATGTCAAAGGTAAAGGGTTGTTGCTGTCTAATAATCAGGGCTACACTACAGGGTCAAGGATTTGTGATATTAGTTGCAGAAGTCATCCTTGGTGACAGGTTTAGAAGCTCTTTTTCAGAGATCTGAAATTGTAGTCTAACTGTAGTATTATAGAATATCTTATCTGTTTTTCTCTAAGTTAATCTTATGCAGTCATCAACAGTCATAAATATAATCTATGCTGATACAAAATTTACCATATTTTTTGGAAATAAATAGTGTCTAAGATAATTATTATATTTATGAAAGGAATTTTTGTGAAGAATCTAGACATTTTGTGTATTGAATGGATTGTATTTAGATTTGTTTTATTCATTAAAGTTTTTTACATTAAAACAGTTTATTTTCAAAGGGACAGCTTTGATTGTCTTTGTGGCCAGATTTTGGTTGCAATAGATTTGGATCACATGGTGGTTAATGATTATTATAGTATGTTTAGGTTATTCTAGAATAGGGCTTTTATTTACTTTGATAGAAGAACATTATCGTTTTCGTAAGGAAGAGTGTGTGTGTTTTACACAGTCATTATACATTTATAAGGACAACAGAGAGTTGTAGAATTACTAGACATGTGTGATCTCTTATGTGAATTTGAAGACATGTACTTTCTATCAGTACAGTAGCCAGGTGGTTACATTGTGTATTGAATTTAGACACATTAATTTTTAGGCCCTCTCTTACAGAGGTGTTTTTGTAACTGATCTTTTTTCAAGGGTTTCCTTTTGAAGGATATTTTACATACAGCAGATTGGACACTTGATATGCATTTCAGAATATACTATATTAGAGACATTCAGTTGAATAGTCAGTATTGCAGTGTTCATTTAGATGTTACAGTATGACTTTAATGGCTTAGAATTGACAATATTTACTGGATTTGAAGGAAAGTATATGCATTTGATATATTATATCATTTTGTCCTGGTTTATCTATAAGATCATTTCTATGACTTGTACGAGTTTTATGTGTTGAACTAGTGTGAGTTTTTACTTGCCTTGAATACTTTGTTGCTCTTTAAAGATGCTATTGATATACATGTGAAAGCCGGAGGCTATATGGAAAATAATGTTCCCTCATCCAAGCTTTAGTGATGGATGAGGGTCATTATTGGAATATAGCCGGAGGCTGAGCATGTATACACCCTCCCATTATTTTATTGATTTAAATATTTTACCCACCCTTTTATGGTGGTATGAAGCAACAAAGTATTTGACTTTAAAATATGAAAATGTGGGTAGATAGCGGAAGTCACGTGATATAGAGGGTGTGCTCGATTTTGATTCTTTAAACGTGCGATTAGCTCGGAACATGTTCAGAACAACATGCTATTGTTATACATGCTCAGCCTCCGGCTATATTCCAATAATGACCCTCATCCATCACTAAAGCTTGGATGAGGGAACATTTTCCAACACAATTGTGTAACTATTAAACACGTGTGTAGGGAAAAGTAATGGAGACTTATTGTTCCGAACGCTCCATTCCTGAAAAATAATGGAGCGGTTTTGAATGGGATAACAGCACAGGTGTATTTTAAAAGTACTCCATGGCTATGTATTGGGTAATGTGTTAAATGGATCCACTTATGATGTTGTCAAGTCAGCTTGATTATATATTTTGATAAACTGTGATTTACCTGTGATTTACTTGCTGGCCAATTATTGTTAAAAAAATTTTTATCTCATAAAGTAGTTACTGCAAAGTTTCATTTTATTTGTTACATGTTGAGACTGTTATTGGAAAAAATAAAACATTCCAATTTTTCATTCATTTTTTGATATAATTGTACAGTAAAACCCCTCTAAACCGGACATGCTTGGGGACAGCAAAAATTTCCGGTTTAGAGGAGTTTCCGGTTTAGAGGGGTTTTAACATTTTCACTAAAAAACTTGCCTATGTATACCATTATTGTTCTGATTATATTTGGTAATAGAAAGGAAAAGATGAAAACCAACTTATAGACATACATTTAATGCATTTAATACTTTTAACATGTTTTCTAATTTCATAATATGCTTAATTTTTTATCTTTGAAGAAGGCCTATTAGGCCGAAACATGTAGGAAATTAAATAAATATAGTTCATTTTATGGAGTTTTTCTCTGTTACAAATATAATATGTATATGAAAATTTCTAAAACAAATGTTAACACATCTATATCAATCATCCAACTATATCCAACTATATCCAACTATAACCAACACTTAACACTTTTCACTTAACCCTGTTCTCGTGGGAAAACATGTGAATAACAATTTACTACCACTCAATAAATTAATAATTTCTTTACTGAATGCCAAACAGGTTGGATCCAGATCTCTGTTGACTTAAATGTGTAAGCGCTCTTTTTAATAATTAAAAGTTTCTCTAGACCGAAACTTACCACAATTGTTGGCTTTGGAGCAGTTTCTGAGTGTTTAATTAACTTTAAATCTTGTCTTCAATAGAGCTCTCTATTCTTCGACGTTTTGCCGGCGGTCTAGACATGATGATAATTTTAAGTTTGAGATTAAACTGATAAATCGGGGGCCTCCGTGGCCTAGTGGTATAGTCACTGTGACTTACATCACTAAGCTCCTCACTGCTGCGAGTTCGAATCCCAGTAGGGTCGTTCGGATTTTTCATGTGGGGAAGTCTTCCAGCTGGCTTGCGGAAGGTCGGTGGTTCTACCCAGTTGTCGATTTGTGCCTGGAACAGTGAATAAAGGACTTCTGGGGTCTTCCTCCACCTATAATTAGCTGGACGTCTCGATATGACTGAAATACTGTTGAAAGCGACGTAAAATCAAAACAAATAAATAAATAAATAAACTGATAAATCAAACAATTAATGACAGAAATCAATCTAAAATTGTTTAATTAAGCATATCTTCCATATTAGTTTGATTGGTCAGATTACGGACTCGTTAAATTGCGTCATTCACAGAACGTAAATTTACTGGTCATCAATGTTTACTTACCTGTCAAACATATCATTGTCATTAAAGTTAATTGACAGTTTGATTTACCAAACTGCAATACCTAACACCCCTCGTGTTAATTTTGCTACTCAGTTCTATTTCCTAACGCTGATTGGCGAATTAAAATTGTTTTCATAACGCCCATTATCACTCGTTCCTTACTTCCAATGCACACCGCTTCGTGTATTTTTCACACCTATGTTGATTACACGATGCACCGACAGATGCAAATGGCGTCGCTTCACAACGCACACGCTAATTGCTCCCGGCAATTTGATGTTTTCAGTGGGTGTGTATTCGCGGGATGTCAAATCCCAGACACACGTCCGGTTTAGAGAGGTAATTTTCCGTTGGAATGAAACGAATTCGCCATAAAACTCGTCCGGTTTCCGGAATGCAGGGGTTCCGGTTTTATGAGGTTTTTATTACATTAAATAAAGAAGGGCTGGAAACGGGACCAAATTTTTTGTCCGGTTTAGAGAGAATTCCGGTATTTAGAGGTTCCGGTTTGGAGGGGTTTAACTTTATTCCCCAGTGCTCCAGATAATTTTTGCATGCAATGAGTACGTACTCACACTATTGTCACTTCAATGCTGAAAATTGAAATTGAATACTGAAAATCAAGGAGAATACAAACAATGGAAAACTTCAACTAAATTTATCTTTTACTGAATTGAGCAATGTAATCATTTACACACTTCAATGTTAATGTCATCATCTGAGCAAGACATTGTGCAATATGTACATTCCTGTTCATATTTGAACACATCGTTTGTGCTCTTTAATACCCATGCCTGTCAACAGTATTTCTTTGCATGAATCTTTGAGCCTTCAATGGCCAACAAGGTGTCTACATAACCCTCAATGCATATGGGATATTTCAATACTGTTTCTCGATCTTGTCCCTTAAAAACTAATATTTAACCAGGGATAATTCATTTCCAAGATTATTTTCAAGTTTTTTATTTACCTGGGCACCGTTGTGTTTTCTTTTGATAATTTTTGCGGATTTTGATACACTGGGGTTGTCCTCGCGAATGACGCTATCAATTAACACTCAATGATAGATTTGAACACCCGCTCATGGCATCCTGGCATTACTTTAAATTGAATAGTATAAGCGTTTTATCATTACTTTTAGCGTTGACTAGCACCAGACGCCGCCATCATAACATGTTTTTCTGCCGACGCTTGCAATGACAATTTCGTCCCATAATGTTTCGACCCGTACCTTGTAGTAGGGGGAAAACTACGCGGGCGTGTTTATACTGGTCTCCGGGTATTTGAGTTTTAAAGTACACCGAATTCACAATCCTTTCTGAAAGGCTACGGAATCGAGATAACCCGGCCGATCCAATGTTGCCGCTTTTTAAAGTTCGCGACTGAGGCGAGACACTGCGGGTGCGAAACTTATTTAAACAGCGAACGGTGTTAGGGTAAACATTTCACTTAAAATACGGACTGGTTTGAAGTTATTTTTCTAAGTAAAGAACGTTACATATAGTTCTAACCCATCAAACGCGCAAAACTGATGCCCAGTCTACCGTTTGTTACTCGCATCTAAATATTTGAAATGCGTACGCAATTTTCTTTGTGCGTTTTTGTACGCCTGGATCGTCATTTCAAATGCGTTTCTCTCCAAAAAAATATGCGGGAAAACGCACGTACGCACCTTATCTGGAGCACTGATTCCCCTTAATAAAATAAACCATGATACCACGCAACCGTTAAAAGTTCATGCCCTCAGACTATGCAAACAGTTGGGAAATGTCGACAGCCATTCAATTTAATGTTGTTTAGCCTTTTGCCAGTATTCTCAAAACGTTTAGAGACCACCCCTGATATGATACTGAACTGCTGTAAATGCACCGGAAGTAACCGAAAAGGTCATGTCAGTCTTGTGTGTAAACACTGATCAAAACCGAATTATTTCTGCACATACTACAGTAGGTTGAAGAAAGGAGGAATTTATCTTTCTTTCAAGATTATTTTATTTCAGATCGCTCATCTCCTGAACAAGTGACACACAAAAATGTAATTAGTGATTCCGAACCCAATAAACGACTGTAGCAGTTTTAAGAAAGTGTTCACAACTTCTACGTCTTTCATACTTGCACCACACATGCCTTGGGGCAAGACCTTTCCGACCATGTGATGTTTTGGAACCTGTGGCCTTGGCCACAGCGTTTAGGTTTTAGCTCGCCTATTCGGAGAATGGGGGTGCTTATGGAATGGCGTCGGCGTTGGTTTTTCATGGTTAAAGTTTTGGGGTAAGTGTTGTAATGCACTGATACTTCATGAAATATTTGCATTAGGAAGCTGATATTTGGAATGGAGGTGCCCTGTGGGTTGAACATTGATGTTGTGTAGTTAAAAATTTAAAAAAAGTTTAAATTTAGTCAAAATTTTACCTGTTCAATGTGCTGATACACTTTTCTATTGATAGTTACCTATTTAAGAAAGGTTTAATTAGGCGAGCTTTGCTGTTCTCCGACAGCTCTAGTTAAAATCTGTGTTAAGGTTTCGGAAATAAATATAAAACCTTTGTCCCTTGACATATTGCTTTCATATTTGGTATGCTTGTATACACGGACAACACATTTCCATGTTTGCAAAAAGTTTGTTCCCATTGTCCTTGACCTTGAACTTAGGGCCTGCATTTAGGTTTCAAAATCTGAATTTAGGTTTGGAATAATAGTAATAAATAATTAACTCCTATTTCCCTTGAGGTATTGTTTTCATATTTGGTATGCATGTGTATATGGACAAGGTAATTTTATTCAGGCAAAATGTTTGATCACAGTGACCTTCAACTTAGGCTTTGGGTTAAGATTTCAAAATCAGCTGTGTTTAAGTTTCTAAAAATGCTTACAACTCCTATGTCTCTTGAGGTATTGCTTTCATATTTGGTATGAATGTGTATATGGACAAAACCTTTGTTTGACCGATATGACCTTGACCTCAAACTGCTTTTAAATTTCAAGTGCCATTGGTGAGGTTTGTTGTCTCTTGGACCATAGGCATTCGGCCCGTAGGCTATGACACTACCGCCAGCTGCTACCCCCCACCTCCACCACCACCAAACGTGGATAAAATACCCTAAAATCTATCCATACATTCAATAATCATCATAAAAGAACATTTCCTGAAGTTTCATGAAATTTAAATTTTTTTTATTTTTTTTGCTAATTTATAAGTAAAATAGTAAAGGCTGCCATGAAAAAGCGCCTTGCAGAAGCAACCCTCAAGTTCCCAACCCTGTCATTTTGTCTAACCTTGGACGATCTGGACAAATGATGGCTCATTGTTTACAGCAAACAGTTTTCTTTGACAATAATTGGTAAAAAATTCAAAGCAATCGGGGAACACGCGCATGGGGACTCGAAAAGTAGGGAGACCCACGGAATCATTCGTCCACGCGAAATTTTCCCAAACAAATGACTGGTTGCCCAGTCAAACTATTATCATTCTAGCAAAACCGAGAACCAGCTTCAAAGCAGGAAATGATGCAAAAGTCAAGCGCCTCAATTGGTCGTATTCGAATCAGGACAACAGTTGGAAAAGTCGTCAACAAGTTCTATTCGAATCACCACTTGATGTTTTCCGTTGACAAAATGTTGTCAAACCATCAAATCGTTGACCACAATTTGGAATCGAGTCGGGTCAAAATCGTTGTCATCAGTAAATCTTCGCACATTTGCTCCGCCCAGTTTTCGCTGACAACAAACACGATGATTCGAATACGACCAATGATAATATTCGTTTGTCAACTGAAACGAAAACAAAAGCTATCTAGAAATTTATTTCGTAACAGAAATGCTCATTAACCGATAATTCAAAAGGTATTTATTATATATTTCATTTTCTATTAATTACCCGTACCATGGTGTAATGCATGGTCGCAAATGCACTTGTTAATCGCTGAATGACGAACAAGTCCAAAATTTAAGGTGGACGAATGATGGCGCACACGGTGCCTATCGAACTTACGCGCCGAAAACCTGTGCCTTGGACAACTCTTGTAATTGTACCTTACACGTATTTGTTGTAAGACTGACGGGCCTCAGGACCCTTGGTTGTTGAAATTTTTAAGTGACATAATGGTTGATGAAAAAGTTGATCTTTTATCACATGTACAGTGGAGAATCTGTTATTCTTTCCCAATAAACGCGTTTACGCTAAAACTATTATATGCTGTGCTAACAGTTTGGAGCCAGATCAGACGCCGGGTAACCCGGCGTCTGATCAGGCTCCAAACTGTTTGCCACCAAGATAAACATGAAATATCAGAATTGTCCAAAAGTTCTTCTTTTCTACGTTTTAGTGTTTTGCGTTTGCGTTTAAACGGGAAAGAATAACAGATTCTCCACTGTATGATAACATTTACCCCTTCACTGCCTTACTCTGAGTACAAGGGTTATTTGCAAACAGTTTGGATCTTGATCAGACTCCAAATAACATGGCTTCTTATCAGAATCCAATCTTTTTGACACTCATTTAAATATTTCTTCATGTCAAAATTCCCGATAAAACTTAACTTGAGAAAAAAAAGAGAACTACAATTGTTTAAATTTGATAACACCATGGCAGTGAAAGGGATAAGCTTTTGTTAAACTGTAAAACATAAGGTTGAGAAAACTTTATGCGACTTTATGCTTGCTGGTCTTCTATTGTGACATGCAGGGCTCCAGATAAGGGGAGTTTTTCTTCAGTTACTGATGGTAGCTAAAAGCAGACTGAAAGTATAGCAAAATGCACCTTATAAGGTGCATTCTGCTTTACTTTCAACCAGCTTCAGATGGTCATTTATCTTCAAAACCAGAAACAGGGTATGGCGTTAAAAGTTAAAAATACATAAGAGATTAAATTTGAAGAAAAAGAAGCTGACAACACTTTTAAATCTATTGTTATATAATGGCAGGATAATATTTTGAAATTTCAACCCTTACTGTGCTGACTTTTGGAATGGACTCATCTATCATCTAAATAATGACACGTTTATATTGACTATTGATAGGTTTATCCCAAACCTATTTAAAACTGGCAAACAGTGCAGACTCTGATCAGAGGGCTCATGCAAATGATGTATATAATATTTACAGGGCTCCAGATAAGGGGGGTATTTCAAAAACTAAAATCTTTATTTCTGCATAAAACCCTATGGTGTCACTACACATTAGAATCGTCTTGAATAGACGATTCTAATGAGTAGTGACACCATAGGATTTGGTTCTAATATGAGTGAGATTTTGTTGGATTTGTTCAGTTTCCAAGTTTTATTCTTCATTTTCTCAGTATGTACAATCATCAGTTTTCTCCCTCTTATCTGGAGCCCTGCAAAATATACTTGTTTCATGCATAGTAAAGGTTGAACTCCATTGTGAGCATGTTTTTATTATCGTGCTGATTGAGAGATATTACAGCTTCCTGTCGTTCAGGTGTAGTTTATTGGTTTGCATACTTGTGATGCACTATCTGTAGGCAAAATCCAACAGAAGGTTTAAACTTTATATCAATCAGTTTACCAGCTATCCAAGATATTTATACTCAGATAGATTCAGTTAACATGAACATATTTCACGTTCATGTAATACAAATTTAAAGATTGATATCATTCTTAAAAGCCTGGCAAACCTTTTTAACTGTCTCTGTTTAAAAAAGAAATTTGGTTTAAAAACGAAATTTGGTTTAACGGGCTTTCAAATAAACATACATAGTCTTAACACTGAATATCCATATACAAAACCAGAGCTCTAGATAAAGAGGTGTAAACTGAAAAATCCAATATTTTCTTGCTCATTCTAGCACCAAATCCTATGGTGTTACTATTCATTAGAATTGTCTCTTCGAGACAATTCTGATGAGTTGTGACACCACAGGGTTTAAAGCAGAAATGAAGATTTTAGTTTTTGAAATACTCACCTTATCTAGAGACCTGTAAAATCCAATCCAGTATGAATATTTATTAGCTTGACTATCTCAAAGGCTAATAAAATTAGGAAATTTTCTATATTGAATGACACTTTTTGAAAACAAAGAGTAGTCTCGGAGATCAGACAGCTCCTGAAGGATCGAGCTATCTTATCAGGGTAAAGGCCAGCTTTTACTATAGAATCTGTCTAATAAATTGGATTAGTGCCAAGGTGAGCTATTTTGATCGAGCTGTGTCCGTCGTCCGTCCGTCCTTCGTCAACAATTTCTTTAAATGACATCTCCTCCTAAACTACTTGATGGATTTTTACCAAACTTGGCAGGAATGATTCTTTTATAGTCCTCTTTCAAAGTTTTTTAAAAAGTTCCGGTCTGTTGCATATCTAGGTCACAAGAGCTAAAAATAGATTGTTTCAATAAAAACTTAAAAAATCTTCTTCTCTGAAACTGTTGTACCCTGAGCTTAGATATTTTGCACAAAGCATCATCTACAGGTCCTCTATCAAGATTGTTCAAACTATGTCCCAGGGGTAATAAATGACCCCCCCTGGGGGTCACAAATTTACAAAAAGTTATAAAGTGAAATATTCAAACGTCTTCTTCTTTGAAACTAATATAACTAGAGCTTTGATATTTGGCATGGTGACACTTCTAGAGGTACTTTACCAATATTGTTCAAATGGTTCTGGTCTTTTGCATATCTAGGTCACAAGAGCTAAAAATAGATTTTTTCAATAAAAACTAAAAAAAATTCTTCTCTGAAACCACAGTACCTTGAGCTTAGATATTTTGCACAAAGCATCATCTACAGGTCCTCTATCAAGATTGTTCAACTTATGTCCCTTGGATAAAAAATGACCCCGCCCGGGGGTTCACAAATTTACATAGAGTTATATAGTGAAATCTTCAAACCTCTTCTTCTCTGAAACTAATATGGCTAGAGCTTTGATATTTGGCATGGTGTAACTTCTAGAGGTACTTTACCAAGATTGTTCAAAAGGTTCCGGCCCCTTTCATATCTAGGTCACGGGAGCTAAAAATAGATTTTTTCAATAAAAACTTTAAAAATCTTCTCTGAAACCACAGTACCCTGAGCTTAGCTATTTGGCACCCAGCAATTGGCACAATCATATTGTCATAATTTCTCAGCTTTCCAATATATGTTACATTTACATCAACTGCTCCAGGTGAGCGATTTAGGGCCATATACGGCTCTTGTTTAGGGGATGGGATTGGGGGGGGGGGGGGGGGGGGAGATTTTTTGCCATTGGGAATAAAACACCATTGACCAATAATTTCTATATAATGGCAAAAAATTAAACAAGAGGGCCTGAAGGCCCTGCTATCGCTCACCTGGTGTACTGAAGCTTGATAGCTTTACCTTTCTGTTTCACCCGTTTTAATCTAAATCCATTCAATTTTGTAGTATAGCATGTAAACAATTGTTGAATACAACCTCATTATTCTGGTATAGTAGAGTACATCAAGGGCAGATAACTAGAGTCTAAACAATACTGAAATGAAGCCTTTTCTAGCATTTCAAAGTATATCAAGGGGAGATAACTATTGCCACAATTATTAGATTTCAACAATAATTGCACTACTTTGAGAACTTATAGCTATATACTTTGTGTGCAAATATAATCAAAATCCATTGAAAACTGTAGTTGCAAGAGTGTAAACGCTGTTAGATATTGCATTTTCAGCAATTCAAGGACAGACAACTCTTGATCTATTGGTCCGATTTCAACTATAATCACACTTATTCGAACTCTTATGGTCATATACAATCTGAGCAAGTTTGAAAAAGACTGGATAAAAAGTGTGGCCTCTAGAGTGTAAACACATTTAAATATGGCATTTTCAGCAATTCAAAGGTAGATAACTCTCAACCTATTGGTCTGATTTCAACCATAAACGAACTCATCTGAACTCTTATGGTCATAATTATACAATCTGAGTAAGTTTGAGATAGATTGGATAAAAATGTGGCCTCTAGAGTGTAAACACTCTTAATTATGGCATTTTCAGCAATTCAAAGGTAGATAACTCTCGACCTATTTGGCTGATTTCGATTAAAATCGAACTCAGCTGAACTCTTATAGTCATATAGATTCTAAGCAAGTTTGAGAAAGATTGGAGAAAAATTGTGGCCTCTAGAGTGTAAACACTGTTAAATATGGCATTTTCAGCAATTCAAAGGTAGATAACTCTTGATCTGTTGGTCTGATTTCAACTATAATTGAACTCATCTAAACTCTAATGGTAATATACAATCTGGGCAAGTTTGAAAAAGATTGGATAAATATTGTGGCCTCTAGAGTGTAAACACTGTTAAATATGGCATTTTCAGCAATTCAAAGGTAGATAACTCTTGATCTGTTGGTCTGATTTCAAGTATAATTGAACTCATCTAAACTCTTATGGTAATATACAATCTGGGCAAGTTTGAGAAAGATTGGATAAATATTGTGGCCTCTAGAGCGTAAACACTGTTAAATATGGCATTTTCAGCAATTCAAAGGTAGATAACTCTTGATCTGTTGGTCAGATTTCAACCATAATCAAACTCTTCCTAACTCTTATAGTAATATACAATCTGAGCAAGTTTGAGAAAGATTGAACAAATATTGTGACTTCTAGAGTGTAAACACTAAAATTGTTGATGACGGACGACGGACGACGGACGCCAGACATTCAAGTATTGCAAAAGCTCACCCTGAGCTAGCTCAGGTGAGCTAAAAAGCTGTTGAAATTTAAGGAAGGGTCACCATGTAAAATTAACACTTTTAAGATTTCACCTTGTATGATGCAAAACATTGGCTTATACACAAGCTGATGGAAAAGTTTAGATATTTTCTGTTTTTCCAAGTAAACACTCATGTTTTATTGTTAAACCTTTTCGATTGGCATAATAATTGCAGAACATTATACTAGGGAAGCAAGACTATAAATTTCAAACGTTGAAATTACAGTGGTTTTTAGACAGCATCGGAAGTTAGGATCTTTGTTTTATAGCTGACAACAGACGGAAACAAAAAAGCCATTATAAACCTTTTTCGTACAGAATTTTCATACAGAATATCACACTTTTGAAAAATGATCAGCTTCTATTGATTTAAGGGCTGTTTTTAAATATAAATTTCAGAAATAAATTAGGAATACAGTGCAGACCCTGATCATAGTGTTCTTTAACCCATTTTCCCAAAGTCTTTTTCTAGCATTGAAGATAGGTGACCACTATAAGCAGGTTTAAACCTACTTTAACTACTTTTAAGGCGAATTCTGCTTTACTTTCAATCTGCTTTAAGTGGCCACCTGTCTTCAAAACTAGAAAAAAGCTATGGGGTAAAAAGTTATTGTGAACAAACCAACTTTCAAAGCATGACTAACTTTGAAATACAGGTATGTTTGACTTAACCCATTACCCAATATATACACCTTTTTGCACCTATTATTTATTCTTCCACTGAAGAAAATAGTTCCCTTTTATATAGTCATGAGTATGTACCAACAGAAATATTTTCTATATCCTAGCAGGTAATAGCTTAAAGCAGGCTGAAAGTCAACCAGAATGTGCCTTAAGGCACATTCTGCTTTACGTTCAACCTGCTTTAAGTGACCATCTTTCTTTAAAACTAGAAATAGGTAATGGGTTAAGTCAGTTTGAGATATGAATTGAGGTTTGACAGTACAAATGCCATAACTGTTACTGATTGTTTAAGGGATATGAGATGTAGGGAGTAATAATTTTGCACAAAAATAATGCAATGAATGCACCCAATGTTGTTTCAAAAGTCTTGTTTGAATTAAGGAAGCAATAATGCCTCTTTGTCAGGTTTATGTCTACTCATAAATTTAAACTTTCTGTTAAGTCAGTGCAAAAAGTTGAAATTGTTTAATCTGTCTGAAATTAGAGGGTATGAAGTTAGAATTTACCATAATTTTCAAGGATGGAGTAGGTGAATACAGTAAGATGCTGTCATAACTCTTTTCACTAGGGCTGCCATTTATCCAGATTTTTCAGAATCTTCTGATTTTTATTCTAACAGATGGTAGCTTAAAGCAGGCTGACAGTAAAGCAGAATGCGCCTTGGGGCGCATTCTGCTTTACTTTCAGTCTACTTTAATCAAGTGGCAACGTGTCTTCAAACTAGAAATAGACTATGGGGTAATGGGTTAAAGGCATAATTCGTAATATTGCGCTTGCGTAAAATAGAAAATTAGGCTCATGATTTTTCATGATCAACTTCGTTATGGCAGCCGTGTTTCACCATAGCTTGTTTTCAGTGCATTTGACAGATTGCTGCCTTAACTCTTTCCTCCCTGAAACTTTAAATGGACAATTCCAGTTTCCATTTAAGTCTAGTCCATTTCTGACTTTTAAGGGTTGTTTTTGTCAATGTTTGGCATTATGACAAACAGTGAGGACCCTGATCAGAGGGCTCCCTAGGAGCCCTCTGATCTTGGTCTTCACTGTTTGCACAGGAAAAGTGTGTTATTCACATGTACACTGTTTGAAAATAACGCCTAAATGTTGGATTAGGGTTCAAAGGGTTAAGCAGGCTGATTGTAAATCAGAAAACTCTTTCAGGAGCTTTCTGCTTTACTTTTAATCTGCTTTTAGCAGTCACCATTCAAGTGCTCCTATGGCTCTTTGTCAAAATATGGTAGAAACATTGAAATTAAGGCATTTATATAAGGACTAAACAAGATCCAAAGCGTTAAACTACATTGTGTGTTAATCCATTGATTCATAGATACACATTTTTAGCTAAAATGTTTCGAAGAAACAATGAGTTACTCCGGCGTCTGCGTTGTCGTTGTCAGTGTCCGAAATCTTAATGTTGGCAATAACAACTACATGTGATACAGACTTTATATTTGGTATGTGTACTCACCTCAAGCAGTTCCTGAGCTCAGTACAACTTGGGTCATGTCTGAGAAAGGTCAAGGTCATTAAGAGGTAAAAAAGGGAGATTTTAACATTGGCCAAAACTAGGATTACAAAACAGACGAGTGTTGGCACCTCCATGCGGTGCTCTAGTTATGCATTAGATTTATTCCTTCACTGAAGAAAATACATGTACATGTAGTTCCAATTTATACAGTCATGAACATGTACCATAAGAAATATTTCTCTATCCTGGCAGATTGTAGCTTAAAGTAGGCTGGAAGTAAAGTAGAATGTGCATTTAGGCACATTCTGCTTTACTTTCAATCTACTTGAAGTGGTCAGTGTATCAGCTGTCTTCAAAACTAGAAACAGGCTATGGAGTTAAGGGTTAAATACATGTTGTAGGTTATAGTCAGATGAAAGCTTCAAGGATCTTCTTTCAATCCTTCCCACATGAATATTCATATATATAAGACTCCGCCCACTTTGAATATCTATCTTCTGAACTATTATATTGGCCAATAAAGTGAGTACAATTAAAGTGCAGACTCATGTCAGACAGATCCTTTAAGAATTTATGCATATTCAGATCAGATAATTCCATCGGGAGCTGTCTGATCTAGATGTATTAGCAGGAAAAAGGTTAAAAGAAACAATCCCTTTATTGTAAATAAATTGTTAAAGAATATGACATGTTATATTAGTTACAAACATTATATATATAATCAATAGATTAGAAAACTAGCAAAAAAGAACATGTTGGCGAGCATGAGTATAAAATAAATGGAAAGGTACATTTTGAAGGAGCAAAAACCGTTTTTAAGGCTTAGGTTGTTGAGTTTGTGCAATAACAAACCTGGAGGCACTTCCAGCAAAGGGGGCATGATCATGAAAGATAACTCCTTTAGACTTTATGACAACTTTATCATAATTGCAAGGCGTTTATTGGTTACCCATTTAGTTTTCAATGCCCGTTTAAGTGGAGTTTTAGTGTTCTTCATTCTTTTAGATGTTAGACCTTTACTCCATAGCATGTTTCTAGTTTTTGATATGGGTTACCACTTAAAGCAGGTTGAAAGTAAAGCAGAATGTGCCTTAAGGCGCATTCTACTTTACTTTCAGCCTGCTTTAAGCTACCATCTGCTAGAATACAGAAAATACTTCTTATGATATAATTATGACTGTATAAATTGGACATATTTTCTTGAGCGGAAGAATAAATTAAATGGGTAAAAATGTGTTTTTATGATGTAATTGTTTAACAAAGTTTCAAGGTTTATTTTACATGCTTTTCCTTTGTAACTCAAGTTCCATTGTCAGCTTTACTTGGTAAGAATTGAATATATCTATTCATCTATTCCTGCTCTTCATTACATATTTTGTATATCACCAAATATGTTCATGATGTTTAATATCTTAGGCAAGCACAGGGCTCTAGACTGAACAAATCCAACATTTTCTCACTCATTTAAGCACCATGCAAACCGAGATGATTCTAATGAGTGGTGACACCATAGGGTTTAATGCAGAAATAAAGATTTAGTTTTTTAAATACTCCCCTTATCTGGAGCTCTGCAAGCATATAAACAGTCATATTATGACCCTAACACTCTGAAGTTATTTCCCTTTGTCTTCTGATATTTTGGATTTAGAATTTTCGGCTGAGACTCCACATTTTGTATGTCTTATTTAATCATGCCTTTTAAATGAGACATGTAAAGGGTTTAAATTACTATAAAGAATCTTTCGGGATCATTAGGTCCTGCATGGTGGACGATAATTGTGATCATGCTGTGTCCAGGGTGTGAGAGTGCATCATTCATTGTGTGCCATCCTAAATGTTTTCTTATTAACATACTAGAGAGCACAGAAAACTGTTCCAATTCAATCATCATTAAACTTGTTCCAAATATTGAGTTTGATCCCCCTCTGGACCAAGTCCTTTGGAGTTGACTTTGTAAACCGAGGTCCCGTGGAACTCTGTCAATAATAAGAGAAGGGCATTGCACCTGGGCTGTCTGTATCTCCTATGACTCTTTAACTAGGCATTGGAAAGCATGAACAAACATTCATATGAGGAATATGTTAATGTTTCAAAAGTGCTTAGACTATGGGGGAAAACAGTTAACCCTCCTTTATAGCCCCATCACCTGTTTCTAATTTTGAAGATAGGTGGTCACTTAAAGCATGTTAAAAGTAAAGCAGAATGAGCCCTAAGGCCCATTCTGCTTAACATTCAGCCTGCATTAAGCTAGTATAGGATAAAGATAACATGTCTTTTGTTACATTTTTATTTCTGTATAAGCTGGAACTATTCTTTGTGGAGGAATGAATTAAAAGTGCTAAAAGGCGCTTCTGTGAGGGAAAGGGTCAACTGCTTCAGCTACATTTACTGAATGTTTTGAAAAACAAACCCAGACCTTTCATATTTCTTACAGTTCATCGGATAGCATTTATTGTTCCTTATTTTATCTTTCATTCCATGGAATGCTACTGACAGGATGTCACAGGATGGCCATAAAACTGTTTCAGCTGTTTCATCTGGTGATCCGAGCCTATCATTGCCAGATAAGGTTACTTTCCTTCCTTTTTCCTGAGGTAATAGATTAGAAAACATGTCTTTGTAATGGCGTATGTAACATGGGTCCCCTTCTTTCATCCTGACCACAGCTGCTTAGCAACATCAAACCTGCAATTTCACCCAGGACCTTAATGGTCCTGTATTTTGAATATGACCCTATAGCCCAACCCACTTTGACCTTAAGCTCCACCCCTTTCACTTGTTAGTGTCCTTTGATGAAAGTTTATGATTTTGTGGTTGAAAATGATACTCCATTCCGGGGCATGTCTGCTTTGAATGAAAAAAAGAGAAAATAATGGATTACTTTTACATTGTTTGTGTGCGCTTCATTCAGAAATTTACAGTAAAACTTCTCTTTTACGACCGCTAAAAATATGGATAATTGATTGTATAAAGCTAAAGGAGTTGTCTGTTTAACTGTTACCTTGCTTTAACCAGTCATCTGTCCTAAAAACCTAATAGTTAATACAATAGTGGTTGTAAAGATTTTATTGTACTTTATTTTGATGATGGATATTGGATTTGATTGTCTCCAGTTAGTAGTGTTTTTTGACACTTTTTGAAAACAGTGCAGAACAACGGAGTCTGCACTGTTATCTGTAGCATTTTATGACCTGGTGCACCTTTTCCCCATGAGAAAATGTTCCTTTTTTATTATCTTATGTTATAGTACAGTTTAAGATAAGAATATCCAAGCAGGAGAAGAGTTAAGATATCTTCAGTCTCAAATGCATAATAGCTTAAAAACTTGTTTTGTGCTGACAAAAGTTAGTTCACATTTTCAAACAACATCTCCTCAAAAACCACTGACCCGATTTCAACTAAATTTAAAAAGCAATGTTTTATTATTGGTTTTCATTAATTCTATGAATTTTAACATACTTGGTCAAAAGTAAAAGTATTTCTTAATGTATAACTTTCTTAGCTCTTTGAATTTAGAGCAAATTAAAACAAAATGATATTCGTCTTCAATATCAGCTGAATTACATAACAGACACAATCTAAGATATCTTTCAAGCCTATTTGAACCATATCGTCCCGTTTTAATTCTTAACGAATGTGATGACAATCTCAACCTAGATACAAAACATCTTAAATTACTAGGTAATATGTCTAAATAACTTTCATACACAAAATCGAGTTTGAAGGTAGAATATAAGTCCATTACCTTATTATTATCAACATCAGCCTTCCATTGTTGCGTATAACAATCTATTATCCTTTGTTTAAAAATCTGGTGAAATTTTGTTAAGTTTACAAGACCCTGCGTTTACCATATGTATCCAAATCCATATTCATACAGTAAATGTTTTACTTTATATGCCCAATTTATACTACCTTTATTACAATCATCTCTTGTACACTTATACAATGTTGCTAAAATAATATTATCAGTATTCAAAAGCTTACACCAATATTTAATTATCCTTACGTATCGCTGAATATTCAGAGGGTATCTACTTAAGTTACCATATACCCCAACATTACAAGTACTAGTTCTAACTCCTAATACGGATTTTAAAAACTTCCTATGCACTCTCTCTAATTCTTTTGATTTGGTAAAACCCCATATTTCACAAGCATAACTGATAGTTGAACCAACAAATGCATCAAACAATTGACAAGCAAGTTTCGGCTTTACTCAAAATTTCCGACAATTTTTAGTTAAAATCCCCAATGCTTTAAGCCCTTTACCAACTAAATGTTCTTGATTCAATACAAAATTTCCAGTATAGTTAAAAACTACACCAAGGTAATTGAAATCATTAACCTCTTCAACTTGTTGATTATTATAGGTCCAAGATTCATTTACTTTTAACCCTCCCCTTTTTCTAAAGACCATACACTTTGTTTTAGCAGTGTTATTATTGTTATTATTATTATTATACCCGATTTATATAGCGCTCTTTTCACACAGGAGTTGTGCGTTCAAAAGCGCTTCACATGTAATTATATAAATGTACCTATAAAGCAAGAAAGACAAATAAATACATTCACAATAAAAATGATACAATATTGAGATGCATGGAAACATGGAAATTCTTTCAATAGAGTAAAACCTCGGAAAACCGAACCCCCTCCGGACCAGGTAAAAAGTTCGGTTTTCTGAGGTGTTCGGTTTTCTGAGTTTTTCATGAATCAGTGCTAACATTCAGGCTGAGGCATCAAAACTGATTGATAGAATTATCAAGAATGAGAATAAACTTTAAATACGATAGAGCATTTAATGATTTATATCAATAGCTCAATAATTATTTACCGTCTTTTGCCGCGTATAATGTGCACTCGTGTATACTCTGTATTTTTAGGGTTAAATCACAGGATATAAACGTATTCCCATAGATTAGAAGCATCTGTGTTTTGAATAAACACTTCAATTTTTAGATTGTCGCAACCATAATAAAACGAAACAACCGCCATAGTTTTAACTTTCAATGGGCTTACTTTATTCGCATTTCAAGCAGCACATTATTCTATGGAAGTTCGTAGGTTCAGTATAATCAAGAACGTTTCGGAATTTGCGAATATGTCACTAAAGGAAATTTTGCTGTGCAAATCGAGTGTCTGTGTTTTCGTTTTGCGTAGTTTATTAGATGACCTAATTGAGCGACTGTTGATACAGTAAGACTTTGCTTCTACAACACACTCATTCAGTACGCAATTGCAAACAATAATTATGAAATATAACCGAGTTATTTCCTTTCTTTCTGTCTTCAGAATGCCTTACTGAACTTTTATAAATTTGAATTCTCAACAGTAAAGTGTGCCGACGTACTTCGAAACAAACTACGAACAATGGAACGCATTTTTGTTGCTGTAGCAGTCAGATCGGAGCCTTATTTTAATAAGCAATTAAGTGTCACAACCGTGAAATACCCGTGTCATCTCCAATAAACACCCCACCCATTATGCAATCTTTACACATACGCTAAGTGTCCCAGATGTGTTTGACTGTCGACTCGGTTGAATGAATTTCCATGATCGCAATGGTGAAATTTGAGACGCGAGGTGATAAATACAGTGGATGTTCGGTTTTCCGAGGTGATTTTATGTGTATCTGAACATTTTGGGCCGAGAAAATCGTTCGGTTTTCGGAATTCTGAGGTTCCGGTTTTCTGAGACTTACTTTTGGTTAAAATAAGAAGGAAAAAAATCGGGACCGGACAGAAAGTTCGGTATTCCGAGGATTCCGGATTTCTGGGACTCCGGTTTTCCGAGTTTATACTGTATTATTACTAACTTCCAATCCCCATTTCATACAGTAAGAATGTAATAAAATTAAACTATTTTGAAGGTCTGCTGGTGTACTGCCTAATAAAATCATGTCATCAGCAAGCAGTAAAAGAATAACTACTATATCGTCAAAAACTAATCCCGAATTAACCCCTTGTTGTAAATAAAGTTCCAGATCTTCAATCTTTCAACACTAAGTACCTCTTGTGGGTTATTAAATTCCCGTGTGGATCATTTTAGTTACAAAAACATGAACCAGTCTACTTGGAGTTCTGGGTAGTTTAACCCTTTCCCCAATAGAAGCGCCTTTTAGCGGATATGATTTATTCATCCGCTGAAGAAAATAGTTCCAATGTAATCAGTAATGAATATTATTATAGGGAATATTTTATATAGTATAGCACATGATAGCTTAAAGCAGGCTGAAAGTAAAGCAGAATGCGCCATGAGGCGCATTCTGCTTTACTTTCAACCTGCTTTAAGTAGTCACCTATCTTAAGTACTAGAAATAGGCTATCAGGTAAAGGGTTAATAAATACTGGTCTAAATAAGCAAACAGTGTAGACCCAGATCAGAGGGCTAGGAGCCCTCTAATTACCTGTGTTTAGACTGTTTGTAAATGTAGTGAGTATATTTTAAACGGATCCAAGCTGTTGAAAACGTTAATGACCTAGAGAAATTCAAAATCATTAATATTGTTGAGGCTGTCAGTCTTGGAGTCGGTAAGATATGAAATTTGTTTATCTTTCTCACCAAATTGCATATTACAATTTACCAGTTTCCCAGCAAGCTGATGAGAAAATTAGACTTGAAATCGTAGATGCAGACTGCATTGGCTCGTTAGAAATAGCTGATGCATGCCATGTGCATACCCTGCCCGCACCTTTTTTCACACCGATATGGCTTGTTTAGTTCTAAATCGGGTCAAGGTTTTGTTTTTCCACAAACGGCAAATTTGTTTACTATTGTAAACTGTTCAGATTCTTGTAAGAATTTATTTATGAATTCAAATTTGGATCTACATGGTTAGCGGATTTTAGAATTTCTGTATAAGGCTAGATAGGAAATGTTATGAAAAATATGTTCAGGTGCTAATGTATATGAATGAGAAATATGAGCTGTATTATGAGAAAACAAGACACATGTATTTTGGATAAGTGTAAATACAGTAAAAAAACTCTCTATAATTACCACCACTAAATTGTGTTAATTATTAGGTGTTTAAGACAGGTGGCTGCTTAAAGAAAGGTGAACGTAAAACAGAAAGCTCCTTTAAGAGCTTTCTGTTTTACATACACCTTGCTTAAGCTGTCACTTGCCTTTTATGCAATTAATTAGCCTTCTTTTCAGTGGTCGTAATAGAGAGGTTTTACTATATTATAAGTTCTATCAAAACACTTGACATCGTTTTGCTGGAAATGCATCTACCCATTGCAGAGTCTAGAATTTAGCTTTACTCTTGTTAACTGTATGCATACTATCAGTGGATATATCTGCCACAGTGATTGCCTTTAATTGCAAACAGTTTGGATCCTGATGAGAAGCGATGGTACGAGGCATCTCATCAGGATCAAAACTGTTTTGACACTCTGAACATGTTTTGAAAAGACATTTAGAAATGCAGACTAAAAAATTACCCAGCCTGCAAATCCTTCTTCTGCTGAAAAGTCATGTATAATATTCCATCCTCTATGAACATCTATCATTTTGAAATATTGAATTGGCTAATAAAGCAAGGGAAAATGTCTCCAGGATAGATTTAGTGCAGACTCATATGAGACAGCTTCTGTATGAAAACAAGATCTGGGTCTATGCTGTTTTGAAACAGCTTTATTATATAATATTGACATCATAGGCTAACAGCCGGATAATTTTTAATCTTTGTATATAAAAAGTAAACAAGTTTTTATTGTACATGTACACGGCATTTGTTTTTATCTAGATGAAGAAAGGAATTCCAATGTCTGCTCATCACATTTACAAGTTTTCACGAGGCATTCTGACTTGTTACATAGTGTATATTGATAAGATTTAACAGATCAACAAGTGAACACTATGCTGGTTAACCCATTATACCATAAATACGCCTTTTTGTGCCTTTAATTTATTCCTCCACTGAAGAAAAAAGTTCCAATTTAATTAAATTATACAGTCATGAATATGTATCATTAGAAACAATTTCTCTGTTCTAGCAGATGATAGCTTAAAGCAGGCTGAAAGTAAAGCAGAATGTGCCTTATGGCACATTCTGCTTTACTTTCAGCTTGCTTTTCAGCTATCACCTGCTAGAATATAGAAATTTAAGGCACATTCTGCTTTACTTTCAACCTGCTTTAAGTGGTCACATATCTGGAGTACTAGAATCAGGCTATGGTGTAATTTAGGGTTAGAAACACTATACATGCAGTGCAGAAAACTATTCTTTCTCAATAAACGTGCATGCTTGTGCAAACACAATGATTTTCATTGCAATCTGTTTACAGTCAGATCAGATACTGGATATTCTCTGGCACACGGTCAGGCTCCAACCTGTTTGCCACTCAGTTTGTCAAAACACTGTCATTGTGTACATTACATTGCATTTTAATGAAGTTGTATCAGATCTGCAGATAAGGGAAACTAAAAAAAAGAAAATCTTTATTTCTGAATTAAACCCTACAGTGTTACTACTCATTAGAATCGTCTCTTCAAGACAATTCTAATGAGTAGTTACACCGTAGGATTTGGGCTAAAATAAGTGAGAAAACGTTGGATTTGTTCTGTTTACTCCCTGTTACCTGGCGCCCTGTTGCATTTAGTTTTGTTCAAACAAGAAAGAGTAATACCTTCCCCACTAAGTGTAGAAACATGGAGTTCTGTATAGATGAAAAGTTACTTAATATAGATCAGAAGTCATGGAAAACAGCTTTCAAAGCTTTCTGCATTACTATAGCTTTTCATTAAACCATCTAACATACGTTCATCCAACATAGAATCTGTAAGCAAACAATAATGAATATGCTTATTTAACATGTCTTGTTTATTTTCGCAGGTCATTGAGGCATAATTACAAGGCCATACTAGAGACGGAGAGAAATGATTTCTACATTGACTATAATAGTGACTCTAAAAATATTTTCCAAGGACATCCTGAATGTGCCCACCATAGGAGAAGGGTAAGTAGAGTACAATTAATCATACAGTGAAACCTGCATGAAGTGACCATTAAAAGAGACAATACATTTGTTGTATTCATGACAGGTGGAAGCTTAATGCAGGGAAAAAGCCATGCAGAATGCTCCTTTAGAGCCTTCTGCATGACTTTTGCCTGTATTAACCCGTTACCCCATAACATTGTCTTTTTACGCCTTAAATTTATTCCTTTATTAAAGAAAATAGTTCAACTCTATGAAGTTATTAGTAGAAATCATAATAAAAAGTTTCTGTATCCCAGCAGATTAAAGAATAAAGCAGGCTGAAAGAAAGCAGAATGTGCCTTAGGCACATTCTGCTTTACTTTCAACCTGCTTTAAGTGATAACTTGTTTTCAAAACTAGAAACAGGCTATGGGGTAATGGGTTAAGCGGCAGCCTGTCTTTATATTATCACCATGCATCTTCATTCAGTGGTTGCTTAACACAGGTTTGACTGTACAGTGAAACCTCAAAAAACCAGACGTTCCAGGGGCCCGTTTCATAAAACTTTGTACGACAAATGTTGTTGTAAATCAGATTATAAAAGTCTCAATTATTATTCATTTCTCCATCTGATCCTGTTATGTGACATCTCTTTGGACTCGTCTTGAAAAGATGATTCCAAAGAGATGTCACAAGACGGGAATAGATGGAGAATCAGTTCTAAATTTAAATGTATTTTAAAGTTTAGACTTGCAATTGTTTTTGTCGTACGAAGTTTTATGAAACGGGCCCCAGGACCAGAATTTTCATTAAATTCTGGCTGACTTTTTTTGCACTCTGGTTTTAAAGTCTATTTTCTGTTGAACCTCTTGGAATTAAATCCTGTTAGATAACTGGATAAGAGGACCTTTTTTCGGCGGAGCTGACTGTTTTCTATTTCAACACACTTTTGAAGTTTCCAACATTTTCAACCAATCATATTTGATCAGATGTTTAGAATAAAGAGCACCTGTTGAAAACTGAATTGTCTGATTGGATAGTAGCCAGGGCTCCAGATAAAGGAAGTCTTTCAAAACTTAAAATCTTTATTTCTGCATTAAACCCCATGATGTCCTACTCATTTGAATTGTCTCTTCGAGACGATCAAAATGAGTGGTAACACCATAGGGTTTGGTGCTGAAATGAGTGAGAAAATGTTAGATTTGTTCAGTTTACTCCCTCTTATCTGGAGCCCTGGGCTACTGGTCTACTTGTGAGACACAGTGCAGTGTTTACTATACTGAGCTGATGACATCATATGCTTCTATTTTAAGATTATGACAATGTGTCTTTCTATAGATAGACAGTGGTTTGTTATGGTTTAGTACCCATTTATTTTAATTGTAATTTACCATACATTGATAGCAATATAATAAATTGCCTCAAGTGAGTTAAACACAATTGTGTTGTTTCATCATATATTTACAAAAGCAAGATGGTAGAACTATTACAGCAGACTGCTGTTACAAAATTGCTACAGTATCTGTATGAGGGTTAAATTATTGTTTTGCATTTCTGTGTAAGATGGAATAAAAACAGCTGACAAACAGCTGACAATTGCAGCAAAATATAGCCCGATCTAAAGCATAAACGTATGTCAATGCTCTCTGCTGTACTTTCAGCTTCAGTCTTTGAGAGACCAACTGCCTAAACAAACTAATGATTAACCTCAGATCCAGTAGTAACTGTTAATGATTGCAAAAACTTATTCTTGGCGACTCTCAAGACCTTCAGTCTTTGATTATATGTATGTGGTCGTAGATTACTGTGCGTATCTTATTAGAAAAATATTGAGCTTAATATCCTGATTTATCATCCTATTTATTGCAATTCTTGGATAAAATCAATTCCATATACATGATTATCTTCACCACCCATTCCGCCGAATATCTTTTTTAAAGATATTTCTTGTTTTTAACGACATGTTTTTACATCACTAGTCTAATAGACAGTCGAACCTTCATGACTATCTTAAATTGAGGCAGAGCTCCAGATAAAGGAAGTATTTCAAAAACTAAAATCTTTATTTCTGCTTTAACCCCTATGGTGTTACTACTCATTAGAATCGTCACAAAGGGACGATTCTAGTGAGTAGTAACACCATAGGATTGGGTTCTAAAAGAAGTGAGAAAATGTTGAATTTGTTCATTTTCTTCCCCTTATCTTGAGCCCACTGAGTGTGAGGTATCTTGTATTTCTACAGTTGAATTTTGATGTCTTGAGCTTGCGCAAGTCATCACAATTATATTTCTAATTTAAAACTTAGCTCAGCTGTTTCAACTTCGAAATACGAGAAGGATGGACTTCTGCGATCTCCAGTTATCAAAATTGCTCTGTAAGCTGACATATATATGTTTTAAATGGAAATACCAGGGCTGCCATTTCTACGGAATTTTCCTAAATCTTCTGATTTTTTTCCAGTACATGGTAGCTTAAAGCAGGCTGAAAGTAAAGCAGAATGCGCCTTAAGGCACATTCTGCTTTACTTACAGCCTGCTTTAAGTAGTGGTATGTCAACAAAACTAGAAACAGACTATGGGGTAAAGGTACGAGTCGTAAAATCGCACTTGAGAAATGCAAATTTGGAAATGTTAGGATTTTTCATGTAAACTTATGGCAGCCCTGAAATACGGGTGAATCTCTAGTTATGGAGACTTGACTGTATCTTGATGTATTAGCTATTCTAATTGACCTCTCTTTGTCAAGTTTGGTGACGGGACTTCCACCAAGTAAGCTAATTGGGTGTTGGTGTATGGGTCGTGGCCTACCTGTCCCCGGGGTGCCTGGCTATTTACCTCATACATTAATAGGTGAAAGCTTTTGTCATGAGAGTCTGGCAGCAGGTAGATCTTGTGTGGGCAGAAAATGTATCTTCTAGCCTTTTGCAAACAATTTGAATCCTGATTAGATGCATAGTAACTCTGTAATTAGTTAGGATCAAAACTGTTTGTCAGTTTTATAATATTTCTGCTAATATTTAGAAGAGCAAGTCATTTTCAGAATTATATCACATAGCATTAGGGGTGTATGATATAAAATTATATCACATAGCATTAGGGGTGTATGATATAAAATTATATCACATAGCATTAGGGGTGTATGATATAAAATTATATCACATAGCATTAGGGGTGTATGATATAAAATTATATCACATAGCATTAGGGGTGTATGATATAAAATTATGTTGAAAGGCTTAACCTTTCTGTACTGGAAACCTGTTTATGTTTACTTTGAAAACAGTGTAGAACCTGATAAGTGGGCTCCTTGAGGGTCTGCGCTTTTATTATTTATTTTTCTGAAATATTTTCTGAAATAACAGCCCTCAAATATAACTTCAAATCATTTTCAATAAGTATTATAGTCCATTTTCAAAATTAAGCATGATTTGGCTAATATTAGCAAACAGCTTGGATCCAGATCAGAAGCCGCGCAATGCGGCGTCTGATCTGGATCCAAGCTGTTTTGTCACTCATATATATATTTTCTAAAGTTTAAAAAAGATGAAAATTAATTGTGATTATTTTCGCTGAGGATATAATTTTTTTAAGCAGATGAAAAATTCAGTATACTAAGGGTTAATAATAGGACAGTGTCATCGAAGGTAGTATTATCACTGTTATAGTGTTCTGATAGGGGAAGGTCCTTATAGGTTGAAGAGGGGTATCCATTCTGTGACTGTG
This sequence comes from Gari tellinella, assembly GCA_922989275.2. Lineage (NCBI taxonomy): Eukaryota > Metazoa > Mollusca > Bivalvia > Cardiida > Psammobiidae > Gari > Gari tellinella. The sequence goes on from OV277859.1 coordinate 70,161,886, forward strand.
ATATAAAGTGGGGGAGGAATGTAACATGAATGATTAAAGGTAATAATTATGTGTGATGTTTGTCCTGGGCTTGGCCTTTCCTGCTGCTAAGGCATGCTGGGTAAATTACCAAGGCTGGACTTTTTGTGAACTCATATAAACTTGTCAACTTGTCTAACTATGGTATATGGAGAGTATATAGTCCTGCTAAAGATTTCATTGACTTGGCTTTAAAAAGACTGACAATCAGGGTTGGCCTGAAAAATAATATTTATTCCTTTAAGCACTTACAATTAAATAAAGAATGCTAAAATTAAAAGCAAATTTGTTGCATTATCATAATGGCATTAAAACAAGATGTTTTTGCTAAACACTATGTCCCTGATGTGACCATGACCGTTAAATGACCTTGACCTTTATCTGAAATGACCCAACTTGCGCCAAATATAAAGTATCTATACATGTCATTCCGAAGTAATGGTCAATGTTAAATTCAGCCTAGTTGACCTCTATATGATCTCTAAATGACCTTGACATTTGGCAGACATGACCCAAGTTGTAATGACCTCAAGAGCTTCTTGAGTTGAGTACCTTTGCCAAATATGAATTCTGTGACATATAGTTAAAAGTTATGGCCAAGGTTAAAGTTGTGTATAGACAGACAAATAGACAAAAAGACAGGGCAAAGACAATAATTATGCCCAGACTAAGTTGTGTGGGGGCATAAACGTGTGACTGGTATTAAAACATCCCTTGTCAAGGAAAATCACTGAACTTAGTTATTAGATATTTCCAATTGCTTTTTTACTTCCTATAGAGTAGTAGATGGAGCAAATCTATTGGCATCTTGATGGTTGAGGGAATGAGAGAGTTCAATATTTCACACATTTTATTCTATATTTAAGGGCATTTCTTATTTTGTCTTCTCAACATGGCTTCGAATCCCAACCAAACGTATTGTTTTTCTTTGAAATGTATTGTTTTCTTTTCCTAAAATAATATTTACAAGTTTGTAAAGACTCCTGACATCCATGTACAAACATTTTTTGTTTGACCAAGTCTGGTTTTCAGTCTCCAAAATGATAATTATTGCCACCATAAACTATTACTGCTAAAGAACCATGTTAACCCTTTGTGTTGTCATTACAATACCTTTGCCATTATTGATATCAATTTTGTCAATGGCTTATATAAAGTGCAAGTTGCCTATATACTCAATAGTGATTAAGACAGCAAGCTTGCTGCTTCAAGCAAGATGAAAGTAAAATAGACAAATCCTATATAAGCTTTCTGCTTTACTGGCATCTTGCATTTAACTGTCATTGAACATGGCTGATGCTGTTAGACATCCAAGCTCCTAAGCTATGGTACCAGCATTATGCTAGGGGCTTGCAAGCCTGACGCTGGTAGCAACAAATCATGGTCATTATCATGATCTGTCTCCTAAAATCCTAATTAAGTTACACTAACTGTGGGTTGACATGCAAGGGAAGCTGTCTGTTTGACAAGGCCCGGACAAACTCTGACTTTCCTTGCTGCCCATACTTTTAACCCTTTCCCCAATGGAGCGCCTTTTAGCGCATTTAATTTCTCCCTCCACAGAAGAAAATAGTTCCAATTTATACAGTAATGAATATGTAACAAAAAAAATATTTTCTAAATCCTGGCAGATAATAGCTTAAAGCAGGTTGAAAGTAAAGCAGAATGTGCCTTAAGGCACATTCTGCTTTACTTTTAACCTGCTTTAAGAGGTCATCTGTCTTCAAAACTAGAGACAGGCTATGTGGTAAGGGGTTAAATCTCATTCATCCCTGAAACTTTAAATGGACAATTCCAGTTTCCAATTAAATCTAGCCCATTTTTGCATAATAAATTATCTAGAATAAGTTCTATTGTAAAAATTGATGACACTGACATACGAAAATGCAGATTTGATGTCATTTGGATATATGATGTCCTCAATTATATCTGAATAGACAATGATGGTTTCTTACACACATAAATACAAAAGTGTATAAATAAAGCATTGATTCTACTTGAAATTGGGCTATAATTGAAGTTTCATCAAAATTTCAAAGTAAGAGTAGAATTAAACCTTTATTGTAGCACAATCTAATTGCTTGGTTTTGATTGGTTAAATTTGCGACAAATAATACTTTTTTTTTAAGTTGCCATTGTTTTAAGTATTCTCTGGACAAACCCCTTGGAAGTCAATGTAAAGTGGTCATTATTTAGAAAAGGGAAGAGTCCTACATCTCTGCAGATAAGGGGAGTCTTTCAAAAGCAAAAAATCTGGTGCTGAAACAAGTGAGCAGATATTGGATTGTTCAATTTACTCCCTCTTCTCTAGAGCCCTGATCGATTTATAAAGTGGGCAGTGTAAAGGTCATTGATACAAAATTCAATACAATTGATGTGTTGTATTATTAAAAAAATGCCCATGTCCTAAAATGTTGAATGTGTGTGAGGGAAAGTTCTCATGTTTTTGTACATGAATGCAAACTGAGAAAATAAAGAGTATTTGAATTGAAGTTTTAAAGGTTAAGGAGAAGCCAGCAATAAGTGTGATTTGCAGGCTAAAGGTTAACCCTTAGCCTGCCACTCACGACTATAGCTCCATATGCAAACAGCTTGGATCCGGATGAGACGCCGAGTAACTCGGCGTCTCATCCGGATCCAAGCTGTTTGACACTCGGACAACATTTTCAGCAATTTTGAGCAACTTTGAAGCAATTTGAAACTTGAAGCAGACGAGAAATATAGCAGACGACAATTTATTTGGCGGGCTAAGGGTTAATGATGGTCATAAACAACAAACACCCAATTAGCAGGAATAACCAGTTGATGGTCAATTAACATTCACAGTGCTGAGCACGCACAACATTTAACATTTGCAAACAGTCACACTATCCAAACTAGACACTGCGTAATGTGGCATTTGATCAGGATCCAATTTGTATGACACTAAGTATTGAAGTTTTTCTAGTAAAAATGCCTAAAATCATACTTTTGAGAGCTGATATAAGACGGATAATTTTTATGCACATTATGACAGCAGTAGAAGGGTTAAGCCTAATGGCCGGGCTACTGAAGACATAGAACATTAACTTTCTCATTTACTGGTTACTATTAACTCTTGCTCTGTTGAATTTCAAAATGGAATCATCCATTATCTAATAGATTAGTTTACTTTAGCCTTCGAGGATCTGTAATATCAGAAGGCTCCTGAAGGAGCCCTCTGATCTAGGTCTACACTTTTTGTAAAGTATGGATGTATCTGATTCCAGCGTTACAAGGATTAAGTACAAGATACAAGATAAACTCCAAGAAAGTTGAATAAAGCATGTCCGTTAAAACCAGGCACGGATTTACCGGGGGGGGGGGGGGGGGGGGCACAGGGGGCACGTGCCCCCCCCTCCCCCAGTTGAGCCGCCTTTTTTTTTTTTAAAACTACCCTTATTTATACATGTCTGAGTCGCCACTTAGCTGCACGGTGGTTGTGTATTGGCGTGTGCCCCTTTTTGGGGCCGAAACGCACTGCCTAGTCTGGACTCTACAGGGGGCCGATAACATTGTGCCTAGCTTTGGGGCACACGTTTAGGGTAGTGGGAACAATACACACTTACACTGGTTTAATCGTGTCTGGTAAAACGCTTGGTGTCATATCTATGGGATCCGGACAATTCCCCACCAGGACAATTCCCCACTAGGACAATTGCCCACCGGACAATTCCCCACAGGACAATTACCCACTAGGACAATTACCCACTTTTTGGCAGGGCGGACAATACCCCACTGTTAAATTAAATTGTTAATAAATCATTTTTTTGAAATCTTAAAAAGGAAAAAAACACTGAGGATACAAATTCAAACTAATATTAATAGTTTGTAACCTTTAAATTAACAATTGATTCATAAAAATGGTTGTTAGGTCATGGTTGAAATTAGGTGGATTTATGACAGAATTTGTATTTTTTATGCTAGGACAATTCCCCACTGTTAAGATTGAATTAATATTAGATCAATTTTTGAAATATTAAAGAGAAAAAACCCAATGAGAATACAAATTCAAACTACGGTAGTATCGATAGTTTGTAACCTTTAAAATAACCATGGATGCCTAAAAATGGTTGTTAGGGCATGGTTGAAATTAGGTTAACATTATGGCTGAAACTGTCAATTTTATCCCATAATTATTTTAAATTGAAATAGTTAGTATAGCACTTTTAAGACAATTTTCTAAATGAAATAACACATTAGTGAGAATATTAATTCATAGTTATAGCAATATATTTTAATTTTTAATTCAACCATAAGTAAATAACATTTGAATTTTGGACTATTTATTGATTAAAATAAAAATTGACATTTTTTTTATCTGTCAGTTTTATCCCATATTTTAAATTGAAATAGTATAGAGTTTTTGGAACGAATTTAAAAAGAAAAAAGAACATTATTTAGAATATTAATTCATAGTATAAGCAATATATTTCCTGCAAATAGTTTAGATTCAGATCAGATATTTGATGTTTGATCTGGATCTTTAGTGTTTGAAATTATTATGCATAAGGCATTTTGAATTTTACGAACGGTTAGAAAAGATATGTCATTGTAAGTAAAAATTATTTAAATCAAGAGCAGACATCAACTATCTATATATTTCCTGCAAATAGTTTAGATTCAGATCAGATATTTGATCTGGATCTAGTGTTTGAAATTGTTATGCATAAGGCATTTTGAATTTTTACGAACAGTTAGAAAAGATATGTCATTGTAAGTAAAAATTGTTTAAATCAAGAGCAGACATCAACTATCTATCTATTTCCTGCAAATAGTTTAGATTCAGATCAGATATTTGATCTGGAACCACGCTGTTTACGAATGTTATTCAAAGTGTGTTCAGCTCCCTTAATTAATCCATTACTCCATATACACTCCTTTTTACGCCTTTTATTTATTCTTTCTCTGAAGAAAATAGTTCGACTTGATACAGTCATGGATATGTATCATAGTCCGGCAGAGAAATGAGGATTTGGAGGTCCACCTAGAAATGGCGTCCTAAGTTTTTTTCTTGATTGATATTGATAGTTCAAAGCATTGTCATTCAGAATTGACCGGGTGCCACCTTGGCACCCTTGAGCATTTTGATATATTTCTGGTTTACCCCACCTACCATTTTTTACTCATTTCCACGAAATTGGACCTTTTATGCTATACCCCGGGATCGAATACCAGGTAAATTCCTTGAAAGTTTAAGTATTATATCAATGAAACTTGAACCAGAGATACGCCTTAATGTGAGTAGCATGTTGCATTGCAGTTTGATAACCTTGACCTTTGCCATTGACCTCTGTGACATTTGTAAATTGTTTTGCGTTTTATAGGTCAATTTTGGACTAAGTACTTCAATTACGTTCACATAACTTCACGTGTATGTGCACTCCAACGAGTAAAACTAGTTACAATAGTAAATTACTTACATTGACATTTAACCTTGACCTCTGTGGCCTAGATATTTTTTTCTTTTTGGTCAGTGTTGGACTAAGTACCAGCAGCTAGGGTAAAGTAACTGCACATGCTTTTGTGCGTCAAAATATTTCATTCTTAGCATATAGGCTTGGTGGTATACACTTACTCAACAACTTAGTTGCTGATGGTGGTAGTTTAATGGCAGACAGTGGCTTATAGGCCTTTATATTTTCTGATGCTTTGAAAGAGTGTAGTATATAGTGAAATGCTGCCTTAAAATTCCGATTCAGGTCATGTTAACTAACAATGGCAGGTGTGACATGGCTTACCTGAAAGAAAGGGAGGATCTCCGAAGAGCAGTGCTCAGAATAATTTTGAAAACTAAGATTTGATTAGGCATGGACGAGGTATATAAAAGTGAATATATCATATGTTCATTGAAACCCCCTTTATGTGCCATGGGCATGTGGCCGATTGCATAATTAAGATTATGATTAATCAGAAATACTCATAGGCTTTAGAATTCACATGTACAATCAGTTGCAAGCAAACTTGATATCATGGTGGGCTCACAGGGTGATCCGGAAACTGACTTTGAGGGGCACAAGGGAGACAGAAAATAGAAAACAACGCAAAGGACACGGAAGGCGTGGTAAGACAAGAGGACCATGATGGCCATGAAATCTCTCATCTGAATTGAATCAGGTAGTTTTATCTTTAAGTTTCATCAATAATCAAATTCTTCCTAAAACTTAAAGACTTACTTAACTTCTGAACGTTTGGAAAAATATATATTCAAATTTGTAGACACTAGAGTGCAAACGTTGTTTAAGTCTTGCCTTTTCGAGCCTATCTGAGTGCATCAAGGATGGATAACTCTTGAAAAAAGGGGTTTTATTGCACCCAAACTTCAACTTATGAAAGAACTTACAATAATATGCACTGTGAGCATGTCAGTTTAAAGTGCATTTAAAAAACTGTAGTTGCTAGATTGATAAAGAATTGATAAAGATAGCGTTTTCAACAGTGTTACTGAAGAAATGGAATCAGATGATGTGCATAACAGCTAGAAATCAGGCATGGGACTGCTAATAGAATTGGACAAACAAGATATCAGAGAAGAAATCACCGTGACCAAAAGAATGTGATTAAACCATGTGAAATCTACTCAATAATCTTGGAAAGTCTTCAAGATAGCAGCCATGAGGTTGATATCGGAGATGTTCTGTCCCATGGATTGACACCTTTTCCAACAGCACTGTTTGGTGATCATAATGATATGACAGTTGCAAAATTTGATAAAGCAATTTAAAAAATCCAGAAAGGAGTTTTTGACACAAAAATCGGACCAGTAGACAGTCACCATAAACGGATCGATATCATTAAGGTTTTATGACATACCCCACAAAAGGCTCAGTGTAGAACTACACCGCCAACATTTAAGTTGAAGGAGAACAATGTTGACCTATATAAACAGCACTTACATTTCCATAAGTGTACGAGAGCAACAGGTTAAAATCGATTACTATCAGTTGCATGCTAACAGCATATTACCAAAAACAGTTTATCTTACAGTCACTGAAAAAAACAGTTAATGAAGCTGATAATCTCTTACATTCTAGATGCTGAGACTTTTCAAATTGAGCACACACAAATTAACAAGCTAGAGATAATAGGTAAAAATGAAACACAAACTTAAACAAGCCGATGTATTATGTCAGAAAGAAAACATTTGAAAGCAACATATGATGTAGCAGGTATTCTCATGCTTAAAAAAATATTCGAATCCTAAGCTGTAAGTCATATTATAAAACAAGAAGGGCGAATAAAATATTAATCAAATCTATTATTGATACTGCATTGGACAACCATATGGACATTGAGGAGGACATTCTTCCTGCACACACCCTCTCGGGATGTAACACAGTTGCACACAGCTTTGGAATAGGAACGTGAACTAACTGTGGTCCAACTGTGTGTTTTAACTTATCGGTTGACTTGATTTTTCTGTTGAAACTTACATTTCACAAGAGATAGTATTTCCTCGAGTTCATATCTGAAACACGCGGCCAAGTATAGACCACACAGCTTAGCGATGAAACATCAGCAAAACTCTGCTACCTTGATTTATGCATTTATTAGAGGAAACAATCTACCTGAAATTGACCCAACGGGGTTTGGCTGGAGGAAGGAAAAACAGATAACATCTTCACAGCCAGCGACTTGGACCGAAAACTTTGTCATAACGCTATAGTTAATTTGTAAACAGAGCAATGTGTGACTGTCAAGGTACGCTCGTAGCATGCCCTGTAGAACGTAACTATTGATATGTAAAAGCATGCATGGACGAGTTGGGTTTTAGGGTACTGCAACACATAAAAGATCATATAGCGCCGATAAAGATGAGAGATGATGAGATGAGAAAGATGATATCGACTAGTCTCATTCGTTGCCAATCAGCGCATGGGACCAAATTCACCGACCTGCCTTCCTTTTAGTTCTTTCCAGCGGGCATTATCTCGGTCTAATACACAGAAATATTCCATTGACAATTAAGCCCCAGAACCACGGTCAGGTAGGAAGTATCTTGGGTTAAATGTAAAGGTGCTCTTGTGAACAAATACCAGGTGCTAAAAAAGAACCAGTCAAGAAACAACTGTTTATTTTGACTTTTGAACATATTAAATATTTTAAGCATTTCTATCGCAATGTTGGCCGCTTTCTTGATTACGAAAATGCTCGAAGGTGAAAAGATTTCCCCCAAAGTATTTCAATAATGAGTATCATTCTGTCAATAATAAGTATCATTCTGGTAAGGTCAAACCATTTAAAAATAAGAAATAATGATTGTTGCTGTTTGGACTTATTTTGATTTAAAGCATTTCGGTCAACGCTTTGGTCGCCATCTCGAATATATGGAAATGCTCAAGGGTGACAAGATATCATCCACGTACAGTTCCATAAGAAGTACCATGTTTTCAATAATAAGCATCACCATCTTAAATATACGGAGATACTCAAGGTTGAAAAGATGTCACCCATTACATTTCATCAATAAGTATCATAATTTTAATAGTAAGTATAATTACGTTGATATCGAGTCAGTGATGAATATAAAATGTATGATTGTTGATTTTTCGACTTTATTTGCTAAACAAAATTTTCGTCACTATTTTGGCCGCCATCTTAAATATCCAGAAACGCTCAATGATAAAAAAACCTGTCACCCGTAACATTTCAATAATTGGTTTGATTATTTCAATAACGAATATCATAATGGTGATATCAAAATAATTAATAAAAACAAATTATAAATGCTGATTTGTTGACCATTTTGTTTTAAAGCATTTAGGCAGCCATTTTAACCGCGGCTATTTTGAATATACAGATATGCTCAAAGGTGACAAGATGTCATCCGTAACAGTTCAATTATAGTATCATCATCTCAGTAAAAACTTTCATGATGGTGGAGTCAAATAAATTTAGAAAACCAAACTATGAATGCTGAAGTTTAGAGTAGATTTTAACACATTTTGATAGCCATTTAAGCCGCCATTTTGAATAAACGGAAACGCTGAAGGGTGACAAGATAACACCCGTAACATTTTTAAAACATAAATTGTCCATGTAAATAATAACTCTCATTATGGTGAGGTCAAATCAGTATAAAAAGAGAAACAATGAATGCTGCTTTTCGGACTATTGTTTAAAAGCAAATTTGGTAGCCATTTGGGCCGCCATCTTGAATATACAGAATTGCTCAAGGTGACAGGATGTCATCCGTAACAGTTCAATAATATGTATCCTCAGTTCAGTAATAACTATCATTATAATGGGGTCAAATCAGTTAAGAAAACCAAACCATGAATGCTGAAGTTTAGAGTAGTTTGTTTCAACCCATTTAGGTAGCCTTTTTAGCCGCCATTTTGAATAAACTGAAATGCCCAAGAGTGACAAAATGTCACTCGTAATATTGTGAAAACATTTAACGTCTTTTGAATTATAACTATCATTATGGTGAGGTCAAATCAATTTAAAAAAAGGTAAAACGAATGCTGATTTGTGTGCTATTCTGTTTAAAAGCCTTTTGGCAGCCATTTTGGCCGCCATCTTGAATATACGAAAATGCTCAAGGCCGGGTGACAAAGTGGCACCCGGTGGTTTTTCAATAAGTAACATATGCTGAAGTAGAATCAGTCGAGAAAAAAACTTAGGACGGCATTTCCAGGTCAAGTCAGCCCTCTGCCGGACTATCATAATAATTATTTTCTATATCCTAGCAGAAGGAAGCTTAAAGCAGGCTGAAAGAAAAGCAGAATGTGCCTTAAGACGCATGTGTTTTACTTTCATTCAAGCTGCTTTAAGTAAGTAATTCTTCTTCAAAACTAGAAACAGGCTATGGGGTAATACGTTAATAGTAATAGAACTTCATTAACATAATCAACCTGTATCAAGATCAAGCACTTACTGTTTATCATTGACTGATCTTGGTCAAATTTGTTTTGCAAATACAACTAAAATCTTGATGTGATATGAGTCTACATTGTAAGCTTTATATATGGCATGTTTAATTTGCAATAAGTGCTTAAATCCATTAATTAAATACATAGTTATAATTAATAGTGGGTAATTGTCCTAGTGGGTAATAGTCCTAGTGGGTAATTGTCCTAGTGGGTAATTGTCCGGTGGGGAATTGTCCTAGTGGGGAATTGTCCTACACTCCATATCTATTTCTACCTATAGCAAGCGTTTTGGTGATTCGGACCATGTTTAAACAGAGGCTGTTGGGTCCCTACCCTGACAGCAGGAATTTGGTTACCATGGAAATGAAAGTCTGGTTAAGTTCTTATAAGGAAAAATATATAGATCACGCACTGTTCCTGTCACCATGAAAAGCAAGTTGACAACAATAGATTCATTCTAAGTTTACGACTCGTCTACACTGATTACAGAAAGATGCGAAACCACAGTTACTTAACAGGTTACCCCATAGCTTCTAGTTGACAGGTGACCACTTAGAGCAGGTTGACAAGTTAAGCAGAATATGCATTCAGGCACATTCTGCTTTATTTTCAGCCTACTTTAAGCCTACTTTAAGTTACCATCTATAAAAACAATATATATTTCTTACGGTAAATATTCGTGACTGTCTAAATAAGATTTTTTTTCAATGAATGGCGTATTTATGGGGTAATGGGTTAAGAAAAACTTTTAGATAGGTAAAAAATGTACATTATGAATGTCTATTTGGTGTTTCAGGTGAGAATGAGTTTGAATCTGCTAATGGTATACTAGATCTCGTAATGAGTACACCTGTCATGTGCAAACAGTTTAGAACCAGACCAGAGGATTCCCTTAGTAAAGTCCTGATCAATGTCTGCACTGTTTGTTATTTTTGCCAATATAAGTAAAATAACATTGATCTTGATGTTAGTATTTTACCCGTTTTGAATGCGTGAAACACCCTCAGAACGCACCAGAGACCATACAGGAATAAAAAGTATAAAATATAAAATATATTATCAAAACAAATGGAAAAACTGGAATTATCCATTTGGTGTTTTAAGAGAGACTGGTATGTTTTGAATATATTGTAATTTGATTACAGTGTGTTATATAGTGACAAGAACTCTTGTCCTGTACAAACTATGCAGACCAAGATCAGAGGATTCGTAAATGAACCGTCTGGTCAGGCTCTGCAATTTTCTTGTCATTTTGTATTTGAATATGTTATCAGCGTAGTAGTGACTTGAAAACCTTGGTCTGTTCAAACAGTGTAGACCCAAACCAGGGGGCTAATAAAAGCTCAGAGTCTGCACTGTTTGACATTTTGTAAGAAATTGTAGAAAACAACATTTACCAAAGTAAACGAGAGCACCGCAAATGGTATATAATACGCCCACTAGCAAAGAAATATATATAACTTTATCAAAGTCTATTCCAATTTGTAGACACTAGAGCATAAGCATTATACATGTACATGTACTAAAATAAAGCCTTTTCTATCATATCTGAGTACACCGAGGGCAGATAACTCTTGACACAATGATCAAATTTCAATAATGATCAAACACTCTCAAAAACTTATACTTCTATGATTATACTGTGGGCAAAATTAATCAAAATCCATTCACAACTGTAATTGCTTTAGTGGTAAAACTGTTAAATAAGCATTTAAAGCAGATCTGAGTACATCAAGGGCAGATAAATATGTAACGACAAATCAAATGAACCTTTAATTTCACTCAACTTCAGATCTTTAGATCCTTCCAATAGTTTTCCGAGAAAACTCCGGACAAGCTTTTATAGCATATTTGAGTATAGCAAGGGCATTTTCCTCTGTAACGACAAATCAAATGAACCTCAAACTTGACTCAACTACAGATCTTTATGCATAGAACATGTGTGTGAAGTTTCATAAATATCCTAAAGAAAGCTTTTCGGAAAAACTCCGGACAAAACAAATGTTGACGGACGGACGAACGGACAGGGCCATGCCAATATACGACCACCTTTAGAGATGGGCGTATAAAAATGGACTTGCTCAAATTGGAAAATGGAATTTGCCATTTGATGTTTCTAGGGAGTCATTCAGAGTGCACTGTCATTTTGTGGTATATAGTAAGAACAGAACCTTCAATTTAATAGTAAAAATGGGCACGACATATATTTAATCAAACATTGAAACTGTCCATTTGATGTTTCAAAGGAGAATAAGTTATGTTTGAAAATGTTAACAGTGTGCTAGTAGAAAACTTGTGATCTACAGAGTAGACTCATATCAGAGGGCTCATAAATGATCGCTCTGATCAGGGTCTGCACTGTTTGTCACTATACATGCTGTCTGAATGGTATGGTGATGTCCCTCGAGGTTTGTTTGCAGAACCTTTCTGATACATGTTTTAATTGTAAAGCTGAAATTTGGTTTACAAATTGTTTTGATGAACTGCACATTGAGTGCCATTTTGTGCTCTAATACGCTCGTATTGTAAAAAGTAAAACCTTTAATCATAGTAAATTATGGACATGACGTATAATTTTATTAACCATTGACTTTGTCCATTTGATGCTTCAAATCAGAATAATTTAAGTTTGAATGTGCCAACAGTTTACCATGGTCCAGTGACTGGAAAACATTATCTATACAAACAGAGTAGATCCAGATTTACTGAGACCCAGATTGACTAGTGTCAGCACTTTTTGTCATTATACGATCGTCTGACAGGTTTGATGGTGTCCCTCTAGTTTATTCCGCACCTTTCTCATACATGTTTTGACATATGAAGCTGAAATTTGGTATATGCACTGCACATTGAGTTTAGTCAGTTTACGTGTTGTCTTAACTCATCAACTTCCCCCATGAGTTACAGCATGCTCCCTGACAGTACAGTATACACTATATAATATAGTATCCCTGTCCCTGACATGTGTATTATATATGTACCGTTTGCAGCAGGTTTTGTCATGTGTCGTTAAAAAATCTTTAAAGGTGGAGAATGATTTCAGTTGGAATATGCTAACAGTATACTTGTGATGTGTACACGTGGCAGGAGAGTTATTAATTTTTAGTTTGTTGGAGCAAAATTCTGTTCTGTTTTGATTGATGAAATCTTTGCATGATCATGGTTGAAAGTAATAGTAACCGTTTTCTGAGAATGGATTTTTTCCCTCCTTTTTACGATTGTAATTTTCTTTCTGTCTTATAATACCACTTTTGGGGTGTTTGGATATTTACATCATTCTATTGATGTAAACTTTCTTCTAAGAATTAATGTCCCCAGAATGTATATTTTTGGTATTAAGGTGGTTCGACAGCGGGTGGCCCGCATCTCGAGTTCCGGAAATGCTCATGACTTTCACCTGATCTTTGCGGCACATGCTTATATTAGAACATTTAGATAAAGAAAAGTTTGATCTGCTTCAGTGTCTTCTCTGTTAGCGCAGTTTGTTAGGTGATTGACTTGAAATCAAGAGGTTCTAGGTTCTAAGTGTGGGTTTAATAGTTAATGATGGTTACAAAGCCACTTTCACACTATCACTGCTTGTATAAATGTATATTGTTAATACCTTGTACTATAGGCTGGAGGCCTTGAAGTATCAATAAACTATTGTCTTGTCTTGTCTATTGTGTTGTCTAGGTTCGATTCCCACTCGCTTCAATTTTTTTTTTTAACAAATTGTCCGATTTTAGTGACTAGCCAATTCATAAAGCAGTGATCAAAGGATAGACTATGTTTAGTCACGTAATAATGAATAATATCAGATGCAAGTATAGACAAGACTTAGTGACAGCTAAATGTGTGAGGATTTATAGCCTATATGACAGATGGCAGCTTAACACAGGGCAAAAGTAATGCTAAAAGATAGATCCTAAAGGAGCTTTTATGCATTACTTTTGTTATGCATTAAGCAGTCACTTGCCTATAAAGATCTACAGGCTACCGTATTCAATGGCCCCTTATTACAGGTTTGACTTATGGTAGTATTAAGAGCTGACGGCATTTTAAAGTTGAACTCAAGGGAGGTTACTCGTTTTCTGTTCAAATTTTGTCAGAATTGCAGGAAATCATGTATAAAATGTAAATTCTACTGTAGATTTTCATTAAATTTTTGTGACTAGTAGAATTAAGTTATATCTATCTTATAAGAGTAAAATTAGTGTATGTTAAAAAGCTAGATTTTATGTAATTTGAGATTTTCATAATTTGACTTTTTTAAAATATTGATATTTCCAGAAAATATGTTATGAAATACTTTTGTTTGCCCAAAATCTTATAGTCAATGTACATTTTACTTGAATGTACAGAAATTATTGAGTTATATCATTTCATAAAGAAAATATTCCTGTTTATTAAAAAAGGAGCTTTCTCGACAAAAGGTCCTGTCAGAAAAAAACGGCACTGTAACTTTTTTTTATTTTAACGATTTTTCACTCTCCATATGGTATATTTCAATTTAATCTAGGTTTCAAAGAATTCTGACACAGAATAAGCTGACCCGTGAACCACCTTAATTAAAAAAAATGTCCGACCCTAAATTATAGTTTTCTGAGAATCGATTTTTCTTCTTCTCAAGTTTACGTTTAAATCTTCTTTCTGTCTTATGAAACCACTTTTTCTGGGTGTTTAATAGGGATGTTTACAGCCTTCTAGAATGCCCTCAGCATGCACCATTTTGATGTTAATTTTAAAAAATTTCAAGGGGAGGTCCCCCGTACCCCCCCTATGGGAGGTACCCCCCCATACCCTCCCCAAGTGTACCCCCCCCCCCCACTCAGGAATTTCTGGATCCGGCCCTGAAAACTGTATTTATTCTTAAGACAATACAAAAATATAGAAGACTGACGAGAGAAAACCCGGCTGGAATGTTACTTTGGTGTCACATATCATTGACTATAGTTTCGTCCTTGTTTGGACTCATCAGAATGAATGAGATGAACCCTTTTATACCTGAGGGTTGCTACCATGTGACCTTTGTTTGGCATCATGGTTTCTAAACATGTGTTATTTACACAGCTTTTGATGATGATAGTCATTGTGATGTCATCAGTTGATGTGGTTTCAACATCATGACATCACAACGTCGAGTTGATGTCATGACGTCATCATGATTTCATTTGTTGCTATGGCTGCTGTTTTACAGTCCTAAGCATGTCCTATCTTATCCATACTTAGAAATTGACCTTGACTGGAGTTGCTTCTCAAATCTTCTTGTTTCTCTGTACATTTATAAGTAGATTTCTGGATCAACTCTTCTTGAGACTTGTTCCTTCATTTTAGAAGCAGGCTTGATCTTCTGTTTAGACCTCCAGAAATTAGCAAATTTTAACCAGCAGACCAACATTATGAGGTTTGCTTAGTTTGAACAACCATTTGTGTCCATGGATAAGATAGAAAAGTAATTCCCAGGTATAAAATAGAAAGAGACAACTAGTTACTGTTTGAACAACAGTTACTTTTTGTGTTCCTCTTTCAGTGACATCTGTTATTTTCCATATTTGCGTTTGACCGACAGCCAGCATCACAATGCTTCAGAAGAAAGTGACATACTACAAAATAAATATGTGGAAACAGAATGATGCTGGCTGCTGGCTGGGAATAGACACGTCCACAGCTTGCTACCGTCACAATTGAAGTCTGAGCCCCAAAAGAAAAAAATGTATAAACACTAGTTATATACTTCCAATTTCCGAATTGTACCCCTCTCCCAAGTTATGCCTCTATCGACATTCGATCAAACGGTATATCGGGTAAAGCTATTTGCCAATATGTAGTATAAAGTATAACCTTCGTAATTGCAAAGCGAAAACCTAGTAAAACGGTTCTCAGATGGTATAAGGCAGAATCCCGAGAAACACTGCAATTTTGACAGGTAGGCAATAACCTAGTAACCGCCCTCTTACCCATTAATACGGCTATTTGAATACTTGTCAGTCAGAATCAGGGCTTCATGCAATAGCACATAAGGCAACAATGACACTTACTTTGAAAACCGTGTTAGATTAACTTTATGTACTCTGCTGGACAAATGAAATTGTCTCCAAACAATTTGTTTCGCTTTGAGCAGCCATTTTACATGGCATCATTTGAACGCTTTCTGTTATTGTCTGTAAGCGAGCGGTTACGAGGTTGTAACACAAAATAACAACATACTGTAATTGCTGTATAAGTAAGACCCATTATAATGTCTATGATATCATCCAAATTTGAACAGACATTACAGTTGTTAGCTCACCTGGCATGAAGTGCCAAGGTGAGCTATTGTGATCGCCCTGTGTCCGTCGTCCGTCGCCGTCGTCGTTCGTCGTGTGTCTTCAACTTTTTCTTTAAAGATCTTCTTCTTGGAAACTACTGGGTCAATTTCATTAAAACTTCAAAGGATTGTTCCTTGTAGGGTATTCTCTCAGATTTCTTCAAATATAGGTCATCCAATTGAAACTGTGGTTGCCATGGCAACCAATTGAAAAAACTTTAAAAATCTTCTTGTCAAAAACTACAGGTCCGAATTGAAAATTATTTTACCCAAATGTGCCATTTGTGACCCTCTATCAGGTTTCTTAAAATAAATTTCCTATCTTAAAAAACATGGCCGCTAGTGGGTGGGGCAGATTTTCCTTATATGGCTATATAGTGAAAACTTTAAAAATCTTCTTGTCAAAAACTACTGGTCCTATTTGAAAGTTATTTCATGCAAATGATCCATGGGTGACCCTCTACCAGATTTCTTAAAATTATTTTGATATCTTAAAAAACATGGCCGCCAGTGGGTGGGGCACGTTTTCCTGATGTCATTGTATAGTAAAAACTTTAAAAATCTTATTCTCTGAAACTACCAGAATTCTTGAAATCATTTTGTTATCTTAAAAAACATGGCCGTCGGTGGGTGGGGCACCTTTTCCTTATGTTACTGTATAGTAAAAACTTTAAAAATCTTCCATTCTGAAACTACTGGTCCAAATTGAAAATAATTTTACACAAATGGTCAATTAATGACCCTCTACCAGATTTCTTGAAATCATTTTGTTATCTTAAAAAACATGGCCTCCAGTGGGTGGGGCACCTTTTCCTTATGTTACTGTATAGTAAAAACTTTAAAAATCTTCTTCTCTGAAACTACTGGTCCAAATTGAAAATAATTTTACACAAATGGTCAATTGATGACCCTCTACCAGATTTCTTGAAATCATTTTGTTATCTTAAAAAACATGGCCGCCAGTGGGTGGGGCACCTTTTCCTTATGTTACTGTATAGTAAAAACTTTAAAAATCTTCTTCTCTGAAACTACTGGTCCAAATTGAAAATAATTTTACACAAATGGTCAATTGAAGACCCTCTACCAGATTTCTTGAAATCATTTTGTTATCTTAAAATCATGGCCGTCGGTGGGTGGGGCAAGTTTTCCTTATATTTCTGTATAGAACAACTTGAAAAATCTTTTTCTCTGAAACTATTGGTCTGATTTAAGAATGATTTTACACAAATAATGATTCATGGGTGACCCTTTGCCAGTTTTCTTCAAATAATCTTCCTAGCTCAAACAACATGACCACCAGTGGGTGGGGTGAATAAGTTAAAACTTAATCCATTACCATGACCGTAATCATGGGTACCAGGTGAGCGATTTAGGGCTGCATGCGGCTCTTGTTTAGATTCTGTCACTTTAAATAATATAAAGGTACAGAGAGGTCTGTCTTCTTTGCAATCACTAAACACTGATTCTATGTATCTACCAACTATTCAGGATAGGAAAAGCATTGAAGTTCGATATGGTGTCAAACATTTTTTCAACCTTCTATATCACCATTCAAACATTGTAATACACAAAAATGAAACCGGTGACCCCAAATACGCTTTTACATATTTTTCCAGGTTCTTAATATAACATTGTCCGAAACTCAATAGTAAGATACGTTATTGTTTGTCTATAATAATTTAAAGCCAGCATGCTTGATGTAGCATGCAATGTTTTCCATGGTTTAAAATACAGGTTTTGTTATAGCTTTTCAAAACGAAGAAAACCCTGTTTCTCATGATAACATAAATTCTGAAAATCTAGATTCATGGTTTGCACTTTAAGTTTGTTTTGAGAACATTTTAAATGCATCAAAACTGGATTACCGTATGTGTACTCACGTTAATTGAATTTACCTTACAATGTTAAAAATCCACCAGTTCACACAGTTTCTCTTTAAAATAACAAGGGGAAGCCCTTTCAGGAACAAGAAACCAAAACAGCAGTCACAACAATTGAATTACTGAACATAACGTATCTCACACATTGACTTATGTTGTTAATACAAACCAATACTTATGTTGGAAATTATCAAACTGCGTACATCTAGTCTTGACTTTGGCGTTTTGTTTGGACCATGGATCACGTAACTTTTCATTTGTTGTTTGCTATAACCGTTGGCAGCACTATTTCGGTCTCATTTCGTGTCGATTTAATTTTAGTATTTTTTTCTTTCGGAGTTTTTATTTGTTTCTTGATCCTTTTGAATAGCAGATCGACCATCAAATCTTCTCTTTGATGGAAAGGACATTCCAGCTATTAATAGATCGCATTTCGTTCTCACGGTACCACCCGACCTCTTTATAGACTACTTTCATTTGAACTAGATTCCCTATTTCATATGATACTATTAATACTGTAAACGTTTTTCATGTCCCAGGAGCATGTCCGTCTGTCCGCTCGTTCGTTCATATATTCAGTGCGTTCTTCTATCCACATATACGGTGCATTCTCTGGCCGTCCAACTCATACTCATCAGGAATACAGTATTCATTTTAAAATCTTATAATTTAACATGATGGTTTCACATATTATTAGATTAGATTATTCTGATAGAAAATTCGGGTAGAATTCTACAGAGTAAACTAGTTGTCTGTCTCAGATAAAAAAATCTATATATAGATCTACTCTCTTGAACTTGAATAAATATCAAAATTTGGTTTCTTAACGATGTTCAGCACATTTAGTATATCCAATGCGGTACTAAGTTTATGTGATGCAACAAAGACAGTTTTTCCTAAGATACGTTATTTTTCCTAAGATACGTTATGACAAATAATAATAGCTTGTATGTTATCCATACATGATTTACAATTATTTATCTGTTTAAATAGAAATATATGATGTTTTGACATTCTCTATGTAATTTGTTTTCCAAATAGTCACTTGATTTTAAGATAATTACTCCACTATTTCAAATCAGAAACGTTATGTTTGCATAAGATACGTTATCAAAGTTATAGCTAATTTTGACTTAAATAGATTAAGATATAAGTGATTTTCAGAAAAAAGGCAAGCGATACAGGTAAAACAATTGCTTACAAACATTTTCGCAAATTGCGTCTTATGTAGGTGGCACTGTTGCAGAAGATCGCCTCAGAGATGAATCATTAATATACCAGAGAGAAAAATCACATCACGTCGCTGGTAACATGTAGGATACTCTTTATCACGTGGTCCGTTGTTGCTGTTACGTATGCTACATTTGCGTAAACGTTTTTAGATGATTATAACGTCAGTTTTAGCATTACGTCATCAGAATTAATTGGTATTAAATAATGCCATAACGTAGCCTTATTATAACGTACATTAGCTCTTATATCTTTCAATGATATTCTTCAGAAGTTTTAGTCAACAGAAGTGGAAGGTGAATCCCTATAACATATTCGATAGGATGTTCTTCAATTTTAACCATTAAACTGTTTGATATATTCAACGACAGATAAAGCAGAAGCAGAAGTGACCCTAACGTATCTTATGTCGTTTGTTTCCGGTATAGACAACTGACTACTTCAAAGTAAGGTAGACCAAAATCACTTCAATATCAAACTCCTGGGACTTAATAGCTAAAATAGGTATGTGGTTTAGATTGTTCAAAAAGAAAAAAAAAAAGCAAATTCGGCATAATAACGTTTGTAGTCCATGCTCAATCGTACATAATGTACATTACATATAAAATCGGGACATGACAAGAAGAGAAACATTGTTATCAGTATTGATATTACACATCTTTTTAATTCTGTGACTTTAGGCTAACACGTTATTTATGAGCAACAGCAACCACTCAATTTCATACCAGTTTCTTCATTATCATGGCTGCCTTGTATTTAACTATTACGAGGGACAAGGTAAAAGTGCAAAAAAGCCTTATAATACAACCCTTGTAGGTCTGAAATATGAACAACTGTCCAGGTTTTCTTTATTTGTGTGTGATTAGTATCACCTTCAGCGTTACAGTTTACATAGGTGGGTGTGTATGGTACCATTTAGTTTAGAAATTATATGAGGGACATAATATTTTCCACTTTGACGGTACTTACGTAGAATTAGTGTATAGCTTATAAAATTCAGCAATAAGCCACTGATGCCTTATGCCAGCAAAGATTTATCAACAGTTATTTTGTTTGGCTAGGAAAAGACAAAAATTATAGGGGAAATAATGATTAAAAATCACTTCATTATAATTACCGATTCTATCATTATGATGACTTAACTCTTTCCTCCCTGAAACTTTAAAAGGACAATTCCAGTTTCCATTTTAGTCTAGTCCATTTCTGACTTTTAAGGGTTGTTTTTGTCAATGTTTGGCATTGTGACAAACAGTGAAGACCCTGATCAGAGGGCTCCTTTCGGAGCCCTCTGATCAGGGTATTCACTGTTTGCATAGGACAAGTGTACTATTCACATGTACACTGTTTGAAAAGCACGCCTATATGCGGGACTAGGGTTCAAAGAGTTAAAGTAAATTAGTTGACATTGTCAATAAATCGTTTTGACTCAGGTGAGCGATACTATTATATAGAGTGTTCCTTCTCTACAACGGCCCTCCTAACAACGACTCCCTCCTTACAACGACTATTGCCGCAGTTCCCACAACAGGATAGTTATATCTTACACTTTAACTGCTGCAAAATAGTCTGCTTAAAATTGTTGTCTGCTGTTTTTCTCAAAGTTATTTATCAGTGGACATTTTGACATAAAGCTTAATGATGAGTGACAAACAGCTTGAATCCAGATCAGACGCTGTGTTACATGGGCTCTGATTTGGATTCAAGATGTTTGCAAATGTAAGCCAATTTCCCTCTCTATAATGACTCCCTCCAAACAACGCACACAATTTCTGTCTCCCAATGGTTGCCGTTGAAGAGAGGGAGCTCCAATGGCCCTCTTGTTTCAAATATCTGAAGAGTTCTGTTTGAAGGATAGATTTTATTTAGACTAATTCTTAGGAGAGATTACTATCATTAATACATTTAATTCCTAGCCTAATTGCTTTATTATCAGAAAATGCCCCTTTACATATGTCATAATTCAGGATATATATTAGTTTGCCAACCCATTATTTGTTTTTTATTAATGTGTATTTCCATTTGTGAAGAGCATTTCACATATTTGTCAATCATGTCGACATTGGTATGTAATATAACGCTGCATCAAAGGTTAAATTTCCCATCGTAAACCCATTGCATGTTACGAAGCCCAATGCTGAATGACTAACTCTACCAGACAGATTAGTTCTTCTAATAAAATAGACATTTAAAGGGTGGATAACAAGATTGGGTTAAAAATTATAGTTGTTTAAATTTATTTCCACGTGGTATGAACATGAGTTTTGTAAATGTTTTTAGCTCACCTGAGCACAAAGTGCTCAAGGTGAGCTATTGTGATCGGTTGCCGTCCGTCGTACGTCGGTGTGGGTGTCGTCTGTTCACAATTTGTTTCAAATAACTTCTTCTCTGAAATCAATGACCCAATTTTAACCAAACTTGGTCAGATACATACTGTAGTTGTGAGCTTCAAAAAGTGTTAAAAAAAAGTGGGTGGGGCAATCGGTCTTGTTGCCATGGCAACCATGCACGATGTCTAAAAAAATCTTCTTCTCAAAAACTACTGGTCCAATTTCAATTTGGTTTTCACCAAAATGTTTCTCAATTAATCTACTTTCAAAATTGTTCAAAGAATTTTGATCCGTCAAAAAACATGGCCACCAGAGGGCGTGGTCATTTTTCGTATTTACATAATATTGACAACTAAAGTCAAAACTTTAAACATCTTCTTGTCAATAACTATAAGTCCTAGGACAACCAAATTTCACAAGTAGCATCATGTTGTGAACCTTTAGCAAGATTGTTCAAATAATGACCCCCGGGTTAAAAATGGACCCGCCTGGGGCTTATCAGTTTTTCATAGGAAAACCTTTAAAACGCTTCTTCTCTAAAACTGTATGGCCTAGACCTTTTATATTTGGCATGTAGCTTTGCCTTATGGACCTCTACTAAGAGTATTCAAGTCATGACCCCAGGGTAAAAAATGGCCCGCCCCGGGGCTTATCAGTTTTACATAGACTTTTTTAGGAAAATCTTTAAAAATCTTCTTCTCTGAAACCGTAAGGCCTAGACCTTTTATATTTGGCATCTAGCTTTGCCTTATGGTCCTCTACCAAGATTGTTCAAATCATGACCCCAGGGTCAAAAATGGCCCCGCCCCGGGGCTTATCAGTTTTACATAGACTTATATAGGAATAAACCTTTAAAACTCTTCTTCTCTGAAACCCTAAGACCCAGACCTATGATATTTGGCATCTAGCTTTGCCTTATGGACCTCTACCAAGATTGTTCAAATCATGACCCCCGGAACAAAAATGGCCCCGCCCTGGGGCTTATAAGTTTTACAAAGACTTATGTAGTAAAACCTTTAAAAATCTTCTTCTCTGAAACCGTAAGGCCCATACCTTTTATATTTGGCATCTAGCTTAACCTTATGGTCCTCTACCAAGATTGTTCAAATCATGACCCCAGGGTCAAAAATGGACCCGCCCCGGGGCTTATCAGTTTTACATAGACTTCTACAGGAAAACCTTATTCTGAGTTGTTTCAGTTTCATGCAACAGTCCACATACATGCAATTACAGACTTCATTATGCATCGAGTATAACACAATAGTTCCTCAGGTGAGCGATTTAGGGCCGCATGTGGCTCTTGTTTTTTTAAAAAACAATCAAATTGGAGAACAGGAAAATGTTATGCTGCAGTTAGATTATACAATGTCATGTAATTCAGGCTATTGCTACAGTATGCATCATTCTTGCATGGATATTCATTTTTTCTGCATTAAATTTTGATATTAGAAACAGGCTGTGGAGTAAAGGGTTAACCCATTATACCCCATATTTATGTCTTTTTACGCCTTTATTCCTGCTCTAAATAATACAATTCCATTTTATACAATCATGAATAAGTATCACAAGAAATATTTTATATATCCTTGCAGGAGGTAGCTTAAAGCAGGCTGAAAGTAAAGCAGAATGTTCCTTGAGGTGCATTCTGCTTTACTTTCAACCTGCTTTAACTCTTTCCTCCCTGAAACTTTAAATGGACAATTCCAGTTTCCATTTTAGTTTAGTCCATTTCTGACTTTGAAGGGTTGTTTTGTCAATGTTTGGCATCATTCCAAATAGTGAAGACCCTGATCAGAGGGCTCCTTTCGGAGCCCTCTGATCTGGGTCTTCACCGTGTTAAAAGGCTGGGTTTTAAAACGGGTATTTAACGAGCGGAAGGCAAACCTAAAAACTGGGTTTTAACTAAGGTTGTTTACCTTGCCAATGTTACGTAAAGAGATGTGGTGTTTTACATAACATTAGTGAGATAAACAGTTGTCAGGATGGACACCACTGACCAAATGGTCAGAAAAAACTAAATAAGTAAAACAAAAGAATAAAATCAGTGTTAACCACTTGTATTTTATATCAAACAGTTCTAATCTAATCTAATCTAAAGAATAAAAGCATTATTTACACAAATGACTAAAGCCAGATAAAGTTAAAATGTGCTGCTTTAAATGCAAACAATAATTTAGCAAAAGGATCTAAAATAGCAAACAGCCAAAATGCTTAAAGCAAGAAGTAAAGACCAAAAATGGTGCTAAGTTAAATGGCTTTAAAAGTGACACACTCAATTTAGAAATGTTATAAGTTAAATAAAGCAGAAAATGTTCCTAAGTGAATTTAAGTAATAAATAAGTTTCACCTAGAAGAACAAATCTTAGCCTGCCAGTGTAAGGCAGGGTAGAATGCACCTTTCTAGTTGGTGGTCTGAGTAAGTCTGTGTGACTGAGGAATTTCCCTCAATTTATAGCCTTTGAGAGAGCCTTCAATCACATGACCCTAATCAAGCCTTCTGATTGGCTGAGGGCAAATAATAGCCATTTCCTGTGTTTAGGGCTAAATACAAAATAATTACTTATTATAAAGATACATTCTAAAATACTAAAATGTAGCTCAAATAACAGCTATTAAATCAAAACTATCAAATCTATATTCAGAGTGGCCAAATACAATATATAAGTGATGTTTCAAAATATGAGCAGTGAAGGGTCTAGAATTTCTAGACCCAGATTTCAGCCGAAAATCAGCAAATACACAAAAATACTAATTTATCAAGTTCCCTAGAAATATCTATCATAAACTTCAAACCTTTAGACACATTATGAGTATAAATCTAGAATTTATAGTAGTTTATTGACAGAGATAAAGCCCCAATTGTAAGAGCAAATCATTGCTTTTCCAGCTGGCGGCCATTTTGAATGCCTCTCTTTACTAAGGATCCAGCTCCCTAATACAATATATCTAAATTACAGAAATATCTGGCTCTACTCAAACAAATGAACATGTGAAAAACCTTAAGACAACTAAAGTCTACATAGTAGGCATTTAAATGTGTGAAAAACATCACTGTACAAGTAGATATTGCATTTATAAGAGTCTGAATGGGAGATCTGGGCCACCTGTCAAATGTAAACAGATCTACATTTGAGCAGGTAACTCAGGATCCAAACAATGTCATCCACCAAAAACTATTAGAAAAGGTAGAAATAAAGTATAAATGCCTAATCAGGCTGAGTTTATACTGAATTTATGTTTATTTAATAAGATTTCACACCTGAGCCAATTTCCTCTATATATTTATATAGTAGAAAATGGCCAAGATAGAAAATCTCTCTTAAAACACTAAAAATGCAACATCAACCTAAAATATATGCACCAGTAGTTGCGGAAACATATCTCGCAGCTACCGTGACCAAAATTACAACTATATTTGGTCTACAAGTCTTAAGAATCAAAATAAGCAATTTGCTATCTGAGCAGAAATCTGCTCAAGCATGTCAGGTCAACTACAGTTTTACAACACTACACCCCCTACGGAAAATTAAAAATATCGCAAGATATTTTTAACATTTCGTCCCCGAAATAAAGTAGATTAACTGTTGAGCTGACATGCTTTACAAAGAAACACATGTAAATATAAAGTAAAAATTAAATGCAAAGAATAATAAACTTTTCTAATACTCTGTAATCTAGCATATACATGAGCATCTCTGAACAAATACTCCAGCATAAACTTTAGAACAGAGTAACAACTATTTACACTAACATATTATGATATCAAATGGCAAGACTAGAAAATGAAAATACCAATTGTAAAAACAATGTTATTCAGTATTCAGATAAATTTGAAACTACAAATCTAAATGAAACCGAAGAAAATTGCTAATATGTCAAAAATGAGTTATGAGAGACTGTTCACAAAAATCTATTGTTTTTATAAACAGTTGAAAAACTATTATGCAAGTATAGTACATAACCTAAAAACAAAAACATAAAAAATACATAGATTATAATTTCACTGGTAATGACTAAATTGCTAAATAGACTAAATCTTAACATATCTTTCTCTTAACTAAAGCAAAAGACACATCAACAAAAATTGCATCTTTTGACTAAGTGATACAAATGTAAAAAGTACATTATACTAAAATGTATAAAACTACAACTTATCAAAGTCTATCAAAACTATTGCACAAAGTGCAATTATCCATAAAAGTAAAATACTAATACGCACACACAAAAATTGGTGCTCAAATCTCAAAACATGAAACATGGCGATCTAACAGGAATAAACTAAGTAGCTTTCATCTAAAAACGTTTCACCACTGAAAAATATGGTGAACAGTTTACAGAGAAAAGCTTTAAAGTGTTTTAATGCAAAAACTTATCAGAAACCTACCAACAGACTTATCAGAAATGTTACAAACACAGACAATACTTCATCACCACTGCTATCCTGATTTAAAAACTAAATAAAAATTAATTTAGACAAATACAGTTAAAAATAATTTAAATAAAAACTTAGAACTCATACATAGTCTCAGAACCTAGGTATCTTATAATAATTCAATAAATGATATATAAAAGACTATTAAGCTCTGAATCACCATGTGCTCACTTGTCAATGTGTTATCCCTAAAAAATTGAGAGAAAACATTTAGAATCTAATGTTTAATCTCAAACCCCTAATTTGGGACTGTGCAATAAAGCAGATACCTCAGCACAAGTGGCAAAAAACATTAAAAATGCGTAGATATTAGAACCTAGCATAATTAAATTTACCTAACAGAAAAATATTGATGCTTATAATGTGTAGATTGTCTCTAAGCATTAAAAGCAACAATAAAAAATAGAGAAAACACATTAAACACTTAAACATGTAAGTAATTACAGTACATAGAAAAATCAGCTAGAATAATTCTAAAACATATAAATGAGAACCACAGGCCTAGAATATAGAATCATTCCGTGCCAAACATAAAGCAATATTTCCCCCTTAAAAAAACTTAGGCGAGAGGTTTATGTGTCGTAGAGATTAACTCTAGCACTTAGACTAAACATGCCCCTAATTAATAAAAAATAGGTCAGAGGTCGCAGATGACGTAGAGATTAGAATCTAGCACCTAAGCAACATCATTCCCTATTAAAACAAATACACTCTCAGGCGGTCAGCGGTCAGCCATGCAGATGACGTAGAGATTAGAATCTAGGTCCTCCTACATACAACATGCCCCTGAGACATGTAAACCCTAAAAAAAAAATATATAAAAAGGGATATATGCGATATGTAAAACACAAGAGTAAATCTATAACAAAAAACTATGGCTCGCTCTACATGCGAGTCCAAAACATAAGATACCCTGTAAAGAAAATTCAAAGATTACTGCAGCTCTTCTTCTCTGGCTGTAGGAAAGTTCATATTAATGCATCTGCCAGAATATGAAAGAAAATAAATCTAGAGTCTATGTATGTCTCGTGTAGATAGATGCGCGAAAGTTCTTGAAGTATGGAAAGTTTCTTGTTGCGCAAGAATATTTAAAGTTTCTATAGCGCGATAATTTAAAAAGGAAAATTAACACTTGATTCACGTTTGTGGTGTTTTTCCTACTTTTATATAAAACGCGTAACAGGAGAGAAAAAAATGGTTAGATAGCTTAACCCGTTGAATGCTTATTACACACAATCATCTACATTATAAATTTTTCAATCACATCTTTGGAAATTACTAGTATAAAGAAGCGCCTTCAAAATGGCCAAAAGTTAAAGTCAAACTGTGTAGACTCAGATCAGAGACTTGACATCAAGGCTCAAAATCTGGGTATATACAGTGAATAAGAAAATGCATTAAAGGGTTAAATCTGGCTAACAAACACCACCACTCGCGATTATGTTCTCTGCCGCGGTATGACGTCTGTTGTAGCATAGCATGGCTTGGTCATCCTCCTTCTGGTTGTAAGTCTGGTAGGCGTCTTCATGGTTTGCGTCTGGCTAGTAATGTCGCCCAATATCGTCTTCATTCGTGAGGTATACTTGTGACATATACCTCGTGGGTTATCGTCTCCAGGCATTCTTGTGACTTGATGCCTCTTGGGTTATAGTCTCTTTAGGTATTCTTGTGATACCTCGTGGGTTATCGTCTCAAGGCATTCTTGTGACTTGATGCCTCTTGGGTTATAGTCTCTTTAGGTATTCTTCTGATACCTAGTGGATTATCGTCTCCAGGCATTCTTGTGACTTGATGCCTCTTGGGTTATAGTCTCTTTAGGTATTCTTCTGATACCTCGTGGGTTATCGTCTCTTTAGGTATTCTCGTGACTTGATACCTCTTTGGTGGTTGTCTCTAGGCATTCTTGACTTGATGCCTCATGGGTTATCGTCTCTTTAGGTATTCTGGTGATACCTCGTGGGTTATCGTCTCCAGGCATTCTTGTGACTTGATGCCTCTTGGGTTATAGTCTCTTTAGGTATTCTTGTGATACCTCGTGGGTTATCGTCTCCAGGCATGCTTGTGACTTGATGCCTCGTGGGTTATCATCTCTTTAGGTATTCTTGTGATACCTCGTGGGTTATAGTCTCTTTAGGTATTCTCATGATACCTCGTGGGTTATCGTCTCCAGGCATTCTTGTGACTTGATCCCTCTTGTGTTATAGTCTCTTTAGGTATTCTTGTGATACCTCGTGGGTTATCGTCTCCAGGCATTCTTGCAACTTGATGCCTCTTGGGTTATAGTCTCTTTAGGTATTCTTGTGATACCTAGTGGGTTATAGTCTCTTTAGGTAATCTTGTGTTACCTCGTTGGTGGTTGTCTCTAGGCATTCTTGACTTTATGCCTCACGGGTTATCGTCTCTTTAGGTATTCTCGTGACTTGATACCTCTTTGGTGGTTGTCTCTAGGCATTCTTGACTTGATGCCTCATGGGTTATCGTCTCTTTAGGTATTCTCGTGACTTGATACCTCTTTGGTGGTTGTCTCTAGGCATTCTTGACTTGATGCCTCATGGGTTATCGTCTCCTCAGTATTCTTGGAGTAGCTTCTTTGTCTCTGGCCAGGTTCGTCTTTGACTAGGGTACTTGACAAGGCTTCAGCTTGGTAGGACTGGATTCAGTGTAACTCTGAGATATCTTTCAATTGTACCCGAAGGTACTAGTGCGGACTACGGATTGCAGTGTAACTCTTTGACAAACACGAGCTTGTTTGTCAAGTGATATTATCTTTCATAAAATTTCTAAGTACACAAAGGCACTTAGAGTAATGCGGATGCAGACAGTCAATTTTGAAATACACAGGTCTATATAGATTATATAAAACTGTAAGTAAAAGGTGCAAATTTGCACTTAAAGCAAATATTCATTTTAAATTTATATTCCTCAAATGTTTAGTCGTAGTTCATATACGAGTTCATAGGGGGTCCACTTTTTGTGGCTAATAACACTCGGTTCAAAGAAGTGACTACAACTAATTATTTGAGAAGCATTCAAAGTATTTAAGATCTAAATGTAGCACAGCTGAAAAAGTGCTAAGTTTTCGAATGTGAATGTGAAAGGGAGATAGGGAATCACCGACTCACTCCGAAGTGGACTGATAGCCTGTTTTGGTGGGCAGGCGTACAGCATTCGACTTGTGAGTTTGAGAAACCCTAACAGACAAAGAGTCTGAGACTGGATAAGTAAGAGAGATAGAGTAAAGGAATCAAAGGAATCACCGACTCACTCCGAAGTGGACTGGTAGCCTGTTTTGGTGGGCAGGCGTACAGCATTCGACTTGTGAGTTTGAGAAACCCTTGGTTCTAAAGTTTGTAAGCTTGTAGGCTGTAGCTAATGTAGACAAAAATATCTATCGCGCCTAGCAAAAATAATTTAGAAAAACTTCTTAAACTAAATATCCCACTTCTGACACCAGTGTTAAAAGGCTGGGTTTTAAAACGGGTATTTAACGAGCGGAAGGCAAACCCAAAAACTGGGTTTTAACCATGGAGAAAGGACAAATGGAGAAGTATCCGGCCTGCTCGCGATTTATCGTGTCGTTCAATCAGCGGCGCTCGCTGGCGGCTAGAAAACAACGTTTTTCCGAAAGTTTGGTGTTAATAGAAATGCTTTTAATGTTATCTTTTCGTTATAAATTTTAATACAGATGTTTTATTAGACCATGATCTCACGACTAGTACAAAATTTGAGGCGATAGCTTATAATTTGTTTGTTTAGTGAGTTTGTGAAAATGAGAGAGAAAACGTACAGTACTGTATTTTCCGTTTTTCCTACGAAAGTTTGGTGTTAATAGAAATGCTTTTAATGCTATCTTTTCGTTATAAATTTTAATACTGATGTTTTATTAAACCATGATCTCACGACTAGTACAAAATTTGAGGCGATAGCTTATAAATTGTTAGTTTAGTGAGGTTTTGAAAATGAGAGAAAAACGTATTTTTTCGTTTACCTACGAAGTTTGGTGTTAATATAAATGCTTTTAATGTCATCTTATCGTTATAAATTTTAATACAGATGTTTTATTAGACCATTATCTTACGCGTAGTACAAAATTTGAGGCGATAGCTTATAAATTGATAGTTTATAATGAGGTTTTGAAAACGAGAGAAAAACGTATTTTTTCGTTTACCTACGAAGTTTGTGTGTGTCTATATTTCTCTGCCACTGTCTGTATTTATGTCTCTGTTTCTCTTTGTGACTGTCTCGCTGTCTGTCTGTTTTTCTCTTATCTCTGTCTGTCAGTCTCTCGCTTCTTCTTTTCTGTCTCCATCTTTCTGTATGAATGTCTGTCTGTCTCTCTGATGATCCTCATGCGGAGAAAAGGTAAAGTGTGTCATAAAGAGCTTAATTTGAAAAAGGGGTAAACTATATTTCAAGAGACATACTCTATGAATCCGACATTTTCGAGCCTGGTCTGGATTACAACTGTTTGCAATTGCAATAGTCATCATGTTACTGGCATTCAGTAATGAGAGGGTTAATCCAGTCATCAACCAAACCAGGTGCATTGATGTTTTTTGTTTTTTTTTAATTCAATTCTATTATCTTTATTTTTTGTGATTTGTATAATATATAAACATCATGCGGTTACAGAAGTCAAAAACACATGTTCAAGTTACACGCACGGGTAGCATTGATCTTTTTTATTAAAGTGGCAACCCGCTGGTGTCCATCTTCATAGATAATCGGCATGTTCAAGAAGCATGGACTTCATGCTGGGACAGTTTTATGACGCTGATAATTGTCCTGCTAATCTGGTGCGGGTTCTGTATACGGTTACGTAATGTGTCACATTCCTTTGTGATGTGTAATATGGTAGACATTTTGTAAGTAAATAAAGCTAAGGACGAGTGTCAAACATTCTGGATCCATCCAGATCAGACGCCGTGTTACGCGGCATCTGATCTTGATCCAAGTTGTTTGCAAAAAAAAAAGTAAAGTCGCGATCAGCAGGCAAAGAGTTAAGCAGTCAGTAAAATAGATTGCTTAAGGCATTGGCTGCTTTATAATTTACTCCGTTATATAAGACATAAGTAAAGCAGAAAGAAACGGAGATCTCATGTTATCATGTTTGCAATTAATTTCTGAAGATAATGCAAACTGTTACCTCTTTCATAGAAATGGGACGGATAATATGTATATTTTAGTCTGGATGTAAAACTAACCCTAAATTCATTTTTTTGAAGTAATATGTTAATAATTCTAATTTTCCTTTCAATAATAATAATGATCACATACGACATAATAATACAGTTACAACTTTGGCCGTTTTGGATTTTGGCCGTTTGACGCGCACTCCTTTCAAATGTCTCTTTACATACAAAATGGATTTTTTTTTTGCTTCCAAGGAAATATTTCCTCCATGTAGAACATTATAACAATGCATGGACACATTTTTAGAAGTTTAGAAGTTTGCTTAAGTTTTTATACGGAAGGAATTCTTTTCTTACGCGAGTTGGTCTAGTCATTTCATTAGCCAGCAACCTTTGTAGGTCATCATTACTTTTTTCGCTTCAAGAAAAACCCTGGTATTTTTACAACCGAAAGATAAGTGTCACGGCTTTATATCAAGACCTTTTTTTTTTTTAAATATATATATATATATCGGACGAAAATTATGGATTAAATTCAAGTTTTTGAAACGGGACGTAGTGTATATTTCGCGATCGCCTGCTCTCGTTTATCGACTATTTCATTTGGCCATCGCTCTTTAAACTCGCCATAAAATTTGTCGATTTCGAAAATAAACACTTGCATTTTTACAACTGAAAGAAATATATCTAAGCTTTCCTTTAAGACCATTTCTTTGAAAATCGGTGGAAAATTGAGGGTTTTATGAAAGGTTTTGTAACGGGGCGTGATATATTTATGCCCGAGTGCTTGCTCCCTTTTATCGGCAAATTCATTTGGAAACCACTCTTTAACTCGCCATAAAACTGATCAATTTTAAAAATAAAATCTGTTATTTTTACAAGTGAAAGATAAATATCTTAGCCTTCTTTTAAGACCATTATAATGAAAATCGGGTGAAAATTAAGGATTTTATGTAACTTAAACTAACAGTAGGTAACCATTCAACACGATAAAAAACGCGATAGCCCGCTATCGGCGTACCGGTGCAGTTGAA
Source organism: Gari tellinella (assembly GCA_922989275.2). NCBI lineage: Eukaryota > Metazoa > Mollusca > Bivalvia > Cardiida > Psammobiidae > Gari > Gari tellinella. The sequence continues at coordinate 70,194,121 of OV277859.1, forward strand.
TTATCGATCGATTAAGCGTTATCGCACATACAGGTAACGGACGACACCATTTTCGGGAAAATGCAGATTTGAGTATAAGTTACTTCTCCATTTGTCCTTTCTCCATGGTTTTAACTAAGGTTGTTTACCTTGCCAATGTTACGTAAAGAGATGTGGTGTTTTACATAACATTAGTGAGATAAACAGTTGTCAGGATGGACACCACTGACCAAATGGTCAGAAAAAACTAAATAAGTAAAACAAAAGAATAAAATCAGTGTTAACCACTTGTATTTTATATCAAACAGTTCTAATCTAATCTAATCTAAAGAATAAAAGCATTATTTACACAAATGACTAAAGCCAGATAAAGTTAAAATGTGCTGCTTTAAATGCAAACAATAATTTAGCAAAAGGATCTAAAATAGCAAACAGCCAAAATGCTTAAAGCAAGAAGTAAAGACCAAAAATGGTGCTAAGTTAAATGGCTTTAAAAGTGACACACTCAATTTAGAAATGTTATAAGTTAAATAAAGCAGAAAATGTTCCTAAGTGAATTTAAGTAATAAATAAGTTTCACCTAGAAGAACAAATCCTAGCCTGCCAGTGTAAGGCAGGGTAGAATGCATCTTTCTAGTTGGTGGTCTGAGTAAGTCTGTGTGACTGAGGAATTTCCCTCAATTTATAGCCTTTGAGAGAGCCTTCAATCACATGACCCTAATCAAGCCTTCTGATTGGCTGAGGGCAAATAATAGCCATTTCCTGTGTTTAGGGCTAAATACAAAATAATTACTTATTATAAAGATACATTCTAAAATACTAAAATGTAGCTCAAATAACAGCTATTAAATCAAAACTATCAAATCTATATTCAGAGTGGCCAAATACAATATATAAGTGATGTTTCAAAATATGAGCAGTGAAGGGTCTAGAATTTCTAGACCCAGATTTCAGCCGAAAATCAGCAAATACACAAAAATACTAATTTATCAAGTTCCCTAGAAATATCTATCATAAACTTCAAACCTTTAGACACATTATGAGTATAAATCTAGAATTTTTAGTAATTTATTGACAGAGATAAAGCCCCAATTGTAAGAGCAAATCATTGCTTTTCCAGCTGGCGGCCATTTTGAATGCCTCTCTTTACTAAGGATCCAGCTCCCTAATACAATATATCTAAATTACAGAATTATCTGGCTCTACTCAAACAAATGAACATGTGAAAAACCTTAAGACAACTAAAGTCTACATAGTAGGCATTTAAATGTTTGAAAAACATCACTGTACAAGTAGATATTGCATTTATAAGAGTCTGAATGGGAGATCTGGGCCACCTGTCAAATGTAAACAGATCTACATTTGAGCAGGTAACTCAGGATCCAAACAATGTCATCCACCAAAAACTATTAGAAAAGGTAGAAATAAAGTATAAATGCCTAATCAGGCTGAGTTTATACTGAATTTATGTTTATTTAATAAGATTTCACACCTGAGCCAATTTCCTCTATATATTTATATATCATCATCATCATCGGTGTTTAGATTAACGTGCAGGTGCAGGAGCGTCATCCACATCAGTGGGCCCCCTTCCAGGCAGCTGGCTTGCTGCACGCATAGCAGATCTCACATTAGATCTCCACACATCCCTATCACAAGGGTCAACTTCTGAGAGCTTCCACTCTCGTCTGTCTCTCTGTGCCAATGTCTTCCATGTCATTTTGGGCCTTCCTGGCCCACGTCTTCCCTCAATCTGCATGTCCCAGACCTCCTTGATTGCACCGCTGGAGCGATTAACATGTCCAAACCAGCGAAGCCTTTTCTCCCTCAGGATGATAGTCAAGTCATCAAGGCCAAGTTTCACCAGCAGCTGATCTGACGTAACAGTAGCCACATCCTCCGGCTTTATATTGCAGATCTGTCTGATCATGGCTCTGTCATTGCGCTTTAAACGCTGGAGATTTGGACTTGTCAAGGGCCAGGTCTCACTTGCATGGAGCATTGCATTCCGCACGCAGGAGTTGTACACGCGACCGCGGGTCTTGTAGGAGAGGTGGCGGGATGAAAGGACTGGTAGCAGCTCCTTGAATTTCTTCCATGCTGTTTTCACACGCGTTGTAGTTGCGAGTTCACAGCCACCGGATGCAGAGAGCATGTCCCCTAGGTAACAGAAGAGTGCCACCACTTCCAGTAGTACAGGGATATTTTATCCCTGTATAGTAGAAAATGGCCAAGATAGAAAATCTCTCTTAAAACACTAAAAATGCAACATCAACCTAAAATATATGCACCAGTAGTTGCGGAAACATATCTCGCAGCTACCGTGACCAAAATTACAACTATATTTGGTCTACAAGTCTTAAGAATCAAAATAAGCAATTTGCTATCTGAGCAGAAATCTGCTCAAGCATGTCAGGTCAACTCCAGTTTTACAACAACTGTTTGCATAGGCCAAGTGTACTATTCACATGTCTCTGTTTGAAAAGGACGCCTATATGCGGAACTAGGGTTCAAAGGGTTAAGAGGTCACTTGTCTTCAAAGCTAGAAACAGTATATGGGGTAATGGGTGAAATCAGCAAGATCCTGATAAAAGCTGCTTTGAATTTTTTCATGTGGCCTCTCCCCTATCCTTGGAAGTATTATAAGCATTCCAAATGTCATTTCAAATCTGTTCTGAGGGTACACAGGGAACATGCATGAAAAACAAAACTAATAAACTAATATATTCATTTAAACCTCTTCCATATGCTGAATTGTTCATATGGAATTTTCCACTTTTGAAAAATTACAAGTTAATGTTGATTTTAGCAGAGACTTTAAAAGCCAGAGATACACGACTCGAATGATTTATACATACGAGACCGTTGAGCGAGATTTCGCGAGAACAGGTCATCGCGAGTTATATACGCTTTAGCGACGATCGGGGAAAAAGTCGATATTTGGAATTACTTATCAGTTGCTGTGTTAATACGGTCTACAGTTATTTTACAATACAAACATTCCTTAAAGAAGCCTCTTTTTCGAGGTTTAACACAAAAGAATAATAAGAATAAAGTCCGAGCATCAATTAACCCCTCTGCGCATCGCACACACGTTAATTAGTGTTTGGAAAATGCCGATTCAATGAAAAGTGACGGCAGTTTGCACGAAGGTGTGAATGGACCCATGGGTGGCCTCATGAAAATTTAATTTATAGCAAAATGCGTGGACAGATTGACATGAAAATTTCGCCATAACTGTATCTTAATATGAGCTACATAGACAACCCATTCTTATTCATGTTTGAATGTTCAAACTGCTGTTTAAGCGTTTACGGCAAGGCGATATTGCATCGATCTTCAATCGAAGTACCAGTGGGTGGCCTCAATAAAATTTAATTTATAGCAAAATGCGTGGACAAATTGACATGAAAATTTCGCCATAACTGTATTTTAATAGGAGCTACATGGACAACCCATTCTTATTCATGTTTGAATGTTCAAACTGCTGTTTAAGCGTTTACGGTAAGGCGATATTGCATCGATCTTCAATCGAAGTACCAGTGGGTGGCCTCAATAAAATTTAATTTATAGCAAAATGCGTGGACAAATTGACATGAAAATTTCGCCATAACTGTATTTTAATATGAGCTACATGGACAACCCATTCTTATTCATGTTTGAATGTTCAAACTGAAGTTTAAGCGTTTACGGCAAGACGATATTGCATCGATCTTCAATCGAAGCACCAGTTGGTGGCCTCAATAAAATTTAATTGATAGCAAAATGCGTGGACAGATTGACATGAATATTTTGCCAAAACTGTATCTTAGTTTGAACTACATGGATAATTCATTCTTATCCATGTTTGAATGTTCATACTGAAGTTTTAAGCGTTTACGGCAAGACGATATTGAATCGATCTTCATTTTTTTGGAACTTACCAGCAACCACGCAGCAACGTATCTTCCTTTGAGCCAGGAATACACTTTCTCGGTTTAATCCACAACTCATATTTTGGTTTCACTCGATTAGTATCACAAAATATTGTATAAAAACGAAAGAAAGTCAATATTTATAAGTCAACTGGTCGATATGTGTATTTTTTCCCATTATCGCGACGCTGTCATTACCTGTGCTGGTCACGTGACCGCATCGACATACGTCACTGCCTCTCAACGGACACCTGTTATATGGGGAAAGAAGGAAAATAAGGGAGTCGTGTATCTCTGGCTTTTAAAGTCTCTGATTTTAGGGCTGTTTTTAGAAATTATTTCAGAAAAGAAATAGATAAAAGTTGTACACACAGTGCAGAACCTGATCAGAGGGCTCCTTTAGGAGTCTACACTGTTTGCAAAATTTACATAACTGTTCCATCATAGAAAGGGTCAAAACCTATTCTGCCAAGTACAACTTGATCTGAGCTTTGTGATCCAAGGTCACATGCCAAGTAGTTTGGCATCTGATAACTAACTATTCATTGAGTTTGATAATCAGTTTTCATTGTCTTCATTTAATTCTTGAAGACACAAAATTTAAATTTAAAAAAGCCTTTTGCATATTGCAACTTTGAATCGGATATTGATGTAGCAGGTTAACTCTTTCCTCCCTGAAACTTTAAATGGACAATTCCAGTTTCGATTTAAGTCTAGTCCATTTCTGGGTTTTAAGGGTTGTTTTGGTCCATTTTTGGCATTTTGACAAACAGTGAAGACCCTGATCAGAGGGCTCCTTTTGGAGCCCTCTGATCTGGGTCTTCACTGTTTGCACAGGACAAGTGTACTATTAACATGTACACTGTTTGAAAATGACGCCTATATGCGGGACTAGGGCTCAAAGGGTTAAATGATAAAGATGTTGAAAATTAGCAAGTCTTTTTTGTATATACAGTTTCTTTCTGCTTGGAATTTAACACTTCATCTGATGAACCTAACCCTTCTCCTGCTTAGGGTTTGGCCACAAAATATCAAAATATCCTTAGGATCTGGGTTTAAGCTGTTATGTATCCAGTCCGAGCACTAAAATGGATAGAATGTATAGACGAATAATTAATATTTTAAAGCATGTCACAATTATTCTAGAGTGATAAATTGTTTAGTGAGTATTGGCATTCAGTAATATATCAGGGCTGGTAGTATTCTGTTACATATATTATTCACTCGCAATACTGAATGTGCCTGAAAAATATGAAACTCACACTGAATTTGGAAGATATAGAGGTTTTAAATGTTTGCATGCTAAGGAATATTGCTGTCTGCAACAATTGTTATCTGCTACTGATCTAAAAGTAGTATTCTTACAGAGCAACAGATAAGGGTAGTTTTTCAAAACTTAAAATCTTTATTTCTGAATTAAACCCTATGGTGTCACTACTCATTAGAATCGTCTCTTCGAGACAATTCTAATGAGTAGTAACACCATAGGATTTGGTGCTGAAATGAGTGATAAAATGTTCGATTTGTTGAAATAACTACCTCTTATCTGGAGCCCTGTTCTTATGTCCCCTAGATCTATGATAAGGGGGGGGGGGATATTGTTTTTACCCTGTCTGTTTGTTTGTCTATTTGTTTGTCCGCAACCTTAACATTGGCAATACCTTTTGAACTATAACCAACACATGGTGTAATATGTGTTGCCTTTATGAAAAGGTATATAAATATGCAGGTTTTGGGCATGTTAGGTCAAATAAGGTTAAAATTATTCACAATCGTAACATTGGCAATAAGTTTTGAACTATAACCAATACACACTCAATACATGGTTGCCCATAATTATTAAGAGGTATATCAATATGCAGGTTCTAGGCATGTCAGGCCAAATGCCAAGGTCAAAGAGATCAAAATATTTGAAATGGCAATTACCTTTGACCCGTAAGTGATAGGGACCTCATATTTGTTATACAGTTTGCTCTTGATTTTATTTTGCTAGTTCCAAAAGTATTTAAAAAGTTGCAAACAGCACAGATCCTGATGAGAGGGCTCCCTCAAGAGCCCTCTGATTTGGGTCTACACTGCAAATGGCTTGTGTTATGCACAGTAACAGTTAATATTGTAAAAGTGTCACCTCTTTCAAAACTCATCTGCTGTTTTCAAATTAACCCATTATATTACTTATTTCCAAATATACTCTTTAACCCTTTACCCCATAGCCTGTTTTGAGTATTGAAGATAAGTGACCACTTAAAGCAGGTTGAAACTGCTTTGAGCTTACATCTTCTAGAATGAAGAAAATATTTATAACACATTATTTATGCTTTTCGTTGGATTACTACGAAATAGCAGTGGATGATCACTTGGTAATCCACTGCAGTGGATTATCACCAATCGCTTTTATTATGAAATTTCCCCGTAGGGCTCCCCAAGAATCGTAGTCAATCGTGTCTTATCGTTAAATTCCGGCAGTCCGATTTGTCGCGAACTACTCACCGGAAGAGCACGACTCCAAACTCGGGAGCAACGAAGTCATTCGGATGACGTCAAATCAACAAATAAGTGACGTCATTATACCGCCAACTGTCACGCACATGTGTTCGACATAAAACGTGGGGCTCAACACGGGATAAATAATGTACGTTCGCTTTCAATTTTTAAACAATTTCGTTTAAAAAGTGGCTTAAAAGCATAAATAAATAGAATAACTGTGTTTTTTCAGTGTAAGATCGATTTTAATCCATTTCGTGAACATCAGACTGTTATATTTTCACGAGTGGCTTTGCCACTCGTGAAAATATAACGTCTGATGTTCACTCAATGGATTAAATTTCGATCTTACACTGAAAAAAACAGTTATCCTCTATATAATCATGACTGTATAAATTGGAACTATTTTCTTCAGTGGAGGAATAAGTTAGAGGTGTGAAAAAGCATTTTCATGGGGTAATGGGTAAATGGCAAGTCAGCTTAGATCTTGATCAGGCTTTCTGTGCATCTGATCTGAATCTTGACTGTTTTGCAAAATTAATGCAAGCTTAAGTTCATATATCCAACTGTATCAGATAAAAATTTATGATAGGGATTTCAAACAGTGTTCATCTTGATAAGATTCTATGTCTCAATACAGATCAGAGCTCCAGATAATGCGGTTATTTCAAAAACTAAAATCTTTATTTCTGGTTTAAACCCTATGGTGTCACAACTCATTAGAATCATCTTTTCGAGACAGTTCTAATAAGTAGTAACACCATAGGATTTGATGCTGAAATGAGTGAAAAACATGTTGGTTTTGTTCAGTTTTTTCTCTCTTATCTGGAGCCCTGAGATCAGTTACGGAAATATGATCCAAAAATTACCAGAATTAATATAAATCTTTCAACACTAACTTCTTTTATACAAAATTTTGCTGCAGGCTAAACATAAAATGAAAAAAATAAATCAAAACTCAGATAAGTTTCAAGATTACCTCAGTGATAAATGAAAATGAGCAAGTTTCCTGTAAATTGATGGCACAGAAGTTATGTAAACATCTTGTAAGAACTAGTGTTTTGGTGGGGTGCTGTCTGAATCAATTAGTAACATCATAATTAACACAGCCAGTCCTGTGAATCTTTCCTCAAGACTGAAGGTATCAGCTGCCTTTTTGCTAGGTTGTTAAAACTAAAGTTTTTCTGTTTAACCCTTTCGCTCATAAAAGTGCATTCAATTTATTCCTCCATTGAAAAATAGTCAAACATCAATGGGCAGTTGTGTTGTTAATGGGTCTCTTATTTGTTGGTCGTGAACCAGAACTCCTCAGTTGATTTCTAAGTTTGTTACCCGTTTGTCCTATATAAAACTCCTAGCAACTGTTACAAAATTAAAACATATCAAACGTTTTCAACTTTGCAATTTAAGCCATTATAGTTTATTTTACATGAGTTGTTTTGATATGGAGACATAAGCTTAACCCTTCTATTAAGTGCCATATCTGGGCTCATTACACTGGTGAGCAACGGGGAATGTTTTACTTGGATATACTTAGAATTTGAAGGCGGGCACATTGGACTATAAGTGGGATATAGTTAGTTTCCTGGAACAAAAATATTATTTCATGACATTATTATACTTATGTAACACCAAGACAAAACTTAGATATATATTCACTGCTTCTCATATGGACACAAGGTTGGTTCGCTTGTATTCTGTATACTGACCTTGCTGCTAGTTAACCCTTTGAACCCTAGTCCCGCATATAGGCGTCCTTTTTAAACAGTGTACATGTGAATAGTACACTTGTCCTGTGCAAACAGTGAAGACCCAGATCAGAGGGCTCCGAAAGGAGCCCTCTGATCAGGGTCTTCACTGTTTGTCATAATGCCAAACATTGACAAAAACAACCCTTAAAAGTCCGAAATGGACTAGACTAAAATGGAAAATGGAATTGTCCATTTAAAGTTTCAGGGAGGAAAGAGTTAAAGTCATGTCAATTTCACTACAATTTCTACCAATCATGGATACTTAATTTTTAACAATATTCCAATAGCAGGTAAAGACAACATACATTTATAACCAATCATGTTGGTTGTCACTGTCCCATTGTTTTGTTTGGTTGCGTGTTATGCTACTTTGTTCTTTATCAGATGATTGATGGGTCAATGTGTATTTTGTGTGCGATATTCTGTGCTGTATTTCTCTAGGGCTCCAGATAAGTAGGAGAAAACTGAACAAATCAAACATTTTATCTCATTTTTGCACCAAATTCTATGGTGTTACTACTTATTAGAATCATCTCTTCGTACAATTCCAATGAGTAGTGACACCAAAGGGTTTAATGCAGAAATTAAAGATTTAATGTTGTTAAACACTCCCCTTATCTGGAACCCTGCTTCTCTCTTATTAACTCTTTCCTCCCTGAAACTTTAAATGGACAATTCCAGTTTCAATTTTTGTCTAGTCCATTTCTGGCTTTTAAGAGTTGTTTTGGTCAATTTTGGCATTACTGACAAACAGTGAAGACCCTGATCAGAGGGCTCCTTTCGGAGCCCTCTGATCTGGGCCTTCACTGTTTGCACAGGACAAGTGTACTATTCACATGTACACTGTTTAAAAAGACGCCTATATGCGGGACTAGGGTTCAAAGGGTTAAAATATGGCTAAACAATGTTCAAAGGGTTAATACATGTATACACTAATAGCTGTAGAAGGTTGATACATTTTGAAATACCACAACTAGAAATATGTATATATTATTGTGTAATTGTATAAGTGAGTCATTTATTATTTTCTCATCAGGTGATGCTTACCTCGAGTCAGAAAACTCCTTGCATCCAAATCTTATCTGGATTAGTGGCACAGTTGAGAAGCTGAGTTTGATACCGTGTTAATATGATTGAATGTCTTACTCTCCCTCTCACTGATGACTCTTACACTTTGTAACTCTTGTGGGTTATTAGGTTCCCTTGTGGATCTTTTTAGTCAGCAAATCATGAACCAGTCTACTTGGAATTCTGGGTAGTTTAATGAATACTGGTCTAGATTAGAAAACAGTGCAGACTCTGATCAGAGGGATCCTATAGGAGCCCTCTGATCTGGGTCTACACTGTTTTCAAATGTAATTGATATATTATAAACAGGTCCATGGTTTTGAAAGAGTTAACTCTATGGGGGTTAAGTAATACTGTCGTTTGCAGCTACAGTGTTCCCTCTCTACAACGGCCCTCCTTACAACGACTCCCTCTTTACAACGACTCTTGCCGCTGTACCCAAAACAAGACAATTATATGTCTAATACTTTCACTTCTGCATTATCGTCTGCTTAAAACTGTCGTCTGCTGTTTTTCTCAAAGTTACATATTCGACATTTTGACAGAAAAAAACTTAATGGTGAGTGACAAACAGCTTGAATCCAGATCAGACGCCGCGTTACGCGGCGTCTGATCTGGATTCAAGCTGTTGACAATGTAAGCAAATTTCCCTCTCTGTAACGACTCCCTCCGAACAACGCACAGAATCTCTGTCTCCCATTGGGTGTCGTTGTAGAGAGGGAGAGCTGTATTGTCATCTGCTGCTGTTTTGAAAATTTCTTTTCAAATTAGTGTCGGAGTGTCTGACACTTCATCTCTATCCAAACTGTTTGCAAAAATAATTATGGTTTTGTCTTTCTGTCTTTTTAAGTGTTTTGAAATGACATCTTCTCTTTAAGCATTGCATAGAAATTTGTGAAAATTGGCATAGCTAGGTGTTCCTTGGATGGGTCTCTACAATAAATGTGAAACTATTTTTGTAATGGAAACTCCAAAAAGATTGAAGAAAATATCAAAGCAATATAGAAGTGAAAGCCTCTGTATGGATGAAGCCATCATTTGGACTCTAGCTGTGACAAATTGTGACAAACTGCAGCATTGACTCTAAACCCATTACTCATGATTGCAATGTAAGGTCTTTTTACACTTGAATTTATTCCTTCACATCATCATCATCATCATCATCATCATCGTGTTTAGTTCATACAGGCCGAACAACTAATCCTTTAACAAGGGTGAGGCCTGTCTGCCTGTCAAGGAGCATAGTCTTCCTCTCCACTTCTGGCAATCCTGTGGTTATGTAGATTCCATCTCAAGAGAAAAGATATATCTAAAAAAATATATAAAATATATCAAAGTTCCACTTTATAAACTACAGTCTATATCATGATAGATTGTAGCTTAAAGAGCAGACTGTGCCTTTAGTTGCAGTCTGGTTTACTTTTAACCTGCTGTAAGTGGTCAGCTATGTTGAGAACTAAAACAGGCTATGGAGTAAAGGGTTTACCCTTTCTTACATAGAAACCTTCACCTATTTCATATGGAAATGCCTTTACAATTTTTACCCTGACCTAATAAATGAGCCATAAGAAATTTTATATATCCTGACAGGTCGTCGCCTTATTCTTATAATGAGCTATCTACATTTTTACAGTTTTGAGAAAAACGCCTTCCAACATTTAAAGTGTGTTATATCATTAATTCTTCGTCTTTTTTTTTAAATTAAAAAACATATGAAAGACCTTGCACATTTCTATAACCAAATACAATACCAGCCTCATTCATCTAATAATTTTTTCATAATTTAAATTTTAATTTTGGAGATAGCTCAAAATTCAAAAAATATTTTATTTTTTGTCAGTATTATACTGAGCTATCTGCAAATATCTGGAAATAGAGTATTATCATGTAAAAATCTGTATGCTCTGATCACATTTACGGTTATGCCCGTATTCTACATTTATTACACCTGACATGACGTGGCACGGAAGCTGTGGATCAACTTTTTAGTTTGGAGATAGCTCAGTGTAATATTACAAATATGTATCCCATATGGAGATACCGCAAAATGTTATTGTAAACATAACTGTCACGTGCTTAATGCCTGAAACGTGATTGGGTAATACTTCTAAGGATTATAAATTAAGTATTATAGTGCTGCAACTCCAGGACATAGCTTAGTATAACACACAACAGTGTCTAAGAAACATGGAGATAGCGCAAGGTGTGAGGCGGTAACTCTATAATTAGACCCCCGATCAATAAAATACAAGCACCAGGAGATAGATCTCTGTGAGACGAATCCAGTGATATAAATATCTCATTTTTGGCAAAATTGTAGATAGAGCACTATAAGACTAAGGCGACGAGGTGGCAGCCTCAATCAGGATGAAAGAAAAGCAAAAAATCTTTATTGAGATTTTTAATTTAACTCTTTGCATGCTAGCGGCTGATATATCCACCACAGTGGTTTCATTTGCAAACAGTTTGGATCCAGATGAGATGCCGCGTAATGCGGCATCTCATCAGGATCCAAACTGTTTGACACTCTGATCCTGTATTGAAAAGAAAATATGTTTTCAGAACAAAAGAGTCTGTTTTTAGATCAATAGCAGACAACAATTGTTGCAGATGAAAAAAAATACCCAGCATGCAAAGAGTTAAACCCAGAAAACAAGCTATCAGGAAAAAATCACTTATTATTTACACAAAGAACCTTTTGAACAGTTTCAGAAGATATGTTTTCAACATAAAATCCAAAAAATAAACGAGACTTACCTTGGTTAAAGTCTATGTTTGTTTGGGATTCTTTGTAGTCATAGGCACTAGAGTGATCTGATGAGATGCGCGCACATATCCGCTATAACCCTCAGTCTTAAACGCTTCATTAAATTCATGCAAATGTTTTACCAAAAATGTAGTTTTGGGAGGGAACTCCACAATTCCTATCTTCATACATATACGGGTGGGCATCTGATCACTCTAGTGCCTATGACTACAAAGAATCCCAAACAAACATCGACTTTAACCAAGGTAAGTCTCGTTTATTTTTTGGATTCTTTTACGTCATGGCACTTCCGTTCTCATATGAGACTTCAAAGCTGAAAATGTTTGTATGAATTGTTTTCAATCTCAAAACATAAACAAAGCAATCAGATGTAACAATTTTTATTTTTAACTAACCATATCTTACTAATATGTATAAAAAATAACAGTATAACAGTAACTGTATAACATTGTAACAGTATAACAGTTTAACAGTATAACAGCACAACATACATTTGTTTCATAGGTACTGAGGGAACAGTCAAATCATTGACCCGAGGTAGCAGGGAAGACCTTGAGAACTGTTGCCCGAGGCCAACGGCCGAGTGCAACAGTTCTCAAGGTCTTCCCTGCTACCGAGGGACAATGGTTTGACTGTTCCCGAAGTAACTATCAAACAAATGATTTATTACCTGACTCTCTATTTAAGCCAGGCTGAATGAATGGCTAGATCTAGATCTATCTATACAAAATTTGAACAACACGTATTTATAAATTCTAGAGATGATCTTACGTGTATATTTAATCTTAATTCAATTCAATACAACAACTGAATGTGAACATCACTGTTTTGTAAAAAGGATGTCTAATATATTCATATTTTCAATAACGATTGAATTATTATTGTTTCTTATTGACTGAAATTGATTGACACTTTGTCGGAATTACGTCATGTATAATATGACGTCATTATTTTTGTAACGTCAAAATGTGTTTAAAAAAAAGGAAGACGTTAGATCTGCAAGCGGTTTGTCGCTTATATTCGGAGTTACTCTTAATTTTAGGTCTAGAACTATATAGCCTTTTAAGGGAATTATTCGGGAGAGAAAAAATGAATCGATCAACTCCGCAAAAGGCTAGATCCTTAAACAAAAATCTGTATCAATTTATAAAGACGCCTTATTTGGTCCCGCGATGCAGAAAAGTTTTGCGCACCATTTTCGCGCATGTAACAGTACTATGTAACAGTCAACTGTTGCCCGCTGGCCTCAGTCTGGTAAATTTCGGAAAACAGTCAAAGATGCTTAATATTCACTTAAATAGAGAGTCAGGTAATAACAGTAACTGTATAACAGTCTACTTACTAAAGTCTTCTCTTCTAACTTCATTAATACACTTCACTGTGCTAAAACAGCTATATCATATCTTGCACTGGAATCTTGTACAGTTTTATTGTAAAACTGTGCGAAAGTCTTTGAGTTAGACCATCCTGCTACTTTCATTATTTCTGTCATTGCCACTGCATTGCTACATGCTTTTGAAGAAGAAGCAGAACGTACACTATGTGATTTAAACTTATCACAATCAATACCTGCTGCTGCCATTACTGTCTTTATCCACCTACTTATAGTACTACTTGTTACTGGTTTGAATGGTTTTATAAAACTTATAAACAAACTTTTATGTTCACCTCGAACTATCTCAGTTTTCTGCAAATATTCAGATAAAGTCTTATACACACAGAGATCCTCATCTTTAGGATACATATACAGTTCAACAAAAGGTGTACTTACACCAACTCTACTTTGTTTCAATACCCCACTATAGTACAAAACATACTTAGAGGATTCTTTCCTCATATTATCTATGCTAAGTAAACTTAAAGATTGAGAGCGTGTTGCTCTAGTTAATGCAATTAGCATTACAAGCTTAAATGTTGAATTCTTCATTGATAATACTCTCAAAGGAGACAGACTTCTCAAATAGTTTAACACAGCAGAAACATCCCAAGTCTCACAATATCTTGCTTTTGGTGGTCTCATATTATAAACACCTTTAAGGAATCTAATTACCAAAGGATGAGAACCAGCTGAAAATCCTTCTAGCACTAAACCAATAGCTGATAGCGCTGATCTAGCAGAGTTAATAGCACTGTACTGTAAACCCTGCTCAAACAGTTCTGACAAGAAATCTAACACTTTGCCTATAGTTGTTTGAAAATGATCAATCTGTTCTTTGTCACAGTAGAAAAACCACTTCTTAATGTACATATTATATTGTTTCTGAGTTCCTGGTCTCCAGGATTGCATGATAATTTCTGTAGACCGCGACGATAGTTTTCGCTCATGTAAGAATTTCCTGACAACTGACAAACCATGAGAATTAACTTTTTGTCCAATGGATGTGTCCTCGGAGTTTGATGTAGTGTCAGAATGTGTTTGGGAAGGATGTATGGGTCTTTGATTAACATGTTCATCACCTCTGGAAACCAACACTGCGTGCTCCAGATTGGTGCCACCAATATGCACTTGCTCTGTTCTTCCCTCACTTGGTCAGTAGTCTTGGGATGAGACTGAAAGGTGGGAAAGCATAAAAATATAGATTAGACCAGTCTATTGCAAAAGTGTCAATGAAGAACGCATCTGGATCTGGCTTCCAAGAAACAAACTTGCTTAGCTGTTTGTTAAGTCTTGATGCAAACATATCTACTTCTGGAATGCCCCAAAGCTCAAAACACTTTTTAGCTATACTTGGATCTAACATCCATTCAACATTTTCATTGTAATGCCGTGAATCAAAATCTGCTATATTACTTTTGCCCGGAGTATGGCAAGCAGATAACCAGATTTGTTTCTCAGAAGCCCATAACCAGATTTGTTTGGCCAACCTGTTGCATGTCAAAGATTTGGTACCACCCATTTTATTCAAGTAGGTCATAGCACAAGTATTGTCTGTTCTTATTTGTATATGAACATTTGAATAGTTTTTGCAGAATGATTTCAATGCTAAAAACATGGCTAGCAATTCCAGATAGTTTATATGGTGGGTGACTTCTAAGTCAGTCCATCTCCCTCCAATATGAACTTCCTGACACACTGCACCCCACCCTGAAGTGCTTGCATCAGTAACTAAAACTACTGTGGGAGAACCATGTGAAATCTTTCTCGTGGCTGTGAATATATTGTCAATCCACCATTTTAACTCATCTTTCATGGAATCTGAGACAGCCATTTTAGCATTATAATTTCCCCTATTCAGAGAAAGAGCTGCACTTTTCTCAAGCTCCAGATTTCTGTAAAACAAGGGCCCTAACTCTACCCCTGAAAAAGCTGCTACAATCAAACCTATGACATGAGCTACTTGTCTGATGACTGCTTGACTCTTGTTTTTCAGAGATTTGCATTCAATGTAAATTGTTTCTTTCCTACTTTCTGTTAAATACACAATCATTTTGACAGAGTCAATATGATTTCCAAGAAAAACAATATTTTGAACTGGAATAAGTACAGATTTTTTGTCATGAATTATAAAACCAACATATTCCATCAATGTGACAGTATCTTGGATATTGCTTTCGCAGTCAGCATTTTCATCACTCACAAGCAAAGAATCATCTATGTAACCTGAGTTTGTGTGACCTTCAAGTCTTAACCGAGAGTAAATTGGCTTCATTAACTTGGTAAATTGTCTTGGTGCACATGCAACACCATTGGGCAAACAAGTGTATTCATATATACTGTCCTTCCATAGAAATCTTAAATATTTTCTATGTTCTTTAGCAATAGGTACTGAATAGTATGCATGTCTAAGATCAACTGATGCCATGAAACAATTCGGTTTTATCAGTTTTACTGCAGTTTCAAAAGAATCCATTTTAAAATGATGGTATTCTATGTATTTATTTAATTCTTTCAAGTTTAAAATCATTCTATAATCGCCATCCGATTTTGGTATAGTAAAAATTGAAGAAAGAAACTGACCTTCTTCACTTTGAACTTTATTCAGTACACCCATGCTTAAAAGTTTTTGAATATCCGAATCGATTATCCGTTTTTCTTGCTCATTACATAAAATAGATGAATCAACATGTGAGTTTTGTGAAGGAATTATTTGACCGAAATCAATGTGACAATGCAAAGCAATATCCAAGACATTACTGTCACTGGTAAGTTTTTTCCAATTATCAGCGAAATGTTCAAGCCTACCTGCTGTGAAACGTACCGGCTGCTGCTTCGCTAATTCTGCTTCTTGGCTGCCTCCTTGAAGAAGTTTTTTGCCTTTCCACTGGCACCCTGAGTTGGACCATATCCATGTGTTCTGGCGTAACCATATCCTCTACGAGGACCTCTAAATTGGCCTCTCGCTCGACCACCTCTTCCTCCACGGGTGAAAGGTCTTGAACGCACACCCCTGGTGCCAACATATGTCACATTCCTGCTGATTTTGTTGATTTCTTGTATGTCTTTAATGTCTTTGACAATGGAATCGCCATACAACATATTAGTATATGGCAGAGAGGCTGAGCATAAATGATGAATGCGGGGATCCATATCCTTTTTATGGAGCTCTTTGCGTCTTACGTTTATCCATCTGTTAGCATTCCCTAGCAGACTTATAGTGTTCATCCCTAACTCTAAGCTAGAGTCATCTTCAGTTTCTGCCTTTTTCTCCAATAACTTTGCCACACAGCAGCCCGCTTTTATGATACAGTTTTGTATGCCTCTCATCTTGGAATCCTCTGATTGAGTTTGTGGGCGTAAAACAGTCCACACACCAGGATTCACTCTTGTTTCAACTAATGTCTCACAGTTCTCTGGTCTTAGGACAGTCTTGGAGATTTCAGAATAAGTGTCGTCCGACATACCTTCTCTAAAGGATGAATTAATCAGTTCTGCCAAACCAGGATTGACAGGCACATCTGTCACATCAGACTTCTTGAATCTCTTGGCATATGATAGAAAAACATTCTCTTCATCCTCAAGCTGCCTTTTAGAACCACTACTGGTACTAGCACTAGCAGAATCCTCCATGCCTTCGTCACAGGGATTTTCAAACGTCTCATAAGTGTCAAAACCACTCTCAGCGGTGTTATACTCATCTTCGTTATAGAGAGCATCCACTCGTGTTGACAGGTCAGCAACGTTCTCATTAGTTTGTGTAATATTCGAGTTAATTTCCCGAAGAATAAGAAGAGCCTCCTTATTGAAACCTGCTGGAGCAGAAACTGATGAATTTGCGTTTGTTACCGTCTTAGCTGGCGTGACATTTGCAGCCGACGATGCTTTAGGCTTTGCCGGTTTTTTCTGTTCCTTTTCTGTCGGTCTTGTTACAGTTCTTGCTGGCAAAACTGCCGTTTTTTCTTTAACTGCCTCGTGTGGCGTCATGGCTTCAGCCATTTTGTTTACAGAAAATTGTGTACTACCTCACGATATTCTGCGCACCGCGTGCGCTGAAACCCGCCTTGGAACTCAAAATGAGAACCCCTACAAAAAACAAGTTTGCTTTTATATAAATGTTCTTGTCAGCGACAAAAACTCTAGCGTAATGAAATATATTTATACAAATTACAAATAGCCGTTATTCAAAATATAAATAAGGCCTTAATTCTAGATTTATAGTCCACAGCGTGGACAACTATACACCACGTGCAGAGTTACATAAACCTTTGTATAGGCTATAGCTACTGAGTTGACCCACGTCCGCTCAGCTTGAAAACCAATAGCGCACTGAGGGTTACAGCGGATATGTGCGCGCATCTCATATGAGAACGGAAGTGCCATGACGTAAAAGAATGGATGTTTGGCACTGCAACACAAAATAGGTCATGTAGTGATGATGAGGGATGATGAGATTAGATGATGATGATTTCAGACAAATATCATTTCTTTGGGAAGCAGTGCATGGGGGATTAAAACCATTGACCTACCTTCCTTTTAGTTCTTGGCAGAAGGGATAATCTTGGTCAAATAAACAGAAACATCCCATTATGACAATTAAGCCAAAGGAACCGTGGCAAGGTAGGAAGGTCTTTGAGGTTTTGCATAAAAACGGAGTATTAAAATTGAGGATTATTAAAATCTGCTTACACTAATTTAAACAAATAAATAAATAAATAGAGGATAGCCAATTCCTTTGCATTGATATGAAAAATATATCATGAGAATGGGTTGTTATCTGGTTAAAAACTAGATAACAACCCATTTCAGTGATATATTTTTCAATTTCATCCCAAAGGCATTGATTATTCTATTTATTATATACATTTAAATGACTTTTCTACAGAGAAAACCAATGAATTTAATGGTTTAAATGCAACGTCAGAAAATATATTGTGACTCACGTCACAAAAATGATATCGTCACTGCAAAAGTGATATCATCACTAGTATTAAATTAAAGATTAAATTTATCTAACTGAGAAATCTCTACAAATCATGGATAGACATATAATAAATAAAATAATCACACACACATGCACTGCTAGATATATAAGCATTACCCTAATGATAGTGAAATTAGTTAAACTCAGTCAGATGGACAAACACCAGGAGCCTGTTTTATGAAACGTAGTACAAAAAAATGATCGTAAGTCAGATTCTAAAGTTATCCATAATTATTTAATTCTCTAAAGAGTTGTCACAAGATAGGATTAGATGGAGAAGTCAGAAATAAGTGGTATTTTAAAGTTTTGACTTACGACCGTTTTTGTCATACGACGTTTCATAAAATGGGCCCCTGAATAGGTTT